>CM055188.1:8128496-8768496 GCA_029224185.1 Karalla daura
CTCTACAGCCCTCACACATCTTAGGGCAGAATTATCCAGGATTTCTTTATGTCAAGCCTGTATTCTTCTGCTCTATTTCCCCACTCTGCGCTGCAGTTTCAACTCCCTCCGTTTCTTCTCTGCACACACAAATGCGCGCACATACGCACATGCACACACACACGGACATTTACAAGCACTGGCATTCGGACACATGCATGCTATGCAGACATACACATCACTGTGTGGTAACAAACATCCCTATTCCATATGGAAAAAACACATGCACACACATGCACACATACACACAAATACATTCCTTGCACACTTTTCATCAAACCAGGATGCTTCAAACACAAAAACAGATGATTTTTTGAAGTTTGCGCAAATATGTACCTTCATATTTTCACGCTATTTTAAATCCTTTACAACCCAGTTCATAAATTCGATTTCGCACTTGCTTTGGTGGATCAGCCCAGTTGAACATCATCTGGCGATGCATGAGCCTGCAGACAAATTCTGGTCTGTGGTACAAATTTGTCCCATTCTGCAAAGAAAGATTGTAGCCATCAGCTAGTGGACTTGGAAAGTTACCAGGTCTTTCCATGCTAAAACTTTATGTCTAAATCCAACATGATCTGTGATTCACTTCTGAGCTTTACGTCACACCAGCAAACTTTAAAAGATGGCAACCACTTATTTTTAGTATAGCATTCATAGTGGCTTTTAATTTAAATGGGTTGACTTAACGCCAAAGTAGATTTGCTACCACAGACAACAAGGAGTCTCCTCTGTGCTAATTTTGAAATTTGATAGGATTGTAATTGTAAGATGGTCCCAGGATAAGGAATATAAAGGTCAGAGAAACAGCCTGGAAGAAAAATAAATTTGTTTTTTTAAGTCATCTGAGATCAAATCTGAGAAAACACCCAGAACGCAGACAGAGATCTTGTTGCAAAGTCATTAAATTCCTGCGAACAGCAGAGCAAATATAATTGGATCCTTGAGGAGATTTCCAGGTCTACTTCCCCGACTTTGCAGGGTTGAGGTTAAATACAAAGGAAATATATTAAAAAGGTAATATCCCTCAAAGCAGCAACCAAGTTAAATTAACCATTTTTTATGCTCTCTTGATACAAATCCATTAAATGACTACAAAGATTTAATGGATCTTCACGGAACTGTGCATGTGTGAAATACCTGAACAGTATAGTTTAAACATTTCAAGATTCACTTACATAGCAGAGAAACCACTACAGTACTCACTAGAGGACAGAGGAAATTGCTGGAAGTGCTGGGATAATATGCTGAGCAAATTGTTTGATTTGAAATCTGAAAGCAGAAATTCAAAACCAGAAATGGATGCCATGTACAATATAACACACAAGGTAAAACACACTGAAATAAAAAAACATAAAAACAAAAGACTATCATAACAAAACCCCATTATATACTCTCATCAATATGCCTTCAATACATATTGGTAAGGTTAATGCCATTAATGCTCTAAGGCTGTTACAGTATACATCTACTATTTTAAAGAATTGCATGGAAAGTAAATAAATAACCAAGGAGAGCAGCAACTTTAAGTTATGTCAGTTTCTCATGAATGAACCAGCCAAAATCTGGCCTCAATGATACATACATACATAGTTGTATTTGTGTGTGTGTGTGTGTGTGTGTGTGTGTGTGTGTGTGTGTGTGTGTGTGTGTGTGTGTGTGTGTGTGTGTGTGTGTGTCTGGAGTGGACCAGCTCCTCTTTCAGGCAATGCATGAAGGCAGACATACTAGAAGGGTCAGCATGTCAGCATGCTTTGTGCATCTTCAGGAAGGAGGCTGCAGTCTGAAGTGCATTGGCACAGATACGTTTGTAGAGAAAACCGAGCTGCTGCCCGGAGCTTGTTCTACTCGTTCCAAGGACACAGGACCCCCCACTAGTCTATAAAGCCAGTGAATTACTGTATGTTTGTAAATCACTGCTGCACAGCAAAAATTGTCACATTACAGCATACAACAGATGTGGTAAGTGTTTAAACAAGGTAATTTGTTTGTTTCACAGAACATATATTAACTGTGGCACACATATCTACTATGTACTACCTACTAGTAAACAACTACTATTCAGATACTTTTTCAATAAATTAAGATTCAGTGCTGATTTAATCAAGTTTCTGTGGAAACCTTCTTATTTTTGTTGTTGTTAACTTAAATTTAAGTAGGTAAAAAGTAAGTATCCTTGAGAAGCAATGGCTAGGGATACATAAAGAGGACCCATGGGGGCCAGGAACACATCAATTCATCATGAAGCGACTTGATGTACAAGAACAACTCCTGGTCATCATGCTACTTTGAATGAATGGACATATTTTTTTTACACACACTTATTTACACACTTTATCATAGTACAAAGCAATGAATAAAGGGGACCAAGTGTGAATGGTACATAAGTATACAAGAACCAATACGTTTTGTACGTTCTTTGGTTTGGTTTGCCACAAGGCCACTGAGCCCGTATAAAATCATCATCCTCATCTGACCTTAAATATTACTAATAAACTTTCATGTTCTTTGGGGAAAACAAATACAATTTTAAATACTGAACTTTGTTAAAGAAACATGATTTAATGCAAATTCAACTGGATTCCTTCATTATGTGCAAATAATTACCAGCACATCGTCATTAATAACTAAGCCAACACCAAATTTCTGGATTTGGAGACTAGTTGTCCGTTCAGGTTAGTGTTGATGAAATAACTGATTTACTGGTGCAAATATTTTTGATGGTATTTAAGTTAAACATGATTATAATTTTAAGTTATGGACACACGAAGTTTAACTTCAGTCATCATCATTTAAATCAAAATGTGTTTTGTCTCTTCTGTCAGCGGGTCAGATAAGACCAGCGACTGACTGATGTAATACTGGCATTTATAAATGTTGCATCAGATATATGTGCATGTTTGTTTGAATATAACAAAATATTTAATATTCATGTCTGCATACATGACAAGTTTTACTCAGTTAACGTACATTTCCAAAAATTCCCTAAAAAATCCCAGAAAATTCCTGTTAATTTTACCTTAGTTTCTGAAAATTTCCATTTAATGTTTAAAACACTGAAAATTCATGGGTATTAATAAATGAGGTGGTGCTGAATTAAAATTCTCAAGAGAGAGTTTTCATGTATGGAGCACAGGTCAGATTTCACTGACTTCATCTTTGTGTTTGGGGAGTCTATCAGGTCATATTTTAGAAGTCAGTCCTGGCAAATAATCTGCTGACAGTGCTAACTGCACTACACAGGTCAATCAGATTGACACCTCGTCATTCTCACACACTGAGAGCTGGCACACACCTCAAGGCTCTGAGCCACAGGTCAGAGTTCAGAGACTCAAGACAACATCGGGACTTTCTAATCCCACCTGGTTACTCATTTTAATGTTACTGACAGTGGACCTGGCGTGGGATTTCTGTTTGCCAATCGGGTCAAACATGGGTAGTGGCTGGCTTCAGAGGGCTTAACCGACAACTCGACACCAGTTCCAGTAAGCCAGTCGAGCTGGGTCATGATGAAAGAGTCTGTGTCCACAAAAAAAAAAAAAAAAAAAAAAATGTCCAGAGTGACAGGCAAAGAAAGAGGAATCCTCTTAGTGGTAATATCCTGTTGTGCACCTCCATCTGTTGCTCTGCGATGGCTGAGAGATGGAAGGAGACGGAATCAGGAGAAAAACAAAGAAGTAATGAAGACACTATTTCTTTTTTGACCAATTCATATCTTTGCACAGTTTCACTATATAATTTTTGCCTTCTCAAGAATCAATAAATATTTGTCAATTCTTTAATAAAATTTGAGAGGATTTTTATGTAAAACATTGTTTTTCAGGTAACTGAACAATTTAAACTTGGCAATAGAGAACAATCTACTATGGCTTTTAGGGATGAAGAATTTGTGAATTTTAGAAATCTTAGAAATATTTATAAATGTGATACGAAATTAGCCCACGCTATTATTGAGAATCAGTATACTACTTTTTACTAATACTCTACTTTGGACTTTTACTCTCTTGTGCTTAGATGTTCTCAAAAGTATAACAACAAAAGAGTATCAATGGATTGTTTTGCACTGACTCAGATGGCTCTGTTTTAGCCATTGACGACATTGTTCAGTAGTAAATGGTAGTAAAGTTAATTGCGACAGGGTTCTCATTGTGTGGCACATTTTTTTTCTCTCTAGTATTTAGAAAACATAGTAATCTGGACTATCAGGAGGATATACACACATGCTTTATTTATCTTGCAGCCTTTTCATTCGTCAAAGTGTACACATGCCTCTGTGTCCCTGTCCCGAACAGAAAGCAGTTTGCAGCAGCTTGGATCTAAAGCTTCTTCTGGAGATAAAAGCTACTGTGGATCTTTCCCACTGATGTTTAAACTCTGCACTTATCTGCAGCCAGAAGTCAGCCACAGCTGAACGGCCGTAGAAGCTTGAGCAGTGACTTAAGTGAAGCCATACATGACTTTTCACATGCGTTTCCCAGCCTGTTTCTTTTCTTACAAAAACTAACTACGTAACAGCCGAACATCTTGAACATGTGTTGACTCATGCTAAATGTGTGCTCTGGGAAAATGTATCTGAGGTTCTGAGAAGCAAACCACAGCGACAACAGTGTGCAACATCAACACACACAACAGGTGATTTATGAACACGTTTCATATCAGTTAGTAGGGAGCTCAGAGAGGATGTTAGCATCCAAAACCAAAGCCATGATTGATGACTGCCATTTTATCAAGGCATTCATTTTGTGATGACTGTCAGCTGAATCACTTTTTACTGGGCCTCTGCTTTATGGTGCTTTGAAGCTTAGATTTATTATGGCGATAAAAAGTGTTGTCTGCCCTATGACAGGCACACGCCATTTAAACGCATTTCCTTTTATCTGTCACGAGAGCTGGTGGCCTATCATAAAAGTGAGAAAGACACTGATTTCAGTTGTCACCTCACCTCATTTGTCACAGAAAACACAAGTTAGTGGCTGAAAATAGTATGATTTAATTGCAACCAAGTCAAAGAAGAGGGCTTTGTTGCTAGCATGACAGTTAAGGCTCAGCAGCTCACAGCGAAAACTTCTACAGTGTCTGTAAACTTCACTAACACAGAAGTAAATTAAATCCTGCCAAGGCTTTTGGTCTATTTAATTAAAGCTGGAGCAACTTAGTGGGATTGAATTAAATTTTTGGCAGGGGTAAACCAATATGCTGGGAAGGTGGTGGTGGGTGGCTGAGTACAGGCGGGTGCAGTAGTAGACTATTCATGAAAGGTAGGCAGTGAGCCACCCTTTTTCCACTTTCATTAAAAAATATATATATATAATATATAAAAAAATAAACAAAAAAATGGAAATGCATTTGCATCCGCTGTGGCATTGCATGATAATTAAGCCACTTAAAATGGATAAAGACAAGTTCTCTGTCTTTGTAAAGACAGTAAATAGATAAACAACAGCCTTTTTTTATCAGAGCACGGTCCCAGCTAAGATTAATCCACATGCTAAAGGTCTCTACAGATTAGAGGGGTTCATAGCCCCCACTCAACACAGGGTCAGGGATCACGCAGCAACTTTTATGGAGTGCAGGCCATTTTATTTCCTCACTCTTTATCCAGCTGCTGATGCCGCCTGTATGCAATACCTAACCGTAAACCCTCTGAGGCTCAAGGTGAAATCGATTCCAGTCCCAAGTGGCCGATCTGACTGGGTTTGAACTTGAGCTAAATATTCCAAAGGATACAAATAGTTTAGGAGCTACAGGAACTCTCTCACATATTCATCTTCATCATTTTGTTGGTGCTGACAAATATTAGCATTTTTGTGCTTATATGTTTTATAAGTCAAAATCCGTAACCAGAAATAAATCTTTAATATAAAAATAATTGTCCCATGAAAAGGCAGCTAAAAGATTTGTGCAAATATCATTCTTATTCTTATCATTTTAGTGTTGAGGTTCTTATTATTACCATCACCACTACTACTAATAAATCACTTTTTACTGAAACAACTGCAGATGTTCTGTTTTAAAACTCTAGGTGGCAGTGTTGATGCAACACATTACAGCACCTCTCTGCTCATGCTCTTTTTCTGCTGTATTACTGAGTAATCTATTACGCTTCAGTTTTTGATTTAAACTTGTGCACTACACCATTGATCATATTTTCTGGTTGCAAATCCCTGTTTTCCTGCTTTCTGTGCCTGGTTGTGAACTTATCTTGTGAATCTCATACTGATGTAACTAAAGATTAAAATTGATATTCACATCTCCTCTTTTAGGGTAACGGTTTGAGGCTAAAATTGATTCATTTGAATCATTTTAATCTTAGGTTAAACAATTATTTCCACACCACACAATGATTTGTACATTACAAAAATAATGGGATTTTTTTGTATTTGTTTGTTAAATATATTACATTTAAATACAAAACTAAAAGCAAACAAATTTAGAAACATTTAAAATATATAGTTATCATTTCCTATTATTCAGATCATTATTTTTGGCATTCATAATATAAACATTGTCATACAGGTGCCATGACTACATCATCTTGAATTGCAATTTTGATGGTCTATTGCAGATTATTTATTCTAACAATTATTACTATTACCTTCTGAAGTGCTATTAACCTTAGCCATGATAAAATGTCTGATAAATTACATCTTTCATATAAACAAGAAAATTGTAAAAAGTGCAAAATTGCAAAAATTGCAGTATGAATAACGGCACGAGTAGATGTACAGAGGTCAATCGCAATGTTCATGAAATAAAAATACACATGCAGCTGTATATTAGCGAATTTCACAACAAACATTTTCAAATAAGTGCATCATGTCCGCTACATATTTGAATTGTTTGATGACATTTAATTACTACTCTTATTTGTATTTGTTAAAACATTAAAAATACACACATAGTGAAATGATGAGATTTAATTTCTAAAGATGAACGTAGAAAATAGTTTTCTTTTATTTCATCATCATCAGGATGTCAAAATAATGCATGCACTTGCTGTATGTGTGCTGTGATTTCTAGTAAGCAATTTCACGGCTAACTTCTTGCATATACTTAAGGTGTGTTTGGTGTTTACTGTTGACCTCCGTAACTAAAATCCTCACAAAGCTGTGCTGTTATCATTCACCGTGTTGCGGGATGTTGTAGGTGCTGTGCTGCACGTTACGCCTTTGGTGGATTTAAGAGTGCCAGAGAAACATGAGCGGATTTATGCCACATTCAGAACCCTCTGCTTTGCATTACACGTATTTTATTACTATGCTGCCGTTATAACATAGCATGGCAGAGGAGATCTCTGTGAGCAATATTAGAGGAGTATTAATATCATTTCTACAACATCTTTCACTTCTCTTCTGGCTCAAGTCAATATTGAGCCAGTATGGAACTCATTATAGCCAGAAAAAGCGGCTCTCTCAGTGCCTTGCCATTTTGTTCCATCTGTGTTGTAGTCACCTGAACATGATCTGATGTCAGCCAGTCAAGTGACCTGGAATCAATACAGCCAGGCTCAGCAGAAGCAAATAAATCAGCCTGGCTCATGTAAGCCAGGAGTGTCCTGCTGCTTAGCCACATCAGATATAAGAAAGGCATGTTTGATGACAAATAATTTATTCCAAAGTCTTGTATCTCATCCAACTTTGGTGACTCCATGCTTCGTACTCCCTGGACTTCTCTGTGTGAGCACGTTCACCCGTTTCTCATGTACTATAAATCCTCATGAGCACATCTGAATGGGAACTTTTGTCCGTCTTCTGCCTAATGTCCATCACCTTCTTTGCAGATAACAAGTTGACAGTTTTGTTTTCACTGAGTTTTTTTTATTTTTTCTATACTGAGTTTTGTTTCTCAGGGTATCTGTGTATCTCCTCTCTCTTTCTTGGCATATCTGTGATTTCTTCAGCTGCTTCAGTGTATCCCTCTGTCATCCGTCTCCACGCTTGTCATATAAAACCAGCCTGTGTTTTATTCTTTACCCATTCACCCAACGTGTATAAAGATACTGGAATTTTACTGCAAGCTTCTGGAGAAGGAAATCAGCTTCACGTCGTTCTCTGAAAATTTCAGAAATACGGCTTCAGGTTGCAAGATGCACTATAAATTCAGATGTTGTTTTATGCCAACCATCACTGACAACTTGGGCCTACTTGAAGAGTAATCTTATTAAAACAGCAGAAAACTCATAAACGCTGAATGTGTTGCGATTATTAATGTACATATTTATTTCACATATAGCATTTTTATTGATTGTCGGGAAATAATTGCCATTAATGTCGCTGCCAGACGCCATTGTGCCAACCTAAATCAACTTAATGCAAACACAGCTCAATTTTAATAATTTCTGAAGATTGATTGTGACATGTCTCAAAGTGCTTTGTGCCAAAATCACATCAACTGATTATGATTTTATGATGATTCATGCTTAGGCAAGAGAGCTCTGCATTTTGGAGGAACTTACATCTCACTTTGGCTTTGGTTCTTTGGCTCTGTTATTGGAAAATAACTGCTGCTCAGATGCACCTAATGGACAACTTGGCCTGTTCAATCACATGATACGTTCCTTGTGATGCATAAGTGATGGGTAGAGGGTCTGAATTTCCCTTAAAGCGGTTAAATAAATTGAGCAATGAATTACATTTCTGTGACACCTCCTGCTCAGCTCGTCTTATCAATGTGAAGCCACACGTGCAAATATAAGTAGTTTACTGCTCAAAGACAAATCGATGTAGCTAATCCCATCTAGATCCCATCTCAAATATGACTCTATGGCGAAATGCTTAAACAGCATCATCATCACTGTGTATTTGCTACTCAAAATGTGGCACTTGTGCAGGTGTTCTGCACACTCTTAAACCCTGAATTCATAGTAAGTTGTAAATTGTATTTTTCACTGAATTTAACTATTTAGCAGCAAGTACTTGAGGCACTTAACTACAGTATAACTACCACTGCTAATTGCATAAATGAAGGGATCAACGTAGAAATTCATGTATAGAAAGAACATTTTGTTTGATATCTATGAGAAAACAAAGTAAAAGAAAATCCTCAACTTTCATTCACGTTAAATTAACATAAACATAAATAGCCAGTGTTGGAAGTACTTAAAATCCTGTATCAACACGATTTGAAATTAAAACATTGAACCAGCCCAATGCCACAGAAATGAAATCTAATGAATCTAACGATAACAGTTTTTATTTGGCAATTAATCGTCATTAAAAATTTACACAGTTGCACACTATCATATTTTCACAGTCATGCATACATCTCCCCGGAAAGTAAAGCAACACCGTACAGTTCTGTGGGGCACTCACTGGACACTTTGAAGGGAAAACAAAATGATCTGTACACATTGGAGGTAAAAATGAAAACTATTTAACTTACTTAAATTGTTCTCCCGTGTTCGTCACCTGTTTCAGTACCAAAAATCCCTTAATAGCGTTCACAGTCCCCGCAGACGCGTTACAGCTTTGACTGGTAAAAGTATAACCAGCAATTCCATTTGGAGAGCAATGACAGTGAGAATAAGTTGCTCCATCTTTTAGAATCGCTCCACAAGGTCCCCAAACACTTAATTATCGCTAGGTAAGGCTGTACGGACCGTCCACCACTACATGATTGGCAGCGGGGCAAATTGATGCGACGTCGAAGGGGATAGAGAGTCCTCAAGACGAGCGTCTGTATCGATATTTCATACATAATACCGCCGTCATAGCTATTACCATGTACCCAGATATTTTTTAATACACTACATAAGAGTAGCTGCTTTTGAGACTCGCCAAAGCGCAGAGCTGCGTTTGTGTTTCACTTCGTGCTCCCCTCCGTCTGACGTTTTTTTGGTTTCGCCCAAACTTGGTTCAGATTTGAGTTGGTCTCCGCCGCTATCTGGGATCTCTCTGCTGGAGGTGAAGGATCTCCTGTCCCCTCGCTGCCTCTGCTGTCAATGGCTCCAGGGGCATATTTTATCTGAATGTCTGGGCACTTCAAGCGATCAACAATGGATATTCTATGGATATTATGGTCCATACCGGCCGTAATAGCTGTTGAAGGTAAGCTATGGTTTCCATTACGGCTACAGTCGCATCCTCGCCCCGACTTTGAGTTAGAGACAAAGCAGAGGAATGAAGATTTGTTATATGCTTGTGAGGAGGAGACCGGGATTTAATCACCTTTCAGCTTTTAATGGTGAGATGTGTTTAGGAGACGGTTCCACCCAGCAGTCAGGGGGTGATGATGATGATGATGATGATGATGATAAGGCTGATGGTGATGATGATAATGTCTGGACGCAGGTATACGGGGAGGGATGCTGGTTCTTGCGCTAATTGCCGTGTCAGGTTTTCTGTGTTGTGGCTGAGTTGCTCCAGGTCACAGCTCGTCCAGCCTCAGCCAGGTAAATCTCCTCATGCCCCTCCATCACTACGCGGAGGTGTGTCCCCGGGTTTGGTCCAACACGCCGGGACATCTGCTGGACCTGCAGCACGTCCCAGACTCAACGCTCAAACGTGTCTTATGTTTTCAGTTTTAGTTTGTGTTTTAAAAAACACAATGTGTGGTCGCACTGCAGGTAGTAGTAAGCAGAGCAAGCAGTGATATGCAGCGTGGCTCAACACAATGAAACCGGCTCAATGGAGAATTTAATCCACATAATGTGTTTACAGTGGGGACCCCAACTCTATGGTGGCATGACTGTACTTATTGCTGTGGTATTCAAATACTTAAGCCCTCTCCTACTGATATTTGCACTTGCGACTTCTAATTAGTATTTGTAGGCGTTATGTGAGCTCTTTTCCACATTAAGGGGTCATGATTGTTATAGGCTGGTCTTTGACCTGTGACAGGACAGGAGACATCCACTACACTGAAGAACGGAAAGACTTTCACCCAGTCATACATTTATTCAGGCTACTTTTAGGATGTTGTCAGAAAACAAACATGTCCTCTTCCTCTGGTCAGTTTGAATAAACCTCATAATTACAGGTGGAGCGCAGAAAGTATGTAAAAGCTCAAGCAAATGTAACCACAGGATAAGACGACAACTAAAAGGAAAAACAGCAAGAACAAATACTTAGTTGCTCGTTCACTTCAAGTTCATTTGTATGTGTGTAAATTTAAAACATGAAAACACCACAAACATCCATTGCAAAGGTTGCAGGAACTGTCCTGTCCTATGTAAGTCTGGCACAGACTCAGACAAACACCAAGCGGATTAATGCAGACTTTTCCTGACTGCTCCTGTTTATGATTTCAATGTATACTCATGTCAAAAACCTTCAAAGCGCTCAACAGTTCTTTTTGACGGCTGTAACACTGTACCATACTAGCAAATTGTAGATCACAGCTCTGTAATTTGATTTAAGGCTTGATGGTTTGATCTCTAGGCACCAGTGAGGACAACTTTATTATTTTAGGGTAATTGCATGAACATTTTATTTTTGGCATTAACACATCATTCAGATACATAGAACATTGTTAGGCACACACACTGTACAATTAATGAATTGCATTATTTTATTAAATCCGTCAGAAAAATACAACGACATTTTTCTGCATTTCGAAACACTAAACAAAGACTATAAATCGGTCATAGGAATTTTTATTAAAGCTGCGTCAATAACCTCATCATATCATTACATTGCATTCATACATTTTAGTTATGTCAGTAGCACATTTAATTACAATGTATATTAAATATATACAATGATTTGTAAAATGCTGATCAGTAATACTTATCATAATATACAACTGTATATGTTAATTCTACATAAAACTTAATATGAATTGTTTGTAACATCGCATATGTTTTATTTTCTTTTAATTACAGATATGCTAAATTGTGATATTAAGGACTATTGAGTTTCAGATTTTATCATAACTAAAGCAATCACTTCAAATGGAGACTGATAACGTTTCACTTCCTTATGTGTTACAAAATTCAAAGTGCATCCGTGAACTGAGAGCATAGGATGCCTCAAATACCAATCGGCACGGTGTCTCAAATAGTTCCTTCAGGTTACTGAAGCATTTTTTGCTCAATTAAGACAATACTGTTGAAATTGAGCGATTCGCTTACTATACATCTTGCATGTTGTAATATCTTCGGGGCTGTTGGTAATTTGCTTTTTGGTTTGGTAACCAGCTTGTCATGCCGCCATTCCAGTTCAGCCCCCCTCCATTTTACCCTGCGAATCACCCTAGTCTGCTGGCCAATGAAGTTGCAAGGATGGCTTACGTATGAGAAATAAAGGGTTGAAAAAGAGGTCAGTGCAGCTCTGATCTGAAAAAAAAAAAAACGAACTTTGCGACTGAAAAAAAAAAATCTTTTGCGTTGTTTTGACACGTTTTCTGCTGGGTTCCTACATTTCCTGCAGTGTTATTCTGTGACATCTTTTTTTTCGTATGAACATTTTTCCGAAACGTACCAATGTACCATCGCTATTAGATGTTCCCCGATTGCTGAGGGAGTTTACAGTGTATCCTATGGGAAAGGGTTGGTTTAAAAAAAACAAAAAACATGTGCTTTATGATTTTTAAAAATAATATTAGTGGAGAATTCATGAAATCATGTGTTGCTTATAGTACTCGATACCCGTGAAGCAAACATTAAAAGACCGGTGTGTTATCAATGAATCATGCAGGAACCATACCGGTGGGGATTATAGGATTAAAACTGGGGTCAATCTTAAAAAAATATGCGCTGTGTCTCAAGTATTGTTATTTCTTTGTATGGCACGCTATAGAAAGTTTGAAATTTCCCCAGCCTGAATTTTGCGTAGACTTTTGATCTTTGTCCTCTCTAGTTAGTAGCATCACTATTTTTGGGCGAGTTCATTCATTCACTACTGATGTTTTTTTCAGAAGCATTTTGTGTGAAACAACTATAAATTGTTCATTACCGTTGATGAACGCTGCCATCGATGCTAAGTCTCATTGGTTTAGTTAGCGGGAGCAGACAGGCCCTTTTTGGAAATAAATGGAGGTGGCAATAAAGAGGAAATTAGCTTAGTTATGTCAAACATGTCTATGAAAACACACTGTGGATTTATCCCTCATTAGTTGACCCATTTGTTGTCATCAGCGATCCGTTGATAGCCATGCTAACAATGAATCCTCATCTGTTGAGTGGAAATTCTCAGATTCATCCCTGACCACAAAATTGTTGTAGCCTGTATTGTTTTGAGGAGATGAAATTTACTGGACGGATCATTTGGCTTTTTCAACCCCCCCCCGCTCGCTTCTGTTGTGGTATTACAGTTAGTACTGTGCAAACACAGCAAATGTTGTCTGTGAGGATTGGTTTTACCGTGATGCTGTAACAACCTCCCTCAGACTTATACGCAAGTTGTCGTTGAGGTCAGCAGGATGACAGATCACTTTGATAGAACATTTTCTTTTCTTTTTCTTTGAGGGGAACATAATGGGACAGAAACCACAGTAGAGGATGGTGAAGTGGGGTAGAATGAGATCACAGCATGGAGTCTTTAAAAAATGTCTCACAGATTTGATTGCATTTCAGTATGGACTGCATTCCTTCAGCACTCCGTTGAGCACTGAGCGGGGCCCACTCAGCTGAAAGTTGGAAAATACTGAGCACGTTGGTGTTTTCATTTTTTCTGTCTTTTTTTTGTTTTGATTTGATTTAGTAAATTACATATATTTTTCATCACCCTTTCAGTGCCATTTTCTCACACAGGGCACATCAGGCAGTATGACAGTCCAAGGCACACAGTTTGATTGTTAATGTTTTGAAAATCCTGCCAAGTTTGGTAAAGATGCTTTCATATGTAAATTGAGAAGCTGTTTTTGACCGGAATTGTTTTGTAAGGAATAGACATGTGAGTGTAACATGGAAGCATTATGTTTTGTGGAAGAGTAACAAAAGACAGACGGAGGCGGGCTCTAAAATGGGATTAGATAAAGGTAAAATGAGCGACCGTATACAATCCAGTGTTTTCTCAGTCCACCCAATGAGCAGATGCAGGGAGCTGGACTGCACGCCAACCGCCACAGTAGGCTTTCACAAAGAATCTGTCTCTATTCAAGCCTTAATCCATGCTGCCGAGGGCCCAGGCATTGTCACTTTGCATGCAAAATTTCAATTAGTGCTGGTACCAGTTGTTTCACTTGAAGGGGGGGTGTCACATTTCAGAGACATCTATGGCTACCTTTAGGGTGAGATTAAGGAAGAGGTGACGCTGCTGTGCTCATGAAAATCTTGCATTGCACAAGGTTACCACTGCAAAGTGGCTTTGCTCTGCTATCATCACTGTACTTAAATTTAGACTTTGGTCAAATTACCACAGCCCTAGATAGACTGTAATACATACCCAAACTTTATTATCTAAACGTTAAGAAGAAAAAAAGTGGAGAGCTATGATTCCCTTAAATTGAATTTGTTCACACAAAATTCTCGTATTGTAGGTTTCCGTCCCAGATGGCTCTCCGAACAAACTATGTGCGCATGTTGCTTCTGGCTCCAGCTTGTTCAACTATAATTTAACAAAGGATCCAGTTCAGCACACAATGGGCTGTTTGACACTGTTTCCATGCTTTCAGCTGTTTAACGCTGGCTGCTGTGGTTCTGTTGTCAAGAGCCAAGTCTTCATTCTCGTCTGCCTTTAACTGTAGAGTCAAGTCTGCTCACATTCACTTGCGTGAGAGCACTGGAAAGTTACATTTGGAAGAGTGAATTTACTACCAGGTTTGGAAGTATGATCATACAAGAAACAAAGCACAGCACACACATTTTACAATATCATAACTTCAGAAGTCAAGCAAAAAAAAACCAGTGGCCAAACACTTAACATTTCTAATATGGATGTAGTCTTATTTTGATACTCTACACATTTGCTGCATTAAGTGTCACTTTTGCCCACTTTTAGCTGTAGCGGTATCTCCTTTAATAAAAGAACAGGTGTTTAATCTTCTGTCTCTCTGGAGCCTCTGTAATGAGGCCCAAGCTGGTAAGATATAGCAGCCACTTGATGTTATCAAAAAATGAAAATATTTTCAGAGACAACAGGTGTTTCAACTCTTTCAGTATGCAATATCACAGTGCCAGTGCATGGCTGAGACAGCGACTGAAAACAGTGGGTTCAGTTGAAACTAATGGGCCTAAGGCTTCCTGGCTCCCCACACATTGGCCAGAAGCACATTTTCTATAATACAAAATACTTAGAGCCTGAACATTGAGATTCCTTTGTGTAGTACCACGGAAATTAATACAGTATTTTATAACCATTAGAAATATTTGATTGTTTAATGCATACTACATTTATCTCCATGTGCAAATGAGATGTAGCTAATCATATTTGTGCTTCTGATTTCTGTATATGTAGAATATTCTACATACTACTAATATATTTGTATTAACATCACATATTAAATGTGTTTGTCCTTATGAACTGGTATTTAGTGTATACTTATTACACAGTTAATTGATTGAAAATCAAAATCTTTTTTTACACGATTATGTAATGCCAGAGATAGTCTGTTCTATGAATGTTAATAAGGTATACAATGGAAAAAATTACAATTTAGCGTGTATCCAATAAATTAGGAGCCCTGCAATTTGTTTTTTATTCCATGTTCTAAGTATAGGTGTGTCATTTAATGGAACGTCTATAATTGTTTCAGCATGTAGTTGGCGTTAGTGTGGTGAAAAAATTGAAGGGTGTGACTCAGGCCTTTATAACAGTGCTATAGCACAAAATATAGGGTGCCTGAATATTTTTGGACTGGACAGAGATAGGATCAAACTTTGGAAGACACAGGTTATTCCTCCCTGTAGCCACATCATATATCATTTAAAATAAAACAAAATCAATAGATGCTTATGGAAATAACATGATTTAGCTCTATGTTACCTGCCTTTACACACAAATCTAGATCAAGGATGTTCTTATATCCTGCTATCTTAATTAGTGCGTGTTAATTGGCAATGTGCATCTCTGGTTAAGTCATACAGTATGTATTAGGAAGGGCTTGATTCATCCTATTCACTTGGGACTATAAATCATTCAAGGACAGTGAAATGTAATTCTAGGCATTATTCATGACCAGAATTTTGTAAACACTCACCTTCAAAATGGCCTTGCAATGTTTTTTGCAATCTCTTTAATTTGATGTCACCCAGTATGTGAACCTATTGTATTTAATCATTGTCCATTAGCGTTTTTAGCCTTTAAAATTCTTTAAAGTTTTGTTGGTATTAATGATAACTCATGAATGGTGACTGAGTTTTCTCAGAAAGAAGAGGTGAACTGATCTACGTGACCCGTACTGCATTAGCAATATGGTGCTAACAGTCTTCAACCGAGCAAAGGCGGCTACAGGGTAACGATGTAGGGAGGTAGACACAGCAGGCGGAAAAGAGAGAGACAGTGCACCCTGAGAGAGGTCAGACCTCGTCTCAGAGACCTCCATCCACAACACCCCAGGTACTGTGACGCTGTCTTTATGAAAGTACCCGTAGAACACAAACCCACCGGATTAGTGTCTGGCTCTCGCTGTCTCTGGGAGCAGAGCCCATCGGTCGAGACAAAACGGGGCTGATTGCGCTGTCATCTGCATCACAAAGGGAAGCCTTTTCTACCTGAACCATCGCCTGCGCGCCGTGCAGCACATCACATCTATCAGCGACTCTGGACCCATGTGACATCAGCCTTTTGTTTTTTGTCCATATCTGCCCCCCCCCCGACTCCCCCTCCATTCTTTCTCTCTGTCCCACACCGTCTGTCCAGCATGGCCCATATCAACAGCAGGACCCCATCCCCCTCCCTCCCTGGTTGAAACTAGCCTCTTAGTTTCCGCCAGGACCGACCGTTTTCTGTTTTTGCTGGTAGTTGTATGCTCAGTGCGGTGTGTATCATGTCCTCTTTCTACAAAGGTCCACTAACACATTTGCGTCTTTCCTCTTCTCCCCTCTGGCTCTGCCCGGCTGGCTGTAACCGGGCTCAGCCAACGTGTACACACATTAGACAAAACCCCCGTCTCCCGTTGTCAGACCTAACACATCTATCGGTCTCACTCGGACAGAGAGAACTCCCCAGCTGAGGTGAAGCCAGTAAGCAGATGTGTTTTATCTGATTAGTGAGCAGGCAAGGCAGGCTGTGCTCTTCTGTGACTGATGACTGTTATATCGCTGAGGAAGGCAGGTCCGTCAGTACAACAGAAAGCTCAGGCTGCTCTATTTGGATTATCTTCCTATTTCCATATACAAACAAGTTAATCAAATCCTTTATGATGTCTTTGACATCCTTTCCTTTTCTTCAAAGACATGTTTTTCTTTTTTTTTAATCATTTGTATGTCTTCATATTTTATAGCCTGAATGTGCTCTAGCCTCGAGCTGGTACACTGGGGCAAAGATGTTAAGACAAGCCTGTGTACTGTAGCTGAAGCTGAAAAGTGAACCTTTTAAATCTCAGATTTAACACACTTTATGAATAGATCTATGTAATAGCTTATACGTTGTATGACATTTAAAATGCAAAGGGAGGGTGCAAATGAATGACTTTTGTGTCCTTAAGTGTGACAGTTGATTTCTATTCACAAGTAATTGCATTAGCTCAGAGAATTGGGAATTAAAACAAGGCAATTAACTGATTTGGCCTTTGGCTGTGACTTGTCTGGTTTTAGAACTGGAACTCATCCTGTGTTTTCTTGGATTAATTTAGAAATCACATTTAGTCAAATGCAGAACCTAATAAGTCATCCAGCCAGTGCAGGACCCGGGAACTTGATCTGTTTCACTGAGCGAGGTCAAGAAATTTAACATTGACGGTTGATAACAGAAAACAATCATTGCATTCATTAAAATTCATTCATCCATATTCAGTCATAGAGATGGTATACAAAGAAAGGCACTCTCCCTCAGAGTCAGGAGGTGCGACAGCAGCATCACAGCAGCAGGTTAAACATACTAATGCTTAATCACCGGTAGTCCAATTACTATGAACTGCTGGGCCGTTATGGTCAGTTCTCAACAACATGTGTGTGATTGGAATCTCAACTCAACTGTAGGAGTGAGATCTAGTGGCAGTTGCAGTGCAATTATTTTCTCTCCGACAGAGAGTGATGAAGAAACTGTCTGTGAGGCACATGGATAAGATTCTGTTGTGTGTTCTGTCAACACTTAGCATAATACCTTGAGCTGAAAGACGGGGATGTATTCTGATTAAAACAGTTAAGATTTTGTATGCAGAAGCACAAAAACCATGCTTTTTGACAGCAAGTAGGCAGACTCAATCTCTTTAAAATAGACAAAATAATATATTGAATAGACCGTATGATAAATTCTGAAAGGTCAATGCATAAGGGGAGATTTGCAAAGGGGAGATTTAAGGGAAATTGTCTCATGTTCGAAGATGTTTATTACAGTTGTAGGCTTGTTATTTGGATATGATTATACTGTACTAAGGACAGTGACTTATGGTGTCTCAGCAAATACTTTAATGAGTGTGTCATCATTACCAATCATCAGAAAAAAATCCCCCTCTGGTTTTACACAGTTTGGATTGATAAAAACACTGCACACTGTTTTTATTTTCCTCTGGTCTCTAGGATTATAACAACCACCATTGGTTGTAATAATCCTTCCACAGCTGATCACTCCAAAATCAATAACTGAGGTTTGGTGAAGGCTATACTCTTATTACGTGTTTATGGAGCCCTATCAATTGACACTTCATTGTGGTTGCTTCATGTTCAAGCTAGTGACAAATGCCCCATTTGGACAGAGAAAGCTTGTGTGAATTTACATAATCACTTGTCTGAAAGTGGATCTAGTGTGGGGAGCAATCAGCAGCATCTGCCACACTTGGAAGAGCTCCTATTAATGTAATAACCACCCCACCCCCATTCCAACTAACAGCCCATTGTTATTTTATTCAAATTTAAGACCTGTTAAAGATTTCCAGGCGGAAACCCTATCTTGAAAACACACACCCACTTTTCTAGAGCTGCCAAAAAAAAAAGACTGATACACATCCATTGGGGTCAATAAAACAATGTCTGGATTCATAATACTGCCATGAGGTAACGTGGCTTACAAAATGGGAGCCAGGTATATAAGGAGATGGTGAAATGATGACTGTTTTCCATGCCTTACCCTGGCAGGGCCCTTCGGGAAGAAATCACAATGGATCATTTGGGAGGGCAGCTGGAAAATCCATAGAAAATCTCGAGAGACCTGCTGTGCCAGTGAAATCAATACAGAGATCCAACTGAGACCATTAAATGAAATGAATGTCATATGATAGGGTTAAACATGTAGAATATTATTATTCATACAGTCCAAATAGGTTTTTCATCTGCAGATAATACAAGCAGGCACAGACTGTGGAACAAGGATTGCCTTACCTTTCAAAAATTTATCTTATCAACGTACACAAATAAACCATCATGTATTTGCCCTGTTGTTAGCCTTCAAATAGAAGTAGTTAGGTAGCAAAAGCAGACAAACTAAAGCTATGCAATATATGGTTTGTATTTTACAGTAGCTGATGTGATTTGAAGTACTCAACACAACAGAACTAGGCAGCATGCACTTTGTTAGACGCAAACAACAGCAGTAGCCTTTGTATTGGTCGATTTCTATCTTAAACATAAAATCTAAAATAATTTGGATAGAAGATTTTACTTGCTTGCTATTCACAGCCCTATAGTCGCCACACAACACCTACACTGTGTTGACTGTCATGGCAGGGACAAACAGCAAATCCTCACATGTGGAAAAAAGGAAGTTAAACCACTTGTTAAGCATGTTAAGCATTGCTTAACATGTTATCAATAGTTTGTGTATAGCTGTGTGTGTGTATTTTTTTCAATTTATTGAAGAAAATCTCTGTTTTGCCACGCTCTATAATAGCTATTTCACTGAGCAAATCTGTAAGCAGTTATTTGAGTCAAAGCACAACAATGGTACATTAAAGTAGATACAAAACATATGGGGTTTAATAGGTCTTTTTATCCAAATTGCCTTATGGTACCATAAGGAAACATATGTTTGTGGCATGGGCGACCTCAGCAGGGAAGGAAACCCCAAAAGTGGGTACAGTTACTTACATGCTGTGTGTAGCAGTGCTCACTGCAGTACAAGCTCTGTTTCACTCTTCCGAACACTTTTCAATCTGCTTTTCTTTAGAATTGGTTTGACACTTTGTAGTGGCTCAACAGGCATACTACATGTATGGAGTGCATGTATGTGTTGATGGCACTGCTGTCAGTGAGCCTGCCCGTAGGAGTGATTGAAAAAGCATGTTTAGGATTAGCCGTCTGTCCTCATCTGTGTGAGGGGCTCTGGCAGGGGCTTGTATCAGTGGGTTGTGTTGCTCTCTGTGCCTGCTCTGGAGCTGACTGATGGAATAGGTAGGATCAGTCCTCACTCATTGCACTGCCTTTCACACTACCATGTACTCACAGACACTACCACACACACAAACAGATTTTGCCACGTATGCTAGCAAGTGCACATGTCCCTACATGAAGAGAAATAATTTTTATCTTTGCTCCAGATGTCCATTGGGCACACTGAATTCAACGGTTTGAAGTCAAAGAGAAAGACAAGAGTTGTTTTGAGTTAGTTTCTTTTTGGCATGCTGAGCAAAATGGAAAGGCTTTGGGTTATTTTACTGTGATTTAACTTTTCTCCCCACCATGTGAAACAGTAAAACAGCACATTATACAAATACGATGTCCCTTTGATCTTAGTGCCTACAGTGAAATGTGCTGTTTTGAAGAAATAGAAATTTAGACCCGTAATATTGTTTTGTGGTTTTCCTCCTTACAGACAGATTTTTGGCATGAACTTCTATTAATCTCTGTGTCACAGATTCTAGCATGCTCTTTTCTGCCTCTCCTGTTCTGTGTGTGTGTGTGTGTGTGTGTGTGTGCGCTTGCGCACGTCCCTGTGTGCATGCACATGCACGTTTGTCTGTGTGGATCGCACACAAATGGATGACACTCTCCACAGTATTTCAAACTCAGCACCTGCAGGGCTTGGCCGTCAGGCTTTTTTGGAGTTATGGCATTAACATGGAAACCAGAGGGATGAAGCTGGATTAGTTGTGGTGAGGTGTGAACACAAGGTCGGGACAGTGATGGCTTTCAGCTGATTTTTTGTTGTCATACTTTTACCCGTGTATGTCTTTTCACAGCGCATGACACAAACAAAGTTGTTTTACAAAAGGAAAAAAAATACATTGTTCACTTAACTGCCAACTTTTTGTTTCTCTAGCTCTCCAGTTTTAATTCTTCACGTGCACACACATTTGATTCTTGGACATTTTGTAGCCTGTGTCAAATGTTTTGAGGAGTTTACAGATTTGCCATTTGTTGAATGAAGGTGGTGGTAACTATCAGCTTCAAAAGGGTCTGTCTGGATATATGATTGTAATTGTCGTTAGCATAATTTCAGGTTGAGGCGTGTGCAAGGCTGGACCTGTTTGTGTGATGTGCATTGACTGTCAGCGATAGAACAAATATTTTTCATTCATACTTTTCATGCACTATAAGATTAAATGTAATACTTGAGTCTGATTCGCAGCACAATAATGATTCCAAACCACCCACTGTCACAGTTATGAAACTGAAAATGTTGACAGACCATGCAACATGAATGCAGAAATATTATTTACTGGAGGGATTTAATGAGATGGCACAGAACTGTCATCTGGGTAGGTGCAGTCTAACCATCCCAATAAACATTTTCAAAAGAGTAAGGACAGCTTCTCCAAACCCCAGTAAATATGTTGTTTATGGTGTTTGGCTGCACTACAGTACAGCCACCATGGTGATGGATGTAACAATTGTCCTAGCAAAAACATGGATTTCAGTTAAAAATAACACTCCCAGTAAATATGAATTACCATTGCCATGCCATGGGGTACTTATGCAGGCTCAGTGTTTTTTCCTTGTTTTGCCCAAAGAATAGCCCAAGGACACTTCTACTGACTTGCCAGATGTAACATATGAAATACCAGCTGCTTCTATTTTTTCATGTTATCTTTGGAAATCTGATTCTGTGCCTTTGCTCTCTATGGTCAGTTATCGCCACATTATGATTATTAAAAACAAACAAACAAAAAAACAACTCTGAGAAATGTAGTAATTTAAGGGCACAGTATAGTGTAGCCCCTTGCCTACAACAAGAAAAGAAAAATCCTTAGATAATGCCCTGGTGCTTTCATTACCACATTTGAGAAAAAAGACCAGACAGTATTCTTTAACTAATGGTCTGTTAAGCATGCCAGGAATAAGACCGTTTATTTCAGAAAGTGGTTACTTACAGAAAATAGGAAACCATAGTTCTCAAGGTTGTTCCTTTCCAATTGTTTCAAGGTGGTAGCACTGCCAATTCGTACATAGCACCCGATAATTCATTTGATAAAAGGAGCAAAGTAAAAGCCTTTCCTCCAGCTGCCTGAGTCTTTGAATTACTACTGCATTTTCCTTCTTTTTCTAAAATCGGTACCAAAAAAGTATTGTTTTCTAGATAGGTATCAAAACTGAGTAATAGAGATATCAGTACTGACAATTTCGGAATGACACACAGCTCTATAAAAAACATTGTCTATCATCATTCCTCTTAAGTAAAAATGCCCTCATTTGCTTTGCTTTTCACCAACTGAAACATTAACAACTGACTGGAGAACCTTATTAGAAATGCATCAATTTGTAGAAATACATTACCTGTGTAGTTCATTAGCCGTCAGTTTGTCTCTAGATTAGGTTTTCAGCAGTAGCAAATCATTTAAGGAAGCTTTGCTTGTCAAGAAAGACATGGCAGACATGATTGTGCCTGTGGCCATAAAGGAACATATGTGCTGTTTTTTTAAAAGGTGTCAGTCAGGCAGGACCAGATGTGTGTTGTGAATGGTGTTATTTTTTTTTTCTCACTCAAGCACGTGTCAGACACACCGTACAGCTGCACAGAGAAAGAGTTAAGTCCGTTTCACGGGGAGTGAGGAGGAGGTGAGAACCAGCAGGTCTAATTGAGGTGGTTAATGGGCTGTCTGAAACCATCATTCTACTCGACGTAGCATGTGGAGAACCTCTTCATCAGTGACTTGAATCTGATAAGACAGCTCTTACTCAGACACAAGGCCAAGATGGGACTTGACATAAACATTTTGTGATTCACAATACCATAATTTGCATCAGATGTGGAATATTTATGGATATTTTAGTAAATGCTGCAGTAGTCGGACTCTGTTTTTTTTCTTTCCCTGCTCAAAGCGTCCTTGTTTCTTTTCTTTATCTTAATGGAAGCAGCCTTTTCTCCAGACTAAATATTGTGTTGATTGTTTTGTAGGAGTTATATTCTCATCAGAAACTAACTCATGATCTAATTAAATTAGCTTCAAATGAAGCCTTATTTATATTTTCTGTAATTCTGTGCTATTATACAGCTTCATAAAAATAGCATTTTTACGTGTATGTGTATTCTTTAGATGTATTCCCAAAATGAATAAAAACTGCTGTTACATGTACAAAAAAAACCCCAAGCAGTTGTCTCTATGAGACTGGAAACCATCCTCACATTTTCACTAAAAGTGCTAAATACATACATGACTGATTTAAAAACTTTTTTTTGCTGTTTTCCCAGCCATCGTTTGACTCAGCCCGTTCTTAACCACATCCCTCACATCCCATTCTTCTCTGCCTGGCCTAAGTCCCAGCTCAGTCTCGACCTTCCTTCCCAGCTCTACTTGTATTCCTCCCACTGCAGCCACAGCCCAGATCCCTCCTCAGCTATCAGCTCCAGCCAAAAACATGCACGATGGAAAGGCGCTACGCACTCTTGAGCATTTCACTTGAAGCAGTTTTACCAGGAAACTGTACTGATGACGGTTGAGCAGCTCCTGCTGGAGCAGTTGGCCATGTCTTGCTCAGGGGCATTTCAACGAACACAGGAGAAAAACAGAAAAAAAACAACCAAAAAAACAGCGCTTTTGCTTTCTTTCAAACAGGTTTTTCCAGAAATGTCTCTACATCTGAATTGTTTGAGTGTAGGAGTCAGAGTGTAACAGGGGTTGGAGAGGGGTACAAATGGCTGGCTCAGTGGTTAGGTAGGTGCTCAACATCATTGACACAGTGAATTGCTCTGCAGGGATGAACTGGAGTAAAGGTGCAAGGTTGCGTCAGAAGCAAAGTGTGGCTGGGTTTAGTGAACAAGCATCCAATATATTGAAGCTGTGGAGCTGCATCACATTTCTTAGCAACCCTGGCTGGTGCCATCATACTGTATAGCCTCGCTGGGGAAATGGCTGTGTGCAAATCATGGTCAAATAAAACAAGTATAGTTGAAATGTGAAATCCATGATTGCGAACGTATGGATGCCAATGCAGTAGTTTTAAACACCGGATTACTCTAATTAATGAAGCACAAGTAGGAGTGTAGTGAGTGAGGGGAAAATAAATGTTGATTAAATGCTGAAAAAGTATGGATGTGATTAATCAAATTTTGTATTGAACTCTAGTCTCACAGCAGCAAGTAAAACTCTTAACTGACTAGACAGTGTTACGACCTCAGTGTCAACTTTCAAACAGTACTGCAGTAGATCTGAGTGCTCTCGATTACAGATAACAGGATATTTCCCTTCATTTAGCATACAGCTAGTCTGACATGTTAACACCATACAAAAAGAATACAGTGCCCCTAAAATATAGTTCTTCAATTAAATGCTCAGCACTTTATATCCATGTATGCTGATGGTTCCATTTGTTGCCATGTGCCTGTGGCTTATTCCTCTTTCAGACTTTACTTTGAACTTACTTTAACTTTATTTGAACTTAATGTCTTAATTACAAGTCGTTTAGAGTGCAGGCAGGTTGTTCCTCTGTAAGGCTTGGGCTTAGAGCTAGAGCTTGGTGCTGATTCTACTTGATACAAACTCTAAATATACTTAGAAATGAATAAATATATGTCATACAAATATCGTATCATTGTTATATTGGTAATTTATAAGATGATATCAAATAAATTTGAGGATTAGCTGAATATACTGTTGCTCATTTCTGCCACCTACTTATGCATGGCTTTTCAGTCCCTTAGCAAATGCCAACATGAGTTTACACGGCTGAGTAGGAGTCGGATGTGATTTTCAACGAAGACCATCTGCACAGACAATCTTTCGCTCGTGCAAACAGCATATGCTTCAGGATGTAGATAAGGAGGCTAGTAAATACGCTCATTCCCTGTGTGAATTAACCCATTATGACATGTTCCCTGTTGTCCTCAACCTATGTTGGGAATATCAACAGTGATGGGTTAACTTTTAAAGCCCCCTCGCAGTCCTCCTCCAGAAACACACCCTGACACACATAGTACAGATCCATCAGTCCAGCATGAATCATTAGTTCCTTTTAGCTCCCTGGCCACTGGACTCAAATCAGATTGTATGCATACACTCATGTCTAGGAGAGCTGGGGGACTTTCTGAAAACAATAATCACATATTTTTCTTGGACAGCAAGATCCTAAATTGACGGTATCTAACTGCCTTTTTCCTTGTCAGCAGCAGCATTTAATGTGCTCATTATTTAAGTCGTGCTTGGCAGCTTGCAGTTTGAGCTATCCATTATACTGTACACATGATGAACTTTGGTACAAGAACTGCAGGGTAGGAAATCATACCTAATCTCTTCATTAAAGATGCAGAAGCCGGCTTGTAGTTTTCTGCTGTTCTGTGTGTGCTTCCTTTGTTGCCTAATGGCAACCAGAATGTAGGGATGGGCTCAGCTGGGATAGGCTAGGTCAAGCAGATGTGGGAGTGCATTTCTTGGGGGATTTTTCATGCAGGTTCATCTCACTTTATCATCATCAGCATATGATCTCTCTATAATTAATCAGGAGAGGTAAGCAGATAATATACATGTATTACACAGCTGAACAAATTCCAACCTGCAGCAAGCCCGATGGAAGACATCCAAAGAATACAATGAAAGCAGTAGTACCAGTAATACTTACAGTAATATATTACACTGGTCATAGATTACTTTAAACTGCATCTATGTACACACTAAAATTAACCTGACTGTATGTGATGTTAGTATCAATGACAAACATTTTTATTGTTTGCAAATGCATTGCCTTTGCATTGTTCAGTGACAAGATATGAACATGGCTGGGTCACTAAATTACGGCAGTAATAAATGCTAGTTGGGGGGGTCCTTAGTAAAAAAAAAAAAAAAAATGTTCCCTGTGTTTACCTAACTGTACTTTTGCTTGCAATGCCCATCCCAACACTTAGACACAAGTTTGTGATTCTCTGAAATAAATCTGCTCATTACTGCAGTGATCTGAGCTGCCAGCCGCCATAGCCACTGACAGGCACTGACAGGCACAATATTTTTTTCTAGTGAAAGCAGATATGGCGTCTTTGTTGTGCCTATTTCTGTACTGTTTATGGATTCGAGGGACCATCTGTAAGGGCTGTACGCAAGAGTGTCAGAACAGTCTGACTAAGACCACGTCTAAGAAGTAATAATAGGACCCAAACGCACGACTCTGGACTCAAACAAAGTTAGTGAAAAGGTGATTATTGAGACAGTTTATTGTGACAAGACTATGGTGAAAACACAGGGAGCACCAGTGAACACAAAAGAGACAAGAGGATGGTGATCTTACCCCCGGGGAGAACAATGGGATCTTGGGAAAACACACAAGAGTCTTGATAAACACGAAATATGAAGAAGAAGCTCTATTGCAGAGCACACTAGAGTACAAACAGGTATTCGAACCAACAAACATACAAGACAAACTGGCCAGGGGAGACACAGGGGAGACACAGACCTTAAGCACCAGTGATTTAGTGTGACAATCAGGGCAAGGAGTAATAATAAACCACGCTTTAAGAATATTTATTGAGAAAACAATAGTTTACAACAGTGCAAACATATAAAACATGTTTAAGAAATAAATCTAGATGGATTTTTATTGGATTTTTCTCATGATTTTATTTCTACAGAAAATTTCCCTGTCAAGAGCTGCAGAGTTGAGACAACTCAGATTTGGAGGATTTGTCTGATGTTGATGATCCTGTGGGTAATGCTGATTATCAGCCTCCACCGCAGGAGCTGAACAGTGGTCAGCGAAACAGTAGTGGGAATGAGGAACCCATGCCAAAGCCCACCAAGGGACACAAACATCTCTATGGTGAAATGCTGCTGAGCACAGATCCAGTGCATATTTGTTAAGTTTATTTCGGATGAATATTACAGTATCTTTAGAACTGCAGCACACTCTAATGCCTAAAACAAGATCATTGTGTTCAGCTACTCCCAGATGTTGGCATCAGACTCACAAGGTTGAATCTGATGGATCAAACCATAGCCCTAAGGAGCCAACACCAGAGCCAAGCCTCAATGGTAGAGAAAGAACTGTACTTGTTCTTTTTGTGGCACACCTTGATGGTATTTCTTCAAATCTACCTCAGTGAGCTTTTTGCTTTTGCAAATAATTGAAATCAATGCCTTTCTTTGCAACAAGGACTATTTTTGTTCCAGAGGACATGGAATGTGCTGGACACCTATTATACTGAAGAAAAATTGAGCAGGGCAGTGAAGGCTGCGCTGTACTGGACTATGTGCATGTATAAAATATATTAATATATCAATACAGATTTGTTGGAAATTATTACAGGTTATTCTAATTCTGGCTAAAAGTGGAGACCTTCTCAAGATGTTTTTCTGTACCCACAAATCAGGATGTACATTTACATTACATTTACTCATTTGGCAGACGAATGTACCCGTTGAGAGCCGTACAGTTCCTGGCCATCACTGAAAGATTTGCACTTGACATAATTTTTAGACTCAGGCTATCACTGAAGGTGCTCATAGATCTTGATATTTCAGAAGACGTCAAGGCGTATAACAAATTCTGTAAGATTCTGTCTTTTCTGGATTGCATTTTTAAAGGCTACAAGTCTCCGTCTCGACCTGAATGTCTTCTTATTGATTAGCAGATGACACAGGGGCCTGCCCATGTAGACATTATCTGCCAATGAAGCTGTCCAGTTGGCATGAAGAAGCTGTTTGCACTATAGCAGCTGGCACTGTGCTTGACTTTGACATTTATCAGGGTGCAGATGTGCTACTTCAGTAGGCCAAAGAACTAGAGGATCGGGGTTTGGGAAGCTTGGTCATCAAGCTTATGTTATCTGCCTATATCAAATGCTGCAACTAGGTACAAAAGTGAACTGGCATCAGTACTTCACATCCATCTTTGAAGAAGCAGGTGTATGGTACAGTCATGACATTGGTCACTTCAGCACGCCAGAAGCTACCAACAGGCAAAACAGCAAAACAGTGCAAACAACGGGAGCGGTATCTCAGCCTAAGTTGCTTCTGGAGATGGAAAGATGCCCGTTGTGAAGTAGTATGACAATAAACCAGTGTTGATGATGTCTATTGTTTATGCTATGCCGCCTAAATACACCTGCAAATGATGGGACAAGAAACTGATTATCGCACCGTGAAGTGTCCATGAGTACAACTCTAAGATGAGTGAGTGGTGTTGACATGGAAGACAGAATGATGAGGTACTATCCCATTAGTGTCCCTACTGAGAAGTGGACACCAGATAATGACAGACTTCACAGATCTGGCTTCAGCCAACAGCTGGCTACTGTACTGCTGAGACATCACTATATGTGGTATACCAAAGAAGAGTATCATCAGTTCCTAGAATTCCTCATGGAAATGGTTCAGACCTTCTTGGCCCAGTGTGGCCATGGTCTACCAGAAGACGATGCAGACCTTTTGTCCAACAAACATCTTCCAATGGTGGTCAACCTGAAGAATGCAGTGTGCAGCAGGGCGACAGGCTGCTCGGGGAGGACTTGAGTGCAGTATGGGACATGCAAGGTGTTCCTATGCTTGTAATGTATGTAGTGTTGATTTTGGCCATAAGGGGCAGCACTTTGGCTGATAAATTACATTTGTGCTTATATCTCCAGAACTATTAGGCCGATTGATGTCAAACTGTATTAAGGATGTGCCTTGCATGGGGAAAAGGTGTTATCTTTTTCATTGTTGTTTATGCACATTGCAACTAAATGCAAACACAGTCAGAAAAAACACTGCTGTGTGCTGGTTGGAAATGATATGGTTTCGCACTTTACTACACAATGGTGACATTATTCTGTGGATATTCAGGAAATAATGGAAAATATGGAAAAAAAAAATTCCAAAACTACATCATTTTAAAAGATGATGCTTTTTTTTTCATATCAGGTCCCAATAAGCCCAAATAGCAACAAGAAATAAAAAGTGCATATGAAACCAGAACTGGGTTTTCAGGATGTTAAGACTAAATTATGAATGATGTCAGTCTAAAACTGAAAATTGAAGATGCTTAAGCAAAAGTCTTGAAAATAAAGAAAAAGACTCAGCACAGAAAAAAAGGAACCAACCTCAATCAGTCATTAGTGTTGAGGATGCTATATGCACTACAAACCCCCACCCACTACTCACATTGAGACCCACAGAGCAGTCAACCTCAGAAAAACAACACACTGTTTCAGTTTGAAGCTGTGATGTAGCCCTGCTGCAATAAGATGAGACTAAAAATAGCCATACTGGTCCAGCCAAGAAATACCATTTCCCTCTAGTAAAAGAACTGTGGTTGCAATATGTCTTTTTCTTTGTTCATCCTTTCCTTGTGTGGGAGAAGGGGGGAAGGCCGGTGCTGGTGGTGGCACATACAGACATTAGTGTCCAAAACAATATGCTACATAATGTGAAATGGGCAGGCAGTACACTGAACTCACACGGCCACAAGTATGACCAGATGGAGCATAAGTGATGACATGTTCTGGTCATGTTTCTCCAAGATAGTTGTGGTTGACAGAAATGTGTATGCCATGTTTCCAGGGGTTTCAAAGACTCTAATCTTTTGTACTGCTGTACATCCTAAGGCTAATATGGACTTCATCTAAAATGAACATTTGTAGAGTACCTTGCTGTCTCTGAATGATCCTCCTTGCCTCACACCCCCTCGCACACGCTGTTCAGTGTAATGGCCAGTGTCCACAGAATGAAAGCATTTAACTCCAATCAATGGGATTTATGGCTCCTTTAAAAGGCAAAGGTGTCTTTTCTCTCTTGAAAGTGCTGTTTTGGCTGTCTTCCAATTGAGATTGAACCAGTTGCTATGTATGATGAATTGTTATCATCTTGGCTTCCTGCTTAAGATTCACACTTCTCGCCAAGTTTGAAAGGGCTGCAACTACTTCATGCATTAAGCAGTGGTGATGCAGATTTAAGTATTACCTGCCAAACATATGTTTTATCTCAGTCAACATACTGTAGGCAAAATCAGACAAAATATAAACCAAACAAATCCAGCTAGCGCAAGCTTACTGAGCATTTTACTCTTGGCTTGTCCGTAATGTTTCCAAGTGTCTGTTCCACGACTGCTGTATGCACTGCTTTTTGATTATAGTGGCATTCACAAAGCTGTAAGACATTGAGTTTTTTTTTTTTTTTTGCATATTTGACTTAAAATCAGCAAAGAGTGAAGGGATTTTTATGAATGTAAATACTAGAAAACTGAATTGTCTTATCGGTTTCTCAGTTTTTTAAATTAGATTCTGCTGACTTGAAAATTTTGGAGTTTAATAGTGAAGTTCTGTATGTTTTTTTTTTTCTTGGCACTGATAAGAAAAAAATCCCAGATAACTTGTAAACTGACAGGTGGTTATCCATTGGTGCGACTTTAAAATTGGAAAAAAAAAAGGACCCTCACCTTTGCTCAACCACTATCTCAATGATTTCCATACCTAGTGGTTTATGTTGGTTTGGGCTGTGTGTGTAATTCCTATCTATGAAGACAAGTCCTTCTTGTTATAACCAGTCAGATTATAAAGTGGAGTGAGGAACCATACTGTCCCCCCCAATAGCTCCTGTGCATCCTTCTGTGCGTTGTGCTGCAGTTCGATGGAAACCTCACTCGGCGAGATAAAGTCCTTTCGAATATAAGATTTAATTATTTGATAAGGAAAGATTGAACTTTCCCATGAAATGTGTTTATTTTGTTGAAAAGGTATTTGCCTACGGCCACCAACTTTGTAAATGGCATTTTTATTATAAAAAAGTATTTTGCTTTTGTTCCCATCATGTTGGAGTATTTAACAATGTAAAGAAAGCATGTATCTATGAATTTAATGCAATGCAAATAGTGTCAGGAAGAGAGCCTTTAAAAATGTCCTACAAAAATTGTACCACTACAACTAAGGATATTTTTTATGTGAGATGTTCTTATGCATGAATTATACTCACTTTGAGAACAGCCTCCCCAACGTATAATTGCAGATAGATAATAAAAAATATCTTTTCAGTGTTCCTCTGGTGTTGTATTCTTGCAAACTATCATTGTGCTCCAATAGAAGGTGCTGGAACTCATTGAAGTATAAAGTGGCATTAATGAATGAATACTGCTTTTGAAATGACAGGAAGTGATTCAAGTGATGCCGAATTATGTTTGCGTTACATGTGATGTGTTTTGTTCAAGAGCCCTCCTTCTCCGTGAAGGGATTTGCCCCAGTGCTCAAGAATGTCCTATTGTTTATTGACAAGAATGCTCATTCTCCATGTATTATGGTGATTTTAAGGAAAAAGAGCAACATTTTAATGGCATCTTGTCATAATTGTAGCTGACAATAAAAAAGGATTTGAGATTTCATAATAAAGTTAAGTAGTTTTTCTCAAGTGTCTCTAGGTTTTTGATGAACGTCGGGATTGATTCTGAAAAGAGAGTAGGGTTGGGGTTACCGTCTATAGACTGTGCTTGGAAGCTCATTTGCCTAATCTTGGGAACTAGAGTGGAAGCTGTGTATAATGAGGGCTAAGGCTTGTCTGGGATGGCAATGTGGGGCTGGGGCTGTTGTAGGGGAGGGGGCAGTTCAGGCTGAAAGACATGAAGGTATTAATCAGACAAAAGGGCAACCAAAAAGTTTATGCAGAGGGAGAACGCCTGTGGAATGGTCAAGCATTTTTGCATTTTGATGGCCTTTGTGCAAGTGCAAATCAAAAAACAGGGAAAGAGCACGAGAAAGTACAGAATGCAGAAATACTTTCAAGTTCTCTGAGGACTCCTTGAACACTTTTTGTCTTTCTTAAAGTGTCAGGGACAAGTTGGAATATTGTAGACTGAGTTGTGCACTTCTCCAAGAATGACAAATCCACAATTCTAACCCTTTTTACTGTCTTATCGTGCTGTCTTATAATTACCATTGTACACTAAGATGACTGCAATGGATGTGAGAATGTAAGAATGGTTTATAGGTGCTTTTCTTTGATACAGGTGACTATAGATGGTTAATGCTGGCCAGTGTTAAATTTAAGTAACGTGTTGTGTAATGTGTTGCCTAGAATATAGTTTTGGTGGACAATTATAAGAGAATTTCCTGCTTTTGTAAATTGACCAATATCTTAGAAAAAGTCAACATGATTGTGATACAGGATCAAACCCCAAATTTTCCATATAGAAAGGCAAACATTAGTCCATTGTACTGCGATAAAATATTTACAAAACACCCTAATTCTCTTTTCTCTCAGAAAAAAAAGTCCTTTATAAGCTACGATGCCAGTGGAGAGGAGGACTCATACACTCTCACGACAAACAATGGGTTTCCAGCATCATGCTTGAGCTGTTTTGTTTTCAGTGAGTCATGCAGGCTATTTGCCCATGTGTACATCTGTTTGTGTATAATTAAACACCATTTCCCACTCTGCAATGTCTCAAGGGCCATAATAGGTTCCGTAAACATACAAACACACAAATGTTCATTTCTCTGTGTGTTGACATGTGCCCCATACTATCTATGCCAAGATCACTGTCAACCTAATTTTGTAATGATACGGGTATTATCCAGTGTAATCTAGCAGTAAATTAATTACAACCCACAATCCCTCATTCCCCTTCTGCACTCCCTAAGGAGATGACCACAGTTGCACCTCTGCTTATCAAGCTTAATGTCAGTTATGGACAGCAGTAGCCCAGAACAGACTTTTTTAGGTTACCGAACAGTGACAGTTTAACAAGCAAAGGTGCCATGTATAGTAGTGTACATCTAATTCTGTGCTACAATTGGAACATTCACAGTCACAGATTAAAAATAAATAAATAAAAAAACAAAAAAAAACCTTAGAACCATGTAACCTTGGCAAGGAAAGAACTGATCAAATATTCAGTTTGCTGTTCGTTTGCATAAATCTGCCAAAGGTGTGAATGCATTATTGTGTGGTGTCCTGTAACCAAGGTCACTGAACATTTGAAAGTAGCCTACAACTTTGTGAAAATTAATTCACCCTCATAAATATCTGCTAATGGCAGGCAAGTCTCAAATGATGCCCTTAGAAAGCATGGGGACTTCTCTTCTGTCTCTTCTCAGAAGCTAAGGAGAGGAAGTTTTTTTTATTTATTTATTTTTTTAAATTGATATAATTGTAAACAATGTACGTCTGTGCCGATCAGTTCTTTCATTGAGATTTCTGTACTTATTTTAGGGAACAAGTAATTGAAAGTAATGATTTTATTACTCAGCTTCAGGGTATTATAATGGCTGTCTCATGCACCAGACTGACAGAAAGCCTTCTCTGACTTGGCCAGGTAATCCTAGATTAAAATGTATATACACCCATTATCAAGGAAGAGCAAGAGGATAGGCCAGGCACCCTGACTAGTGAGTGCACATACACACACACATACACACACACACTGAGCGCAACACAAGGTCACAGCACTGGGCTGGCAGAATGTACTCAACGTATGCAGGCACACACCCCAGCAGAGAGAATACACAGGGAAATTAATGCGCGCACACACTCTCTCCAAGAGATAAGCTATGGCAGCATGTCAGGGGAATTTGGCCATCCATATCATCAAAAAAAGAAGGCTCCATTAAATTTTAAGCGCCTCAAGAGCTGCAGCTTATTGACTATGACATTATATTTGTAATTTCTGGTATTTATTTGCAGCTATCTCAAGGAAAGCAATCCAAAAAATGTTTCCCGTAACTCAAGCGTGTGACTACGTTTTGCAAAGCAAAGATAACACAGGCAGCGCTTTAGTTACCTACATGGCACTCTCACTTCAGAGGGCTGCATGCTTTGCATACAAGAGCTGTCTGACAGTCTGGCAAAAAGGATCCCCAAGAATAATTGACACGGGTAACAGAGCCAGACAGGCTCAGTCAGACAGAAGAAAAAAAGGGAACTTGAAAACCTTATCCTGGATATCACTTTGTTAGTCAGGAACACATTATAAGAGAGGCTGCTCTGATCGTTTTTCTCTTGATGTAAAGTTTTGCATGTCAGACCAGTCAGTTTCAGGTGGAAAGTTTTGAGAGGGTGCTTTGGAGTGTTGAGGTGTTAATTCTTTGAAGTCTTCCTCACAACAAGCAACTGCATTCCATAAAAATCTCAAAATAGAAAAAATGAGATAAGCAATGGCTGATTTAGCTGAGGCTGCTTGAAAAGAGCTCATCGGCAAAAATGCCACACTGTCAGGCTGACAAAGTAAGATATTTTTAAATAGTTGCACTGGTCACGGCACCATGTTGCCTTGACACAACCCTAGTGTTTTACAGAGCCCGCACACTTCCAGAAAGATCTTTGCAGATGTGGTTAATTACGTACTACTCTGGACAATTAGTAAATGAGTCTGACAGTAACCTCCATGCATTAATCACAGTAAATTACACAGAGGAAGGCACAGCACAGAGGTTCAATTAACCTTTTAGCCCTCGTCTGAATGTGGTGGATGGCGCTGGTTATTCTGTGAGGGCCTGAACAGTTACAGGTCACTGGGGAGAGAGAGTCAGCCGGTGCCATAGAGGACTTGTCAGAGTTGCAGTCAGTCCCTCCCTCCCTCCCTCCACCAGTCAACACTGTCCTCCCCAGTCCCCACCCTTAGGAATCAATGAGCTGTCTGGAAATCAAGGCGACCTTTGTGTCTTGTGGTTTTCTCACAGCTGTGGTGGCATTTATTTCCAGAGGAGTCAAGCCAGAATCACCCTATTTATTTTGTTTAATTTAGTTGATGGTGCAGTGTGACCTTGTGATAACCACTGACTGAACTCGGCGAGTCTCTTGAGAAATCAGGAGCCAGTGTAGGCAAGCTATCTCAACTGATCTGCTATATCTGTAGCTTGTGGTGATTGGAAATATGAAAGACTTTTCTGTCATTGGTTTGGCCGATGGTCTGTGTCTCTGAGCAAAGGATTTCAAATTATTCTTTGGCTTCGGAAATGTAGTATAAGCCACAGAATACATGCTCCATAAATAAGCCAATTTAGATGGAGACATGGCCATGGTCCATCTCCAGCTTGGATTCCTTGTGTCAGTGTGGCTTTTAGAGGACATGATTGACAACTAACACCTCATTGGCCTAGAGAAAGACATGATCACTGATTCCAATGAACTACTAAGCTCTTAGGATACGGGAGCCTTTCCCATCCCCCAACTGCTATCTTGGTTGGTGGCACTTAAATCAGCATGTTCTGCAGTCAATCTGCTTGGTCAACATTTACTTTTAATGACTTTTTTTTTTGGGGGGGGGGGGGGGGGGGGGGGTTAATATACGGTGGACTACTCTAGCACATTGCCACAGGGTCAGTGTGATATAAAATTAGCGCTCATATTCATGCCCCCCATTCCTGCATTTTTACATCCAGATAGACAGATTACATCCGATAGTTTTCGATAGTTTTACTTGTATTTATTTAGAACCTGCTCTGAGGCAAGACAAAGACAGAGGGACCAATGCTGTCTTTTCTGTTCCTGTCATGAGAAATAGACAACAGAAACAGACAAATGAAGAGCCAGAGACAGACGAGACGCACAGACAGATAAATGAGGAGAAAATATTCTCCACTGCGGTTCAGTCTGTTCCCAGAGATGAGCCAGCACACTGCTGTCTCTGTCTGCGCTTCATCCAGTCCAGTTTGTGCGCCGTTGTTAAAGCTGATTTTTCAGGAGTGATTTGTCTGCATTCAGCAGTGAGGCACCCGGCACAAACAATGAAACAGGCATGCGGCCCTAACACGCTGCCCTCTTGTTTCCGACTGCCCAGTGCCCCTGTGAGAACCAGTGGTCACATGACCTGGCTAGTCGTTGCATGAATGGGGGTGGGGGGTTTGTATTGTGGGGCAGCCCCCACCTGTGCTCCCCCCAAAATCCCTGCTCCACAGTTGTCTGTCAGATACACGCACAGAAATACACAGGCACACACACACACAGATGCTAAACCACTATGCACTAATGCCTTTCTGTCATGCAAACACACATCCAGGCAGAACCCCCCACCACCCACCACACACTCACACACAGGTCCACACACACATCATCTCAAGACACAGACACATGCTCCAAACCCACATACACAGTCACTCATGCATACACTGATGTATACACACTTGTACACACTCCACCCATAACTCTTAAGTGCGGCCATACATGCACGGCCACCCACATGCACAACAGGCACGCCCGACAATAAAACACAACCTCAGGCTTGCAGATGCCTAAAAGAACACGACCTTTTGTCATCCATACTGAGACCTTTTCCTCTGGGGGAGGAGCACTATTCAAGGTTGAAACATGATTTTAGCCTTTAAAGCTCCGTTCCAAAACATTAAAGGCCCTCTCACAGATGCATGTGCACTCACACACACATACATGCACACACACACACGCGTGCACACACACACACACACACACACACACACACACATACACACACACTCAGACACACATGCTCACACAGACACATGCACACACACATCATACACATTCACACAACAAGCCTTACTTCTCCTTTTATCATCCTCATATCCACATTGACAAAAAAAAAGTTCAAGCTTTAGTATTTGTTCATGAAAAATGTGACAATGATCCAGTTGTTGCATTATTTTATTTCATACAAGTGTTGGCAAAACAAATTTTCTTCAAATTTCAAATTACACCTGGCAATTTCACAGGTGCAAAATCAGACTTTTAATATCCTCATACCATCTATTGTAATACCATATAACACTGATACTTAAACAAGCTTTACAATTTGAATTCAGGAAAAAAAAATCAATTGAAGCTTGGTAGCATGTTATGAATTTAACAGCTCACATCATCATTTGGATTTTTATAGTGTTGAATAAATAAAGTGCAATTAAGTGCAGCTCTTTTAATGGATATATTTATGCAATGCATGACTAGCAGCACCCCAAACCACCCCCGACCCCCTACCACCACCACCACCACTCTTGTTGCCGCTTGGCTGGAATTCCTTGCGGATCACTGCCCTCGCCGTCTTTATTCCCATTCTGTGCCTCCGCCGACACCTGGCTGTTGCCCCCCCTCCATCCTCTCTGCCCTCTCTTTTCTCCCCTCTAGCCCCTCATTAATCGGTCCTGATATTGATGGGAGCTGAATGCTGGCAAATGACTGCCTGTGTAGCGACCCCATACACCCGCTTCTCACCCCGCCTGCAACCACATACAGACTTGATTAGCATGCCAACCGCTATCCATGCCTGTGAATCAGTCCCTCTGTGCTTCAGCTGGCTCATTTACTCTATCTATCTATCTATCTATCTATCTATCTATCTATCTATCTATCTATCTATCTATCTATCTATCTATCTATCTATCTATCTATCTATCTATCTATCTATCTATCTATCTATCTATCTATCTATCTATCTATCTATCTATCTATCTATCTATCTATCTATCTATCTATCTATGTTCCCATACTTTTTATGTTCCTCCCGGACTCTCCTCCATGTCTGCATATGAATTTAACTTTAGTGCTAGTGCCCCTCCTCACAACCTGTTGATGGCTCTCTGTAAAGACGCTTTGTACTTTTCATATTCAAAAGACACACATACACACACACACACGCACACACTCTCACACACTCTCTCTCTCACACACACACACGCACACACACACACACACACACACACAAACATACAATTGCCAATTAAGACTTAAGATTTACAAAGTTACTCTGTCTCTCGACAAAGATGTCAAACATAACGTAGAGTCTGGACTTCAAACATTCTCATTCTCAAACATTCTCATATCCTGATTACAGAAGAATTTGAACAATGTGTAAAACCAAATTTAATATTCAATGATCAGTTGATATGTTGTACAAGAGTACAAAGACAGTAGGTTTAGGTAGGTACTTCTACTCAATTCAATTGATTCAATTCAATTGAAACATATGCATTTAAAAGCAGTGCAGGATGTGTGATAACCTAAAAATTAGATTGTTTTAAGTGACTTAATTCTAATTTTAAGTGGTGAAAAAGATGATGATACAACACATATACTGTACAAAAAAAACAAAACAAACAAAAAACAATGAGGTTCAATAGACTGTATATGTTTAGAAGATCTGAGTCACTGTTGGTATTTCGTTGTTGTTGATTTTAGCAACATTACAGCCAGAAATAAACTGCTAGGAACAGATGCTCTTGTTTTGCAACCCAGATGCCAGTGTTTAGAAATCAGGCTTTTCTGTGGTGCTGCAGAGCTTGAATACCTCACTGCTGAGAACACTGTCTGTGACCATGTAGTTCAACAGGATTATCTCTTACTGATAGCCAGCTCCCTTTATGATTCACTCCTTGCTCCTCCAAGACAACGCTATCTTGACAAGGGGGAATTGAGTCATCCCTTGCTGCTAATGACACGCTGGCCATCACACCTCAGCACCCTGCTGACCAGTTACCATAGCGACAAGGGTTATGCTTTGTGTTGACACATCTTTTGCACTCTGAGTCCTGAGTTTGAGCCACACCAGGCAAATCACTCAAACAGACAAATATTCCACTCCCTCTCTGGGGCGGCCCTATCTGCTGCTATTACTCTCCCCTAAATCAGCTTAGATGTCTTCCTCCTGTGCTCACCTGTCAAAGCTGACCCTCGGCGCTGAGATATGCCTTTTGTCTTTTTCCCCACTGGAATGAATCCATAAAGACACCCACAGACAGACGTTTTTTGTCCCCTTTATGGATGCTCGCTCAAATGCAATCTGCCTTTGATCTGTGTCACGAGTAAACATGGTGATAGGAGTTAAAACCCAAGGTCGACCAGACACTGAAAACACTTATGCGCTCTCGTTGTTGAGGAGATAAGGGAAACAAAGTACTTTGTCAGGCTAAGTGGCTGTAATGGCTATAAAACAAACAGGAGGAGGACCTGCTGCTTTAGAGCGCTGAAGGACTTGCATTCCACAGTGAACCACAAAGCATTTCAAGACTCAACTTGGGCAGACAGTGTTTGTTTACCTTGCAGGTCATAATGCAAACATTTGACTGAGTTTATGGGTGAAAAGCAAAGACTGGTCTGCACCCTCCTGTATCTGACAAAATGCCAGTTAAGTTGTCTACTTGCCCCTTATTGTGCCTGTTACTTCTAGGCTGAGCAGCTTAATATGTGTAATTACTAATATTATATTGATACTAGCTGATCTAGCTATTTACGTCACCTGTTTAAGACATTAAATCTTAAGTTGTCCCCATACATTTTTTTCTACTTCACTGCTCTGCGATTTCTTTGTAGACTTTGCACATTTTGTCTCTAGCAGTGTACCCTCATAAAGCTGTATCTATATGGCATAAATCCATTTGCCTTTTAGGTAAAAAATAAGATTTCTTATTTAAAGAAAATAAGATATGTGACAGTTTGCTTGTGAAATAAAAATGTTAACAAGCATCAAGTTACTTAACTAAAAGTCGGTATAATTCAAAATGAACCATAAAACTTGTCATTGTGTTCCTACTTTGCACTCTCTAATTCAACACGTTGTCACTTTTATGAAATGGTAGGTGATCTAATTTTGTCCCTACAGACTTTGAATCTAAAAAAAAATCCGCTGAAAAGTGTTTGATTTGGTCTGGCTTGCCCTGAATTGAGTTGAAGAGTACACACTAATGCTGTGAGGATGGACACAGGTCATGAGTTTGGTGTTTATTTTTCCCTCAAGCAGTCTGCAAGGAACTGCTGCCCTCCTTTGCTTTGTTGCCTCCATTATTTTTCACCCCCACCCCCCCATCCGGTTTCTCTCATACATTCATTAACAGCTGACCACCATGAAACCATTAGCTCTCTGTCTGTTTCACTGTTATCCAATATCTCCAAGTTTATGTTCGTTTGCATAACAGAAAATCCTTAAGGTGCCTTAATGGTCTGCAACACAATTTCCATTGTTTGTGCAAGTTGTTGATTAAGGGGATGTTGATGGCAGTTGCTGTAGGGGTCCCTGTACTGTAACTGATATTTGGGTAATTGTGAGGCCTCTATGTCTGTGTGATTTGGGTAAAGTACTGGTCTTAGCAGTGCAGCAGGCATGCATATGTTTGCACACTACCCTCACTGCCTCCCATTCTCTGCTTTGTAGACATCCAAGGGGTCATGACACTCTGCTGTAACTCCTCAAAATCAGAGAGGGAGACATGCTAGCTAAGAGGCCTGGAATCCAGCAAAGAGCCTAACCTCCTGTGTGATTCTCCTCCTTTTATTTGGTGAAATGTGTGGTCCCCATGATAAGTGGCAGGGTAGGACAGAGTGGTGATAGATAAACATTCATGGTAGTTTGGAGGTACAATACACTCACCTTCTCCTCTGGTCATGGACTAGTGCCAAGCATGGGTCTTTTCACTGTGTTACTGCTGTGCCAAGGGAAGGCAAGGAAAACACATTGTGCATGGACCACAGTAGGGTTGGGTTGAAGGAGGTGAGATGGAGGGAAAAGCACGGATGAAAAGGGAGAGTGACAGCAGAGGGGGCAGAGCACAGGAGCAGAGATAAATTAGGGAGAGGACAGACACATTGTCTTTGGTATAAAACAAAGTAAGAATAAATCATTACTCCACTATTACCATTCTAGATGACTGCAGGCATGGTAAAACACATTAGGATAGCCATTAATATACATTATTGCACCCTTACATCTAGCCTCCCACTTTCAAATGATAATACCACATCATCGGCAACAGCAGCGTTTTATTGCAAGTTGCTCAACTGTACCCAATGCCTTACCTCTTGCACGCCTCCCTCCTGGCGGTTAAATGTACATGCAATAATTTAAGGCCTCTTGTTTTTACTGTTGTTCTCATCTTAACAGTAAGCAGGGGAGGAGTGGACAATATGTTGGCTAGGTACATCAGACCTTTGATTAACTCACAGGAGGACTGGGAAATGTAATGGCTGATGTGTATGGGTGTGTTTGTGTGTCTGTCAGAGAGGGAAGGGTTAGGGGTTGCGGTGTCTGCCCTGACAGAGAAACAACTCTGATCTGATGACTTTCTTGGCAAACAAGAGGCATCGGCTGGCAGGAGATCAACTCACCTAGCTTGACCCTGTGACGCTCTCACACATCAATAACAACTGTTCAAATTCCTCCACATGACACACAGGCAGGAAGTGTTGTACACTGAAACAGAACAGAAAACTAGTCATTAGGAGAGAGAAAAGTGGCTTTTCGGTGTGTATGGCTGAATGACTAATTTGAATCATTCAGGGCTGTCAGTTTCTTTACTCCGAATCTGTGATGTATTTGATGATTTCAAGATGTCTTTTTCTGGAAGAAAATTAAATGCATTTCCAATCTGCTTAACAACATGCGCTCCGAGTCAATGGTGTTTTTGTTAGCTCGTATTTTGCCAGATGTGTCTGAAGGTGAGCTTTGTTCAGTTATCATTCTGTTTAATAAACAGAATGTCAGGGTATTCCCACTGATCTTTCTGATTTAATAGAAATATACACCAGAACCAGAAGATTCTCCTCCTCTGAGCCTTATTCTTATTCATACAGTATCTGCCAAACAACCTCACACTTCCTAAGCCATAGTGTGCCCAGTCTTTTTTACACCTTAAGTTAGTCTATTGGTTAGTTACAGTAGACATATTTTTTGAAATCAGTGAATTACTTCATCTTTTAGACCTTGTTCTGGTTGTCGCTATGATTCAAGGGGGCTGCAAGTTATTCTCCCACGATATATAAGATACCTGAGGAAATAATCTTTAAATCTATGAATAATCTATTTACTCTCAGCACAAAAACATTCATGGGGAAGCACCATTGTGACTGCATTTATTAAAATTTTATACGGCTTGAAACAAAGTGAGATCTGGTTATTTGCAGACAGTGCAGACAGGTAACAACCGACACACAGTTGAACCATGAGTTACAAAATTAATTCATTCTGGAGGGGCTTTTCCTGTAAATTTTCACATGTTTTAATAGTTTAATAATATTAAAATGTACGACTGCTTATAAGTACAAAAAGGACCGGCTAGGACAGCTGTCGGGCGGCACTTTCAATTTTGTTTTTGTATTTTGAATATTTTTTCGTTAAATGGGACGGACATTTCGTACTATTATTCATATAATAAGGCGTTCCTACATTGAGGTTCCACTGTACTTGATATCGTGAACCACCACTTCACTGATGAGTGGATGCATAGCGACGTTTATCACAAGAGAGTGGTCACGTGAATTGGAGTTTACGTGCCATGTCAACTTGTACCCAGTCTCAGATTTCTTAAAAAAAAGACCCTTGTAAATGCTTGTGTTCGTTTGTGTGTATGTGTGTGTGTTTGTGTGTGTGTGTGTGTGTGTGTGTGTGTGTGTGTGTATTTACAAGAAATAGAGATGTTTCCTTAGGCATGTTCAATTTCCAATGTACAACACCACTAGTCAGAAAGAGGCGTGGGATGTTATCTAAACGATTTTCTATGTTTCCTGATTGCATCAGTGCAGTTTCTAAAATCTATTACAGCTTTATTTACAAAAGCGGACAAGCAGGTTATTTGAGAACAAATATGATGAAGGTTTCCTATTCCTTGCATCCTTGAGTGCTTGCAATCATAACTTAGCGTCAGACAAAAACATAGTTTTGCAGGGAAAAACAGTTTCTCATTTATTTAGTTTTTTTTTTAAACATTTACAGCTCCAGATGAGTCACATTTATCATTAAACACAAGGATCTAAGATCTTGTTAGTCTCTCCCCCAGTGCTTGACCTAGAAATGTGTTTGGAAACAGATTCATTTGATATAGGATAACATGCAAAAAAAAATTGTTAAGCTCAAACTGTCATTTGCAGCTGTCAGCGGCAGGAACATGGTATTTGGAAGTCTTTTTATAGTCTTGATATACCTCAAATAAAGCATAATAAAATGGTTTCTATAAAACTAAAGTTTGACTCAAGTACTATAATGGAAAATACAGTTTTAAATGCCATTAATTGTCAAGTTATCTTCCATAATTTTAAGTGTCTCATATAGTCATGCAGATGGTCAGGCTAGGGTTTAAGGTCAGTATCAGGTTCAGAATGAGGAAGAGAGAGAGACAGTCTTTCCCTTAGATGGCTCGTGCAGATGTCTTTGACTTTATATGTAAGTGGAAATAGTCAAAGGTCTCATGTTGTAAACCCTGTGGAATTAATGAACTAATTCAGCATATGTATGACAGCCTGTGTGACTTACTACAATATAAGGCTGTACCCTGAAGACTGTATCCTAATTCAGTGTACTTTCTTCTTTGTACTTTCTTCTTTGATGTGTTATCGTTTCAGCTTACTTTGGACGTCATACATTATGCGTCATAACCATTCTTTTGTCACGCAGCCCCTTTCATTATGGTAAAATTGATACTAAAATGGGGTGGTCTTTTGTTGGGGTAGGAAGCGATCCCTTAGTGGAGTGGAGTTGCACATTATTTACAAAAGGTTAGAAAAATATTTTTTAACGACTAAATCAAAATATTATAATAATACATATGACATTAAATATTATACTATATATAACATGAATTTTGATAAATATGTGAAGATTTCAATATTTTGGGGGGTTAAACATTTAGTAAAGCTGCTTTTTCATATCAAAGGGCAGCAATGTGCAGTTCGGCTACTTTTGTTGCCATACTAATTGTAAATACAGATCACCCCTTGCTAGACCTGTATTAGGGAAACAGATTCTTTGTATTTGGGTTGTAATGGTCATGGATATATCAACTTATATATCAACTACTCCCATACCACACATGTGCCTGGTAGGACTGCGTCTTTCTTTGGCTGAGTTCTTCAACCATATTCACAGAAATATAAATTGACTCAACAAAGTACCCTAGACAATGTCTTGTATGTTTGTTTGTCTTTTAATTATAGAAAGGTAGTATTGACATTGGTCAACATGTAGGGAAACCACACATCTGCTAGCAGCTGTGCAGCACCGAGGGCAACACTTCACCCTTACCCGTACAGTACACCAAACAAAACCCTATTCCTTGCAGAGACACAAGAATTTACAGCAGCTTGTAAAGGATTTTTAAAGGCTTTTTTAAAAGGATGTAGAATAACTCACAGGCTAGATTTGTTTGTTAGACTTTAAGGACTTGACTTGGCATGCATAGTGAAGTGGCAAGTCATTTGACTAGATATCAACCACAGAGTAAATCCTTGTTTCAGACAAACAAGGACACCCCAACGCAATGAGAAGAGGCACTTATCATTCACATGAATTCACAGACACTTATTTACGCACATGTACTGCTATACTTCCCATAACACTTTTCAAATTGAAATGTAGACACAGTGGGGCGTGTCTATTAGTCACGACTTTATTACCCATCTAAAAGTGTTTTTTCTTGCATTAAATCTCCTCCTTTCATTCGCTGTGAGCCACCTCCTCAAGTAACCCACAATTTGCTAGCACTGCCAATCATCACTATTGGCATGGAGATGGCAGCAGATGTTATTTCATGTAGGACAAGTTAGGACAGGAAATGAGTCCATTTGCTCCCTTAGTTCCATCTAAATAGATCTGAACGTCTTGTGTTTTCTTTTATTGCTGTACAATGGTATCATGGTCATATGGGTGTCAGAGGGCCTGTGGCTGCTATAACTTGCAATAATAATAATCTAGTGGACCATGGGTAGAAAGAGATGGAGACTAAGTTAAGAGAAACAAAGCAAGAGAGGGAGAGATCAAAAAAAAGGTTTTACTTGTGAGGCGTGTGCAGGAAATAAAACTAGCTTTATGTTCTGGTATGAACTACGTAAATTTGTTAATCATTCATTTTCAACTTAAGGCTCATAGACACAATGTGTAAGGCAGCGGACAATTTTTCTTCCCACCAAGTGAGTTCGTATAGTATATTTGAATAAGTAAATGGGAATTTCACAGTGTGACTTTCCTGCACTGTGTATGGCAGATGAAGAACATGGTGTTCACACAGCACTTAGAGTGTTACCCATTGCATGGGTAGATGAATGTTACTCATTCGGCCTCTTTTTGAATCATACACATATTCTCCGCAGCTGCTGCTTATAAAAATATGGGACCTATTTTTACAGGATTTTCCACTGCAGAATTTAAAATGTACTGATCTGTAAAACAGGTCTCGGTGGGTTGTCAGGGATTTGGGAAGTATGGAAAGCGTACTTATAAATCCTCAAGTCTGTGTTACTGGCAAGGTTTTTCCCGCACAGCCTACACTAGGCCAGGTGACTGCTTCCACTGGCAATTTATTGCTTACATTGATGTGTCTCTGCAATGAAATATGGTGTCACTCAGTTCTAAGTACATTTTAATGGTAAAGTTACTCTAATGATACACCTACAGGTGTTGCTAATATCAAAAACATGCCCATCATAGTGCAAGGAAAGAAAAGCTATACTTTGAGATGACTCACATGACAGCAGGCTATCGTAGCTGAGACAAGACGGTGACCGTTACTGAGGAGAAAAAAAACAACAAAAAAATCCTACTTGTTGGCTTCAGATTTTCAGAATTAAGGCAAACTTACACACAGCCTCTTAACAGTCAAAGAATCTCTATCAGCTATCGTCAAGCTGTACGTACCTCATTCTTCAACGTGTAGTAAAATGTAGTCAGCACGAGTAGAAACAGCATCTGACTAAGCAAATGAACTTCTCGGTTCAAAGACCAATTTAGGGGTAAGATGCTCCAACCATTGCAGATAATGAAATATCTGTACAACAGTTGAACTCCAAGTGTGTTCCTCCTCCAGAAAATAAAGTAACCCTTGAGCAGAGGCATTAGTGCCATTAGGGAAACTTTATTTTTTTGTTGTCATTTGTCAAGTTGTAGTTTTTGCAGTTCATACATTTGTTTTAGGCTCTTGCCCTTTGGCCTTACTGACAACTTAAGTTACGCTGACTGATAACACAGCTTGGCTGTGTCGGGATTACTGTCGTACATCCTGCTTGAGGCCCCTGGGAATGCCATGCTGCATCATTCTGTCAACAGTCAGTACTCTGAGAAAGCTGTACTTTCTGTGCATTAGAGTTTGTGTGTGTGGTACCATATTTCACACTGCACCGTCCGCTGCCAAAAACAACTACCCAGTTTCCTCTCTCATCTTCCCTCGCCTTCGAAAACACCCCACTCTCTGCAGCCTTGATGAGGTGGGGGATTGAACTTTGAACTTTACCTCATCACTTCCCAAAATACCTACATCATCAGCTCAGCTCTGAGCTTGCCTTCCCAAGCTTCAACAATAAACTCCACACTGCATAAATCAGCCTGACAGAGTGATGTCTCACCAATGACACACCGCGTAGTGCGCTGGATACCTGGGGCTGCATGCCAATCCGCCTTTGACTCTTGACAAGGAGGAGAAAAGCCATGCCTGTTGGGTTTGGGCCAGTGCCACATGGTCCACAAAGCCCCCATTTCATTGTAAAATTGGGATTAAGAATTCATTTAACACACAGGGATATGCTGTTATGTGACAGTAGTGGGAGCTGTACTGTACCTTAATTTGCCCAGCTTGTGCTGACAGATAAGTTGAGCTGTGCTGCTCTGGACTAGGGGCTCCATCCACTTCTGCCTTCTGAGTGAAACAGACTGTTATTCTTTCCAACAGGCCATACAGTAGCTCTGTCCATCATTAAGGCTATGAATCATGTCTCTGCAGTTGCACTGGCTCCCTCAGGGGTATATCATTGCTTTCCTTAATCTGGGCAGATTTCCGTGCCGGGCCTGCTATATAGGGTTCTGTTTTTAGCCCAATGAACAGCTTGCTCATGTTACTCTGCAACCGTATAGCATACCACAATCTTCCCACATTTGCCATCAAACACTGTGGTCTCAGGTGTTTAGTCAAATACAAGTGAATGCCCCGTCAGCAGTGGTTGAGCTGAACTTTAACCTTGTGTGGATTTTAAAGGGAGAATGTTGAGCTGTTTTTCAGCCATTTTAGAAGACACTATCAGAGCCACGGAGAGCTGCATATGTGGTTTGTGTTGCACTTAAATTGAATGTTGAGCGATCTGTGCCGTGGAGAGAAGCGACTACAGTTCTGCTAGGGAGAAAGATGAAAAGAAATTGTGCCTCCAAGCTGCTTCACGCTGTTTTGGAGGTCAATTGCTTTTTCAAAATAGCCTCATTATAATGTAGGCCCTAAATATAGGCTAGTTTCTTAGAAAATTGGTTTATTCTCTTTGAATCTGATTCAAAGTGCCGTGTCACAGTTATTTATATATAGTGTTTTTCCTCAGTAGTGATGCAACAATGTGCAAAGCTATCTGTCCATTCAGATTCTTCACACTTTGAAAATGAGCCAAAAAGAAATACCTCAAGCCAAGCATTTAATAATATGATTATACACGAGCACAGCCGGCATGTGTGTGCTTGTTATGTGATAGAGAGTCAAGAAATGTCTTGGAAAACTGCTCTTGTGGTTCCTGCCTGGGGAAAAGGTGTATGAGTGCGAAGGTGTTGCTGAGGATTTTCCTGGCCGTACAGAAAGTTTCCATCTATGATTCAGGTTGAAAAAACCTGCTGATTTGATCCAAGTAATTGGCCATTGGTCTGTCAAAACTTGATTTTTGTGTCTGCTGGACATGAATGATCAGTCTTTACAAAAGCAGAGAGCCAGCCTGGCAGAAAAAGTACACACTATTGATGCAAGCAAACAGTGGCTGTGTGGATAAAGTGAAAAGATGAGCGCACACAGCATCCAAGGTATTTTATTGTGAAGCAGACCTACTCAAACTTATTCAACAACACAATCGTTTGGCGACAAGTTCCAGCCGGAAGTCTGCATCTGTCCACCTAAGATGCTTATTTTCTTGCATGTTGTGTTTGTTTGAACTGAAATGTCTTTCCTGTGAACAGCTCTTCTCTGAATCCCTCATTGACAATGCTGTTGCTTTCTTTAGAAAGCTGAGATGCAGCATTGACCCCTCTCAGAGAAGAAGAGTGTTGTTGTCATACTACTGCTCCCACTCCTACCCTCTTCCCCCGCCTGTCACTTCAGACAGCCTCTCACTGGAGAGCTCTCTCAGATCAGCACTAAACTCTCTGCTTAGTCTCAGGAAGTGTTCGAGGAAGCACTCTCAGCCTAGTGGGCTTTTCTTAGACTCTGAGGTCTCATTGCATATTCATAGGTCCTCCACAGTTGAGGATATCAAGTTTTAAAAAAAGACAAAAAAGCGACATCCAATTAATTATTTACTGTAATATTGTTAATATTCTCTGTAATTTTAGACACTGTAGTAACGTTTGGACATTAAAATTTCATCTCTCAAATATGCCTGTTCATTTAGACAGCATTGTATTGCTGCTGCCGTTAACTACCAGTGTTGAGATCTTTTTTTCATGTGCTCAAACAGTTAAAAAATATTTATCCACAGCCCTACAAATAATGCAAAGACACTTACTACTGGAAGTGGTAAATTTGGAGTCCACAATTTGTCATCAGATCTTACTGGCTGTGTGCTCTTGAACAATCCTTTATACTACAAGCGGAATAACACACCACCAGACACTTCATAAGTATCAGTGGAATGTGTGAGAGCCTTTTTAATAAATCATGGAGGAGAAGTAAGTCTTTTTTTTCACATTTTAATGGGGTGCAAAATACCAGGAATATTTGAAATGAGGAAATGGCTTGGAGAAAGACACTAATCATGATCGCTGCTGTAACAAGATGTTTGTTAAGCTGAGCTCATAAAATACTTACTAATAGACTAAATAGAAAGTAAAGAGACACAGGAGGAGATGTGGCAAATATGTCACTCAACACAATTCAGAGCAAGCAAACAGAATGTGAATTTTACTGTTTTTTTCCTATTGCAGATTAACCATTTGTGCAATTTGCTAATCTGAAAACCACAGAACCAGGACACATTGCCCTCCTGACAAATAGCTGGTGTCTCTTCCTGAACAGCCGTATTCTGCTGCGGCAGGGGGCTCAGACTGAGAGCGAGGAAGTGGCTGACACTGGTGAGCTATGTGGGGCTCTGCTCCACGGGAGGTAATGAATCGGTGTGGCTGCCAGGACTGATGTGTAGACAGTGGAAGGAAGAGAAGTGATCGGTCTTTCAGGCTGAGGTAGCATTTGTCCAGCATACAGGCCGTTGATGGCAGGAGAGAGATGGAGCATGAATGAGAGAGGTGAGCTCCTCTCATGAATGTGAGAAAAGAGAGAGCCTGAGGTAAGGAATGGGTGGAGACACACTGGAGAGGGTTGTTGTGGGAAAAGAGCAGAGAAAGAGAGAAAAGTGGACAGAAAGGGAAAGTAGTTGAAAGAGAGCAAATATGTGGCTACAAGGGCGGGAGAGATGGGTGAGATAGCCGTGTGTCACCCAGACTGTATTAACATTCCTGAGAAAATTCATTCCCTGTTCCCCCACAACACTGAGTAAACCACCACAGAGGGGGTTCCTTATTCTCACTTTACTCCTTCACTAATTATCGTTATCATTATAGGGTATAATTACCGTTTCACTGCCTAACACCCATGTAGGCCTCTCGGCTCTGAGTCACACACAAGGTTATCAATAGCTGCTCAATTGCAGCCTCATCTGCCTAATTATACGATTTGGGCTTTGTGATAACTGAATAGCACGTGGAATATACAGTAGCACTGTGCCTTGCTAGGAGTGGCGAGACAAGGAAAGTCTACAGAAGGCCCTGAAATAAACCACTGTGCAAGAGCCTGTTAATTAAAAGCTGCAGCTTTTACTGGAATTTAAGTCGGATAAAATCCAGGGTTATGAAACAAATGAAAGTCTCTAAAATATCCTACACAGTGGTAGGGAACTGTGGACATAGTAAGTATTAAGCTGAATCTTTTGAGATGAGACTGAGATCCTCTGAGTTATGTTTTGTCCACTCATTGCCAGGAAATGTCCCAAATAACTTTAATGTCTGATCTGATTTCAGGGGCTCCGTTTTGTTTCATTAGATGTTTGCAATTACTGTAATTAATTCACCCCAATTGGCATTGATTAATATCAGTTCATATTACAATATTAATAAAAACCTGAAGAGCATGCAATGTTTCCCCTCTGGCTGTGATTCATGCTAAGCATAGTAGCTGTGTTGGTGGGGAGGCAGGCGGTCTCTAAGTTTCTCTGTGGTATTTTAAAGCTGCAGCTGACGCCTCAACTCTGATTAATGCTTTATTTATCTGCAGTGGCTTAGCATTGCAGTAGAGATGGGCCGATCCACACATATTTGTCCTGATCAGATTCCAGTCCAGTTCTGATACAGCTACTTACTTACTTACTGTAAATGTTATCCAGGTCTCTTGGTATAAGCCATAAAGTGGTTGGCAGGGCATTGTGGCAAGCTATCAAAAAATAAAAAAATGAAATAGAATTGGGCTTTGAAGTGCATTACGCCACACAATCTTTCAGATGAAATATGAGCTTGAAGAGATACAAATAATAACTATAAAAAAGTCAATTTAATCAAGAACAATACAAATCTTGGCTGCATCATTTGGACAGGCCATACAGTACAATTTAGAGCAACAGCAACTATTGTTAAATAATGTACAAAACTGAATCTAATTTCTTTGCAACCAATCTTTGCCCTACTGTTTCTGTGACCATTAATTACAAACAAATACCATTGCTGTCAAAATAAGGTGAATTCAGCTCAATCTGGAGTATGTTTGTGTAATGGAGATCTGTGTGAATCCATCCAGTACTCGTTGGTTTTGCTGGCTTTCTGTTGTACTGGGAGCTGCTACATGCCTCTCTATCTGATTAGGTCATGGTATAAACTGCTGTCCTGTGTATTTACCTCTGAACTCAAAAAGCATGTGCTGCCAGACCTAAGGCGTAGTGCACACCTTAGGCCTTCATAACAGCAGAAGCAAAATCGAAAAACAACAAAAGGTGCCTAAAACGAAAACAAGGCTTAAATGTTGTAAGAAACATGTTGGATTGGTGAATGTGTCTTATGATATAGTCATGGTTCCTTATGGTGGGTTCAAGGTCCAGGACAAAATGCAGACTGGAATTTTAGATGGGTAAGTGGTATCTGACCTTACTGACTGATATCCTTTGTGGGGAATTCCATGGTAGTCGGCTGTGATACTGATAATGCCTATCTCTGCATTGCAGTACATGGGCTGAGACAGCCACATCTACAGTAATAAGCAGGCGAAAGTCATTAGACCTGCCCTGTGCTTCCTACAGAGAGCAGCAGAACTGAGAAGTGGAAAAGAGGGCATGGGTGCAGAGGGAGAGGAGCAACAGTGTGAATGGTTCAGCAAGCACATGACAGACAGTTGGGTCGCACTGGTAGAATGTGTGCCTCATAGGACCTCTTGACAGACAGCAGGCACATTTTCTTTGACCCCAATTACCAGAGGTGTCTCTTCACCAACTAATCCATGACTGTATGGGGTGGATGTCTCTCTGTGCTATGGAGATGTGCTGTTTCCTGCTGTTTCCTGCCTGTTATTTGTATTACAAGTCACATGGTGGATTGGTTAGTTCTGCTGAATGACCGTTTATGATACTACTTGCAAGCGACCTAAAAATGTCTCCATTTCCCAGCACATGGGTGGTATCACTGTGACTTTTTTGGTCATCATCGATTGTTGTATATTTTTCTGTTAATTGTTTGTTTAAAAAAAAAGTTGCTTGTGAAAGTTATCAGACCTCCAGCTAACCTCTTAAAATTAGTTCTAATCATAATACACATTTTTAAAATAAATTACACTAAATTACAAAAAAATTTGCAAAAAAAAACCTCTGATATTCAGATATGTAATCCTTACTTGCTATACTACTTATACTTAACAAAGTGCTTAAGAAAGTATTAAAAGAAAGCTATTTTAAGTTGTACTGGTTGTTATACATTATTCTTCTTCCTCTTCTTCTTCTTCTTCTTGTTATTGTTATGCTGTGAATAATAATTACCTTGATATTACTATTAAGAGTTGTTGTGTATTGGGTAACACCTTGTTGTGCTATGAATGAGATGTCATTTGTAAAATTTTGGGTTACTGAATAAAACAATTTGATACTGGAGATAAATTACGATCTTAACAATGTTCTTTTTATCAATATATTTCTCTTCATATTTACAAATGAATGACCTAATTACTAATTCATTAGTTATTTCCCATCATGTTACGCTCTCTCTGGAAACATTCATTGTGTGTTATATTTTATATTTTCTAAGCAAACGCAACCTTCTCCGCTCAAAACATATGGATGACTAAAGGAGTTTTTGTTCAACACGCTAGTGTTGTCACCTTGTTAGGAGATTATCTGACCTCCAGCTCGTCTTTTGTGTTTCCACAGAGACTCTAATGGACTCCACTACAGCCACGGCAGAACTGGGCTGGACGGTCTACCCCGTATCAGGGTCCAGTGACAACAGCGTAAGTGCCATTCTGCATCCCTGTTATGATCTGCTTTTGACAATGAAGATTTGTTTAATTATATCTAAATAGTGATAATACATTCTGACAAAAATTAGGTTTGTGGTGGTGCCTTTCTTTTGTTGCTTATGCGTAAATTAACCCAGACTCCAATGATCTCTTCATCCATGTCTGTGTTTTGGTTTCTCACTCCAAAGTCGAAGGTCAAGTATTGAGCCACCCGGGTCCCTACAGAGATATTAACCATTTCATCAAAAATCAAATTTCAGTATTTGTATTACTTTTTTTGGGTCTATAATTTTCGGTATTTGTAGCTATTCAAACATATATATTTTTTGTATTTGAATCATTACATAGCACTTCAACATACGGATACTGGGAAATCATCTTTTATTTAGCCAGAGATTTTGATTTTATATGCATTAGCCTGATATGAACTTCCTGGTTCATGACACACACAGTAAGAATGAATAATCATAAACTTCAAGCTAAATGTGTTTGTTCACATGCCAGACTAGAAGCTGTGTGTTATATGGACCTTGTTGGTGTTTGATGCGCAGTGTTTCCACATGCTTTGCCAGGGCATTGGTTCCTCCTCGCCACATGCAAGCCAGGCCCACTTGAAGCCAGCCAAAACCAGAGTCTCAGTCTCCTTCACTTCTTTCCCGACCACAAGATTTAGACTTCTCAGAATGACTCCAGAAGAGAGAAAAAATGTTGTAGGCTTATTTGCTGGTGCATTTCAAAAAACCACTACCGATTTTATTCAATTATTTATGCTTCTGTGGTTTGTATTAAAGATGGTTTGAATTAAACTCTATCATGCTCTGTCTTTTTGCACTAAAAAAGAAGCAAAGATGACAGTATGGAGATCTGGCCATCAACAGTTCCTTGATACAACTTCAAAGTTCTTCAGCAACAATTTTGTACAGCTTCGTCTCTCAACCTGAGGGTGCGCTGTATCCTCCCTGCTAATTCCAACAATCAATACCAAAAGCAAAAAGACGCCTGGTTTCCTTCTCTCCTGCCAGCTCTGGATCCAATCTGCACAGAAATAGCTTACTGACTCCAAAGACAGTTTACATCACATCTTCCTTTCATCTTTGCAGAACGTTAGATTCAGCTAAATTCAGCCCACATTTCACAATCGGATTTAAGTAGAAACGTCAGACTTGAAGGTTGAATACTAAGGTCACTGTTGCAAAGTATGTGTGGTGAAAATGCCAACTCTGGCCAAACTGAGGTGAATTTAAGGTCTAAACATTAAAATAAAGACTTTAAGCTCTTTGAGATCCATCTTTGTTCCAGTAGCATGTGGTGCACCACTTGATTGTGTGGTAGTTTTCTCTTCCAAATCAAATATCCTCACATTTGATTTTACTCAAAGGGGTTATGTGTGGGGCCTTTTCTATGTGTGCTCTTATTTTTTTCTATTTTTGTATTTTTCTTTACACAGTTTTGATATCTCTCTTACTCCTCTTAGAGTAACCCTGGACTAACCTTTAAAACATATATCCCCTCTTGGAGTGCAAAGAAATGTGAATAAGTACCTAAGCCGGTGGATTTAATCAGGTATAGGTTAGCCTGGTCAGCGTGGGCACTGAAATTTTGTGGCCAAGCTTGTCGAACACAGTCCATTGGAAAGCAAAGAGTGAGAGTGATGGGGATAGCTTGTCCCTTATGGCCCAGGGCAACAGGTGTGGAAACAGAGCTTGAGCTCCCTCTCAGTATAACAGCAAGAGGTGCTTTACAGAAGCTATTGTCTTACACACACATATGCATGGCTTCGTGGGCTTAGTTTGTGGATCAGTAATATCCAGCAGAGCGTCGCACCAGCAGTTGGCTTTCACTACTCTCTATGGCTTTATGAAATATATCCTAACTTGACATGCAATACTTTGCGACACAATGGCAATGCAAGCAACTAACATTGTGACACTAAGCCAGAAATGTTATGCCAGTTGGTGTCTTTTATTTTACAGCGTATTCTAATAAGAATAGTGTAGTAAGAAACATTGTGTTGTTTGAAAACTAACTCCTTGCAGTAGGTATTTTGAAGTGATTTGTACAAAAAAAAAGTATTACTTTTCGGTCTCTGTAAAATTTTATAACCCTCTGTTGGCATAGGGAGGAGGTTCATCGTTTTAATTACATAAAATAACAGACAGGCTTATGTTGTCCCTAAGCTAGATATGCATGCCCACTTTATTATTCTTATAAATATTACAGCAAAGCAAAGTATTGTAAGCAAATTAGAAGCTATTCTGGTGACCTTGTTCTATCTTATGGTGCCGAAATTAAACACCTGACTGTTTCTCCCCTAACCCAGTTATATCTGACCACTCTTTAATCACTTTCAACTTCCTTCTAGCCGGTCATGTGAGAAAGAATAGCAGTATATATACACAACATTTAACTGAAAGCGTCTTAGCAAACTTTAAGGAAGCTATTCCCTATTACCTCTATTTACCTCTCTGCTACGAAAGCCAGAATGCCTCCCTCATTGATCATCTTGCTGATAGCTTTGTCACCTTCCTTCACGAGACTCTTGACTCGGCTGCACCCCCAACTAAAAGACTATCTCTAGACCAAGATCTGCCCCTGGTATATGCCAGAAGCTCGCCACCAGCAGCTAGCACGTAAATTAGAGAGGAAATTGCGTTCGACCAAAAACACCAGTATTTTTCTAACCTGGAACGGTAGTCTGAAGACTTACAGGCTGGCTCTGTGTAATGCCAGAGCCAGATACTACTCCTCTCTAATTGAGGAATATAAGGATAACCCCAGGTTTCTGTTCAGCGCTGTAGCCAGGCGGACTCACATCTCAGCAGTGGCGACTTTATGAACTACTTCAACGACAAGAACCACATAGCATCTACAGCAATTAATCTACCCGCTGTTGCAGCTATTCAGGTTACAGATGGGGATACAGGCAGGTCACTATCTTCATTCAACCCCATTGACCTGCATCAGCTGACTACTATCGTCTCCTCTAAATCATCGACCTGCCTCCTAGACCCAATTCCTACAAAGCTGTTAATGGAAGTGCTGCCTTTAATCACCACCTCCTTACTTGACCTCATCAACCTGTCCCTAACAACAGGTTACATTCCTCTTATTTCAAAGTTGCAATAATGAAACCCCTCCTTAAGAAACTGTCCCTTGATCCAGGAACTCTAGAAAACTACAGGCCGATCTCTAATCTTATCTTCGTCTCAAAAATCCTTGAGAAAATCATTGCCAACCAGCTCTGCGAACACCTTAATAACAATACACCTTAATAACAATAGTTTATTTGAATCCTTCCAGTCTGGTTTTAGAATGAATCATAGCACTGAGACTGCGCTGGTTAAAGTCACTAATGACCTCTTAATGGCATCTGACCATGGTCTTGTTTCAGTGCTTGTCTTGTTAGAGCTCAGTGCTGCTTTTGATACAGGTGACCACTAGATCTTACAAAGAGACTGGAATATCAACTTGGAATCAGAGGCACTGCTTTAGACTGGTTCAGGTCCTATCTTTCAGATCGATATCAGTTTGTTTGTGTCAATGATAAACAATCTCCACGTTCTAAAGTTAGCCACAGGGTTCCACAAGGATCTGTGTTCGGTCCAGTTCTTTTCTCTTCATATATGCTCCCGCTAGGTGATATCTTCAGAAGTCATTCTATGGATTTCCACTGTTACGCTGACGACACCCAATTATAACTATCTATCAAGCCGGGCGAGCTCAACCGTCTACAGCAGCTTCAGTCCTGCCTTGATGACATTAAGGCCTGGATGACTAATAATTTCCTCCTTCTGAACTCTGAAAAAACAGAGTTACTGCTCATAGGTCCAAAACACCTACATGACTATATCTGATGCCTTAGCACTACAAAGTAGTTTTGCTACTCCTGCTGCCACCACTGTAAAGAACCTAGGTGTTAGCTTTGATCAAGACCTGTCTTTTAGCTCACACGTGTTACTTCCAGGCTGGACTACTCTTTACTGGCTGGATGCTCCAACAGGTCGCTGAGAACTCTGCAGCTCATTCAGAACATGGCAGCTCGTGTCCTGACTAAAACCAGAACAGGAGAGATCATATCTCTCCTGTTCTGGCCTCATTGCACTGGCTTCCTGTACCATTCAGGATTCAATTCAAAATCCTTCTCCTTGTCTATAAAGGTCTTCATGGTCTGGCACCCTCTTATATCTCAGACCTGATAAAACCCTATTGCCCCACTAGGACACTTCGTTCTCTGAATACAGGCCTACTGGTGGTTCCACGAATCTCTAAGTCTAGATGGGGAGCCAGAGCCTTCAGCTACCAAGGCCCTCTGCTGTGGAACCATCTACCAGTTTCAGTCCGGGAGGTAGACACCCTCTCTACCTTCAAGAGTAGGTTAAAAACCCTCCTTTTTGACAGAGCTTACAGATAAATCCTAGAAGAGCTGCTTTAGGTTGAGTCTGCTGGGGGTCCCCGGCACACTGAGCGCTGAGATCTTCTCTGCTCTCTCTGTGGGTGTGAATCGGGTTCACATTCCCTCTAGCTTCTCACTCTCCTCTTGGTCTCTCCCCTTCTGTTCTCCACCTCCTCCTCTTCCTCCCTCTCCTCCTCCTCCACCACTTCTTCCTCTCCTTTCTGATTCTGTGACTACACAAGACTTACATATGGACCAGGGACTGTGTGACCCCAGAGTGTCTGTGCATTTTTTCCCTCCCAGATCCCATAGATGCTGAGCTCGATCCAGGGCTCCGTCCTTCCACCCGGCTCTTCCCACTGCAGTTCTTCCAGCTTTCTACTCTGAACTGATTCAACTTCTGATTTGTTTATATTCTGAACTGTTAGCCATCAGTACTGTTTTGCTTGTGCCCGCATGTCTGTCCTGGGTGAGGATCCCCTCTAACCCTGAGGGTTCTCCCATTTTTTTTCCTTGTCAGGGTTTTTTCTTGGGAGTTGTTTCTCAGTCTTTGCGAGGGTCTAAGGACAAAAATGAACCACAGAGACATCGCACACCATTTTTACAAGGTCTCAAAATTTGCAACACATCGAATAGAGCCAAAAACATATGAGATGTGTATCATGGAAGTACATACACAGATCCTGTAGTAGTGATAACACAACACTGATGTAAACCCTTTGCCTTGTTTCACAAGTTTGCAATTTGGTTTTACATAGATTAGCCAGGAGAGTGCATCAGTTTCACCAACACTTACTTACTTACTTACTTACTTACTTACTTACTTACTTACTTACTTACTTACTTACTTACTTACTTACTTACTTACTTACTTACTTACTTACTTACTTACTTATTTATTTATTTATTTATTTATTACTTATTATTTATTTATTTCGTTTTAATTTTATTGAAGAAAATATACAAATTGTTCAAAAGAAAAATATGGTCAATGACAGTGACTGGTTGCCTTTAATCTTTTAAAAGTAGGCTATACACATGTAATTTAAAAGACCGCTTGTTATATGTTTGTTTGAATCATATTGCGTTGCCTCACATTGCCCTGCATGTGCTCTCCTTGCTGTAGAGGGACTCCCTCTGCTCCCAAAAACTCCAGTCAGACAGGCAAGGTGCACATAGGCTACACTCTGTTCATAGACTATACTGTATAGGCTATCCAATCCCGTCTGGGCTGGCTCCATCATAATGCCAGGCCTTGAGATCATGAATTGATCTTAAAATCCTAAAGAGCTACCCTTCTGATCTGCAAAATCAGCACTGGAATTTCTGTAACTGCAGGTAAGAAGTTATCTGCCATTGAGAGAGTGTCAAAGTTTTCAGTAGTTACCATATCCATATGTGCATACCTTTCATATTAAAATCTGTAAATACAAAGACTTCACTATTAGTCTCTGTAATAGACTAATAGATAAGAACCACTGAGGATCTGCCAAGTGACATGGAGCTGATGTATGGCCACCTTAAAGAGCGGGGTTAAGTGGTCAGTGTTTTCCTCTCAAGACGAGCTGAGAGATGTGTGAACATCAGGTCGGACCTCCTGACCTGCTGAAGCACTGACAACAGCAGCCATTTAGAAATAGACTTATGGCGGCAAAGGAGCAGCGTACTGTGGAAGGGAAACTGAGGTCTGTGTAGTCAGAACATATGACCACTGATTTATGACTGCAATTCACAATTTGAGTCTGTTAAATAATGTTTTAGGAATTACAATGAAAACAAATATGCAAAAACCAGTCTGCATGTAACTTTGGAGACAAAGCATAGACTTGGCCAGTCCAAATTCAGTGTTTGGGAATAGGGTAAAAGATGGGATTGTTCTTTTAGTTTCACATGTTGAACATTAGTAGTGGACAGTGGTAATTGGAGATGACTGCAGCAGACAGTTTTACTTAAGTCTGTGTGTATGTGCAAGTCTTTCCTTTCTATGAAGCCTGGTCTCCTGCAGGATTTGGCTCCAATGGCCTCTCTCATAGTAATTGAATGCAGAGAGTGGGTGTCATTTGTCCGCTGTCCCCCAAGGGAAGGTAGTCTTGCTTTGACAGATTTCCCACAACTGCAAATAGGGCGACTGTGCCTGGAGAGTTTTCCACCAGGTTTCTCTCCCTGCTTTTGTGTGAATAATTTATTTACCTCTGTCAGTGATAGAGTGCTAATATGTAATGTGTCTCAGGATTGTGGTGCTAGTTCAAGTTAATTCACGCACTGTAATGACAAAACGTGATAAATACCCAGTTCATGTCATGTCGAAACAATGAAACCGTTAAATCTGTGTGTGTTCGCTATGTTCATTCTTTACTGATGTGTCTCCATGTCCCAAATGCCAGATGAAGAACAGTCACATTTCTGCTGCATACACCATGCACAGCCACAACTTGTGTTCTCTGTTAAAAGCTCTCTGTCAATGATAAAGTAATACTCGATTGATTGACAAATAGTGAATGACTATAAAATTCCTAAAATAACCTCATGAGATGCAGTAATGTATGCAGTCTTTTGGTTTGGGCTCATTTCTTTCTTCTTTCTTTAGTCTTCCAAGTAATTGTTTTACAGTCAGCCAGTGCTATATATGACTGAAATGACTAAAATTAGCAACTTGTCGTTTTGAGCAAGTCTTTTGCCAGTCTGACTTATTTATTACAACGTGTTGATGACCACTGGCCATTGAGAATGTAGTTGTGGTTCAAAGTCACTTTTAACAATCACTTCAGGGATATAACTGAAGTGAAGGTCTGTTTTGAAATGATGACAGAAAATAGAATAGAAGCATAGAATATTCCTTGGAATAGAATATTCCTTTTTTTCATCCCACATTGGAAAAATTTCAAGTCTAGATTTACAAGTCTAGAATGATGTTTGCTAACTGAGGGCTTTGATAATTAGTTGTTGCACAGAGGGTCAAGGATGACTATACTTCAATGATTTCACAGCTAAGTGAAGTAAAAACTGTCTTTGGCGAGTCGTTTTAGTTGCTAAAATAACTGCAGTCAATAATGTAGCTTCAACTGCGTTTCACTTGGCTTTACAGATAAAGCAGGGACGCACTGTCACAGGCACATATGGATTGCAGGTCAGCTGAACTTTTCTATCTCTCCCCTGAAGTGGCAGTGAAGGTATTGATTCTGGAGCTCATTCCCAGTGACCGTCACTGAACCACGTATCACACCAGAGGAGGAGAGGAGCATCTGAAATATACTTCTTTACCGTCCACAACACAGAGCAAACCATTTAAATCTATATTCACTTTTCTTTGGAAGATGTTTGGCTCTCAATATTGTGGCTTTTTCAAAACTTTAAAGGTAAACCAGTTTCTGGCTTATATTTGAAAGTAGTTTTGGTTACAATGCAGAAGTGGTCAAACAACAGACCAAAGGCAGAGAAACTTGCAGGATGATTAAGTTGTAAGGAATTTCTTCAGCAGAAGCCCAGCTGCACATAACTGATCTACATTAAACATGCATTATGCTAACGGCAGGTATACACAATCTCATCTAAAACAAAAACTGTTCAGTGTACTATTAAAAGAGACTGAATTATGTGACCACATTATGTCTCTCCTCTTTTAAGAAACTAAATAATATGTAAATGCAGGTGGTGACAGTTAAGTCAGATGAAAGTGCATCCTTTTCTTGGAATAACAGATAGGTGACATACAACAGGTTAAACCAAATACTGAAAATGATTTGCCAATGTTATTCAATCCAAGATCATTAGACTCAGGACTCCAATGAGAGTAATTAAAACATGAAACAGTTTCTTTTTGTCTGGAGCCAGTGGTGCATTCTGTTTCACACCATTGGTTTTTTATTGTAAGGCTATGTGTCTGTTTGCAGAGAAATGGAGCAGTTTGTGCCATGGGAAAAACCTCTTGCTAGTAATGCCGCTTACATGAAAATCAGCTCTTGGTGTTTCTTTGGTTGAGCATTCATTTTATTTATATTATAGTAATCCATCAGATGATGTAGTCTTATATTAGGCTCTTGATTTCAACACCCTGAGTAGAAGAAAAACAAAGTTTTGCCAAATGTAACAGGATCCTGATAGAGTAAGCTGGAGTTTTTGTTTCCATCATCATCTGAGGGCAGATCATCTCCTTTAACTAATCCATCTTGACATCCACCACCAGGGTTACCTCCACCTTCTGTACTTAAAACACATGACCACCCTTTTACAGCGCTCTCAGTAAAGAGCCAGGGGAAAAAGCTGTGAAAATGAAGACGTTTCTTCTAATTTCACACTCTGTGCTTGATCGTTAGGCTCTTATTATGCCCCATTTGCTTCCCTCCACTGGCTGTGATGAAAGCGGGGCAAAGGGGCCATGACAGGACAAAAAGGGGCCCTCCATCAAAACACATTTTGTTTGGGGTCTTTTTTAGCCTGGCTCAACCCTTCCCCCTGCATCACTGCCAACACTTTCCCCTGCAGTTTCTCCTGTCTGCATCCCTCATTAGCAGCAACCCCCACCTGTCTTCACATTCATTTTATTAAACTGCAATTGTCCGACACTCGGTAGAGGCAGACTGTCCGATCTTGTTTAATTGGCCCACAGCCTCCCCACTGCTCCTCAACAAGTGAGGAGGTCAATGGCTGCTCATGACCTATGATGATGATGTCTGCTAGTACGGACCAAAAGACATATTTATCCTTTAGCCATACCCCCAAGAAGCTGTAGCTTGTGCAGACATGTAGTCAGTCCACAGTGCATTGTATGAGGATTGCATTCAAGGGTAGTCTGATATTCTTTTAGACTGTTCGAAGTGTTACTTCAGTGTCTGGTAGTTTTAGCATTTAAACATTTATTTTTTAAGTCTCTTAAAACTTATTGTAAACAGCTTTATGTAAGTGGATTCACTGTGTCTGATAAGTTGTTTTGACATTTTTTTCTCCCTTTTTTATTGTTGAGTTAGATTCTTATTACTCTCATTATTATTTTTGGCTCAACATCAGTATTTTCTGTTTAGGTTGGCTTGTGTGGTGGTTTGGGTTTGGGTTTTGGTCAAGCCAGCATCACACTAGCAATGATTAATTAGGACATGGGAATTACGAACTAAAGCTGCTCCGATTAGTTAGAAAGTGTTTGATAGAGTGCCGGTTTGTAGCAAGAGGGGTGACTTTCTTCTCCCAACCTGTCAAAATCTGTCAAAATCCTCACTAAGTGGGCACTAATTTGAGAAATTATATCAGCTGTGAAGTGAAGAGTGAAGCGGGTAGGTAGAGCGCTGTAGACGGCACAGAGTGCAGCTGATACAAAGTGGCTCTTGGGGGTTTAGGACATGGTTCTCTGGGTTGATTTGCCGAGGTAAAGATCATAACCTGCTTGCACAGAGTCCTTAAAGCTGGTTTGATCTATGGCCAGGGGGCAGGAAAACCACAGGCTGCATCTGGAGTCTCTGCATCTCTGTCCCTTTCAGAGTGATTTCTCCAATTGGTGTGCAATATGTGGAACTGAAGTTGATCAGAATAACTTGGAAACATGACGTAAAATTTTCCTCTTAATAATTCCATGTGTACAACATATTAAACTTGTAATGTGATTACGTGTACAACGTTGTTGTGTTTCTGTAGTATGTAAACTGTTTGCTTCTATTGTCTTTTATGTCTTCTATTGAGGCAATAAAGAAGCAGCATAAACTTTCATAAATTGTACCCTCAATGATCTGTAACTACATTCTACATCTCCAATTTCTCATAAACCAATACAAGAGGTGAATGGTCTAAAATATAAATAAACTGAGAGAATTGGAGGTGGTAAACAAAAAAGCTTCCTGTCTGTAGGAAGGTTGTTTTTAGTTTCAGAAAATAAGATAAATTATTCCCCTTCTGTTAAATAGACATGACATGGAAAACACATCAAGCCTTTAGTTACGGCTACACATCTGAAAGAAATTAAATAAATAAATAAGAAATGAGAAATTGATTGACGCTATAATCCAAGTTTGGTCTTAGAGTAAGTGGCAGCTTTATAATGCCATCCTCCGTTTGTAGGATTTACCTGTCAGTGTGAGACATTATACAAAGTGCCTGCTAACAGCTGACACTGAATACGTGTACTTAGTCTTAAAAATGCACTAAAAATGCAAGTTAACAGAGAGTAACAGCATATCTGTTCCGAGCGATTAAAAAGTGCACTGCTTGGAATTCAGAATGTGATGTGATCTTTCACTTTAAGTCAAGTCAAGAAATAGAGCTATAACAAGACTTGCTAATGAACATCCCAACAATTATGTTGTAACTTTTTTTTTTTCATTTTAACCAGGTCAATCTTTGGACTTTTTTCTACTGAAACAGAGCTGTAACTAGACTTGTTAATCAACATGTATTACATAAATAGATAAATATGGTGAGCAGGCTGGTTCTCGCTTGTCCAATATGACTCATGGATGCAAAAAGCCAGGCAAACTGGGTTTTTCAAGACATCTTGTCTCCCAGCAGCATGTAATCTTTTTAATCAAAATGTTGCCTTAAGCAGATTACTGCCAGTAATCAGAGTATTATAACTTGTGCATAATTAGTCATTGCTGCCATTGCAGCGTTATGATGATTTCTTTTATTTTTCTCTTACAGGAAAAATGTACTGCTATACAGCAGAATTGCACTCCAAGTGAATCAAATTAATTAGTTTATGTTTCAATTGCAAAGTTCTCACTGAGATGTAAATATGTTTCTCTCTCTCTTTGACCAACAGTGGGAAGAGGTGAGCGGTTATGATGAAAACATGAACACCATCCGGACATACCAGGTCTGCAATGTTTTTGACAACAATCAGAACAACTGGGTAAGAACAAAGTACATTCGACGTCGTGGTGCTCAGCGGATTCATGTGGAGATGAAGTTCTCTGTGAGGGACTGCAGTAGCATACCTAACGTGCCAGGGTCCTGTAAAGAGACATTTAATCTCTATTACTATGAATCTGACGCCGACACAGCTACAAGAACCTCTCCAGCCTGGATGGAAAACCCATGGATCAAAGTTGATACCATTGCAGCAGATGAAAGTTTCTCCCAGGTGGACTTGGGGGGAAGGGTGATGAAGATCAACACTGAGATCCGGAGCTTTGGTCCTGTCTCTCGAAATGGCTTTTACCTGGCATTCCAGGACTACGGTGGCTGCATGTCGCTCATTGCTGTTCGTGTCTTTTACCGCAAGTGTCCTCGTATCATCACAAATGGGGCGTTGTTCCAGGAGACACTCTCGGGGGCAGAAAGCACCTCCCTGGTGGCTGCACGAGGTGTGTGCATCCCCAATGCAGAAGAGGTGGATGTGCCCATTAAGTTGTACTGCAATGGAGATGGAGAATGGATGGTGCCCATTGGACGCTGTATGTGCAAGGCTGGAAACGAGGCTGTAGAGAACGGGACTGTTTGTCGAGGTATGTTTCACTCTCATTCTGTTTCCAATAAATCTGCTAAGCCTAATGAATGGGCTTGCTCTGCCATCATACAGTGTAATCCAAACACTAATGGATACAATGCAGACTGTTTATGTCTAGTGAAGTACTCACTGTAAGCTGCTCTATTAAAGTCCATTCAAGTGATGGCAAAAGCTATGGATATATGGCCATGCATTATTAAACAATAGAGAAGATATACACTTCTGAATACGGAAGTCCATATGATAATTCTGATGAGAGGTCGATCTGAAAATATACTGCTGCCTTTTGAAATTGTGACTGCAGCTTCTGTCATCATGAATGTCTTTGTTTATTTACAGTAGTTTATTTAACACATGATTTATTACAATTCTGCCAAGGACCTCTTCTCAAACCTCGTCTTTAAGGAGAGGTTCTAATCTTGTTTCACTTCATGTTGTCCTCCCCTCTCTCACACCTTTTTGAGCAAGCTTTTTCAATATTCAGGGTTTTTTCACATTTGAATCCTTGTTTCCTCATCATCTGATTTAAGAGAAAATTAAAATATGCCATCCACTCTGCATCTATATATAGTTCAAGTACAGAAATTCAAAGAAAACATGGACAGCTATTTTCAGTGTGCAAAATCTTTGTGCTGACCTTTTGTTGGCAGAGTGCCTCCTTCCATCCAAGAGGACAAAGAGGATATTTCTCAAAATTACTTGCATTTCCCCATAATTTTGAATTCCTCACAGGAAAATTGATTTGGCTTTTCAAAATATCAATATACCCAGCATTTTACCTGCGCCATGTCCTGTCCCTGCTCTGGCAGGTGGTATTTGGTCAGCGTGCTTAGACATCCTGATCACTTGAAACAGTGTGACAGTATGAAGCCTGTAGACTGGCACCGTGCTGCTCCAGCCCAACACAACAAACCACCCACCTGCGTTTCAGATCAGTGTGTTGCTGCCTCTCTTATGCATGCCTGTAATTACAACACATCCCCCAGTGTCTGAGTGCTTGGAGGGGAATCGTGATGGGTACAGCCTCACAAACACTGCCAGTCCCCGTTCAATGACTACTAATGAGAACAGGCACCGGCTCCTCCTCATGGAATACAGACCTGTGAAGAGAGCCACTCTGCTGTCGCAGGCTACGGCGAATCCACATCCCCTCATAATTACACAAAGCTGCTTGTTTTTTGACCTACATGTAATTCACCACATGTGGTGGAGTGGAACATCTCTGGGGCGTCCTCTGTCATGGTATTTTTTTGTGCTAAACGGATTATACAATTAAACGCTGTCAGCTCAACAGGGAAGGCATGTTGATTCATTTATGTCTGCGCGCCACTGTGCATGAGACTTGTATCATTTTGCCTGACATTTCTGACCAGTGTACCTGTTGCAAAGCAGCATTTTCTCTTCGTCCTCTTCTTCTTCTTGTCATTTCTGCTCTATTGGAAATAGCATGCTGCCCTCTACTCCACCCGCATCTGCAGTAGTGACTAGTATAGATTCAAGCATGGCATGATAAAGTGAGGTGACCCTGACTAAAGGGGTAAATGTGTTCAAGAGACAGTTTGACTGTCCTTTTTTTTCCATTTGGCTTTCTCTGTTCACTTTATACATCAACTGAATATTAAGGCTTTATGAACACTTATCCGAGAGCACAGCTGTGGATTTCAACAAAGCTCTATGCACCGAGGTGGATGTTTATGGCTCAGTGCAAACATATAAATAAATAAAACCATTATAGTAATAAAGGATATAATATCATGCACCCCATTGTTCAGAAGCCCTTTTGATGGAAGGCTGCCACTAGTTGGTCTGTTCTGTAGTCATCTCCTGCAACACTGAAAGCCGATATCAGTGCTTCAAACTGTGGTCAGTCACTGCCATTCAACTGCCAGAAGTTGGATAATGAATTGATCTATGAAAGATGGGTCTTTGCCTGCTGATATTATGGGGTAATGAATTGATTTGTGAGAGGTGCCCTGGGAGGGTTTGTAAGATATCCTCTTTCATAGCTGGATTATGGAGCTACAGAGACAGCATGAGGCAGTCAAGATGAAAGAGACTATTTGTACTGTTATATTAATAACGCAAGCATTGCTTTGTTCCAACATCTCTGCAACTAAACGTGTAATTACGCATGTAACAATTAAATCCCTGGCAGGGATCCCAGCAAATAATTATGCTGTCATGAAATCTGTCAAAATATTGACAGTAGAAGTGGGTGCTTACATCAAATTGCTGAGGCATTTTTCCCTGCGATCTGTCTTACATGTGAGATTAAGTTTCCTCTCTAAAAAGTGCTGGGCGAGAAGGAGCTACACTGGGGATTTTCAATCGAGACAGCACTGAAAAACGAGATGCCTTTTCTCAGCCCTTCTCAGCATTAAGGAGAAGGTGCACCACAGACACACCCATGGTCCTGTTCGCCCATGTTGTTCATTCTAGAATGAAAAGCACTTTCCTCAATGAGGCACAATGAGAGCCATGTTCATGGGTGAGATTGCAAGCTATGCCAAACAAAGACAATGTGTGTTTTTTCACTGTAATCACATCATCTATCCCAATGCTATTATGAGTTCAAGGGTCTCCACCGTGGGAGTGTGGCACATGACATAGAGCGATTAGGATTTGGGTGGAAACTATCTGTCACGGTGATGCATACTGTATAGCCTTATCCACATCCATCTATTTTACTCTTACTAACAATATTGGAGGAATGATACCACAATAAAATGTGAGATTATTTATTCATTACTTTAATATATACGTATATATATTTAGTATATATTTTACTTCTTTGTACTTAATATTGTTACAATTTCAACACCTACAGAGTAGTTCTGTATAATTTTTAACTCCAAAGTTGTCTTGTATGTATGTCAAGTAAAAAAAAACAATTTCAGCCACTATGCAGCCACTTCCAGTAACTCATTGTTCTGGCTACTGCTTTCCTCTGATTGGCTAATCAGTGAATGACTCTTCATAGGCAGATGAGTCCCACCTTCCACCAATTCTTGTTTAACTTGCTATGTTGTCCTGCTGCCAAGCTCTGCACATACTGTAGTGTGGCTGTGTGTCGGTGTGCCACTTTTCTCCTCTGAGAGAGAGAGAGAGAGAGAGAGAGCAAAGCACAGTTGGAGTGTCGCGAACCTTGTTTCTTTGGTATGGGAGCAGTGGTGGATGCTGGTCTGGGGCGGGGCTCTAGCATTTGTCAAGGTCTGTCCTGACTGGGCTGTAATACCTGAAGTCAGCTTTGCACAGATCTCGCAGAGATCTCATTACATCTCGTTGAGGGAGACTGAAGAGCATGTGGAACTCTTTGGTGGGTTATAGCTCATGTTGTTCAACTTTGCAGAGGTTCACTATGGACTGATGATATTATGAGACTGTAAATACATTCTGGAATATGGAACAGCACAATATGTCTCCATTCACCTGAATACTGCCATATTTGGGATAAGCTTTCATTGGAACAAGGCATTTTGAGTATTCCAATTACACAGAATACTTATAAACACCTTACCAGTGTTGCAGTTATTGTGCCATTGAGCTAGGCACATCGTCTCAGTTCCTTCCCATTTTAAGTTACAGTTATAATTTGCTGTGGATAAAAGTGTACCAAATTGGGGTGAATCTAATTTAAGTATGAGGCAGTGTTGCAAAAAAGCCAAATAACACTTATGGGCACAGTCCTTGCTATATTTCAATAATACGTATGATACAGTATGGTGATGAATATGTGTGAATATTGCTTTCTCTCCTTTCTTTCTCAATGTCCCAGAGCGGTCACTCTTGTCTGCTGCTCCGTAACTACACTCACTCGCCTGGGCTCAAAGTACAACAGAGTGATATCACGTGTCATTGCTAACAACAGTTTAAAAATATATATATATATTTTTTCAAATGCAGTATGTATAATTTTAACTGATTTAGCACCAAAAGACCTATTTAGTACCGGTATACTGAACAAGCCTACTTCAACCTAATGTGGCTGGACTGTATGGTACAACTCATGTTGTCATTGCTTCATCTTATGACTGTACTCCAGCCACACGATTAGTTGGCACAGGGCAACTCATGTTGTCACTGGCTGTTTGTATTGTTTGTTATACCATGGATGAATGAAACACATGGTTTATCTGCAACCAGTATGGTTACTGTACTGTTACAGTATTGTTACAGTGTTACACTGTTAAAGTATAAGCATTGAGTGCAAAAGTAGGTGCTGGACAGACATGATTGGATAGACATGATTGCATGGAGAAGAGGAGTGGAGGAGGTGAAAGCAGGGAATGAGTCCCCCCTAACCTACTGTCAGAATCTCAATTATTGCAGTCTTTATATCTGGAGAGGGTTTAAGGGTGGAAATCAGCATAGCAGAGTCACATCTACACTACAACCATTATTTCCCTAGGTGCCACTGTTTTTAATGGCAGTTCTAATTGACTAACAGTGTGCATAGGGGACTGTCGTGCGGATGACTGGATAACTGCCCCCTGTGCTAAATTAGAAGCAGGACACAAAAGCAAACTACCTCCCCACCCCCTACCCCACCCCCAGCCCGTCACCCCCCGCCACTCCCCAGGTTTGCATTGGGCTGTGGCTCAAAGATGGAAGCAATATATGCTGAGGTAAAAGCCATACTTACTCTCTGATTGGTGTCGGTTTAAGACACTGTTGTGGATCTTTGAGTTAAGCATAAGGAATACAGATTGGGTTTTGAGCAGGTGTTCTGCATCATTACGGTAATTTGTCTCTTAAATAGCATCACAGACAATGTGACTTAATTTCTACATCATAGGCACTATCGCTTAATTTCTGTTATTGATCGTTTCATTTAAACCAATAATGGGTCTGTGATATTTCTTTGATTTAGGGCTCCTTGCTTTGTACATTGTGGATGATGCTGTAGCAGGAGGAGGCAAACAGACATGTCCTTCTGCCCAAAGAGGCCCCAGGGAATATTACTGAGCCTTTATTCTTTCCTCCCCACTGTCATGGGATTTAAGTATGGTCAGGTACCTTTTTTTTTCCATCTGTCTGTCTTCCTTCTGTATGTTTGCTTTGTTCCTTGCTCACATCTGTATTGCTGGAGCAGAATAAAACAAACAAAGACCAGAAGGATCCCTGATGTGAGAAAGGAAAGCATCTAACATGAGAAACTATAAATTAAACACACATATAATTTATTCTAATACATATTACAGTTTAGTGATAATGTAAATTGCATTATGCTACTATGGGTATGCAATCAGGCACACACAGGAATCTTACATACACATACACTTTATCATCCTCATTTTCACAGCACATCCATCATATACAGATGTGATAATGTGAACTGCTATCCCTGTGAATCTCCCTGAACTCAAAGATCATGCCCTGCTAAGCCTGTTAACGTTTTCCACATGTTTTTTGCACATGTGGGGCTCTACTCCATATGCCTCTCCGTCACACTCCTCTTTATCCCACACCATATATTGAATCTCAAATTCAGGCAGTGATCTGGGTACCTCTTTTTTTGTCCACATCATTGGCCATCTCATCTACTGTCATGGCTTCCTGCAGGTCTGTTTTTTGCTTGTAACACCTACTGCTGTCTCACCCAGAGTACCCAGATATCAGACAGCCTGATGATCACAGTTTTCTGGTGTTTCTCCATGAGCACAGAGTTGGGTGACAACCCTGAGACCTTATTGTTTTGCTCATGATAAATTTCCCATCCGCAAGCTGTAGTGACACTGAGGAAATGAGAGTGGTGCATTATATAGAGATGCTTCCACAAGGCCAGGGCTTTGTCAAAACATCCGCATGCGCCCTCTCTCATATGTCTTCGTCTCCTGGCCTGTTAGAGGATTCCAGCCGCTTTCTCGGGTAAGGGAGACTGATGGATCAAGCATCTGTCTGGATAACAGATGAGAAACGGGCTCACTGTTAAAGACAGGAATCCCTCTTGAGTATCTGTGACCTTGTTTTCCAGTGATGTATTAGAACTCGGTCAACACTGGGAGAAAATTGCGGTGCCTTGTGTTGTGTGCAGTTGGCCTACATTAGAGCTATTCTAAAAGTGATAGAACAGAGAAATCTTATCCATTTCGGAAATTGGCAGGAGGTGCTGTGCACATTTGTCGGCTTCAGTATCGAGAGATGAGCCCAGACGTTCACACACATTTAACCCTTGGTAATTTACAAAGAGATTGAAGGGGTTGAGTCTATATTCTGCCTCGCTCTGGATTGTCTTTCAATCCCATGAAACATCATAGCAGAGCAGCATGAGGTGCTTAATGTTGTGTCAAGTTTTGCACCTGACTATGTCTCCGACAATGTTGGGTATGAATTGCAAAAACACCTGTTTGTTATATAATTCACTATCTATTCATTGTGTTATTGTTCACTTCCTTTGAATTATTTGACAGTTGGTTTCTCTGAGAAAAACATTGTTGACAGCAACTTATGTAACTGTGTGGCTGCAGTCTACGAAGTACTGTAAAATAGAAAAAACAATATATATATATTTATATATATATATTTTTTACATTCAGTATGTGGAGGACTCCTGAGGTATAATGGATTCTAAAATAAGTAACAACACCCTCCAACAAAGATCTATCTCCAGTAAAACTTCAGGTGATTAAAGATTAAATGGCTGCTTGAGTGCAGCTGTGAGATGGGAGGGTAGAGATAGATAAGAAAGAAAAAGCAACAGGGGAAAAGACACATTAATAACGATATATAGAGTACTTTCTTCTACTTCATGTCCTTTCACTCTCTTATCGGTGTTACATGCCTTTACCTCCTGTCAACATCATCCACTAATAACTACATGATCCTCAGGAGCCTAAAATTGAGACGTCAAAAACTGTGAACTTCAACCCCCCAAATTTTGTAAACTAATGATTAGACCAAAACTGAGGGATTGTCTATTTTGTACCATGGGAGTTTCTGATTACAACAACAAAAAACAAAAAACACTGTAGTGGCCAGTTTAAAGCAGAGTGGCTCTCATCAGTTCTCTAAGACAAGAAAGAAAAAGTGTCTGTAAGACAAATACCTGGCAATCAAAATGATTTAGTTTCAGAAAGTTTAGCGTCTTGTTTTAGCAAAAAAAGGTTAACTTGTATGAATAGTTAATTCCAGTGAGTGAAACCAAATAAGAAAAATCAACAAATACAAAGTATCCTTGGATTCAAGGGCAACATCTCTGTGAACCTCAGTGAATCCCTCTGAGGTGATCATGTCCACACAAGCATTATCTACAGAGCAGGGCCTCAAGCAAAATCAACAATCAAATCAAGCAGTTTATATTGAGATTTATTTTACTTTCGAATTTAATTCTGAAGTGTTTAGAAAACCACAAACTAATGTCAACTCAAATGCTAGATGGGCGGAGGGAGGGTGTCTGTCATCATCCTCCCTGGGAGGTTTCTCACTGGTGTTTGAGTTTGAAATTGACCATATGCCTCGAACGCCCTGGCAGTGTTAAATTGAGCTCTCCCCGGTTGAGATTGAGTATTGTACTGTTTCCTTTGCCAGTTTGCTACTTGTGTGTTTTCATTGACAAAGCCATCTTAAAATGTTTCTCAATTGACAGGTCATTCGTGTCATTCATTATATCAGGTGTCGAGGCTCAAAAGCAACCAGTGTAGTGATTCCTGCACACTGACATCAACCTAATTTTAATAAATTAGGTTTAGGCACTCAGACACTTTGCGTCAAGATAAACTACATGGAAGCTTTTTTTTTTTGGTTTCCCATCACACATTTTCTTATTGTTTGCAATATTTAATAAGCTCACTCCCTACATTTATGCGCTCATCACAGTGTTCAATTAAGACTGTAATTGTGCAGGATGAGCGTACTTGATGCTGGGCAGAAAAACAATCTTGGCTCCAGTGGCCTGGTTAATTGTGGAAGCCTCGTTGAGGGGGATGGTGTTCTGTTGCTGCAGGCGACAGCTTGGCTTTGTAAATGGACCACTTACAGAATTTTCTGGATGTTAAAACTTTTTACTTCCCCTTGGGCTGGACCTAAGCAAATAAATTACTCAATATAATGAGCTATTCCTTCTCTCCTGTGGAATTCCCAAGCATTCAGCTGAAGGGTAGTGTTCACCATACCTTTCCTTGTTCCTATATCTGTTGTAAAGCAGCAGGTTCACTGAAAGGGTACAGTCTTTCTTTTTTTTTTTGTTTAACCCCACTTTGGAAGATGAAAGGGTAGCACAATCTTCTTGACTAATTCTTATCTACTTTATTAGAATGCTCTTACCAGTTCGTCACCAGTGCTACCATGCCAGATTCCTCTCCTCTTCTCCTCCTCCTATAGGTCTTTTCCTTGTAATTAAGGCTTCCCCTCCCACAGTTTGTACATTAAAGACCACTGAAATTCTCGGTTTATACTGAATTTATATGGATAAGGAGGAGGTGAGACTGTTAACAACAAGCTAGTAAGAAGGCTGCTCTGTTTTGCACAGTATAGAAAAAAAGTTGTTTCCTCTGCACACCCTTATTTACAGTAAAGTGCTGGGATATCTCAGTGTTTTATGCCATCATGTTTGAAAATTTGCCAGTACTTGCAGCACAGTGGTTTACTGAAGTGTGTTCTTTTAATCCTATGCAATTGTACACCCCACAATTCCAAGATAAACCTAAAATTTATATTGAGACAATTTCTGTGCATTTAATGTGGTGACTAATGAAAGCTGAATTACATCCAGGGAAAGAAAGATGTGCTGCATTTACCTTAAGAAAGGAGCAATATATCTTTAGGCAAGTGTGGTACTCATTAAACAGAACTTTTCACAGTGCTCGTTTCAAGTCTTAGGTGAAGATCCATCATCCTTAAGTAATGAATTCAAGTATTGATGTGAAATGGAGAGAGATATGAGGTACTTTAGGTTCAATTTTGATTTCCTTTTCAGTAAAAACATGGGTTTTCTCAACACCAAAATGTTGAGGATGGGGTATATTCACAGCTGAACTGTCTGACTGAGAAGATTAGGCATTGTAACAGTGAGAACCAGTCACCAGACTTAACAGAAAATTCATGTACAAAACTCTGCACCGGACATTAACCACCCGTCTGTGTTTACTACAAAGCCTGTATTGGCCTCACAGTATATTGATGCCTGGGAAATGCTTGCTTCGTGCTGGGACCAGTGTTCTGGTTTATTGTGGTCATCTCAAGGCTGTGTGGTCTGTGCAGAGTTATTTTGCTGGTTTAGATGGGGAAGAGATCAGCGCATTTTCTTGTGCGGGTTGTTTTCATTCCACACCGCCAAATGACTCAGTATGGCATCGTCTCGGCACACACCAGGGCCACCGCTGCCTCACCTCCCTGTACAGGCATCTCGTCTCTGTGAAGTAACAGGCTTAAAGAACTGTCTGGAAGACATTAGTCACAGTTATTAATGAGGCTGTTTTGATTCTACTCTCTCCTTAGCTATTTTTTCCACCCAGCATAGTTGTGATGATGCTGAGGATTTGGGCTGAAACAAAAAGCCAGACATGGTCGGCTCACAGTAGTTAAATGGAGACAACCTAGACATAAAGGGAAGAAGGAATTTTAGAGGAAGAGATCACAGTGATGTTAGATCACTCCTATCCCCACTACATGATGTTATGCAGTTGGCAAGGAATGAGGTTCCTCTCTGCTTACAGTTTGATATGAATTGCAGAGTGAAGGCCTCTCAGGGGCACTTGTCAACAAAAGAATGGATTTTGCATTGCAAAAGTGTCAGGAGTGTCCCTAAGAAGTGTCTAAAAGATAAAGCTTTTGAAAATATTGGCACTACATAGAATCAAAGGAGCAAAGCAGTCCTGCATTTGTTTTTAGTTGTCTTACAGTCACACTGATTAATAATAATAGTAATGGGGTTTTCTGCACTTTCTGGTGTGATGAATGGTCTACAGAGATACAAACCTTGTTTTCCACTGTCAATCCCTTGAATCTCATTCAGTCAATTGGAATAACAATGCCTCAGACAACTCATATTTTAGATTTTGACATTGACTCTGAACAGAATGTGACATTTTCAGTCACCGTGAGGGATATCTCAACTCTCCACAGTGAAGACATTTTAGAGCCATCTGCATCTAAAATAAGCAGGCACCCATCAAGCACGGAGCTGATTCGTTAATGTCTCTCATTCCTTGTGCAGCCTCGATAACTCCTCCTTGTGACCTTCTTACTAAATATAGCAATTCACGTATTGATTTGGGGACGCGGTGCATTCACAGCAGGCCTCCACCATAATGACCTATTTCAACAGATTGCTTGTAGTTAAGTAGTCTTCTTTTGTGCACTCTTTGTCTGGCGGCTGCTGGAGAGAGACGCCACAGTCACATGTTCAGACCATAGCTAGACACAACATACAACATACCTTTGGTCTGTTGTTTTACCCAAGAAACATTCATGCAGTCCATGGGGGTCTCTTGAGATCATGATGAGTATGAGTCCTTATGCGTGTTTATCCTCTATGGAGAAACCCTATATAAATTCACATTAAAACATGGGATGTTCCTGCTTGCTCCTCAGATCATTGGAACAAATTTTTACTAAACTCTAAACAATGTGCTGACATTCCAAGAATTAAGTGGGCCTGTAGGCAGCATGATTCAGTTCAGATAATTCACAGTGTTGTACCTCACTGCTTTTAAAGTGTGGCAATAGGGAAATGGGCCAATGAAAGCTTGGCAAAAGATGGCTTAAATTCCATCTGTGCTGATGCCATGCCAGCAGACAGGCTTCCCATCACAGAATGATTGGCTATGATTGAAATCATGGCTCTAATGTGCTTCAGTATCTGTCAGTATAGTGTTGCAAGAGAGATGGGCATCAGTGGAATCCCTGTTTTGCCATTCCAGGGATCTAAGATCCAGACACACTGTCACTGTTTTATCAAAACAGTCGGGTGACAAGCCTAAACACCTCACTATTTATCTTTGTGCCCTTCCAAGTAACACAGCTGCTACGTCAAAGATATGCTGCAAGCTGTTTGGCCTCGTCAGTTTATGTTTATGCTAAAATTAACTATGTATTCGATGCTGCCTATCCTCATTTTCGTTAGAACAATCTTTCATTTAAAAGTAATTTATTCACTCCTATAATGCTAATGTAAGGATTTTGACCTCTGGAGGTAATTTATCCGCTCTACAGTGGCAGTGTCATTAAGTTGGGAGACTTTTGTCAGCCACATCACAAAACCCCTGAGAGCACAAGTCCTTCTTCCCTCTTTACCTATTCACCAACCTTCCAGGCATGGCCACAATCAGGCCTTTGTGGGCTTGCCTTGTCTGTCATCTCCCTGGTTCTGTTGATATGGGCCTCGTGCTGAGAATGTGGTCTCCTCGTATACTGCATTAAGCACTGGCTAATTGAGCTTGTCAAGCCAGAACCTGTTAGTGTGCTGATAAGAAGGTATTTGACCTCTCAGGAGGTCCCTGGTGTTGCCGTGCAGAAGATATTCTTGATAGGTCTCTTTTCCAGAAAAGCTTTGCAGCAAACGAGTTGGTGTGAAAAAACACATTGATTACCTTTTTTTTAACTGGCTCTAATTGAATGCTTGTCATTGACAATGGAAGTGCACATTTCAAAGTATACATGGCATATTAAGAGTAAGTATAGGACGTGAAGGGCAGAGACTTCTTATGCCCAATGAGTGAAAATGGAGTATTTAAGATTTGGTATACTTATCAAAGACTGATGAAGGATATTAAGAAAAAAAAAATCCTTAAAAATCACAATACAGACTGCAAATAGGACAAGTCAAGTTCAAACCTCATTGTAGCAGAGCAGGAACAACTGGGCCTTTGCCCCTCCACTTCTATTTCTATGCTAGACCTGCAGAAGTTGTTTACACACAATTTCACCACATCATGTGATTATATATATATATATATATATATATATATATATATAGATAAATATATATATATATTTATATATATATATTTGTATAGACACACACGCACACACATATATATATATACCACACCCATCAGTTTACAATGTTTTGTGTGCTGTTTTGTACATGCCATTCCTTCCAGGTCTACAGCAGATGAGGATTTTAAACTGACATGACCCCCACTAGCCTTCCTGGGATAATCCTGCTGCCTCCAGGAACCCAAAACTAATCTGCCAGTCTCCCTTTTTCAGGCCCTCACTCATTCTAAGCTCCCTCAATTTCTGTAATACTTTACTTTCACTTAAATTTGGAAACTATCATGGCCAAAAAACTGAATTTTGACACCAACTTTTGTGCATTTAGAGGATAAATGAGAAGTTGTGTTGAAAAATTCATTTCTGCCCTTCTCTGTTGCAGATTCTGCCTATAGAGGACTCAATCAGATGTAGTCTTGATGATATACATGACGCCAAATAAATGCAATAGCTATCCCAGCAAGCATAGATATCTGCTTGACTATTATTTTTTTTTCCAATAACATTTTCAGCGCCTTAGTCACATCAAGACATGCTGGTCTGTATGAATATGTCAGATCCGGAGAACAGGAATGTGCCTAGCCATTCTCAGGGCATAGCTATGTTTTCAAGCTTGCTGGTTATGTACTATTTTTACAAGTTTGACATGGATGGCTTTAAGTCATATAACTAATCCCATCTAAAGGAGAATTACAGGCACACAGGTCTAAATAGACTCTGCGTCATGAAAAACCTCCTCTGCCTTCTATATCGTGAAGGAACAGATTTTTAAGAGCAAGTGTGTTTCCCAAGAAAACAACTATGATTAAAACCACTGAGCTAAAATAAGGAGTGTGGAAACATAATCATGTCAGTTCAATGCACTATTTTCCCTGGCTGTAATGCTAGAAATACTTAATATGACATTAATGCTTAACATAATCTTTTTGCGTCAGCCTAACAAGACAAAGAAAATGATAAAACATTCAGAAGAAACCTTCTACATTTGCGTAGAATCTAAACCAACTATAATTCAGTACATAATTGTATATATAATTTATTTGATAGTAGACTGGTGTTTCACAAGGAAATGTGAAGAGGTGAGTGCAGACCTTTGGTTACAATACCTCCCTCACAATATATTTTTTCATTTACTCTTTTTTTTATTGACTATTTCATGCTGTTTTAATAAACAAAGACATCCTAACAAGAGATTAGTTGGGCTGAAGGAATATCTTGGGGAAAACTCAGCAGTGGCAGAGTTTCCTAGGTAACAGAGGACTTGCCTATCTCTTCCTGTGTCCCAGCATTGGGCACAGCCTCTCTGTGTGAGCTGGATACTTAATTTCCCTGACCCCCTGGGTCTGGGTTGAACAGCCTCCATTGATTAGGACAAATGGAAGGGAGTGCAGCCAGCCAAGCCCCTCCTTTATCAGGGTTAAGGATGTAGTCATCTAGGAGGAGAAGATGCAGAGGAAGCATATGAATAGCTCGGGTATCCCTTGTTTTAGATGAATCAGGGACATATTTAAAGGATAATTAGTCAATCTTTTCACTCAGTGTACATTTTCCAGGGCCACCACCTCACTCTGTTGCCATGATTGGGCTATTTAATGTATTCCACTTCTAAATAGCAGCCATTAAAGTCTGCAAATGAATCTCCTCCCAACAATACAAGCCTTTTCAGGTGCAGGTGTAATGGTACAGGAAAGAGGTTTCGGGTGTCTGTTTGCATATGTGCATTTGCATGTGGGCAGATTTGTTTTAATCATTTCATTTCATTTTAATCATTAAAGCTGCGTGTCTGAGTCTTGATATCAGGTGAAATCCTGTTTTGGTGGTTTCAAGTAATCCTCCTGCGGCTTTGGCGTGTTGTGGCTTCACACTTGAGTGTCACATGATCGGAGAATGTACCTAGGTCTGAGTGGCACTCTTTTGCCTAGTTTTATTCTGAGCATTTTATAAATCCCCAAAAAGGCCTAGTACAAATAATTAAATAGCTATTGTGACTGTTATAGAGGGACCATGACACTCATTGTGCAAATCACTCTGTTTGTTATTCAAGATAAAAAAAATATATTGTGCACACATTCTTCCAAGCATCCACACACATTTCTTGGATGCATGCATGCGTGCAAAATAGCTATACTACAGCTGTTTTGTTTTTTTCTCTCTCTCTCTTTTAGATCAGATGGATGATAGGATTCACTCAGACTCCCTGCTGCCTCATTAAATGCTTGTGGTCAGAGGAGTTGATGTAATCTTTAATAAATACACTCCAGGGATAGATGGCAGGAGATATAAATTTCATACTATGAACATGATCCTTACAGTCAAGCTCAGGGTTCTGTTTATCTTTTGTGCTTTGTTTAAGGTGCGTGTGAGTGTGCATTGGAGGGTTACACAGGGACAGTGACAGGATTCAGCACCAGCTGCTCCTTGCAATGCACTCCCCTTTCTTCCTTCCTTCCTCCCCTCTCTTGTGACACCCCCCTTGTCCCCACTGACTGGACAACATGCAGCCCCTTTATGCCACCTGTCCATCAGCTAGACTGCACCTTGGGGAGCCCCTGTCGCTGGGCTTGGAGCTGCCGCTTGCCGCCTTTGTTTGGATTCTGTTAAAGTCCCCAAGCCCCCACCATCCCTCGACCCTCATCTCTACTTTTTCTCCCCTACTCCCCCCCACTCTGTCTTGCTCTCTTTTGCTCCCTGTGCTGTCCTTTACAAACACAGACACACAGAAAGACACACATACAGACTAGTGATTGCCTCTGTCAGCTATTTCCTACATCTGCCTCCAAGCACAAAAGACCCAACACCCCACCACTCAACCACCATCACCACAGCCACTGTTGCCCTGCTCCCTGTCTTCCTCTCACCTGTGGACATGAACACAGCTACTAGGGCCAATGTGTTGAGCAAAAAGCCTGGCTGTTGAGCCAGATAGGGAAGATTGAAATCAGCATGAAGCAGATGATATTTGATGAATTCTGGCAAGCTCCAAAACACTGAGGCAACTATTAAAGGTTGTTTATTTCACGGAGTGGGCAGTGTAATTCCTCCTGTATTGGCTCTTATTTCTGCCAAAACAATCATATTAATACTAGATCCACATTCGCTATCTATCTTGAACAGGTCATTGAGGTCATTTATTCACCGTTTGTCACGTTTCTCTATTTCCTCTACATTTCCCCCCCTTATCCTCCACTTCCACTAGCCCCTTTGTCCCTCTCCCTGTCCTACTGCCATCAGCAGTCTGAGGCTGTGTTCAGGGCTGTAAGGTCCGGGCGCATCCTGCGGAACGGAGCAGGGAAGCTGCCTTACATGGCAATAGCTCCAGTTGCCCTAGCAACTAGTTGTCCTTGAGAAAAGGGCGTGTTTGGGGTTTTAGGAGGCAGCGGCACTGACAGCCCTAGTCAAAACTCATAAAGAGCTCAGACACATCGATCTGAGTGTCGAAAAGAGAGAGTGCTGTAAATGCAGCCCTTATCGAAAACACTTTAAAAATAACTTCATCAATCATGGGATCCAAGAGCAGTGGTAAACAGCAGCTATAGTGTGGAATGTGTGTAAGACTACATAAAGCGAGGTTGATTTTCGATTTCTTTTCTTTTATATTATCTTTATTTTTACATTATTAAGAGACTTGTTATAGGTGCCTGGGTGCAATGCTGATGTTTGTTACATTCTCTGGTGCAGCAGGTGTTTTTATTTGTTCCCAGGATGAGGAAGGCTAGAAGCTGCTCACACGCTTTTGTTAACCTCAACAATGTCTGCTTAACACTTGTGACATGTGATCACCCGGAAGTCTCCTCATTTCCAACCTTTTTCAATTTCAAAATAATGTGCACCCCTTTGGGCGCTGCTGTACATGAAAAGACAGGTGTAGTTTTCTCCTCCTTCACACCATGGGGGAACATTGTGGCCACACAAGCACAATAACTGATGCTTGGTGTCACATGACAGTGAAAGTTCAGTGTCTCTTGTTTCAGCCTGCATGATGTTAAGTAATGGCAGACTGCTTTTGTTTGGTTGAGCAGAACTTTATGCAACAATATGCAATCCCTCAAAAATAGAGGACATCAGTGCTGGTGGGTGGGTGAGGTTAAACAGAAACTTGGTATGCTTTTGTTTACCTAGAGATGCAATTTTCAAACACATGATGCAGTGTGATGTGGTTTTAATAAGCCATCTTAAGTTAAGGTTGCATAGAAATGATTTCATGATCATCATACAAAATTATTAGGCTGAATTAATTTGAATTAGTCAGTGAGCATGCAACATAAATCTGATAAGACACACCCTTTTGTAAGCAGACACAGACTTTTCGTGAATTAATTACTTCTTCTGTTGTACAAAGACTGGTTCCTCGGCAAATTTATGGAGGAGCATGCCGTAATTTCTTATCATATGCTATTATCTGTATTAGGTGGGATTTTCTCAGCTTTACAAATTCTGGAATACAATGTAGCAAGATCCAACTATGAATCCTGAACGTTGACAAGCATCTTAAATGGAGATTAATTCTAATCAAGGGGCCTCCCTCTGCCACACCCCAGCCATCTGCAGTCCAGTGTACCGAAGGGGTCCACCAGAAATCTGATTGGACCCTTCTATCCTCCGGAGAGCAAAGTATCAAGTGATCTGTGTGCATGAAATGACCCTTTCTGCTTTATTCCCCACAACCGCCCACCCTCTAGCCTTGTGCATATCCCTACACTGTAAGTGTATGTGTTGGCACAGATGCCTGTAATTTCACCATTCCACATTTGTGCTTTTTCCTCTGTGCTGAAAAAAAAGTGGGAAAGAAGAGAAAAAAGGGAGCACAGTGAAAATTCCAGACGTTATTACTGTGCTGCTTGCATGGCTCCAGTGATACTAGCCTTTCATCTCTGTTTCCTCTATTGACAGATGGTAGTTATCAGACAGTATGGAAATACTGTGGTTAAGATAGTTTTCACTGATTTTTTTTTCTTTGGTATTTATGACCTGATGATCACCATGAGAGTGTTGTGGTCTTGAACACAGGGCCACTCTGCCAGCATTGTTTGAATCAAGGAGCTAACGTCTGCCACATGGGGATGACGCACATCTGCCGACAGACAGTATGTTGGGGAAGTACTGCTTTGTGTGCCTGTACTGGTACACACCATAAACTGCTGATACAGGACCCTTCAAGTGATCAACGAGACATTAAATCAATGTCTGTTTCAAATTTTTTATTGAAAATCTTTGATTTTTTTTTAATCCGTCTACTAGATGTAGCAAGATCTAAAATTGTTGCTTCACTTATATCGTATCTAACATCAAAATAATTGGATTCATAAAGAAGTCATCATGAAAAACCCTTGATATGATTCAAATTCAGCTTAACAATTACGTTATTAACAACAACTTTTTTTATGATGAACTTACACAGATTTCTCTGTATCTGTGCCATGTTGCTTGTGAGAGTTATTTATGGCCAGAGTTAAAGAGATAATAAGAAATAAGGTCAGTTAGTGGGAAATTAATTTACACCAGTTGTTACATGACTAATATTTCCCTTGCAGAGTATTTTTAGCTGCCACTGACATTCTGAACAGTGTACCACACTTCTTTTTGTCCTTGTAAATACCATGCCTTGTGGTAGAGAGCCTTGTATATGTGGCACATATATGAGGTTAAGCCCCAGCTGAAACTGTCCTCTCGGCAGTGGCCAGATGGGGTTTATTAGCAGCTCTCCTCTTTATGGTCTCTGCTTATTTATGTGTGCATGTATATGTACCATAAAATAATGGAATGAAGTTCTCTCTCCTCTCTGTCTGTCTCTCTCTCTCTCTCTCTCTCTCTCTCTCTCTCTCTCTCTGTCTCTCTTTTCTGTTTCATCTAGTGGTGATGGTAGTGGTGGGGTTCGATGTCTGATGCATTTTTTACTCTCCATATCTTGTTTGTGTGTTGAACTTGAGCCCTGCCAAGGAACCTGTATCCTGGGGGCTCATTTCCCAGGTGTCCCACATTTCTAGCTAATCTCCTACTCACTTTGGCTCCTAATCTGCCTCAGAGGAGCCTGTTGGGTGAGGGAATAGGGAAGTGAGCTCTGTGACAACTGCAGACAACATGCAGCTGAAAGCAAAATTCTGAGGGACACAGAGAAAATTCACTTTCCAGTCATGACTCTATGCTACCTGTACCCCACACACACATCTGCACAATGACACGTGTGCATGAAGACTTGTGCAGAATATGTTTTCACAAACATTTCGGCACTGGCTGAGTCTCTGAGTTCCTAAGAGTTTATTGAGGCATTTTACCCTGGCTTGAAGAGTGAGATTTACTACTTAAGTTAATTGAGGGTTGAATTGACATCTAATCATTAAAATAACAAGGTGTAGTTTTTTTTTTCTTCCATTGGAGAAGCCTTTTGAAAGTGGGCCTTTATTATTTTTACATTTATTTTGTCATGTAGGATTGCTGTGATAGTAGCTTAAAGTTCAATTGCTCAACCTCAGTGGAGAGTTCTTCAGAAAATAAGCCATCTAAATGACCCTGTGCTCTCCTTGAGTCTGAGAGGAGCCTGATTTACACCTGGTAAGTCATGGTGGTCACCCTCACTTGCCAGCGCTGGCCTGGCTTACAGTGTGAGGAGCCATGCAGAGTCCCAGACCTGTTAATTGCACCAGACATGGAAACCTAGAGGGAGAAATGAATATCTCATTTGTGTCCCAGTGTGTGTGGGGTGAAGCGAATGCCAGTTGTCTAATAGCTTTCACACAAGCGTGATTGAATTAGACGGTGAGGAGAACTGCGTTCCTAATTGAATTGCGGCAACCCTGTGTTGCAAACAGTCTAAGCTAGTGTTCCCCATGGAAGAGCAGTGGCAGAGAAGGGACAGACCAGCTTGTCCTCACTCCCTGTAGCAGACACACAACTCGTGGCTGCTCTCATCTGGTTAATCTGCGGCCACGACTGTCGTTTCACAAGGTTACGCTCTACTTAGATGAGTGCAGTACAAAGGTTGCTGGTCTGTAGCTGTGGTTGCAGGACGCCAGAGGTAGTGGTAAAGCTCTTACAGAAGTTGTCTTTAGGAAATTTTCTCATCCGCAGTCCTCTACCTTGTAAAAGAAACGTCTCTTTATGACAACTGCTGATCTGCCCCTGCAGTGATGCACATAAATAGTTTTTACAGGTAGCACCAAAGCAAATAGGGGCATAAAGTTGTGCATTGCTCACTGTAGCGGCCTCTTTGGTCACAATGGAGCACAGGGAAATACCCCGCATCTGCGCACACACACAATCCCTCTGATGCTAGTCATTTTCACTGCTTTCAGCACTTTTTCCTGCTGTGCTGACAAAACCTACCACCTCTGATTTTTTTCAACCCCTCCAGCCTTTTCTCTTTCACACCCAGAACACCACACACACATACACACTCACACACTCACACACACACACACACACACACACACACACACACACACACACACACACACACACACACACACACACACACACACACACATACACACCTTCCTTGTCTTTGTCTCTCTTGTCTCTTCTTTAGTGGTGTGTTCATTAACTAAAGCAGTTTTGGGGGAGGGTGGACTTGATCCTCAAAAAAGGGAAATGGGGGAGCAAGTGAAAGGTGGCTTGAAGAGTATGCTGTATTTGCTGTGATGCCCCAGATTGCTGGACAAAGAGTCTCTCTGTCTCTCTGTCCAGTGGGGTAGAGGAAACAGTGGGTGAATGAGACTAGGTGGGTGTAGGTTTTTTCTTTTTCTCAATAGGTGTGGCCTTGGGCAACATTATCTGGTATCAGCCATCTGATTGTCTGGTTGTGGTCACAGAGTATAGCACTGCATGGGTAACCATGGTGGAAATGTCAAATGCTCAGTCTTTGTTTGGCCTCTCTGTGTTGTGCGTATGTGTGTGTTGTGTGCTGATTTGGTCAGAAGGAAGAATCATAGGGTATATTTCCAGTTTTGCTGGGAAAAACAACACTCATTGGCTTTCACTCTTTTTCCTTTAGTCTGTCTGTGTCTTTCCTGTCTCCCGTTGTCTCCCTCACACACATAAATAGTCAGACATACACACATGAATGGAGGAATCAGATGGTTCTAGCTGCAGGTCTTGTCTTCAGTGTGCTATAAATCTCAATGGCTGTAATATTCAGGAAACCTTTGAAACAACCAGCAAATTACCTGCTGTAAAAACTGACTAGCACCCTGGCACAGCAACATTCCTCTCGCAGCTCTTGCAGTACTATTTTTACTCAGTGAGTCTAACAAAAAACCAATAATTAAAGCCTTCATGTCCTTATATCTCATTAAAAGTCATTAACACAGTCACAAGCTGCTGAGGTGGTTGAATTGTCTGTGTGGATGGTATTATTCAGATTGTGAATCAGGGACAGCTGTGATATTCCATTTTTAAATGATCAAACAACTTTGAGAACAAAACAATGTCACCCTACTTGCACAAGTTCCTTTTTTAACATAAGATTTATGATTTCAGCCGGGAGATATGCTGTGTCGCTGGAAACATTTTGAGGTGATCTGGACCTCTAACTCTAAATTTAGAGTAGTGTTAGCAATTGTCTTTAAGTTGTCTTTAGTCCTCTATCTTTGACCAACTGCCATTTTTCATCATTTGTCCCTGCTTAAGAGTAATTTTTTGGAATCCCAAGAGACCTGAAAACAAAATGCAGCACATTTACTTTAAGATAATAATGGTGTCAATAGTTCCGTTTGTGTGTTTTTAAGTCTAAGAAATAGGTTTAACAGACAAGATGTTTTCAATGAATATTCTTGCAGTAATTAACTAATCTTGCCAGAAGGAGATCAGAAGTCAGAGAAAACATGCAAAAAATAAATATATAAATAAAAAGAGCCCGTAGCTCTCATATGTTGAGCAAGAGTGCCAGGATGGTGATCAAACAGCTCAACAGCAGCAATCTGGGCAGGCAGGGAGGTGGGGAATTAAAGCTCTGATCTGTTTTTTAATCACTACTCTCCACGTCTCTGCTTCTCTACATCTGACACCAGACAACTTTACAACCCTTAAAATCTGTCATCTCGATATGAAGTGGAAATTCCCCAAATATTTTCCCAAAATAATGACCATGGCAGGGTAGAGGCATGCCAAGACATATAACAACGCATCCTCTTGCACTGTGTAGTTATAAAACAGTTTTCTTAGATTGTACTAAAATGTTGAACTACCAGATAAGATGATGTTTTGTCAAGGAGGATGCTGCCACAAATCTACTGGTAAATCCATCGATTTCAATGGTTGTTTACGTCTCTGATATGTTTTTTTGGCAGTCTCTGTACTCTGTTGCCAAACTTATTTGGTTCATGTTGGACAAAAATCCACTCTACTTAATATCTCAGGAGGTATGTTATTCATCTTAATCTTTTGTTGTGATTAAAATAAGTTAAACTGTATGTGGATAAGGTGATTTGAAACTTTTAGAAAAAAAGAACAAATGCAAAAACACATCTAAATGCTGCCAGGTTGCAGATTTTAATGCTCTGTACGCACAGTAAGAAACAAAATTCCTTTGCTGAAAAATTCCACAAAACGGCACTCACTACCTCTCGTTTCACATCTCTTTGTTCCCATCTTTACACACACACACACACACACACACACACACACACACACACACACACACACACACACAGACACACACACACACACACACACACACACACACACACACACACACACACCCACCCACCCACTACCTCTTTATGTTTTTTCCTTTGGTGTTGCTCCTCTAAGCGCTGCACTCCCATAGACCTCACTGTGCTTCAAGGTTCGATCCCAGCTCCCTGCATAACTGTTGCCTGGGCCTCATTCATAAAGCCCGTTGACTGGCAGTGTGAATGTACAGGCCTTATGTTTCACTCTCTACCCGAAAACTTTCTCCCCCATCAATCATGGAAGAAGGAAAACATGTCAAACTTAATACTTAGTGAGGAGATCTTTAAGATTACAGCAAGATTTGGACAAGTTCCACCAGAAACTGACATTTGCGTTAAAATAACAAATGTGAATAAGGTAAATAGGCTTAGACATGTAATGATTTTAAGGCTGTTTCTCATTTAAACAGACTGCATTAACTATTTTCAGCTGTGTCCTTGAAGAGTTGATAGAACAGTGACAGTGAGTTTAACGATAATTACTCTGTTGGTTAGATCTGTGTAATTGTTCATTCATTCATTCATTCATTTTCACATTATAGTGAGAAAATAGTTTCACATCCTCCCATTTTACGTTTTTAGCCAGTACAGCTTCATAGTGAAATAGTGGCTGTAATTTTTTTTGCCTCACAATGGAGGAAACTGCAGTCACAATAACTGGGACAAACTATTGTAAATATTACCTGCACATGAAATTAGTATCCATCTGAAAATCAACTTTGATAGTGGTTTAAAGACAAGTCTGTTCAGCTTGAACAGACCAGGAAAAGCAAATTAAATGGATAGGAAAGCTGATTTGTTTTCCTTCCTTTCATCAGACTGAATAAATTATTATGCTTTTCATGCTCCTACTAAAGAACCACAGTAGTACTGACAGACCTGAGGGCTTTTGACTTCAGATATGTAGTGAGTCCCCTGTGTGAATTTTTCATGTTACTGTACTTCCAGCACCTCTGTCTCAACACTTCTATATTTTCTGCTTCATTGGTGGGGCAGGTGGGAGCTGGATTACCTGAAGCAAAACCACTGCTGGTTTGGCTCATGATAAAAAAAGTATAAAAAAATAAAACAATAAAAAAATAAAAATCTCTCAACAAGGTGCAGGTGCACATGCTACAAAAAGGTTATTTTTTAGCAATGAGGATTTAGGTAGAATGTGACTCAGGAGAGGATGAGGGGATTTCACACACAACTGAGTTATTTTGTTTATCACTGCGCTGATGGACGCTTTTGGCAACATACAAACAGATTCACCTAATAAACAGCCTGTGATTCACCGACACGCAGGAAAAGCCACAAATGCAGAGTTTGACAGTAGTTGTGGTGTGTGAGTTCATCCTCGCTCCTATCATAAATGTAACTTTCCTCCCAGGTTTCCACAAAGAGACCCTTAAAAGGGTTCTTAACAAAAAGCAGGGCACTTCAGAGATTTCTCAGGCAACTAGAGCATGGTGAATAATTCAGAGCAAACTTACATGTTGCCATGTCTGCAGAGAGTTGCCTCACATGCAAGGCTTTGCTGATGTGTATTCATATATTGGTCATAGTGATGTATATTTTACATGTGCAAAGTGTGGTGTCTTGGCTGGTGGCTGGTAGAGTGGTTGGATTTTCTTGGCGTCTTTTGCAATGTGAGAAAGTTTCAAATTTTGTATTTCTTAATTATTAATGAAATCATTCATTAGTTTATTAGTCAGCAGATGTAGAGTAAAGAAAAAGGAAAGAAGTAACGCAATACAATTTTTTATTTGTGTGTTTTTGGAAATTTCATGTCTTAACTTCTTCTTGTATTTCTTTTGGTTGCTTTTTAATTCTTATTACACATATGTATCATCCTCTGTCTTTCAGCATGTCCATCTGGATTTTTCAAGCCTACTCAGGGAGATGAAGCCTGTATGCAGTGTCCCATCAACAGCCGCACCACCAGCGAGGGCGCCATTAACTGTGTTTGCCGCAATGGATACTATCGCACCGACACAGATCCTCTTCAGATGCCGTGTACAAGTATGTATAATACTTCTTGTTGTATGTGAACTTCAGATCAACCCCCCCCCAACAGACATGTGCAACACGCATAGTTGAATATGTGTGCCTCAGTATTCAACCACTTTAAATCTGAACTTTCTGGCATACACACATTTCACACTAACAGCAGCAGAAGAGCCCCGGGATCAAAGGACAGTGATAGTCTATGTAACTCCAAACAGAGAAACCCTGTCAGAGCTGTCCCTCACATGAACACGCCGCTGACATGCCTATAGTGTGGCTGTCCACAGATCTGACCCAACTCACAAGGCTCGGCTGCCCCTCCTCAACATCACACAGCCTGTACTCCAAGCCAAACCAGAGGTTACTGGGCCAGGGCGCATAGCTTTGTGAAGGGCTAGGCACGGAGAATGAGCCTGGGCCAGACTCTCTCTTGTCATGCCAATGAAGCTGTTTCGATTTGAATTTGAATCTGAGGCTGACACTGAGGTTGAGTGAGACAGTGAGAGAAAGAGGGAGTCGGAAGGATAGACCAAAGCGAAATTGAGGGAGCAAGCGAGGGAGGGGTAAAGCTTGAGGGAAAGACTTGTAGAAAGAAATGATGAAGGAGAGGGGATTCTGATAGAGATGGAGCAGGGAATGTGTAAAGGAGAAAAACAGAATCAGTGCATAGAGTGTGGCCTAACTAAAACAAAACGAGGGTGAGTGAGAAAAAAAAAAGTCCTTTTCAGTGTTTTGGTAGTGTTTTTTCCTCACTCTCCCTCTCTGCTTGTTGAAAGGGAGAGAGGAGGGAAAAGATTTGATGGTCTCCAACAAAGGAGATTTGCATAAGCCTGGCTCTGGGAGTTGAGCAGCTGTTGTGAATGAGAAAGCAGCAGCGTCACGTCACCCGTATTAAGCTCAGCAGGGCCCAGCCTGATTAGGGGAATGCAGGGGAATGGGCCCATCAGAGCTGCCCACTAGCTAATAGGGGGGATGTTAGTCCTCCCCTCCCCATGAAAGAGATGCCAAGGAGGAGTTATGTTTCCTTGTATGAGAGACACAAGGAGGGCACTCCAATGGGCCTCCTTCCAGACCCAGAAATATGTTAATCGCTGCCAGTTTAAAGAAAGTTAAAAAAGAAGTGATCGATTCAGATTTAGGATGTGGTGGGAGGAGCAGAATTGTTTATCTCATTAGTCCTGGAGGGTTCGTCTTCCATAATTAGGTGCACATGGCTGTAAAAGGCAAACAGTTCACTGTGTTTGTTTGTTTGGCCTGTCAGTCAACATGTAGCACCATGTGGAAGGTTTCCAGTCTGTAATGCATGGCTGCTAAGAATGTCGCAACAGGAAGAACAGTAGGGTTCCCTCTACTGCAGCAACTCTATATGATGCTCCATGAGAAAACTGTCAAGAATAGATGGTAAGAAAACACTTGTCAACGTTGACACCAATGTGAAAAATAAGAGATTGTAAGTGGCATGCAGAGCAAAAAAAAAACTGCCAGCTTAGAGTACAGGCTGACCTAAAAGAAGCTCTTGTGCCTAAGTGATTTTGTGGATTTGCTCCTCTCTCATGTTTGGGTTATTTAAATTGTGGTAAGTCGGTTATTATTCCCTCTCAGCCATGAAGTACGTGAGACAGCTGCCCTCACAAAACTACTCAGTGCTGTGGAATATAGCTGATGCAAAAGTTGTAGCAATGTGATAACATGTGATGGTGTGCATTTTATCATGTCTCTTTGCAAACATACAGTCTGTGGCAAGGAATAACTGTAACACAAACATCTCTTTACATTATTATGATTCATCTCATATCATTTGTTTTTGTTTTTCTCTGTTACACACCGTGCCACTATGAACTTTTTTTTTTGCAGTGTCAAACAAGTATGCCTTAACTTTGAAGATGAGACAGACAGAGCATTTTAGTGTCTCTGTCTGCTCATTCTTTTGGTTTCATACGCCATTTCGTAACTGTTTTGATTCAATCTCACCACTTTCATTAGCCTCATTTCCACCAGCAGACAGTGGTAAAAAGGCTCTGTACCCCACTCCACAGTATATGCCCAGCACCCAACAGGCAAGCAGATACAGTTGTCAACTATTTTGGAGCTTTTAGAAGTTAACAGCAGCACATTATTTCCCTGAGGATATTGTAGAGACCGAGTATGAAGCTTATAAGAGAGGTATTGTTAGGTGAATGTTGCCCAATATTTTCTGGACATATTTCTCTCTCACTCTCACCTAGTGAATACAAAAATACTAGAATTTGGAAATTCAGACAAGAGATCTAGATCCAGTTGTACCCACAGATCATTTTCCATCTCTTTGGACCCATTGGTGGCACCATGGTGGGCAATACTTACAGGTATGAAAAGGGAATACTTTTCCAAAATTCCTTAAACATCTATCCTTCCAATAGTGAGCAGTATTTGACTCCACCGTTTGCAAAACACAATCAGATTGTAAACTTGGGGGAGAAATAATCCTTCTTCTCAGTCAAAATATTCGAGTCACGCTTAATTTAATCAATTACTGTTTCTTTTAGTGCAAAATAGAGGATACACTGGGGAATGTCTGAAGGCACAACTCAGCATGTCATTGGGCTCTGCAGTTGGAACCAATTTGGATAGAGGCATTGCTATGAGTGTGCATTGCTTCTCCCAAATGTGATCACTTCTGGTCACACACTCGCTTCCCAATCAAAAAATATGCCCACAGTGCCAATTTGGATGGTAATGATGTAATAGTGTTTCCAATAATAATATACTATAATGCGTATTTGAAACCATTCAATTTTTTATATAAATTAATAAATATTACCCATTTTCAAAGAAACACAGAAACACAACAGATTAGAAACTTTGATACAACTTCCAACTTTTTTCAGTACTTTTCATGCTAACATATGGATCCAAACTTTGGCCCAAGTACCATTCAATTGAGTATCTTACTTCACAGAATGTCTGTGCTTCAAGTGTCAACTACATAATGCCTTCTCTTTTGCAGCTGTCCCCTCCGCTCCACAGAATGTTATCTCCAGTGTGAATGAAACCTCTGTGATGCTGGAGTGGATGCCTCCTCGAGATTCAGGGGGCCGTGAGGATGTCGTTTTCAACATCATCTGCAAAAGCTGTGGTGGAGGGCGTGGAGGCTGCACCCGCTGCGGGGACAACGTTCAGTTTCTGCCTCGTCAGCTGGGTCTGACTGAGTCCAGGGTCTACATTAGTGACCTGTTGGCCCACACGCAGTACACGTTTGAGGTGCAGGCTGTCAACGGGGTGTCAGATCAGAGCCCATACTCCCCTCAGTACGCCTCAGTCAACATTACCACTAACCAGGCTGGTAAGTGGGCCCATCTGTCTTTTCATACTTTATATTTCCCATGTGGGTTTCTCTTCTCTTCTCTTCTCTTCTCTTCTCTTCTCTTCTCTTCTCTTCTCTTCTCTTCTCTTCTCTTCTCTTCTCTTCTCTTCTCTTCTCTTCTCTTCTCTTCTCTTCTCTTCTCTTCTCTCCTCTCCTCTCCTCTCCTCTCCTCTCCTCTCCTCTCCTCTCCTCTCCTCTCCTCTCCTCTCCTCTCCTCTCCTCTCCTCTCCTCTCCTCTCCTCTCCTCTCCTCTCCTCTCCTCTCCTCTCCTCTCCTTCTCCTTCTCCTTCTCCTTCTCCTTCTCCTTCTCTATTCTCATTTCCAGTGTGATTGATGTGAGAGTGGCATTGAGTTTTTTCATCGGTTTCTACCCCTGATTTATTGATTGGCTATTTTTTTTCCTATCCTTTTATGCATTATCAGGTAAGTCTCTGTACTTTTGTGAGTCCTGAACTGGTAACAAGTGGTTTTGTTGCTTGTTTTTTGGAGACATGGCATGTTCCACGATACCACTTCCACCCATCAGACAAGATATGCAGAAAGTCCCTCCAGGCACCACCCTCTCCATGTGGGTGGTTATGCGTGCTGAGGGTGGGCCCATGGGTGACGATAAACTGACTTTTGCTTTGATATTGAAAGCATAAGTCACAAATGCTAAAACAGAATTTCTGAAACCTTAAACAATTTTCTCAAAACTCTGAACACAAACTCCTGTCGTCCAGTTGCATTTCCCAAAATCCCAAACTTTTGTTTCAAATGCAAACTGTTGCCTCAAAACAGAAACACAGCAGTCAAAATGAAATCACACAGAGGAATCCAATTAACACTACAGCAAAAATGGAAAGTGCAACATTAAAGCAGAATATATTTTTAACAACACAAATAAAAAAAAACATAACTCTGGATAAATGCTTTTCATAAACAAAAACATACTTTTACTCCACATTGTGAAAATGTACAACACTACAACACAAACAAAAATTAATTATCACAATACTTTCACATGCTCATGCAGTTTGATATTCTGCAAACCAATTTACTGTCCTTCATCTTGCCTTTGTCAGGCCATAGCACTTGATCAGCATCACAGGCTATGATCTCCTGAGCAAGGCAACAGGTGAAGAAGCTCCTGGAGTCTTATTGCACTGTTCTAGGCCTATGTTACTACAGGTGACATGGGCCATTACTGAAACATTACTGAACGTTTCATTGATGTTGAACCACTCCCTTATCTGCACTGTGTGATGGAACCTCACATTGTCCCGCTTAACCACATAAAGAGTAAGGTGTGTCTTATGCCAGCAAGAAAATTCAGAACGTGCTGGGTGTTGTAAGCTCCCATTATTCCATGGTGGTGGACAACACCAATGTTGCTGGTGTTGTTCACAGTGTGAAGTTCCCACTATGTTGGCCTGGGACATCAACTATGGCACACTGGGTTCCTGCCTCAACTCCTCTTCTTTGCCAGGTTCAAACCCGCTTGAACAAAGATGAACAAAGATGGGGCTTCTCTGGATTACAGTTCAATTCATACGCAATCACAGTGATGAAATATCCTTGCAGTCTTTTACATGTGTTGTATACACTATACAGCAACAGTACTGTGAACTTTCAATGTAAAAAATACTGCAACTATTGTACCCGTTTTCCTCTCTGAATCTCCATACGATGGTGCCCACAGAAAATCTACTCAGACTGGGTTGAAAACTGAGGCCTGCCTCTCTCATGGTCAACCCATGCACCAATACATTCTTCTTCTTCCTCCTCTTCCTTGATGCCCCCCTCTCATTCGAACTCCCTGTCTTGGTGATCTGTGATGGACATCCATTATGAAGCTCTAACCTCCAACAAATTGTTCTCCCAAATGACTTATACTGACTTATACTCATTGCTACCAAATGCAACCAATTGTGACTGGTTGAGTGCTTTGTGCGTTGAGTGATTGGGAAAAATGTTTGCCATTTCGAATGACGTGTTCCACAATGCTGCATGTGTTTTGACAATGAGAATATGTCTAGAGTATTGCAAAGAGGAGCCAGTAAGTTTTGCAAATTGAGTTCTACTAGGTGGTTCAAGGTTTTGACAAAAGAGTTTTTGAAATAATTTAGGCAATTGAGAAACTTGTTCAGTCAATGGCATTTAGTGCTTTAACAATTCAGAAAAACTGTAATTAAACACATAAACACTTTTGCATATCCATAGGCAGGAGCAGTACCAGTGGTGCCCAAAGTTGCGCTATTGAGAGAGATGGTTGCAGTGATATAAAGCAGTGCCTGCCAGTGACCAGTGGTGGTACTACCATTGTTTAGAATACCAGATTGGTGATATAAGGTCAGGGATGATGTTTTAGCTGTAGTAGCTGGGGATATGGGTTTGCACAAGTGCAGAAGCAATTTCAAGTCGGTAATGACAGTGGGTAGGTCACAGCGAAGCCCAAACCTTTACCGTCATCCATTGGTTTGTGAAGGGCAGCTTTGAAGCCAGGAGTTTGGCTGACAGGGCACTGCTATCTTGAATCTTTGGAATCAGTAGAAAACATTTGGTTTAGAGGACAGGGGTGGAAAGGCGTGAGGGATGGATCTATCTATTCACCTCTGCCATCCTCAACACCCCCACTTATCCATGTGATCCATAATTGGCTGTTAGAGAATAACCCGGGCGTACCAACGAGGTAAACACAGTCTATGCATCTGATGCATATAAGTTACGCTCTCTGGTGACCATCTACGAGAGTCACCTGTCAACCAATCAGATGCCCCCATTCATTCATTCACTCATTCAATATTTAGTTAATCATGGAATTATTTTCATGAAATTCACCATCAGATCACAGTCTGGCATGAGAAACTTTAAATGTTGAATGAGTGAGTGAGCTGAATGAGCTGTTGAATTATGAGCTCTGAAAAAAAAAATTAAATGAGTATTTCAAGATTGAAAATTATGCTTTTTGACTGAGTGTGTATTGGAGAAAATGTCTTTTGGTGCCAGCACTTGCAGATCTTGGTGACATTGCAAGTAATTTCTGCATTGGATTAGACAGAAAAAACAGAAAACAAAGTTGATTGTGAACAATGAAAATATGCTTTTTCTGATTTAAAATGCTCATTGTGTTCTGTCTTTTTCTGTTTTGCTTTTTCTAATCCTTTCTATGACAAATCTTCCCAGTAGGTCTCTAAATATTAATGGTGCAAGGAACAAAAGTGCTGTGTTGTTTCAACAAGTTAGACATTTGACTGTCTGCATTGCAGTAGTCACTGTCATGTTTGGATTGACTATACTGATGCTGACATTTTACATTCAAATTAAATTCAGGGAAGATTGCTTGTGGTAAAGGATGATATAGAGGAATGTTCCATAAGCATTACTGAGTCTTACATCACAAACTTAACATAAGGGTTAAGCAAGGCAGTATTTTATCAGTTTTGATAAAAGAGAAAAGTTTTTCTGGAGAAGAACTGTAACATAGAGTATCAGGAGAGTTGCTCACCAGTATGGAATATGCACTGCAGTTTGATAGGCTTTCCACAGACTTTTTAAAATGGTTCTAGACCTCTATCAGGGCTTTTAGACTATAATTATTTTACGAACAGGGGTATCTTTTTGCTTCCTGTCAGTGGGCAGTGCTTAAGAACTGGAAGCAAGGGGCTCTGCTGTGCACTGGATGTACACTACCTGGCTAAAAAAAAGTCCTCCCAAAAAAAAAAAGTCACACTTAAATATTTCGTCTGACTGCCTTTAGCTGGCATTGTTTCGATAAGCTTCTGCAATATCATTTAATTCCATCCAGTGTTGCAGTATTTTTTCACCAAGTTGTTAAATTGTCAATTCTCAATTGGATTCTCAATGGGGTTAAGCTCTGTACTCTGCGGTGGCCAGTTCAAGTGTGAAAATGATGTTTCATGCTTCCTGAACCACTCTTCCACAATTTGAGCCCTGACGAATCCTGCCATTGTCATCTTGGAATATGCCCGTGCCATCAAGGAAGAAAAATTCCATTGATGTAATAACCCGCTCATTCAGTACATTCAGGTACTCATTTTAACTCCCTCTCTGGCCACATACTGCAACCTGAACCTGACCAACTGCAGCATCCCCAGAGCACTACCTCCACAGGCTTGTACTGTAAGCACATGGCATGGGGTTTACACAACTTCATCTGCATCTCTTCTTGGCGACTTTATTTTGGCCCGGGAGTGTATGTTCGTTTATCTCCAGATTTTTAACAAAAAAGTTTCAAAAACATCCTGAGCTGAACAGTTCATTCCAATTAGATATATTGTGTTCCTGACAGAATTATCATAGACAATATTTTTCTTGTACGGAACCTTTCAAGATGTTATAATGTGGACTGCAGAATTGTTTTTTGCATCAGAAGTTTTTTGAAACGGTGAACCACTTTTGTTTCCTAGGGCTTAAAGGTATGGTGGCGGATTTTTGGTTCAAGTTAAGTTGCTTGAGGGGAGAGCATCATCATCAGCTTGGTGAAGAAGGCCTCTGTGCAATGGAGATTGGCCAGGTTGCGCTATTTCTGGGCAGCTATATTTGGATTGCCTCAGTCATCTGTCACTTTCTGGACTATCCAGAAAGATGGAGGTATGAATAGATAGATAGATGAAAGTGGAATCAAAACAGTGCACTCTAAACTTCACTCCAAGCACTAAGATAATATATTACAGTTGACATTTCACTTTTTTCTCTACTTATGCAGATGATAAAAATGTCTGTTTTAAGTCAGGGATGTTCTGTATTTACACACTATACATGTATGAGAAATATCTTGCAGGCGAACTTGGATAAAAGTGAAATTTTGCTGATTGGGAATTTGAGAGGCAGGATAGTGACTTATCTGCCTTTGGGGATTGACTGGGAAATGGAGTGATTTTGGGCAAACGGATTTCTTGGGAATTGGGAGAGAGTTCTGGAGGAGGTACTTTCTTGTTTGGTATGCCGGCAGTGGTCCTTCATGAACCCTTGGCTGTGATGGGACATGGACATCAATTCAAAGTTTTTCCCTTTCACTCCCGACTACCCAAAAAGGGTAGCGCTGGATGTGCAAATGTCCAAACTACTGTTGACCACCTCAACCTAAGCACTGACACATTGAGGACCAAACACACTGCCTCTGGTGAGAGGCACCACAGAAGTCAGCCAGAAGTCAGCTGGATCACCAGTGGCCAAAGCTCCGGCAAGAGGTGAGCAATCACCAGCAACATTTGCTTTAGAAGGAAGCAGGCAGTTATCACTACTGGTCCACTCTCCAGAAGGCAGAGGGTAGTCAGTTTCAGCTTTGTTCTTGAAGCAGGCAGGTGATCACCAGCAGCACCATCAACCTGCACTCCAGGTGCCCGATATGCAGATCCATTGGAGGAGCCATTGTGCCACCTATCGCCTGCCATACCACTGAAGAAGACCTTGAACAGTTGTCTAGATCTGCAGGAGGATGCCAGTGACATAAGAAGCCTGGAAAGGAGGAGGGGCCAGTGTTCCTGTGCCAGATGAACAGTCATGCCACTGTGAAAATGTGAAAGAACATGTCTGGGGAGGAATGTGATTGTCTCCAAGCCTATGTTAAATTGTGTGGACACTTCTGTTGTATTTTGGAGACATGGATACTCCACCATGGTGAATAAAAGGATGTTTGATGCAACCTTCTTTGTGTGTCATTTGGTACTGGGTTCTGGGGTGTTGGGGTTTAGAGGGGGTTTGTAGTCTCTATATTTGCACGAGGAAAAAAGTATCAAGCCACTGATGAAGGTATTTTTGAAGACCTGTTTGTGGGGGGAGCTAAAAATCTTGCTTATTTTCAGGACTTTTATGCATATGGGATGCTGGAAGCATATGAATATCGGATGCTTGAAGGACTTCTGTTGTTCGTTTTCCTGTCCTTCACTGATTGTCCAAATTGGTTTGTTTTAGCTATTGAAATGGGTTAATAAATGACTTTGAAAACTCTCATGTCCTCTCTACTCTTTTCCTCTCCTCTCACCATGTCTATTTCTGTTCTGTCACATCTACCCTATACAGTGCCTCTTCATCACACTCACTCCTCTACAAGCACATAATGCACAGTACATGAACCTCTACTAAGGAGGTCTCCTTCCTCTCCTGCACAGTGATATATGCAGATTAAGAGCTCTAAAATGGAGAGAAGAGTGCCGTTGATGATGTGACAGACAGAATGTGATGGCCTGTTGGTCTTTATGCTGTGACCTCATCATCATGTTTTTCAGACTGCAAGCTGAGAGCAGAGTTGGTCCTGTCTCGTCACTTCATCTACTGCTCAGTGATTACAGCCATATTTTCATCCATTCACATGATTATAAAGTCACATAAAAAAACAAAACAAATACAGTATATGAGTAGTGTATAGTAAGTGCCATACACCACACACACAAGCTTCTAAACTGAGACACATCCCAGTATGTTCTGTGGCCTAATGAAAACCAGGTTGGTGGGGTAAATGGAGTGACTTAATCTGCAGAATCTTCAAAATCTCCTTCAGCCTCTTTTCTATAACTGTTGGAGCTTTGCATGCTTTCCACTTTGTGGTTTGTGGTTTCAGTTGGTTGCATCTGTAATTATTTCACAGAGGCAGCAGCATTGATTTGCTCTTTAATTGTCTTTATGAAACGCATCATTTCGCAAGCCAACCCCCTCCACCCCATTTCCCTCCACCCACCCAAGCACTGATGAGTGGGGTGTGGGGTAGGGGGGTATAAAGGCTGGGCTTTATCGTTGTGCTGGCTTTGCATCCCATTAGCAGCATGCGCCAGTGCCTGTCATCTTTCATAATCCAGTCGTCTGTACTGGAAGCAGTCTTATGTGACTGAGCTACCTAAAGCATACTTTTACAATGCTTTTATTACATGGGACATATCGAGTTTTGTTTAACTAGACTCTCATTCTCTGATTACTTTCTTCTGGAATTCCCAGATGTTCAGTTGCCTGTGTGGAAACAGTCAAATAGGAAATGCATACAAGTTGGATGAACACATTTAAGAGAGCTATACATATAAATTGACTTGTAGCAAAAGTGTTTACATAAATCTATTTGCATAGAAGCTTCACAAAATACTGTGTCAGTGCTGAAACTCAGTCACACTAAACTGAAGGCCTTTATTCAAACAACAACAACCTTCTTTTATTGTCTGTTTTGATTTGAGTCATTGGTGTGGTGGGTTAATGAGGACCTGTGAGTGCAGTTAAGTGTTGTAATGAGGCCCCTGCCCCACTCTGTCTCACTGGGTCACAATAAGACTGCCACCCCAGCCCTTGGCTTCTCCGCTTCCCCTGCAGTGAGGTCCTGGCGGAAATTGGGGGGCTCTGCACCCTCTCCACTGAAGTGGCCGTCACTTTGGATTAGGCAGTGAGAGTTCCCGTCAGAGGGAGCTGTGAAAAGAACTCAACTCTTGCTTGCCCCCTCTCCAGTCTCCCACCTTCTCCCTTCACCCCGCAAAACCAGGCTGGCCCCTGGGACACAGGATTGCAGTTTTGTAGTGCAGTCGCTACAGGGCTGGGGTCACAGCGACCAGGAGCCCATAATTGCATCTGGTTTGAGAGGCCTGGAGGTTACATAAACATCATGTCATCCTTAATTACCTCAGGCAGTTCTGTGCCTGCTTCTTAGGCTGAGAATGAGAGAACTACATGGAGAAAAGGAAGAATATAATGTAGGTAAATGTGTGTTCATCATCAACTGCTTAAGTTCAGTTTGGCTCAGGAGCTAACGTGTACATTGAAAGCAACAAATAATTTGTAAATGGAACATAAACAGTGTAAAACTGTGTCTAGTATTCTGTGTTAATGGCTTATGTCTTCAGCAATGACTTGTTGGTGTGGGAGGTGGGGGCAGGGGGCAGAAATGGTGTGAGATGTGAGCAAAACATCTCATTCACCAGACCCAATCAAGCACCCAGTGCACTCTGTTACCAGAGGGCTTATCCTCCTACTCTGTAAGTGGTTGCCAACATTTCCTTCACGATAAATAATGTGATTGCACTGGAAAGTGTGGTGCTTGATTACAGTGTTATGCCACACAAAATGAGATGGCATGATGAATGGCGATTGCACATCGCACACTGCACACACTTTATAAGCATAAGACTAATTTCCCGAAAACCTGTATTGGGTAGAAAAAGCAGTGGCCTTGAAGCTCCTCCAAGCTTGTTGACAATACGGAGCCACCTATTTTATCTCTGTCTATAAAATGTTGCTCTTTGGATGACATTAAATGAGCAGAGACAGAGTTGTAAACGGGATTTTTTCTAGCTGGGACTGAAGGTGAAAACCAATGTGTATCTAGGTGTTACAGTGAATTAACTTGGGATGACAAGTGAGACAGTGCTGACATAAAACCAGTCTCACACATAAGGTAACTCGGGGGGAGGAGGGGTCAGATTTAGATGTGCCATTGCATTTCACATTTGCCAAGAAATATTTTTGAGGTGACTGACATTTATGACACTGGGGTGTAGAGATTGAACTTGTCTCAACTTTTTTATGAACAGTATTGTCGACACACAACAAAAAAACATGCAAAAAACAAACCCAAGTACTCAGGTATCTCATAAATTATGTTTTAATTCTTTCTTTAATTCTTTAATTTGTCTGTGAAAACTTGGGGTGCTGAAAGAAGTGTTTTATTTTGTTTTGTTCATCTGCTCATTGATGGAGATGAAAAGCAGATGTAAATTATTTCCCTAAAGCAAAGTGAGTGACTGTGCTGTCACACTGGCTTTTACATCCTGTTAAAAGATACAAAATACATTAATTATTTACAGATTAAAAAGGTAACCAAAAGTCTGTATAATTGGATCTACAGTAATTGTTGGTGAAACAGTCCATGGTCCAACAACAAGGTCAAATAACTCCTTTTCTCTATTCCCTGTCCAAGCCCCACCTTTAGCTGCCTTACTGTATGTTAAATGTTAAATGATGTTCAAAGTCAGTCAAATTTCAGCAGGAAATCCCAAACACTCCTCTCCATGGCACCTTCTACTCCTCAGAAAAGATCTTCTCAAGTCAACTCAGAAAGCCGAGACATATGATCTTTCTAGCATATCCAGAGGTCTCCCTCTGGATCTTTTCCAGGATGGGCATGCCTGAAACATCTTCTCAGGGAGGAGATAAATGCCCAATCTCGTCAGCTGGCATCTCTTGAGATGAAAGAGCAGTGACTCTACACTGAGCACCTCACTTCTCTGTCCACCTGGTGGCGAAAACTGCCATTTGTACCTGTAATCTCATTCCTCTGGTCATTACCCATAACTCATTGGCATAGGTGATGGTTGGAACGTAGACGTAATGGTAAATTCAGAGCTTTGTGTAGTGACTATCTATTTCATTACCACCATGGACTGGTACAGCATTCACATCTCTATGGAGCAGTAGGTTCAGAAGCAGACAAACTCTCCTCTCTAGTACCCTTGTGTAAACTTTCTCTGGGAGACAAAGTGTTGTGATCCTGCTATAGCTGGAGCACATCCCTCTTGTTCACTGCACCAGTCTCTTTGTACACTGTACCCATCATCCACACAGTGTATGCTCAGCTTTTCTCTTTACCAGTGAAGACATATGGCAGCAGATCAGCTGGTATGACTACAAAGACAATTCATGATGCATGACCTTCACCATTCTGGCGCAAAGTGCACCAGTGGACTCAAGATCAAGCAGGCCACTCCTTCCAACCACATCCCTCCGGGTGGTGCTGTCACTACCCTTGTAGGCAGTGTAGGCCTGTGTAAGAAGAATGATTCCCTACAGGGTTGCTTTCCAGCTCCTAGTACTCTAGAAAAGATGGGTTCTTTGAAATATTGTTGGGAGCATAAGCACTCACAACAGTCTAAATCTTTTCCCTGACCTGAATGTGCAGAGAAGGATCACTTTTATTCAGTGGGGTGAACTTGAATATGAGAACAGAAAGAGCTGGGGAGCTATGAGTAAGCCCAAACCTGCTCTACCCAGCGAAATAGTTTGTCCATTTAGAAGGTTAGTTCTGGAACCATAGCTATGCATAGATTGTATTTAATGTGAACCTCTCAGCCTTTTGAAACCTCAAGGCTGGGCTCCTTTTGTCACCTGACGTTCCATGTCCCTGTTGCCCGTTTTAATTAAGTTAAGTTAAGTGGAGATCGGATAGTCAAAGGTAAAACTTTTTTTTGCTGCAATGGAAATCTGTGGCTCCTTCTGTGGGTAATGGGCCTAAAGGAGGACAGACCCTTTAGCCTCATGGATGAAGGCCCACCCACCAGGGGGTCACTGGTAGGCTCTTTCCCTTGACCTTGCTTCAGGGGGCAAGGGAGGTGGCCCGAAACCCGAAACACTCAGCCGACCCCTACCCAGGGCCACTATCAGCAGAAGTGTCCAGGCCAGCCACACCTCAACAGCCTTGTTCCAGCACTGGAGCAACCAGACCCTGGGAGGGAGAGAAAAGCGGAGGGTTACTGTTAGTTGCAGGGAGTGAGCAACCTGTGTAATGGTGGGCGTAGCTGTTGGCTTCCAGCGCAGAACTGCCATCCTGCCACCCCCTGATGGTCCTTCCCCTGTTGCCAGGCAGAACAGAACTGGTACTGATGGTCCATACAGGAGTGGCCTACCCAGTCAGAGAGGGTTGAAGCCACTGAAACTGGCCCCACCTGCTCTTTATTGGGCTCTTCTGGCTCAGGCACAGTACACAGCTCATTAAGCTGGAGCTCCTCATGCTCATTCGGTGGGGTCTCCTCAGATGCAGCCAGCACACTGGATGTTTTATGGTGGGCGTATTGGCAAATTCAGCTCACCTGCTGAGCCCAGTCAGCCCAAATGTCCCTGGCTATACCTGGGCTGGCCTGGCCCCGCCTCCAAAAAGGCTAGGACCGCTATGACCTTCCACAGTTTTGGTTTGGTTTGCAAGGCCTTATCTAATTCAGTCATGCATAAGATTGTACTCAGTTAACACACACATTAGCAACTGGGTTACGTCTAAATTGACAAAGAGCTGCTGGAACTTGCTCCCACTCTGCACATCCATTCAACTATGTTGAAGCTGTCAGTAGTATTAGATAACATAATTCTGTATAAAAAACATTTGTCATCTGTAGGCATCATTTATACCTATATGAAGGCAGCAAAGCATGTTTAAAACTCGGTGGATTACAGCAACTAACGGATGATAATGGTAATTCAAATTTTAAATCCAGATAATTTACTGCAGTTTAATGCTGCTGTATCATCAATTTCAGTGAATAAAAGAGAGATTATCCACATGAATGTAAACCATCAGTATTCTGCAAGGGAATTCAGCAATGCTTGACAAATAAATAAGATGCCATATTGCTTTCTATAGTGGCTGCATATATTAGATTCCAAAGGACATATTTGTTTAGATATTTCATTAACTCAAGGTGAGCTGTGGCATTTGCTAATGCTATCAAGAAGCAGAGCGTCTGCCTTGGTTTCTTATCAGGTGAACTGTCTGATAGTGAACCGCATTATTCACAAGATGGGGGTGCAACTGCAGACCGCCTTTTCATATGGTCATGGGAAGATTTATGACTTAATTATTGTCCAAATTGCCCAGGACCACTGTAACCAGGCTGCTGGGGACTATGCGTCTCCACTGAGCTGTGGTGTGAAAAGCACTGGTCCAGAGCCAGGTGGGACTACCAGAATGTGTTGATGAAGGAGCAGGCAAATATGGCTGTAGATTTAACAGTTGACAATGTCATTAGCTCTAAAAGGTTGTGTGTTCTCCAGGAGAACATTTGTGACAGTAACATTTTTTTAATTTAATTATCTGTGTTTTTTCTCATGCCCGGTAATAAGGGACTTTATACCTAAGAGAAGTAGAACAGAACATAGCTGATGCATGAAAACAGATTTACTTTATCATTTTGGACTTTTCAGTATACAAATGGGGCTTTGAAGAAATTTCCTTCCCTTTTAACAAAAAAATATTAAAAATATGAAAATCAAACCGAAAACACCACCCTATAGCAGGGAGGACCACTGTCGGGCGGTCATTTGTACACTTATAAACAGTCGTTAATTTTAATATTATGTTAAAACAGTTATGAAGGGGGGGGACTTCTAAGATACGAAAGCTCCTGTGCAACGAAAATTAATTTTGTATCTCCAGGTTTCAATGTATAGGTAGTAAATGAACAACGCCAGATCAGAGAACTGGAGTGGGCAAGGGCACCATTAACATAGTTAACTAATTCAGGCTGCTTGGTTATCTGCAAAATACAGATTTAGGTATGTGAAAGAATGGAGGAAGGGCTAAAGAGGCTGAGTGTCAGACAGGGACCACCAATCTACATGGCGTGCAGTGAGACAGTGACAGAAGGTGATAAGAATGCTACATATGGTGGGTGCCAGTGTAGGTCAGCCAGACAGACAGATAGGAGGCCGCAGCATGCACCTGGAGCCCAGTCTTGACAGAACCTTGAGACAAGGCTGCTCTGCTAGCAAGGCAGCAAGTCACACATTAATTGCATTCCTGCTACTGCTGATGCAGAGCAACCTGTTTACGAACACAGATTTAGACAAACACTGCAGCAGAGGGAGATTGAGATATCTTAGTGTTAAAGTCTGTGGATAGAAGACTGCAGGTTGCTTGGATGCTAAGGCTCATCAGATAACCTGTGCATGTAATATGAATTTGATTATGAGTCCCCAGAAGAGAATTAGGACATGGATTTTCAAAATTAGTGAAGTAATTGATCATGTTCATAAATCATTCAGTAGCCATGTGCTCTTCTTTCCCAGCTTAAATTATACTCATCCCTTTCTTCAGGATGTGATGTGAGGTTTAAAGTCTGTGCAGAGAGGAGAGGAATAGATTATGCACATTGCATGCTTATGAATCCAGGTTAAAAGGCCATGATCTTTTGGCCCAGTGGGCTGTAAAATGGAACATAATGTGAATATACAATTAATTATTGTTGAGTGCATTAGCTTTACACTGATATGCTTTAATAATAAATACATTTTCTTCTTACACAGTAAAGCATGCTGACCGCAACAATTTAAAAACTGAATAGATGAAGGGAAAAAGCAAAAAGCTGTTTTTTAAAACTTCACCCATTAAGAAAATGGATCTCTCAGCTTCTGGGAAACATGCATTGAAGTTACTGTGGTGACAACCAGTATTAAGAGTTCCTTTTAGCAACGATGCAGAACAGTTTCATTGTCTTACCACTGACAAACTGCTTCCTCATACTCACATGTCACTAATGCCTCTCATTTTTTTAGTATAATCCAGATTCACTACATAAATCACACTGATCATGTGATCTGCATCCACCATCATCCTCTCTAAGGTTTATGTGTAAATTGGGGTCAGGAACTTTATAAGCAGAGATGATCTTTTATAATCCTTGCTATTGTGTGCTACTGTTTGCAACAGTACTCTGACTATGCAGATAAGCAAGACCTTAACATTAAGCCATAAGTCACTGCTGTGCATTGAAATAGAAATGGAACAGATGTACTATATATAAATTCCAAGTCTTATTTATGTTTTAAAAATGTTGCTTTTGGTGGGGTTAGGAGGTTTTGAGTCTGACGATGTAATATGAACATTTGGTGAATTAACATTCATGAGCACATTGCTTGATGCATTAGTCCACTAGTCACTGGAGCCCCATCAAACTTTTCATATGAGATAATATTAGGTGTACTTTTGTGAATTTGTTTCTCAGTGTTTAAATTAAGACGCATCAAACATCAACTGTAGTCCTTCATCATGTTGTTGCACTAGGAACTGTCATCATAAAAGCACCTTTTTGAAACTACCATTCAGCTGTGTTCTTACCCTGTCACAATAGAGATTCTAACTCTATAAAACAAAGTCACAACAAATGTGGGCTTCCCACACTTGTCGTTCCAACATTGTAGAATACTGACTTGCATTATGTGGTTTGTCTTTTTGTCCTTTCAGATGCAAGTTATTTGACTGCAGCAAAGCAACTTGCTGATTAAACAGAGTCCAGTTTCCCTCAAAACTGTGTGCATTGGTGAAACATGTGCCATGTGGGACACAGTGTTCTTCAGAAACTGCCTTTTTATGGATTTTTTTTACATTTTCTTTATTGAAACACTGTAATTTGTTTATAACATGTATTAGGTGAGATTTGCCACAAAATATGTCCTTTGCAAGTCTGAAAATTAGAAATCTTCACAAGCCTTGAAGAGCCTATTTTAAAATTAGCTTATGGTGTATGAATGTATAGATGGGTGTATTAGAGTCTTCAGTCTTTTCCAGTGCAGATGGTTTAAAGCTTGATGAACTGAAATCTCACTTTTGTAGCTTTACTGCACTGGAAAATCTTTATAGATGTAAAACCCACAATCCTTTGCAGCTGGAGAAATGGGGCAGGCAGCCAGCATGCTTAAAGTAAATGCAAATAGGGGCCTCACCCCTTTAAGACAGCCCAATACACCGCTCATAAATGGACGGCAGGCTGAGGGAGCAGAGTAGTGGCAGCCTGTTTGGGAGGCTGCCTGGTAGAGGACCAGGTGGTTTGGGCCCTTTGGGAGAGAGTGCACTGCAGGGAATCTGATTTTTACAATGCAAAGGAAAAGAGATTTACGAGCCCTGACCTGTTCTAGCTACCTCCCCCATTTTCCCCAATTCATAGTCTTGCTCCCTGCATTAGAACGTCTAATCATATCACAGCCACATGGATGTAGAGAGAGAAGGATGTTAGAAATATGCTGATAAAAGCCATCAAACACATATGAACTTTTTCAGAAGCATACAACTTTTCTTGGAGGTTTTTCTCCTTTTTTATGTGACTGTTTGTGAAGACAGACACCGACCCATGACAAAAAGAAGAAAGAAAAAAAAACATCTTTCAGGAAAGTTAGTCCACCAGCCACTACTCTGATTGTTTTTTTTTAAAATTCATGCTCCTCCAAGCAAGTGGAATAGTTTATTCAGGTCCTGGGGCTCCTGGAGAACCCCTCCTGCCCTGGTAGTCTGTGCAGCATTGATGTGTGGAACATGAAGATGCCGAGATTTCTAAGTAATGGAGCTTTAAAATAAAATAGACCAGCTCAATCAAAAAGGTTAAAAGCCCACCAAAGGAGAGCAGTATGATAAAATATAACAGATGTAAATTAATTGTACAGATCAAAGCTTCACTTTTGTGTGTATGCCTGTGTGTTTGTGTCTGTCATTGCAGAAGCATACCCCATTAAATTGGCTTGGATTGGAATGAGTGGGAATATCCCTGTAAACTCCATCTTAAATTGATTAGAAGTCATTAGGTGTTCCAGCATAATGCTTAAACATCTCTTTAGAGATGTTGAACAAAACAGAGCCTTTGTATTTTGTGTTGTTGGGCCAAGGCCAGAGCGTCATGCTGCAGTAGACTCCAAAGACCATCTTTCATATCAGATCGCAGGCTGAGTAATGATGTGGGGTCTGAAACCTAACCCTCTGACAACAGCTGGGCCCTCCCATCCTCTCACAATTAAGCAATGCGATACACAACCTTGGAAGTTCCAAATGGACCAAAGCCTCCAGCATATTCACAGTTTATTGCTCCTCTGATTATCTTTTAAGCTATTTGCAGATTAGAATAGATTTGAAATGAGAAAAATTAAATACTGCCTCTTCATAATTGGCAGAGTCCCATAATGAGCGCTGCATTGCTGACTGACAGGGAAAATTAAAATGTTGCGTGTTACATTAGTAATATGATTTCAAGCTTTGTTTTAGACATGTAAAACTTCTTGAGGTTGACATATTTTATCTGCTGTGATTAGAGCAAGCTCTGCCATGGCTGCTCTTCCTCTGTCTACTTTCTTGCTACTCTGCAGTACATGGAAAACTCCTGTTACACACATATTCATCAAGGCCATTTATCTTCCCAATTCAGCCATCTAATTTAATTCAATAAACTTACTATCCCTGTCTTTGTCATTATAAACGCTTCATTAGGTTCAAGAACATGAATAGAACATTCACCGGGAAGACCTATAAATAAGGCATCCAGTGAAAGTGGAGCTTAGCCAATTTGAAGAAATTGATCTGACTTAATAGCTGCGATGAGTTGGCTTCCAGTACATAAATGGCTGGGAAACTTTCTTACATGTTTGTCTTCAATTTCTAATTGTCTTTAATGGGGTGCAGTCCACATGATTTAAAAGTAATTACTGTAACAATAAAGAAAAAGTCTTAAAACAACTAAAGCATGTATTTAGTGGCATTACTCAGTGAAAGATGTTGACACAATGAAAACCAAGTATTTACTCAACCCTTTAAATTATAGATTAAATTGGAGGAGAAAATTCTAGGTACACTTGAAGATTTTGAGTACAATGGAGACTTGTAGATTTGGAGTACATAAATAAGATGCACGAAAAATGGTTTTCATATGTGGATCATTGCTGTAGACCTTACGGCAGTGAAACATTGACTTGGCATACCACTACATTCCTCAGTCAATTGGTGGAATGTCAGCTTAGCTTGAAATGCGTGTACTGAATTGACTTGAAATACACAACACAGCTGGATTGCTCTGTTCCTCACATGCCCAATGTTTCAACACTTTATCATATTTACACTGTTGTGCTAAGAGTAACGTCTCAATTCTAATTCAATCTCAGTTTGTTTTCTGCTGCACCGGTCCTTATCGGTTTCCTGAGCTCAGACGTGGCGACTGCCACCCCACTGTCTGGAAGTTGTCCTTTAGCAGAAGAAAACCACAGTGTTCTTCTCCAACAGCTTTTCATGTTGGCATGTGTCCATCCTTTGTACATGAATACATGAGCTGCCTTTGTTTCTCCCGGCCTGTATCAGGTTACTAGGCATGGCTGTGCCGTGTGTTTAATGGAAATGCTATGCAGGAAAAGGCCATGTGGCAGTCTTGAATATATGTACATCCGTAATGGGATACTCGTGAGCTCCCCTTAGAGTAACTGTTTTCCTTATTAGGCTGTCGTTCTGCGACTGCAAACAAACTGCAGCAAGTACAGTGCGATTTCTGAGACTGGTGTCCTGACAGAACAGTGTATATATTATTGAACTCCCATCTGGAGGAAATGGGCATGATGCATGTACACTGCAGTGTCTCCGGCTATCATGGTGTAAGTGCTTTGCTGAGATGAAATACAGAACATCTATTAATCATCTACTGGCAGTAGTGCATGGGGACTTACTCAGTCCCTTGACCATCATAGTTTATATAATATATATTTATATTATCATAAATTGTTGCCTCAGATGGATGCTTCTGTTTGGGTCAGAGGGTATGCGAGGTATGGCTGATTAGCTGATGAGAATAAATAAATGGGACTTTTTATCCTGGGCTCTAATTCACTGTGGTCACCCACACACTATAATTTCTCCCCTGATTCAGGAGAGTATTCGAAAAAACATGTCTATTTGAGACTACTGTGAGCAATTCTCTTCATAAACAACAGCAAAATAAACACGGTCTATTGAAGATTTTAAAACCACATGCATGCAGTTTGGAGTCTAAGATTATAGAGGCGTGACAGTTGTAGTTTCCCCGTCAGTGGATTTTCCATAGAGAACGCGTGCCGGCGCAGAGACTTTGCTCTTTATTGCTGGGACTCAGGGGAGCCACTGTGCTGCTGACTGAGGACTGCCTGTGTGTGTGTTCAGCTTGGGCCTGTAAGAGATGAGCACTGGCTTGGTGACTATAAATCTTGGCCAGTACCCCTCCCTCCCTGACTCCCGAACCCACCCTACCCTTTCACACATACAGAGAGGCTAATACTGCGGGGCCTCCAGCCCTCGCCAAGCTTTTTATCTTCAGGTTCTCTTAGCTTTACACTGACCCACAGCACCCTGAACTAATCTTAATGGTTGTTGGAGGACTTGAGGTGATCACGCCCCCCTGACCTTATGGTTGTGCTTAAAAGAATGCTCAAAGTTTTAGGCCACCAGGCTATGCACGGCTGTAGCAGACCACCCATTATGTAAGTCCTCTAGTCTCCTATGGACATGAAATCGAGCAGTGGGTTAAGATTATTTTTCTTGTTCCAGAGCAAGAAAAAAAATAAAAAGGATAAAACCTTTTCGAAATTAATATGAATGTTTGTTTTCAAGATACTGCAAAAAACCCCCACAACTAATATGATGCAGTCTATATTATTCAGTAAAGATCCTAGTGATATGCTATATATACTGGAAGTTACATGTATAATTATCCATCGCAGGCAGTTAGCAAATACTGTTTTCCAATACTCAAGAGAGCAAATTTTTCATATAAGTGAACAAGTAATGGCTTCACAGGTATGAGGAAATTTTAAATGGATCCTGAATGGTGATTGAATTGGAATTAAATTGGAAAAAAGAATAAATAAACATTTGCAACATATGAGGCACATAATGAGGATAACAAAAACTTGGACAGAAAGGATATTATGCATGTGTTGTGTGTGTGATTTATGTTATTTGCTTGTTCAGTTGATTCTGTTGACAGAGTTGGTTTGTTTCCTTAAATATGTGCTCGTCTTGCGGGTTTAAAATAGTTCATTTGGGGTAGGTCATTTGTTATCAGCAATATGAAAAGCACAAATTAATAACATGGAGATCACTGTTGACACTGGAAAGTCCCAGGAGGTTGTATATGAGGATCCTGTGTTGTCGCTCGCTAACCCACAACACGTCTGTGACTATGACTGTGCTACTTCAAAAAAAAAAAAGACAGTAGTATATTACATCCATTTTATGTGATTATGCATCATGTCTTTGCAGAACTTGCTCGTTGGCTGCTAGTTTGAAGATGCCGCAATGAGACTGTGACGTCGGCAGTGATTGATTTGCCTCACCCTTAACACAGTGTCTTTGTCTCCTCACAGCTCCGTCCACAGTATCTATAATGCACCAGGTCAGTCGCACCGTGGACAGCATCACCCTCTCCTGGTCCCAACCCGACCAGCCAAATGGAGTCATCCTGGACTACGAGTTGCAGTATTATGAAAAGGTATCATTGATGCAGCAAATATTCTTCCTCCCAGCCGTCAGCCATCCATATAAACACAAGTTCTATTCCCTCCTATTCCTGTCCAGCTAGATAAATAAAACAAAAATGGTGAAAACACTTTTTGTTTAGTCCTTCATTTGAATTCAGAATTTCTCCTCTCTTTTGTTTGCTAAACATTATATCCTGGGAGGCATGCAGACAGAGCTTCTGAACATTGCTTTAAACTTCTGCTCATTCTCTTTCAATTACAATCACGGTCAGTCACTGGGAAAGAAAACCGCTCTTAGCCCTGCAGTAGGGCCACTGGGGATTGATGCGTCCAGACTTGTGGTTAAAACAATGGCACACTGACTGCTATAAAAATAGTATTCACGGGTCGAGCTCCAGCAAATCAACATATTTTCTCATAAGAATGTTTGCAGTCACAAATGTGCATTGATTCAAGCACAATGATTACTAAAATGCGTCCAATCATACAAGGACATGAGTGAATGCACGCACATACGCAGCATGCATCAAGCTCTCCCCCGCATGCTGAGCCGTTCCACTTTTGGGTATAATTCCCTTCTCTGACACCCCTGGAAAGAGCTGTCAAAACAATTGTCCCGGCCCCTGCTGTGGCTCAGAAGTGTGTGCTGAGCACTATGTTGAAGGAAGCAGCTAAAAGAGTCTCAGCCTTCGCTCTCAGACCTGTCAGCATTGTGCAGAGGAGGAGTGTTGCAGTGACACACAGCTCTGATGATCAGACGGCACAGCTCAGAAAAGCCACCTGACCTGAAACTGCCACCACATCTACCTTCTTAACTCCGGCTGCCTCTTTTGGTCCTCCTACTTTATCAAACATTATTGCTTTTATTTCCATTTTATTTTTTTATTCATTTATCCAAACAATTCAGTTTAGTTTGGTGTGGTTACTTTGGATGTTTGGAAAGTGTACAGATAAGATCCTGCACCGTGTTTGCTCTCAGCAACAGTAAATGCTGTAAGTTTCATTTCTCAATCGTTTTCCTTTGCAACTTAGCTGTCATTACAAACATGCACACATTTAACATGCTATTTTTCTCCTCCCAGGACCAATCAGAATATAACTCTACCACCATCAGGAGCCAGACCAACACAGTGGTCATCCGCGGCCTCAAGCCAGGAAGCATCTATGTGTTCCAGGTCCGGGCCCGCACCGTGGCTGGGTTTGGCCGTTACAGTGGCAAACTGTACTTCCAGACCATGACTGAGGGTGAGAAATTAGCCAATGTTCACCAAAGCACGCAGAGCTGTTATCACCTCTCATGCATGGCCTGTTGACACACCATGTAGTATAGTATAGATACAGACAGCTGCGGGTAATGAAAGGCAGTCGTGTTGTGAAGTAAACATTCATGACAAAACCAGATCAGTGTGGCTTGAAATTATGTTCTTATTCACATAAGGAAACATCCTACACATTATGCTGATTTCTTTATGGCCAATTCTTGTTTCCTTGGCGTGACATGTTAAACATCAGTCATGTAGGTTACATGTTTCATGTTACATGTTACACAAAGCTAGGCCTAGGTTTTCCCTTCAGGATATCTTTATTTCTTCATCTTTCAGTGCCCAGGGCCATCATTAGGCTGAACTCTCATAAATATCCTTGATGCAGCCACACGCACAGATGACTAAAGATATGACAAACCTGACCCATATCTTGAATAAGAAAAATGTATACAACTGTTTGTATAGTGAACTTTTTTTTCTTTTTCTTTTGTCTTTCAAAGGAAAATAGATCAATTGAAAGTGATTTTCACTGGAATTTTATGTATTACTACATAAATGTATTATTAATGTATTCCTTACAAAAATAGCATGTGTGAGCTCTATATAAGAAGATGCACTTTTAGCTAGAAGAAGGCAAACTATTTTATAAATGTATTATTGCTTATTGTGATACATTTCAGATGTTGAATCACCCTTATTTAACAATATGATTTTAATTTGTATGTCTGTTGTAATGCAGACTTTTTCTTTGAAGGCTCAGAGTTTCTGCAGACCTTTTTTACTGTGAAAACTATACAACTGGAGTCTGTGTAATGCACAGTAGCAGTAAGATAGTGTGTAATAGTATGAAGCATATGCTTACATGTCAGCAGCTGCTTACAACTTTATCAGTGTGTTATTAACATTTACCAAATGTTTCTGTAATGCTTATAAGATAGCATAAAGAAAATGTGTGTGTCATTTAAGCACAAAAATCTGCAGGGGAATTGTCAGCTTGTATTTTTGGATTAAAGTGTGAAGTCGTGTGTCATTTGCTGTGCTCAAGAGAAAGGTCTGGCTGTGTTTGCCCATTCAGTAGCTGAATTCCTGCTCTTGGCCGGCTGATCAGTCTGGGTCTCACCCAAATATGCTCTCTCTGCTCACTTCACACGCTTTCTGCCAGATGATTTGTCCATATCCACAGCATCCGAACACATTGAGCGTGTTTTGGAAAGCAGTCCGGATAGTCACTCAAGATGCCAAAGCGCTCATTGGTTCACCCAGCCGTATGTCTGTCTGTCACCCATTGCTCCCTCCATATGCAGCGGCTCAGATGCTCACCCATATGTTTCAGCTTCTGACTGTGTGTGTGTGTGTGTGTGTGTGTGTGTGTTTCTGTGTCTGTGTGCACACATGAACATGGTGCCATATTTACACATGGCTCTCTTCTTTTTAGAGGAATACAACACCAGTATACAGGAGAAGCTACCTCTCATCATTGGCTCAGCAGCAGCTGGCTTGGTCTTCCTCATTGCTGTGGTCGTCATCATCATTGTGTGTAATCGGTGAGTCAGTCCTGTACCAGTCCTTTTTAAAAGAAAAAAGAAAACATCACAAATGAAAAGTCTACAGGAGTTTTCGAAGTGAACCCTTCTCTTTTTTAGCCTGCTAATTATAAGCATATATTTATGTTTGCATTCCTGCTTTCAGTGTTCATCTTGGCTTGAGTCTGTTTCGATAGATCTTCTTAAAATTGTTCCTGGAGCTGTGCACAAATTAATTTAGAGTAAATAAAAATCCAAGTCCAATTCCTTATATGTCTGTACATACTTTGATCCTGAATCACACTTAAGTTACGAGTTGTGTAGACCATCTGGCCCCACATATATTAATTCTCAATGGGTTCCAGTCTTAGTAGCAGAGATAATATGTAAAAGTCAACATTGCCAGCACTGTAGGTGCTCCCGCTCAATGGGTCTCAAATGTTTGTATCTGCGCCAAGGTTAAGATATCCGCTCCCACTTGGGCCACTCATATTAAAGCTGTAGTCTGGTGCCCGTGTAATGCTTTGATTCATAGAAGAGGGAACACAATTGTTTTTTTAAGCATGTAATTAATGAGTCTAATTACCCCAGTACTTTTTAGTGGACATAGCCTGCTTTACATAAAGAAGCATATCAGTATCATTGATTGCTATGGCCAAATGACAGTGTACTGCAATTTGTAATAGCACTGAAGCACAGCCAGAAGAAAATGAAATCTTGTTTGATTATGAGATTTTAGGATGGTACCAGAAATAAAAAGGGTCCGTATGTGCACTGAAGAACCAGTCCCAAATACAAAAAAGAATGATTTAGTATTTTTATCAAGCTAAGCTCGGAAACCTTTGCTGACACCAATTCTAGCACACAAAAATAATGTACTGTAGTAGTACCTCAGTGAAGATTCAATAGTCGCCTAAAACAGGAGGAAGGATGAAATTAGTTGAAAGACAGTAGATGTGCACATACTGAAAAAGTTGGCCTGTGAAATGATAGCATGGACCATGCATCAAATTACCAAATTTGGAATCAGTAATAAATTAATGATCCAACTGATATTTTATTGTTGTCAAGTCGTACATTTAACACGTACAGGATTGCAAAAAAGTTCCATGTTCATCTTTTCATCATTTTCATTTTATTTAGATTTTCTTTATTGTTATTTCTCAGTCTTTCTCATCTGCTGTTATGGATGCCTGGTTGTATATTGGTGCTCTTAAATTTAAAATCAATTTAAAATGTATAAATCACTGTCTTAAGTCATTCATTTTACAGCACTTAGTAATGCCTGATATTAAGATGCAGTCTTAATTACCCTTGCCCTGACGTAAAAATGTATTAATAAAAATCCATTATGGTGGTGGATATGCACATTAATGTAATTATTTCCTCTATTTAAATTAAAATCATTGATGAATACCCCTTCACTATGTTAACCTACACAGCAGGAGAGCGCTAAAAGCTAAGAGAACATCAGCGAGTGTGATCTGACTGCATGGCAGCTCACCTTTTCCTTGTAGCAAAAACCATCTGCCTGTCAGTCTCCAAAGGCCTGACTCATGTTGTGATCTTACTCTGTGTATCTATAGTGCAGTTACACCTGGGGGTGTTTGATCTGTATTTCTGCCCCTCCCTGTTCGCTCTCTTTGAACCAGAGCTAGAGTTCTTTGTCTTTCCCCCAGGAGGCGTGGCTTTGACAGGGCTGATTCTGAATACACAGACAAACTGCAGCACTACACCAGCGGCCACAGTGAGTAACACACTGCGCCTCTCTGCCTGCGCCTGGCACAGGTTCCTCCTTCAGTGTTACGAACACCTGTCTCCATGACTACCGTCTCACACAGTCATCTCCATGGCTATCATTCAGCCCTCAGCTTCCTCTCACACCTGTCTCCATGGCTACCACCTTGCATGCTGGTGTCCTTGGCTACGGCCCAGCATAGCAGTGCTTCATTTGTTCGTCCCCCCACTTCCGAGTAATCCTGCCCGTTGTTTGACTCTGCTCACTCGGAGCCTGGATTTAAAAACACTGACACCAATGTTCAAGTGTGTGCTCTGTGCATTTCCACATTTCATAGTTAGCTAAATCCTTTGTGCGGGAAGTAGGTCAGGCTTGACTCGCATTATTGACGTTAGCATTCTTAAACCGCATGAGTTTTTTGCCATTGTTGAGAAATTCAAAAGCTTTGTTGAATGAATGAGATTTCTCAATGATTTTCTTTCTTCATACAGTAGAGTAGCGTAGAGCTTCCATGCCAATCGTAAAGTGGAAATGAATCTCTGGGAAAATTATTTCACCCTAGCGCTCTGAAAGATATTAAAACTGGTATCTCTTTTTCATGCATGACCGGAGGTTGCAGCTCCTCTTCCTGCTGAAGTTTATGACCTCACCTTAGTTTGTTTATTTTATTGTGTAATTATCACTCTGCTTCATCCTTTTGATCTTAAATGCTCTGTAAAGGTTCCTGTGTATAATCTGATTAGGCTGTGCAAAGAAGTGTAGTTATGTGATTCAGTGAAAAGTGCCAGGTAGAGACTTATGTGTTCCATGGCAATTAACAGCAAAAGCCAATGTGTCCCGTGAGCTGCCTGTCCTCTTGCACCAGTCACAGTTCAGGCTTCTGCCCTTGTTTTTGGTGGTCCTTGCCATCATAGGAGGGTGGTCTGGTGAACAGTGCATCAGCTTAGGAAGAGATTGAAGGGTTTTAGTAATGGGGGGTTTTGGCTGGTCGGATCCTCTCCATCTGTTCATCTCTGCAGCACGTTTCTCCAGAGTACTGTGCCAGGTTATGAGGCAGTATGCATGCACTTCTCGTTCTACAGCAGCCCAGGCATGAGTTCAGTATCCATTCAAATATCCTCAGGCCTGATGTGGAGGTGAGAGTCGAATAATCGGATTTAAAACTCAGGACACTTAAGTCCCTGAACATTTAAAGGCCACCTTAAGCCAATTTACCTGGCATTGGGGCTTAGGACAGCCAATTTATTTCTTGGAGTGGGGTTGAGCGATCCTGATATACGGCCCAGGTTTCTCTCTCGAGTGTTAATGTCTGGCACGCACACACACACTCACACACACAGACATACACCTGCATGTAGTGTAGATATGTGTGTTATTACAGCTGAGAAGCCTGCTACTACAATGCCCTTGCTGGCCGAATGGTTATACACTGCAGAAATGAAGCACTAATCATAATCACTATTTGGACCTACACCACCTCCTCCATTTTTTACCTTCACTGCCTGAATGTCACACAAGAAATCATGTTCTTGCAGAGGAATGTTGCACAGGAATGTGTGAACACCAAGTGAATTGATTGTTAATTAGAAGTGTAATGTGTAAGCATAACTACAGGAATCAAATATTATAGTGGCTCTTTCCTTTTTTCAAGTGACTCCAGGAATGAAGATTTATATCGATCCGTTCACTTATGAGGACCCAAATGAGGCTGTGAGAGAGTTTGCCAAGGAGATTGATATATCCTGTGTGAAGATTGAACAGGTCATTGGTGCAGGTAATGAAAAGTTCTAACTGAAATGTGAATAGAATACAGGATCATAAAATAACTGCATTTTTAGTTGATTCCTGACTTGAAATGAATACACAGAAGCTGCTAATTTTTACTTGATGCTGTGGCTCGTCGCTGACTGGAATGGTTGCATTTTCCTACGTAACGTCCTCACAGGTGAGTTTGGAGAGGTGTGCAGCGGCAACCTGAAGCTTCCAGGCAAAAGGGAGATGTTTGTGGCCATAAAAACGCTCAAGTCTGGCTACACAGAAAAACAACGTCGAGACTTTTTGAGTGAGGCCAGCATCATGGGCCAATTTGACCATCCCAATGTCATACACCTGGAGGGTGTGGTCACCAAGAGCAGTCCTGTCATGATCATCACTGAGTTCATGGAGAATGGGTCTCTGGACTCCTTCCTCAGAGTAAGTTTCATGAAGTTTCCAATAATGCTTTTTTTGGGGGGGGTTTACCATGATCACGTCAATTTAAGGAAAACATTTGTTGTGAATTTACAAAAAAAAACATAATCATGATATAAAAGTTCCATTGTATTGACTCTAAATCTCACAATGTTGAGATACATATTGACAGTGTCAAATCAAATTTGGCAATGTGTTGATACTAGACTGAAAACAGCTTTTGTTTTTGTGTTGTAAATACTTGCGCTACTGTCGGGTATGCATACCAAAAGACAGAATTGCTCCTCCGCTCTGAATCCCAGAGGTTTCAATTCTGAGCTTTTATTTTGATCAGGCTAAAAAAATGATGCGATGATCTTAAAAGTTTAATAGGAGTTTCTGACAACTCCATCCATCAGTGTCTGCTACACCTGACAACTGCGGAGCAACCTTGCAGCTACCTGTCAGAAATTGACAAGAGGCAATCACCTTCACCAAGGAAAGGAGAACAATATTCATGAGGAATCAGTACAACATTTCCCTTTTTTCTTCTCACTGAATTAATTTAACTCAGCCGCAGCAAGGAAAAGCTACTCCTGACATTGTAGTCAGTATACTTGAATATACCTTTTTCAGAATTTGCAAGTTTGATTAAAAAAATAAACACTGCACTCATTGCTGCCCTGTAATTTGACATAGTTAATGCACCCCAATCACATTTCGTGTGAACTGTCACAGAAATCTGCTTTGTATTTATGTTGATCTGCTCAATGAAAATATGTTTCACTATTGACACAAATTGACCATTTGATTCCCCAATATTTATTGTTTTGTTTTCCATGATAGTGTTGACATAATGCACTAAATAATAATTTGATTTACATTCACATGTGCACCATTGTTGTACATGCAGCACTGCACATGGATGCATATGGGAAGCACACAATTATTTCCCCCCATAAGAAATATGCAGCTCTGACAAGTTCGTAGGATTTTTAATTTTCATAATTTAACCAGAGGATATTAGAGAGAACTGGCCATGCTCCCTCATTTACGAACGTCTTAAATAATTGAAATACTTTGCAAGATTTAAAATGAGATGTCATATGTTTAAAAATGAAGGTGGCTATGATATGAGATGCCACACAGCCCTGCAATATCGGTCTTACACCATTTAGTTTATATGACTTTTTTTTTAAATGCTTCCCTTTTTTTGAATATTTATGATCTTTACTGAGAAATATTTATTTTTGGTTTTAATGTTGTAATAATTAAATGTTGTAATGTAAGGGCTCTGTCAGCGCTATGGGACGGCAATGTTACAAAGAAAAATATATCATATATTTTTATGCGTTGTATCGCATTAACAGTGTGCAGTCAAATTTGTTGCTTTATGGATGTGAAGATAATTATCCAATCAATGGAAAGGGTCAATATAATTACATCTAAACGACTTTACTTGCGGAGATTAACCAATGAGCATTACAAATTTGCCTGAAAACAGTCTCTAGCTGTTTCCACCTGTTTAACTCTCAGTCAGTCAGTTTAAGCCATCTACTGCAGCTTGAACCAAAGCTTGTCCTGAGGAAGGAGACATGCTCACTCCTGTCAGCACACCGTTGACACGGAGTTCAGAGTATTATTTACATTCTGGCTCTGACCTCAGGGACACAAAGCATCAGCTCTTTTTGGAATTTGATCTCCTAGTGAAGGGTGTTTTTGTATATGTAGATGTTTGCTAAACATATTTGACAGGAGCGTACTCAAAACAACAGTGGACCTCGGCGGCACCTCCTGGTGACAGTTTATGAGAACAATTGCTGACAGTGTCAAAGTCTGTGAACACAGCCTGTGTCTTCTCTGAGGTGACTGGTGCTTGTTTACTGTGGTCACTGCAAACTGCACTGTCTGCCCAGCAGCCTCCTGCACAAAGGTGCAGGACAAAAAAAAAAAAAAAAGGAACCGGGAAAATAGATCAGTTGAAGCTGGTACAGTGGAAGCAGTAAGAGGAGAAAGAAAAGTGTCACTTTGTTATAAAACATCAGGCAGTAACTGAATTCACTATGTAAGGTATAAATTCCCGGTAATTTTATCCTCCTCACCTGACCCTTAAGACATTGGAGGAATTTTTCCAATTAAGGTAAATGTAAATACAACACGCAGATTAGGTGATAAATGTGTATTTGTGGGAAAGGCTTCATGAATAATGCATTCTGCTTAATTGGAAGGAGGAAGAGCCAACATGACGTGAGGAGAAGGATTCGCTCAGCTAATGAGCAGCAAAGTGTTTGAAAGAGAAATAGGCCAGTGGAGCGGTTGTGCAGACTGTTAATATGGCTGTGCTCTAGGCTCTGCTCGCATGCCCTTTCAGTTCCCCTTCTTGGCCTTTCCGTCTGTCCACACCCGTCCCTGAGCTCCCAGGCTCAGTTCTCTGGAATCTCCACGTCTGTGGGCTTCATGGTGGGTGGTGGGGAGAGTGCAGGTGTACGCAATTGGAGGCACAGCTGCACCACTGTTCCAGACGCTCCCTGTGCATGGGGTAAAGCCCTCACCAAGCTGTGCAGGGGAACAGCTGTAGACAGCCAGCCAGGCCCAGCTTAGCCAGCCCTGAGCCCAGCCCAGACCCGGCTCTATCCTGCAGGGCCTCTTCACAAAAACTCAGACTAAAAAGATCCCCTCCTGCTTTACCCACACATGGGTTGGGTTACCAGGAGACGTGTCCAAATTAAATAGTAGTTTGAGTCAAGTGGGAATCAGCTTACTAATTGCACATTTTTTTATTAAGAGGAATTATATTAACAGAAAAATTTGGATGTTTTTTGCTTTGTATCTCAAAAAATGCAAAAGCAGTTCAATCTGCGTTGCTCTCATATACAGATGATATTGAACAGATTTATTTTCTATCTGAAATTATCTTATCCTATATAATTATCTTACAATATTACTATTCTTATAGTCTACGTACAAAACAGTCCAGATACCCAGAGTGTCGACTACTCAAGCAAAGAGGTAATCATAACACAGTCAATGTATCTGTCTTTCAGCAAAATGATGGCCAGTTCACGGTGATCCAGCTCGTTGGTATGCTGCGTGGAATTGCCTCAGGCATGAAATACCTGGCCGACATGAACTACGTGCACCGTGACCTCGCCGCCCGAAACATCCTGGTCAACAGCAACCTTGTGTGCAAGGTGTCAGACTTTGGTCTCTCACGCTTCCTGGAGGATGATACATCAGACCCTACCTACACTAGCGCTCTGGTAAGAAACATTCAAGCCTCAACTCCCTCCCAAGGAAGAAACCAGAGTACTACAGTCTGATATCCAGAGTTTTTTCAATGAGAACTTGTCTGACACTATCTGAACTGCTCTGATTGAGAATCCCATTCATGCTGTCAGCTGTTTCCATTTAACCCGGCTCTGACAGACACTACAGTGCACTACCACATTGCTCTCCTGATCAAGATAACAACATCACCCCTTCATCTGTTCCTCCCTCCCCTCCTCGTTCTCCTGTATTTCATGTACCATGCTTCACTCCCAGGGGTTTTGTTATATCCACCTCCCAGTTTGAATTACTATCAGTATTGTTACTGTGAACGGTGTCTCTCTCTGAAGCCAGGACGCTGTGACGGTCAGGTTTCGGCCTCACTTCCCTTACCAAGGTGGCTGCCCTTTGTGTTCACAGGGAGGGAAGATTCCTATCCGATGGACTGCACCCGAAGCCATCCAGTACAGGAAGTTCACCTCTGCTAGTGATGTGTGGAGCTACGGGATCGTTATGTGGGAGGTCATGTCCTATGGAGAAAGGCCTTACTGGGACATGACCAATCAAGATGTATGTATTTAATTCACCTATATTCACTATTTCAATGTTAAGTAAAGTTGTTAAGTAAAACATGCCTACTACATGCACATTTTTCACTTCCTGAGTTTCATTACAGTGTCAGACTCCTCAGAGATTCATTTTGTCATTTTATCTGCTTTCCCCTAGCTAAATAGCGGCTTTCACTCATGGGTTTTAGATGAAGATTCTTCCATACTCACTACGGAGATGTAATCAGATCATTTGAAATGCACAGCAGTGCACGGTGGACAATTTCTGCTCTTGACTGGAGCCTCCATTTCCTATCTCCCTCCGGGTAGCGGAGGAGAGCAAATTATGGGGAGAGAGATAATGAAAATAGTTTCAAATTGAAAGTGAGAACACTAATGTGCTAAGAGGGACTGAGGACCTCAACGGTTATCTTATTAGCAGCCCCAGATAGTGTTTCTGCTCCATCGGGGTGCTCGTTTGGAGGTCTCATGAATGAGATTAATCTGGTTTTGAATGGAGCTCCTTTAATGGCTCTGCTAATGAGCAGGGGATTGTGCGTCCTCGTCACAAGTGTCCTCCAGGTTGTCTCACTCCGTTAACTCTGCACTACCGCTGTGTGTCACCTGACCAGTAACATCTCTGGCCAGTTAAGGTTTAACTTTAATGTGGCTTCACAGGAACGGGAGAGAGAGCAAGCATTAATTACTATTAGGCCAGACATGAGGTCACTGCTGGCAGAATTTTCAGAGTTTATGTTTCTAATAACTGGTGTTTAAAAACCCTTTACATTTAAAACTAATGCACAAAACTATATTTGTCTACATTTATGTGTATGCATGATTAGTGAGTAATAAGTATTGCAAGTGTTCATCAGGGATCTGCATTGTTTGATAAATTGGAAAAAACTCTTAATCTATCTTTATCTCTCTCTCTCTCTCTCTGTAGATAGATGTAGATAGATGGCACAGACAGACAGACAGACAGACAGACAGACAGTCAGACAGACAGACAGACAGACAGACAGACAGACAGACAGACAGATAGACAGATAGATAGATAGATAGATAGATAGATAGATAGATAGATAGATAGATAGATAGACAGACAGACAGACAGATAGAAGATAGATAGATAGATAGATAGATAGATAGATAGATAGATAGACAGACAGACAGACAGACAGACAGACAGACAGACAGACAGACAGACAGACAGACAGACAGACAGACAGACAGACAGATAGATAGATAGATAGATAGATAGATAGATAGATAGATAGATAGATAGATAGATAGATAGATAGATAGATAGATAGATAGATAGATAGATAGATAGATAGATAGATAGATAGATAGATAGATAGATAGACTACTGGACTAGACTTACTGGAGATTTTCTACCTGTACAAATGCCTGGATCAGATGCCTCCCTCCACTCATTAATTAATCAGTAGAGACTCACTGCACTGCATATCTATCCCTTGCAGGTCATCAATGCTATAGAGCAGGACTACCGGTTGCCTCCACCCATGGACTGTCCAAGTGCACTGCACCAGCTCATGTTGGACTGCTGGCAGAAGGACCGCAACAACCGGCCCAAGTTCAGTCAGATTGTCAACAACCTCGACAAGATGATCCGCAACCCCAACACGCTCAAGGCCATGACCCCACTATCTTCCGGGTGAGTGGCACTAAGGCTGACAATCTGAGGTTTCATTTGTTTTATGTGATTTATTGAAGTTTACATTATCTGCCAGTAATGCTCAGAGTCATAACATCTGACATGGCCGAATGCACGGCCCGCATGCACTATCTGCATGCGTGTTTTATCTTGTCTCTGCAGGCAGCCCACAAGACAGGCGTTTGGCTTTGACATAGTTTTATATTTATGTGGATGACATCTAGAGGAATATTAGGCATCTGATTGTCTCTATGTAAAGGCTTTCCTCATCCCAACAGGAAATTCATATTCCTGCTACAGTGCCATCTGTGGCACGATCAACTTTTTTCCAAACAGTGTCTCTTGTTTCTCCTGGCGCCGAGCGGTTATGTAAATTAAAGCCTTTTGGTTTGATAGATCAGATCCTTGCCACGAGTGCTTTGGGCGAATCCTGGATTGAGGCAGTTGTGCAATTTTCAAAGCAAAACATTTTAAATTTTGTGTCCGTGCTCTGGGTGTTAGTTTCCTCTGAGAGCCAGGGTTTACTGATTTCCATTATCCTTGTCTGTACTTTCATTTGTGGTGGAGTGGGGTACTGACGGCCAGATTTTCCACAGACACTTAGTGGATGTATTGGCTCCCTGAAGCCTAAAACTTCATTTGGAAAATACACTTTAAGAGGAATCACTGTGGAAAATGTTGGCTCATGAATAAGACCAGTGGGATTTTTTAAATTCTGTCTAGCCTTTTGAAAATGTAATGTAATAATTCATGTTTGGATCACATGCAGGTGGTCAGGGCTAACAGTGATGTTAGAGCTGCAGTTTTGCATTATCGTCCTCTTAATGGCTTCTGCTTTGTGTCCCCTTCAGTGTTCATCTCCCTCTCCTGGATCGCAGCATCCCAGACTTCTCAAGCTTCAACACTGTGGATGAGTGGCTGGATGCAATCAAGATGGGCCAGTACAAAGACAATTTTGCCAACGCTGACTTTTCTACGTTTGATGTGGTGTCCCAGATGACCATGGAGTAAGTGCCGATGATTCTTGCCATTCTGGGTCTGATAAGCACAAGGAAAGCCAACTTGTGAGGCGGGTCTGTTCGGTCTCGTATATCTGTAAAACTTGAATGAGCACCAGATTGCGCCTCTGGCCTGTTATAAAAGACGTTAGCTGTGCTGCATGTCATTAGCAGATCGTAATAGTGCAGTTGTGAGGCTGAACGGTGGTCACAGTTGCTGGGGGCCATAACAGTGCCCATTATTCTCAGCCATGTGTTCAGCAGACCTGAATTCTGTGTAGGGGTTGAGCAAAACAAAAAAAAAATCATTGTATTTGTTAGTTGAAAACTTAAGAGAACAGTCATTCCCAGACCCAGACACACACACACACACACACACAATATAACCATTTCAAGATTGCCACCTGTAGAGAAACAACCTAAAAAATCTTTTCCTGTCTATGAATAACTGGATCACAAGCCAGAGATTAATCCAGGGATTTCAAACTTCAATTCCTTGACCAAAACAGATGGCTATATGTAATCCTAAAAACATGATTACAAAAGAGATTCAGAACCAAGAAAGAGAAAAAGGAAAAAAGTTTTTTAAATAGTTTAACAAATGGTGGTGGAGGTGTTTGGAGCTCAAAAAGTGATATCGTCTGCGTACTGTGTTTGTGCTCTGCATGTATGACCTTGGCTTCTGTCTGCCATGGACTTAAGTGAATGAGATGTTATGAATTGTGCTTTTGGTGGCATGAGATGGGTGGGGTTTTTACCACATGAGTCAGGGAAGTGAGTCAGGCATAGAAAATATGCTAAACCAACGGTCAGGCATTTTTCTGTGATTATATAATCTCTCTGGCCTCAAAGATGAATGAACATGCAGCTGTTTCTCAGTAAAATGACAGTGTTTCTTGCCTGTTGCTTTACTGTCATCTCAGCTTTCACTCATCACCACTTTTTTTTCTGCTCTCCTCTGCCTGCCTTCTGGTCCTGCATCCATATGCTATGTTGTTATATTATCTTGTTGATATTTTTAGACATAAATACATGGAAAGACAGAGAGAGCATGAGGGACTCTGTTGAACTGTTTATAGTCTGTGGTCACATCAGCCTGACATCTGCCTTGGTCTCTCCTCACAGGGACATCCTAAGGGTTGGTGTGACGTTAGCAGGCCATCAAAAGAAGATCCTCAACAGTGTGCAGATGATGCGGGCACAGATGAACCAGATTCAGTCAGTGGAGGTTTGACCCTCCCAAATGGAGCAGAGGGAGCAAACAAAGGTGGTTGGGCGTGGAGGATGGACTGGGTGTTTCTTTTTTTTCGCGTTATAATGTGTCTGGTTTTCCACCAGACTACCATTCGTACCCCATTCCCCTCTCCACTTCCCTCTCCCCTCCTTTTATCCCCTCATCCTAACTCTCCTTCCATCTTTGGGATCAGCCGTGGAGAGTTGTGGGAAGAAAAGTCCTCGTGAGGAGGTACTGTGGGGCCCACAGCCAACCCCACTTTGGAGCTAGAACTGTTGGAGGTTAGGAATGACCAGCAACACATATTTCAATCTTCCGCCAATTTTCATTTGATGTTGGACTTTTTTTTTTGTTTGTTCTGATAATTTTGTAAAGCATTTTTTAAAGAAAAAAAAGCAAAAACTGAGAAAAGGCGAGGCGTTTATCTAAATTTATAGATGATACAAGGCTGTACACTAGGAGAACTGAGTAGGAAAGCTACCCTTTAAAAGGGCAAAAAAACAAGTTGAGGAGACAACACTGTCCTCATCAAGGAATGGATACTCTTTGCTGTGATGATGAAGTGCAGAGGTCTCTGTGGCAAACTGCAGAGGAGACTGAGGGACCTGATGTGCACTCCCAACTGTTTCCCCAGGAGAGAAAAAAAAAACAAAAGAAAAAACGAATCCATGAAATGGACAACTTTTGACATAGACTGATGTCAAATAAGTCATTCGTCAGACTGACAGTTCATACAGTGAAATCAACTCTCAAGAAAAAGAAGAAAAAAAAGTTTTTTTTCTCTCATTGCAAGTAATTTTCTATATTGTGTGAAATTTTGTGATGAAGATTCCGTCTCACAATGCTTCCTCTCACTATAGACAAATGACAAACATTGTCTTTCTTTCACAGTGAATTACTCACAGTTTGCCAAATAGAACTCTTGTCCTCTTTGTACCCCATTCATCATCCTGTACTATACATATCAGATGCACTTGACCTGCCACAACGTCACATCTCAGACCCAGAGATGATCAGTTGTTCCATTAAGGAGCAGCAGACCTGACCACAGGAAGGATTTAAGTTATAGTCTTTCCTTTTTTTTAACTCCAAAAAATCTTGTCTTTCCTAATTCTGTAAAAAAAAAAAAAAAAAAAAAAAAAAAAACATAGTGAAAACACATCAAATCAACCTCACACAAAAACAACCGGGTTGCACTATTTCAGAGTCACAATATGTGGTCTGTTTCTGCATCCTCCTTCACCTCATTCATCTCTACTGCCGTCTGTGCACACATGATGCACACGGCGCATGTGCTAACCACGTGCACACAGACACGGTGGCTCCCGTTGGGGCTCGTTGTTTGATAGCATGCTGAGTGGTTAATTTCACAGTGCTTTGATTTGCTGAAATTACTAGAACTCTTTGGTATTTGGAGCTTGGATTTGACACACTTACTACATTATAATGTGGCTGCATTATCTTCAGTGTTTCTTCTTTTTCTTCTCATTCTTCTTCTTCACCTTCTTCTTGCGGTTTTTCTTTTTGAAAAGAGCATTTTATGTTTATGTATTAAAGTTTTGATACCACACCTGGTCATTTAACACACACACATAGACACACGCACACACACACAGTCATGAATATACTTTACAATCAGGTGTTTGTTTGATTGAAAACAAAAATGCAAAGTGTTCTTTTTTTGCAATATCTGTATGGATTATTGACATATTTAGTTTTCTTCTGCACTGAGTCAACTGTTTGACTCCAACAAACGCTCTGGATCTTCCATCAGTGCTTAGAAGTTGATCTTTGAAACGTGAATCATTTTGGTGCACAAAACCATGTAGATAAACAGAAATTCCCTGTGACAGGCTTTTAATTTAATTTGATAGACAGTATATGCATTAATTGTGCAGTTTCCTGTGAGCAATACTGTCTCATGAGTACAGTGCTGTCAATCATTGTTTGTGTGGTCATCTGTAACTTACCGTAAGGGTCATGAGGGGAAAGACGGAGTTTGTAGCAATGCAGTGACTCTCTGGAGGCGGGGACTGAGGTGTGGGTTTCTGCACACAGCCAATAACTGATGTCAGCGGTGCAGAGCTCCCACTGGGCTCCTCTCCGAGGCCTGACAACCAGACATGGACATCCAGCTGTGAGCCATCGGTGAGATGTGTCCGGTCACAGCGGGGCGGCCGCACCCCGATCACAGCCGCTCTGTCCAGCCACTGATTCTCTCTCTCTCTCCTTGATCACACACATGCCTGTCAGCCACCTGTCTGCCGCTCCCACTGATCTCCTCCTCAGCAGTTGTCTGGTTTCGTCTCGGCGAGTTTAAAAGCACCAACAGCAGCAGGCATACTGACACTCATCAGTGGGGCAGTTGTGTTGTGTCTTGTCCCAATGCTGCATTTCTCTCTGGGAGAAAGAAAAAAAAAAGATTCCTCCAGACTGGACAATGCTGCCATGTTTGCTTGTACCAAAACCCCAAACTTGACCTGAGTTTTTGTGGTGTCAGCTACAGCTTTAGCACCAAAGCCCCGGTTAAAAAGCGCAAGAAACCTCTGTCACTGCACCCCTTACCATTCATTATCCCTGGCTGTCCTTAGAATTTAAGACCAGGAGTGGAGGGATTTTGATTCTTTCTGCTCTGTAATCCGCTCCTTGGTTATTTTCATCTGCAGCGCAACACATCAGAATGAATATTTGCCTGGAAGCTTTCATAGCACATAAATCCAGAGGTAGAGACTCGCGAGCTGTTAGTCATAACCCTTAGCAGTGAGTGAGGAGCAATGCTGTGACCTAAATGCCATAGATTCCAACATACAGTTTGCTTTTTTAATAGAGCTTTAGTCCCTAGTCTTCCTTTACCATTCCTCAACACGTAACAGCTCATCACCTTTGCGATGTGAGGCTGTGGTACAGCAAATGTTATGTCTCATGGTAAATGTGTCATGGTACAGCAAATGTTCCGTAGTCCCAATAAATAAATAGATAAATAAATAAAAACTCTTAACATTGTTGGACAAAGTAAACTTAAGTATACACACAGCGGGTGAGTTCCTGCCAGGGTCCTATTAAAGTGCATTCAGACACTTGCCGTGGACACTGCCAAGACTTTGAGTTATTAATCAAACAATTATCCTTGAACTTGAAGGAACTACCTAAACACGGCAGGCGGAGAGACTTCGTGCTTGACATAAAATAGCACTGAAGTTGACTTTATTGCTGTGCACGCTCAGTATTTTCTTGCCAATAAGAGAATAATCACGGAGGAACTCCTGAAGGATTCATTTCTTTTTTTCCATCTGAAGGAGGGTAAGACAACATTTTGACTGAATATGGGGTGTTTGAAAGTGCTGCGTGAAGTGTTTGTGCATCTTGGTTTTTTTTGACTGGCACACAGGAGACATATTGTTGTGGCTGAAGCTTAATTGTCACAGATTTTCACATTCACATAAGTGCGAAATGTATAGAAGCCAAGTTATTTTGTCATCTGGTGGAGTCTGGTAGAAATTTTCTGCTATGATTTTTCTTTTACCACCTCACTCTTATCAGAGTGAACATTTAATTCAAGTAAAGTAAGAGGTTGTTCATTGCCATGAACACTTTTTTCATATTTATTAAGTCATAGTCTGCCTTGTATCTGAATACTGGAAAACTTCTATAAAATGTATGGCAATTAAACATTTATATAAGCTGCCCAGTCAGAGATGAATTATTACTTGCTCTGTTTTCCACTGTTTACTGTTAACTCCAAAAGTGGTAAACAGTAAATCACTAATCAGAGACAGATCTTTTTCTTTCTTTCTTTCTTTTTTGTTTAGTTTTATTAGTTTTATGTCACTAAAAGCTCCACCTACACATCCAGCTTCTCCTGAAAAAAAACACAAACAAAAATAAAAACAGTTTCCACTGGAAATTGGAAGTAGGCACAATGTGGTTGTTACTCTTGAAATGGTTTCCCACGTTTGCCTTCTGCAGCCTCTCAGCACTAAAACAGAAAACGAAAACTCAGTCTTGTTCCTACCATGTGCCAATTTTTGAAGGACGGAGGTAAACCGTTGAGTCTCTGTGTTACTGTTACATGATAGTATGCATAAACAAGAATTGTGCCAGGCTGTGTCCACTGGGCCGTGTTTGAACGTCACCCAGCTACAGCATGGCTGGAGTGATAGACCACCTCCTGTTGTGGAAGACAGAAAATGGCTCCCATTTTTCATGGATGCTTCCCAAAGCACCAGAGCGCCCTCTACTGCTGTGGTGCTTAGATGTAGCTTGTTGGCCTGACTTGCCAGGCGCAGAGGGGCTGTGAATGTTGTAGCAGGCAGAGCTCCAGCAAACTGCTGATGGACAAACACTGACTGCTGCTCCAAACAAGCCTGTGTCTTTCCCCCCTGTCAGACAAACTTTTGTACTATGACGGCACCTGTGTTCCTCTGTATGTCCCTGTGTTGCCCCCTTCCTGTTGCCCACCACCACCACCACCCCCACCCCACTTCCACTTTGGCTGTTGGTCAGTACTGGCAGGGGATCTCCATGTGCTCCCCAGGTCTTTGAAGGCCCTCACTCCGACCAGTGCTAGTTCAGACAACCGTGACTGAGGTGGGAGACCCTGTATTTCTGTATAAATGTATATTGACTGTAACCCTGTGAATGATGTAACAATTTCATTATTTGTAATATTGTCATTGGTTTATTTTCTAAAAATGGAAAGCCCAACTTGACTCTCCTCAATAAAAATAAGATCTGTTAGAAAACAATGACGAGTTTTTGTTGTTGTGATTTAAAGCATAGAATTCAGTATGAGTATTTTATTTTATTCAAATGTTATTATTATTGTTTTTATTATTTTGTTTTTATTTTTTTCATTGGGATTGTACCATATATTTTACAGTCTGTGAGCTTGTATTGATGTACAGAAGTTTATTCCATTTTACATTTTGATTTACAAGGCGCAGACCCAAAACATGACTTAAGTACAGCAGAAATGTCATTTGATCTTAAGGACGTAGGCAACAATAAATTATTGCCATAAAATGACTTCATCTGAATTATTTGGATATTTTAATCATTATTATTAATACAATTTTTTTCCATTTAAATATTATTGTAGTTGTCTGGATTTATTTTTACTATTAATGACTATATATATATATATACATATATATATATATATACACATATATATATATATAATTTCACACAATTTTCCAGTTTGCCCACTGTATTCAAATTGTTTCAAGTGGGTAATGCAATAGACTAAAATATTATGTGCTATAGTAGTAGAACTGGCATCACCTTGTCTTGGGAAGGACACGAGAAATAAAACAGCCTGACCCGTTTTCTTATTTTTATTTATTTGGTAACATCATTGGCTGAACCAAAAGATGCTAGGTCACAGATCATCTAGATTTATGTTTGCATCAATTTGTCAACCCAACCTCTGCCTAGTGTGGAACAATAGTACAACATTTATTTTACACATTTGAATACATTAAATTGGAAATATTACTAGCAGTAGTCTGGCAGTAAACATCTTGCCTAGAGACACATTTCCAGTAAATTTGATAATGTGCACTCTCCCTGTAAAAAAATAGATAAATCATATAATTATGTTTAAGAGAACACAACTATCAGTAGAAATTAGATACTATTTGAAATGGAAGATATGAGAAAACACATTTTGTTTGATCACTTTCTCATACTTTCGGAAAATTGTCTTAAAGGATATTATGTTAAAATTGATGGCATGTAACAGTCTGCTGTGGATGCAGATTTTACAGCGAGACTGAAAACTAAATTTCATTGGAATGTGCCCCATTTGATAATGAACATAAATTTCTACAAATGCTTGATTACTAATCAAGCGAACTGCAGAAAAGATTTTAATCCACAATGCCACCAAGGTTTTAGTTTGAGCTGAGCACCACATGCCTCTCTGTACTGCCGCATCCAGGTGACTGAAAATTGCTCTGTGGTTTTATGTCAGAAGTGATTTGACCAACAGTGCCGACATCTCTTCACAGCACACTGTCTGAGCGGCAGTCAGACACCCCTCACCTCGGTCTAAGATTTTGAACCCTCATTAGCGGTGGACGTGTGAAAGGCAGGTGACCTCAGTCTGACCCGGCGGAGAATTGGGCGTGTTCAAAGTTGTACGCCGTGAGCAGGAGAGGAGGGGTCCAGAAGTTCAGTGGAAGGGCTGGAGTTGGGAAGGGGCGACCCTGCTTGTATACCAAACCCTTTCTACTTGCACTCCCGGACTCCCCTACCCCCACTGCCGTGCACACCTTGATTACTCTGGGCCCAATGTGTCTGAGAATGGAAACAACCAGGCACAAGCTTGTGATCAGAGCTCTGATGGTCGCTGTGGACACGGCCGTGACAAAAAAAATCGCAAGGGACTTGACGGGCATTATGTGGTCGATTACATGTCAAATGTTCCAAATGTTTTCACAGCATGTCTGGAAGATGTGTTTGAGGGATATGTAGAGGTGCCATCTCCACTTCACAATACGCTACGTTATATCCTTGGCTATGGCCCTGAGCCCATGTCCTCCTGGCCTTTGAGTCTGAAGAGAATAATATGAGCATCAGTGTCAAATAAATCAAAATTAAATTGTTTTGATGACTTTTTTTTGCTTGAGTATTTCTGTTTCATTTTACTTGTATGTATAATTGCAGTTATGTGTTAAAATATGAATTTTCTACTCTATTTGTGGTGGTTACACACTAAAGACAATTGTACATGAAAACATCACCTACCATGATGATATAAAATTAATTACAGTGAAACTGCTGTCGTAATAATACAATAAAATAAAAATGTACCACATGACACCAGGGGGTACAAAGCAGGTAAATCATGGAGGGATGAAGTTAAAATGTTTTGGAAACTAATTAACAAATATACATACTAAGTGTATTTATTTATAGCAAAGTATTTTTACTTCATAGTATTCCTGCTTGTATTTATTTATTCATTTATATATTTATATTTGGTATTTGGTTGTTTTTTTTCAGATTTTACATTTTTATCAGATAATGAGTCATGTAATTATATTCAATAGTCAACACTATGGATTCTTTTTATACTTCTGCACACATGTCTAGACTGTAAAGTAATCCCTATCCTTCCATTACACAATAGTCATTTTTATTTACTTCTATTTAGATTTGTATTATTCTAATTTAAAGTGTGACATTACATAACCATCACACCTCAATTACATAACCACCACATACTCAGTTTTCCAAATTACTTTTGTATGTTCTAATTGATGCATTTGAGGTTTCTGGGCCTGGTTTACAAGCCCCAAACTCTTGGCCTTGTAATAATAATAAAAAAAACACATTGCATATAAAGGACCACACAATCCTTTAATGCAAATAAAACAGAACTTTCACCAAAACACCAAGCTGGAAACACTATGAGGAGATACTCCAGAAACTTCATCAAGTCACTGTTTGAAGTGAAATGGCAGTAATTGGTGTTGAGCCAATAGCTCATTTTCTATGATTTTCACCACTCTTTACAAACAACTGCAGAGCATCTGGACCAAACAAAGCCAAAATGAGCAACAATTCAACAATAATTAGGGTTAGGTTATTGGCTCCTCACTGTCTAATAAACCATCAAGTCAACAGTTTGAAATGGTAATAAGTAGTTAATAGATTGAATCTAGGCCAGATGCTCGGCTGTGAATCGGCTGTTAGCTGAATCTCCCTTCTGGCCCAAATGCCAGAAGGGAGATGAAAAAGAAGATGAAACATTGTGTTGGATGACTATAAACACTTACAGCACAAACTGCATGTCTTGAGGGAGCCAAAGAGATTGTACGTGGTCATGATCTTTCATTTAATCAAAGCTTTTTAACATAAACCAAATTAATTTTCAAAAGATATCTGTGCCACTGTTTTACAATGTCTAGCAGAAATTCAGTTTGTGTGTGTGGTGTGTGTGTGTGTGTTTTTTTTTTCAGTCTGCCAACCTTTCAGCAGGTCAGTGCCTGCAATCCTTTTCATGGTGTTACAGCCGATGCCCTCATTCGCCAGACAGTCTGGGATGCAAGAGGTCACTGCAAATTTTCGATAATGGTGGCCGTGAGATGAGAAGCTGTATGTGGCCACTGAGGACATTAAGGCCAGCGTGAGCAAGAGAGGAAGAGTTCACCGGCTCGTGTTGTGTAGAAAGACCTCCAAATGGGTCAGAACTGTCACAAGCCATTTCCATCATGTCCCGTTCCCAAAACATGATGGAAAGTAGAATTAGAATGAAATAAGACATAGTGATTCCTCCGGGCACATGAGGTACGGATCTCCTTACTATACAAGTGCCCTTAATTGGAAAGAAGCTCAAAAGTTCGACCCCAGGAGCCAGATTTTAAGAGACTTACGAGACAGTGGCTAATGCAGCACAGACTGCTAAAACAGCCTTTGCCAGGATTGATGAATGAATGCGTCCAAGGAATCTGGACATCTGGGCTCAGGGTATGGAGAATTACATCCAACTAACAGGACTCAAGCTCTGCCTAATACAGGCCAGCAGGTACAGTAAATAAGACTGAGAGGTTAATGTAGGCCTCACAGGGATCTCGGCTGAAAATAAAAACCATGTTTGATCCACTCTGTTCCAGTTTGGCAGGAAACCCACAGCGACTTTTGAACATGTTCAGTTCGATTCAAGGACGTACAACAGATTTGTTTTTGGTGCTAATGGGAAGAAAGTGCCAAGTTCTCTCTTTAAAATCCACCCAGGAAAATGTGTTGAGAGTCTCTGACTCTGATAGAAGCTCAGCATGTAACTGCCTTACATGTGATTAATAAGAGTCACTCATTATAATTTTGAGACGTGAATATTCATGTCTCAGCATACAATCCCTCCTCAGAGAAAGGTGCAGAAATAAGTTTGTGTTTGTGCTAGACTTGGTTCCAGACAGTTATTATCACCTGACTGATCTGCCTGCACATACATGTGTGTGCATGTGCACACACACATACACAAACACACGCATGCACACACACTCACAGATCAAAGTGCATGTCGAAGAGTTTCTGCGACACGGGGAGACATGTGACCTCTCTGTGACTGCTTTTAGAGCCTTAATTCCCCTTCCACTTCAGTTACACAACCCACAGATGCCACATCATGTCGGGCAGAACCAAAGGGGATATCTTTGCCTTCTCGCAGTGAAATGCTTGCTGAGTTTCAGGCTGAGCTCCATCTCTGCCTTCAGCAGCAGGAGGGCAGAAGCCGACCAAGGAAAGACTCAGGGATGGAGGTGGGGGATTTTGAACCCCCCCACATATTCTGACATTCATGCTTATTTTAACTGTATAATTCCTACTTAATCACGTAACAGTGGATATATTTAATATTAAAAAAATCTTGACACAAAGTCGCAGTAAAAATAAGAGATATATCCAAACTCTGCTTGTGAGATATAGAAAAATCAGCAGGCCTTTGAGACTTGAATGAACACAGCTTCATTTCCATCTAGTGGTGAAAATGGATTATTTCATCATTTCACAAAATCATAATTCAGTGGGCAGTGCTCTTGTCTCAAAGCTAGGATGTGGGTTTGCAACCTGATCTCACTTAGCTTTTGTACAAAAAAAGGAAACTAGTGCATCATAATTTCAGTTTTTCTAGAGTTTTTCCTTCAAATTTTTATGTAATAGAGCCATAGTCAAGTGACCAGTGCACTAAATGCTGGTAATTAGAGACCATCCAAATATCATCTACATTACATGTTTTTGCAGTTTTTATGTTAGAGTTTTTAGTGCTAGTTTTGTGGCAATTCCTGTATCTCTGTTTTGAGAAAGAGGAAATCTTGTTTGTCAGCAAATAATGCAAATTTATTTGGATAGTCGTTGCAAACAGGAAAACAAAAAACGTATCCTTGACAATCTAGAGCTCACAGACACTCACTGAAAGAAGATAATGGAAATAAATGTTCATTGGGCACTGATCCGAGACACAACACATATATGGGGAGAATTTAATCCATCAGATGGAGTAAACCAAGTCAGAAAAAGAGCATGCATAGCATCCAGAGCATGCACAGCAACTGGAGCGTGCATAGCAACCACCCTGAAAGCGTGCATAGCAACCACCAGAAAAAATCTTCGCGACTACGAGCAGGTGAGTTTTTAAGATTTTTCTGATCTTTCCACCGTCGTTAGGGCTGTTGCGTGGAGGCTTCAGTTTCTATGGAAGTTCTAATTTACGGTTCTGGTTTCCTCCGTCTGATGGGAAGAGAGAGAGGGGCATCTGCTGGAGAGATGCCACCATGTTGCCCTTGGCTTGTTTGGCAGTTGTCATTCAGTTGTTTGTGGTCACCTGAGACACTTCCAGAGGTAGTAGGAGACTGAAACCCGGTATGATGGATGTTCTTGACTCCCTGATGAACACAATCAAATTCCAGCCTCTTCGTTGTTGTGGAGATATTAACCCTAACCCTAACCCATCACATTATGGTTCATAATCACATGTTGCCTGTGACTGTACTACTCTCAGGGGTCCATGATGCGGAAGCAAGTCATATGTGCCAGGCGAGCGGGGTCCATAGGAATGAATGACCGTCATGTTTAATGCCATATCCAGTTCTTATAATGCGTCCATGATGAAACGCACAAAATTTTGGTGCACTAGTTTTTGTACTTTTCCATACGAATTAGTCATGAGGACATGTTGGAGTTTGCATCCCATCATTTCTGTGTAGAATTCAAAGGTTCTTCCCTTGCATGCTTGAGTTTTTGTCTGGGTACTCTGGTTCCCACTCACAGTCCAAAGATTGTGTGTGCGTATCCTCTGATGGACTGGAGACCTGTGTGTATTCCGTGTCTTCACCTCGTGTGAGCTGGGGATAGCCACCAACCGACTCCTGCTACTCTAATGGGTATAAAGTGGGTAAGGCCACAGATTAATGGAAAACCACAGTGCACATATGAAATGTCTATTTGTATTGCATTTTCTTTTTTAAAAAGAAAATGCTGGGGGTATCCTGGGGGTTTAAGGCCTGTGCTGCTACATTGTAATCAATTCTTCCTCCTTGGATGCCACCGTGTCATAAAGCTGTTTGTTTAGCTATTTTACGCTCATGGTTACATGTTTTTATATTATATTAAGAGAAACAACATTACGGTCACACAGTGAAAAAACACACTGGCTATTGTTTAACAGACAGTTTCACCATTACTGCAAGATTTAGACAATTGCTTATTTAACTCAAAGCAAATTTACATAAAAAGTATTCAATGGAATAGCATTTAACACATATATTCATATTAAGTCACCAATGTCACCAATGTCAAAAAAGAGCTTCAGAGTCAGTGTTTTCGCTCTTTTTACTCAACAGTATGACTGGTACTATCCAATCACAGCAAAATCAAGTTAAAGTGATTACTGGTGTCTGTGTGCCTGTGCCTGTGCCTGTGCATGTGTGTATGCATGCGTGTGTGCTTGCATGCCGGTAAAAAATGCGCTGCTGTGATGAAGAGAAGAGAAGAGGATGATGAGCAAACTTGCTAGGAAAGTGGATAATGACAAACCACCTCTGGCACATTTTACTTGCAGTTGATGTAATCTTGACTAAATGTGTGCTCTGCTTTGCTTTGGGATTTTGTGACTTTGTTCTAACAGCAGCTTTTACTAGATTCACATTTGGTTGCATTTGGCTGTTCAAAAATAAGCTTCAGCTGAAAATAAAGGTTTTCCAATCAAGAGAAATAATTTCACATGTCAGTATGTAACTGATGGCTGATGCTCTGGCTTGTCCTGGTGGGCCTGTGTGCACCAGTCCTGACTGCTGTTACTGTCAAGGTTAAAAGAGGATAAATTTCATATCAAGTCTTATAACAAGAAGGTTATTTCAATAGAAATAAGAAATGGGCTATTGCAGCAAAACATGACCACAGTCAACACTGGATTAACTCTTACTGCAGCAAATAAACTGTCTCTTGGGTGAATTTCAATGCATTTAATTCAGGAAGTGAAAGGAGCAGATGAATCTCCTACCATAAAATAACTGCAATAATAGTAGAGGGTTAATCCCTATTGTAATATAATCAGTAAGATTACTAATGTAATCTTTGGACACATATGGAAACAAGTACGAAAAAAAAGTGAGGAAAAGCGATGGAAACTTTTCTGATGTAATTAAATGAGTTTGCAGAGTGATTCGCCGTCATGCTATCCCATTGGGAGCTCTTCAGTCACACTCAGCAGGACTGTGCAGCCGGCAGGAAGCCACTCTGTTCAGTTAGCCCCCTGCTGATAACACTATTTACAGAGACACCTCCCAGCAATTCAACTTACTTTTAGGAAATAAGATGTTTAGTATTGCAACTCCAGGATCCTTAAAATTAAAAACCTGCATCATATACATCAAGCCTCTCAAGATGTTATGCTTATAGCATAAAATGACCGTATTTAAATATTTGTTTCTGTCCTCAGAGCATTCCTTCAAGTTAAGCGCATGGAGAATAAAACATTTTAAGGGCTGAGAAGTTACTTTTTTCACTGGTCACTCTTCAGGATCATAGAAAACAAGGACACATCTATTCTTCAGGCCTCTTTGAACAAAGCTTGAACATTGTTCATTTTGTTGAGCAGGAAGCCAGGTCCTTTCTCTATCGAAGTTACTCAAGTCCAACAGAGAAAATAAGCCACAGCTCTGCCAGTGCTATACCATCCTACAGTTTAATGTACAATAATAAAATAGTTTTGTAAAACACAGTTTCTCTATGTTCCTGTGTTAGTGAAATATTAAGGCCATTGTCAAGAGAAAATAGCTACACTGTGATGACTCCTGATTTGGAGGCATCACACTGACGCACCCTTTCTTCACCTGGCATAATACTGTGTCCATGTGATGTTATCATAGGCAGCTCAATATAAGAGTAAATGACCAATTGTTATACATAAGAACTTGCCAACATCACAAATGACGTGTTTACAGCAAGGACATATGAGAGCAGCACAGGAATGGATGGTTGTTTGATTTGAAACTTGTTATAGGTAGAGACAAACCATGAGATAGGCATGACTAGAGCAATTAGATTTGCTAGCACGTCACTTTGTTTCTTCCCTTTACTGTTAAATTATGCACTTATCCAAGGAAACAGTGAGACAAAGTTTTTTTTTTACTCTTTAAAATTGTAATCTCTGCCATAAACCCTCTTTGAAACAGACAGTAAGGTAAAATAAATGAGAGGTCATGAACTCTGTTTGTATCCACTCGCAGTGAGTGCATATATAAATACATGAATATAAATTGATATGTGAAACCCATAAAGTTTTACAGGGACTTTACTCTCAATACTGCAAAGAGATTTTCCTAACAAACTCAACACCAGTTCCTGTTATTTGCTACTGAAATGATGAGCTTCATCTCAGATGCATTTGAATTTTCTGCATCTGAACTGAAGGCTATGTGTTGAAAAAAAAGCTATAAACATGTGGAATACCTAAAGCCAATTGGATGGAGCATCCATACAGTAAAATGAGCGTTAGCGCTATGTTCTTGAAATTTCTGCTAAAAATAGAAAAATAGTCAATTAAGGTGAAATGAAAGGATAAAATTGTGCAACTTCTGCATAGTTTACATGTATCACCTCACGGGGGCAGTGTTGGGTAAGTGGTTAGCCACTGTATTATGGAGGACAAATCCTGCTCCAAGGTCTCCGCCTGTCTAGACGACTTGCAATTTTCTTCTATTTTCTGAGACAGAATGAACAGAGTGGCAGAGCTTCTACCTGAGCGGTTTAAACAGTGATCTTCACAGCTTATCCGCTGTTGTCTTGTCAAAGCTGATGAAATTTGTCAACAAACAAAATGAGGCTGAAATTGGCCTTCAAGGAGAAAAAACGGATACATGTGGGACATCAGTCAAAATCATTTGGTGGCAATGTCACATTGTCTCACCCATTTGCTCCACTGCAGAATCTTTCTACTTTAGATGTGTGACTTCCAGTCTCGACATATTCTGTCTCCGGTCTGTGTGTGAACCAGGAAAGGTCATAGCTCACTTTCAATCTCCTCCAATGTGACATTACACATGTCCTAATCACTGCAGTTCCTCAAATGATTGATCAGAGAACATTATTAACATGGTGGTCACACAGCCCGCTCTGCCCGTGATTGACTGCAGATGAGTGCTGTCATGTGTTGATGTGCAAAAAATGATTTACTATATTTACTGCCTGCCTCAGCAGTCAGATTATTCTTGTGTGTGTGTGTTTCTGTCTGTGTCTGTGTGTACAAGTGAAGAAAGGGCCAGCATTAGCAACTAACAGAAATTTGTTTTTAAATACAATTTACTGTGTTTTTTTAAAAAAAACATTCCATTAATTTCGGTTGAACATCTAATAAGAATTGATTTCATCCGTTGATCAATGGTGTTACTGTATGGCTCAAAGTGGGAATGTCAATTCTTAATTTGTTTTGTTGTTTTTATTTCTTTATGATACATGGATCAAATTTAAATATGAATGAGATAATTAATTGATCCACAGTCACACAATTCACCTGTATTACACAAATGTAGGATATTTTCATGTTACAAAATCAGGAGTTGTGATATGCTCTTGTTGCTAACTGTTGCACAGGTTACATACTGTACACAGGGTCTGTAGTTGTGCGGCAAACTACTGCATAGACTAGAGAAGGCTAAAAAGTGCTGAACAGCAGAGACTGTAATCTTGACAAAAAGGGAAGGTAACCTAAAGCAGAACAAGGGGGTAGTATCAACCTAACTGTTCTGCTTAATCTAGTTTTATAACAAAGTTATATTTGAAGTTATATTATAATATATATTACTACATTATATTGTAGTAAGTAAGTGCAAGTTTTTGCAAATTAATCTAGATTGTGGAGCTTATTATTACACACACACACACACACGAAGACCCATACACAGTAATAATGTTTTTTTTTACACTATATGACTATTAGAAACCGCTAATAGTGACTTCATCTGACATGTGCTCCCCAGTCCTACAAACAAAGAATTTGCATGTTTTTGTGAGGCACTTCAACTGTTTCCTTAATTATGTTGGGAGCAGCGGAAAGTGGAGTCCATCTATCACACATTCAAGGCAGAATGGCAAGTGAGTGGAGTTGGTGAGGAGGGGGGTGTGATAGATTGAATTGCTTTGACTAATGCATGCAGTGGGAGACGTTTCACAGTAGCTGCCCTCTCTACCCTCGCTATCCTGCTGCCGCCACATCACTGCTTCAATCCATCTCACCCTCAGATGGCTCAATGTCCCTGACTTGCTCACGCACAGCAGCACACATGCGCTGCAGAGCCTGGTTAGGCTATGACATGCTGACATTTGCCAGGCAGGAAGGTGTTGTGAATGATAAGGGAGGGATGTGTGAGTGATTGCAGAGCTCCTTGCTGTGCCTCCATGGGAGACATCCATTAGAGTCGAGGAGAATTGATGGGGACATTTGTCTCTCTGGAGTGAGTGTATTTCTTGTTGCTGCTCAGATCATGGAGACTTTTAGAGGAGCAAGCAGCAGGGGTTAGACAGTTCATGTCCTGTCGTGTGCAACATCTCGGCCTGACTACGTCACCAACTCAGCTCATAATGAGGCTTTCTGCTGCTTCCCTGCACACCATGTCCTTCACTCGCTGTCCTGTCCTTGTCTGTAAGAGGCGCAGCATTTTCTGTCACTGCACGTTTTTGTATTCACAATCAGCACATGCTTTGTGCACTGTCATGATTTTTCTTTGTTTTATGGGTTTAGATGAGGAAAAGAACAATTACTTGTATTTGGAAAGCTGCTTTATCTGCAGTTTTGGAAAAAATCATTTGGATTTTTTCTATTAAAAATATTCTGATATTCAGATAACCATTATTGTAACCTGCAAAAACCTCTATTCCCTGTACACAAACAGCTGCACCCAGTCCATCAAACTGAAATCTACAGATGACACAGTTCTCATTGAATTCATCCGTGGTACAGAGAAGTCCACCCTTCAGGTGGAAAATTGACCATCTGTTGGACTGGTGTAGCCAGAACAACCTAGAGTTAAATGTTCCCCACTCATCTGCCTGTGCAACTCCACAGCAGTCACTGTAGAGTCCTTTTGCTTCCTGGTCACCATTCTCACCCAGGACTTCATAACACAGCAGAGAATATCCTTTGGCCAGAAGCTAAAGATGGAAGATAGAAAATAGATAGAAGAAATAACAGCAATATTAACAGCAAAAATAATAATAGGCACAAGCAGACCCTCACAACACCAATGGTTACGAAGCAGGTATAAAGATGAATGAATGAATTATAATAAATGCAGCGAAAATGAAGACATGGAGACATGAACACAGCAATAAAGAATAAAGAGAGGTGGTGTGATTGCGGCTGCTCTCTAGGCCATCCAGGATGCAGCTCAGAGGAAGATCTCCACCGTCCAGGACGCTCTGCAACTCTCTGCAGCAGCATCCAGAGGCCTGGCTCCATTGACGGTGCTCTGGGATGTGTGCCCACTGGTTTGCAGCACTTTCTCTGCCTTTGGATTGCTCACAAGACAGCATTCTGGGAGTGTGTGCGTGTCTGAGAGAGCCAGTGTGTGTGTGTGGGTGGTGAAAACAACACACACAGACCACAAGGTCATCACCATATCAAAGTTTGAATTAAGTTTTTACCCTGGACGAGAAATGAGCTCTTTTGATCATTTTCCCAATCATTCCATATGGAGGCCACTATATGGACTCTGGCAGGGCCAAAGGTTAATATTCTGGGGAGAAAAATAGTAGCTTGATGTGATTGCGCCTCATGTTTTGATATATGATATGTCTGGGTGCTCCCAGCACTGGAGGAGAAACAATAGGTTTGCCACACTTCCCCTGCCTATGGATTGCTCACAAGACACCTTTCTGTGAGTGTGCATGTTAGCAGGAGCGTATGTGTGTGTGTGTGTGTGTCTATGTTGAAAACATTACAGACAGACTACAAGTTCATCATCATATTTAAAGTTTGTACTGTTGTGGGTGTGAAAAAAATACTTTTTTGGTTGTTTTCCATTTTTATTTATCTGTCATGAGGGCCACTTTTGGGCCCCACCATAGAATAAATGAATGGATTCATTTCAGGTGCAGTTGTTCGATTGGGGCCCCTGGCAGGGCCCTAATGAGAGGCAGGTCCCAAGAGTAGCATTTCCCAATCATTTCCTCTGCTGAGGCCTCCTATACAGGCCTCTTATATAGCTGCAGCAATGGAGTAGGAGTAGGCCAAGGTTGGCATGACCACTCTTGTCTGCAGACCAACACTCTGCGTCTGTTTGACTACAGTCTGTTTGAGAAGGCGCTGCTGAAAAACGATATCACCTATTGACATGAAATTTGGAACACAAATATACCTCAAGTTTTTGCAATTTTTTAAATTGAAATGAAGTTTTTACATCAATGTATGCCGACATATCAGATGTTTGTTTTAGGAGTTTTGATTTTCCCATTCATTTCCTTTTCATTCTGCAAATCAAATCTGCATAAGTGTTCAACACTTGGCTCAAGGGAGGCAACACTTGCACCTATCTGACATATAAGCACACCACCATGCAGGGGAGAGTTTCAGTGACAACCTGATACGATTTTGTGTTTGTACCAGAAAAATTGTGGCCACAATCACGAGTAGAAATCTAAATTTTAACTTTCATCACAGTGGACAGAAAGTGCATTGTGGCTCATGGAGAAAAGAGGGTGCGTTGGGCTGGCGTTAGCCATTACATTTGGTGCACAGGTCTATGGGATGCATCGTATGAAAGAGCACAACTTTTCCAACAAAACTGGAAAAAAGAATATGTCTACTGTGTATAATGTAGCTGGGAGCAGTGTGAAAAGAGAAAAATGAGAGCTGATTTTTCAGCAATGTCATACTGACAGTTGGTCCCCCCCCCTCTCGCGGTATTGAAAATGCCAAATCCACATGTTTTTGAGAGGGCATAAAAGAAAAAAAGAGACACAAGATATCAACACGCTGTTCGGTACAGCCAGAGAGGACAAGTTTTCCTGCTTTTTGAAGTCAAAATGTCAACAAATTTCTATGCCAACATATGGTTTTGCAGAGAATGTTTGTTTGAGGGCAAGTTTTTGAATTTGCTCATTGTTCACATTAATTTCTTATGGGGATTTTTGCTGCAGAAATAAGAATGTGAAACCCACATGATTTTGAGAGGGTGTGGATGAAAAACGACTCAATATATGAAGATGCTGAGTGGTACAGGTAGGCATGAGAAATTTTTTTGTGTTTTGAAGTTCAAATTAAGTTTCTATGTCAATGTATGGTTTCGCAGCAGATGGTTGTTTGAGGGTGATTTTTGAATTTGCTTATTTTTCTCATTCATTTTTTATCTAATTTTTTGCTCCTTTGGACTACCTTTTGCATCCAAAAAGTGGAATACAGTTGAGGATTTTGGTGCGATCTTGAATGTAAATACACCAACGCCTGTGGGAGAGTCTGAGGAAAGCACTGGTACAATAACTTGTCCAGATTTTGGATCATTTGCTGTCAAAGCTGCCAAGGGCCAAAAACTGGAATTTTGTTGAGAAAAGTGAACATTTGCTAGGGCCCAGCTGCACATTTTGATGTATCATTTGTGTGTGTCTGTGATCAAGTGTTTTCAAACTATGAAGCATCAAAAATTGTCACAAGATCGAGAATAGGAATATACGTCAGAAAAGCGCAGGAGTACAATAGTGCTCCTTACCGGAACACTAACAACAACATAATTATCAAAGATAGTAAAATAATTGTGATAATTATAATGAACTGCACTAAAATACACAATCATAATCAATAACTATTATAGAGTCTGATGGCAGCTGGAGGTAAGTAAGTCTGTGGCTGAAGGTGCTCTCTAGAAACATCTTTAGGCCATGTAGCAGAATCTAACACAATCATGGACTGCTGAATGTCCTATTCTCTCAAACAATGCCTGTTTGTATATTTTGTATGCTCTGAGCATTAACCTTCTGTGAACAGTTGTCTTTCACTGGTAACTCATGTCATCCACTTCGTTTCCTATACCAATCACCAAAGCAGGGCTTGTATATTCCACGGTGTGCACCCTACCACCCTCTGCTGTTCAGCAATGAGACATAAAAAACAATGATTTTTAATGTCAAATTGCAGACAGAGAGCAGCAGCTGCAGCAGTAGCACTAGCAATAGTAGTAGTGGTGGAAAACAAAAAAGAACAAAAGCAAATAAGGCAAAGTGTATCAGTCACTCCCAACACTTTTGGGAGCATGAAGCAAAAACACAGAGCCGAGAGGATTCAGATAAATTTTAATGCAGGTTCTTTCCAAACTTTGTCCAGGAATTTACATTTGATTTAAAATAGTGATCAATTTAATCAGTTTTGTTAAGGATTAAGGTCATGTTTGTTTGTGTGCTTTCCTGTGTAACTGCAGCTCTGCGCAGGAGGGGGAAGGCACGGTTGACCTGTATGATTTTGTATGTCATTTGTATGTGTGTATGCATGTATGTGTATGTGTGTGCATGTGTGTGCATGCAAGTAAATGGATGCAAGACAAATCGACTTTTTGAAGCAGAATTTTCTTTCATGGCTTCTATGGGTTTCTGGAGCTGGTGACATGCCACACACAGCTCAAATGTCATCACTCTCTCTATGTGCGCATACATGTGCGTGTGTGTGCATGTGTGTGTGCATGCATACGTGCGTGCGTGTGTGTGTGTGTGCTGACAGAGTGGCATGTGCTGACAGAACATCCTTACACCAGCTGACTAGCTGTGAACAAGGAGGGAGATTTTGCTGGTGACAAAAATATTTTTGTCAGTGTTCATCACAAGTGCAACCATAGCTTTGACTTTGATATTAGAGAAAAAGAAAAACAAACGTGGCACAGTCCATCTAATGTCATCTTCCTTTTGTCACACAGGAAACAGAAACACCTATTTTACGATGCTGCCAAAACAATCACTCTTAACCTTGGATTTTAGGTCTATCTGTGGACACCATTTATTTGCTGAGCGTCAACTGCTAGACGTGACATGAGAGCAAAGTGCGAGAGGAGGAAATTCACATGTTTTCCCATCAGGCAGAAGAAGAAATCTACACGCTACTTCTGTGCTCCCACCCTACATAGCCACCCTGCCCGCCCTCTGACTGCCATCATGCTGCCCGGTGGTGCTGAGCTAATGATGTCATCATTTCAAGCCATCTCTCAGCTGGACCTTGCAACCCCTGAGCCTGTTCCAGGGACACATTAGTGACCATGTGTGTCGTGCAGCTGTGGACATGACAAAACAGCCTCATGCCAAGATGGTTGAAAATGCTGCAAAACATTAGAGGAGTCTCTGTGATTGACTGCTGGAAAACGGCACTGTCATCTGGAAATATTATTTATGCCGGTGGGCCCTGGGCTCACCCAAGAGAAGAGAGAAATTCAAGCAAAGCTGATGATTTATGGCTGGGTTAAAACACAAAATAGCTGTGATTTGTCACGACAGGGATGAAGATGGGGGTGGCAGAGACATGGGTGTTGTATGATGCAAATGGTGATCGCTCTATGTTGACAACTTGTGAACTCTCCTCGCATCCTTAGATCTCCCTCCATGGTGATGGAATACGCAAAGACAGGAGAGTGGCTCCTGTGCTGAGGCCAGGCCGCCTGGACGACCGACTCTGTGAGGCAGCTGTGGCAGTCTGGCCTGTCAGTCATCTGGTCGCCTCAGCAGCTGACAAGGTCATCAGCCTTCATGTGACTCCTGCATCAGCAGATTACTATTTGTCCTGTGTGTTTACATGCTTTCATCAACTCTGAATGCAACATGGGATACAGCTAACGACATACTGTTGTGCAGTAAGACTACAAAAAAAATAAACAATAAATCAGGCCGAGTAAAATTTAATGAGTGAAAAGGAGCAAGAAAGAAGCACAGTGCAAGAAGTATGTGTGTGTGTGTGTGTGTGTGTGTGTGTGTGTGTGTGTGTGTGTGTGTATATATATATATACATATATAATGACATGCTGTTCAGGAAAGGAATCCCTGAATATATGGACCAAACTCGAAGGTTTTGAAGATGGAAATCAGTTGTGAGTGAGTTGTGTGAAACGCAGCAGAAGAACCAGCTATGTCAGAAGCTCCTGATGGAGTAATGTTCAAGGCTAGATAGATAGATAGATAGATAGATAGATAGATAGATAGATAGATAGATAGATAGATAGATAGATAGATAGATAGATAGATAGATAGATAGATAGATAGATAGATAGATAGATAGATAGATAGATAGATAGATAGATAGATACTTTATTGCTCTATTTTAAGGAAAGTTACATCTGAGGATGGAGATGGGGTTATTAAGATTGACAAAAACAACATTTTTTTTGTTATACAATACAACAATAAAAGACGTCCAAGACTGTAGGGTCTACAAAGGCTGCTGAGAAGAAATCCACTTTTTTATGTTATGCCACTTGTTAAAAAGTTTAACCAGCTATTACTTATCACTTACTTACTTATTTCCAGCATGGTTTACTCAAATTAATGCTTCCAGTGACAGATTATTTTTGTCTTGAAGTTTAAAATGGCAACATCCAGTATATAACCAAAGGCATGCAGAACAACTTTGAAAACATGCAAACAAGTACATCTCAACACATAGACATAAACACAGATACATATATGAGCACTTGTACATGCACATAAGATGACATCTTACTTCAGCATGTGAATTGCAGCACTCAAAGAAAATCCCTGGCTGTGTTTTGGCCCATCACTCACTCTGAATCTATTTTTGCATGTGGATGAACCCCAGGGACGTCTGCCACACTGAATGTGTGAGATCTTCACAATAGGATCTCTGTACCATTTTGTGACCATCCATAGAGGATTTTAGACCCACTTTGCAGGCAGATACACTAGATACCTGCTTCCTATCTATCTATCAATCTATCTATCTATCAATCTATCTATCTATCTATCTATCTATCTATCTATCTATCTATCTATCTATCTATCTATCTATCTATCTATCTATCTATCTATCTATCTATCTATCTATCTATCTATCTATCTATCTATCTATCTATCTATCTATCTATCTATCTTCAATCTATCTGTATGTCTGTCTGTCTGTCTGTCTGTCTGTCTGTCTGTCTGTCTGTCTGTCTGTCTGTCTATCTATCTATCTATCTATCTATCTATCTATCTATCTATCTATCTATCTATCTTCTATATATCTGTCTGTCTGTCTGTCTGTCTATCTATCTATCTATCTATCTATCTATCTATCTATCTATCTTCTATATATCTGTCTGTCTGTCTGTCTGTCTGTCTTTGTACACATACAAAAGCACATTAAAAAAAAGGGATCATGTGTTTACCTTTACTTATAAATGATGATACGAGTAAATAACAGATGGCTGTATTTGAAATCATTTGTATTTGTCACTGCAGTCAAGCTGAGGAGTAGCAAGAAGAATCCCTGGGATCAATAGCGCCCCCTACCATGAGGCATGAGAACTGCATGCCTCATCTAGTGCCTTTTCACAGCTGTTTTAGCTTTCTGTTCAGCACACTCAAAGTGTTTGAACAATTTAGTAGTGGCATACAGAGAGACAGCAATACGACTTCACTGCATAGGGTTTGCACATTTCGAATCATAAACGCGACAATTCAGCAATTTTGATTAAAAATTAATCTAAAATTGGTGAAGTTATAAATACAAATCACTGGTTAAATATAACTGTTTCATTATCTTTTTCATTTTACTTGTTTTTTTCTTTACATGATGACAGGTGAGGCTGTGCCTCACTTGCCTCCCCTTACTGCACGTCACTACCCTGTGTTCCATGAATGTAATGAGTGTAATGAATGAATGCAAATGCAAAAGTTTAACAGTAATAAATAATGATATCTGTGGCAAGCAAGTTGAGTACTTTAATTTACACATGTCCTGAGACTTTTCTAGTTGGACAGTTGCTTAAGAAGCAAATGTTCTATTTATCTTGGCCTCAACGCTCTATCTGAGCCTCCTGTAGCATTGTCTGCTGTCATGAGCAGCACTTACATTTCTTTTTAGTCCCTAATGTGCCCACAGTGGCCACACCAATGGCAAAGACTTCACTTCGAAAGCCAGTCACATTGCCCTTTCCACTAGCACCGCTCCACACAGCCTGGGGCTGCTGGGTGTAAGAGGCTGTCCTTGCTTGGTTTCCATTGTGTGTGTGTGAGAGAGAGAGAGAAAGAGAGAGAGAAATGGGAGAGAGAATGAGAGAGAGAGGTTACAGTGACAGGGACAATGAATGAGTGATGATGGCGTGGCACCGTGGCTTTGGTCGCTCATCTTTGTGCCCTAAAATTAAAGGGACTGCAACAGTGATGAATAAAATTAGCTGATTACTTGTGTGTGTGTGTGTGTCTGTGTGGCAGAGGGCTTGTTATTTTCCGTCTGATGAAGATTTGTGCCAACTCCCTCTGTTGATGCCTCTGTTTGAATGGTACACTAAGTGAATTCACTGTTAAGCCTCCGCTATTTCAACCCAATCTATAAATTATCACATTTTCACATTTATAAACAGAAATATGTGACCTCCTGAGGGATGACTTTTCACCTTTATTAATATTAACATCACATAAAATCAGTGTGTAAACTGCATTATTGATCAATAGGCCAGGCATCAGAAATCTAAGTGACAGGCTATTTGACACAGAGATGCATGTATCTGCAAATTGCAAACTGAGAACAAAGACTAACTGCATTAAAATAAACTCTGAGATATGAATTGATTAATATTCTCAACCTACTTGACAGTCATGGGTCCACTGGAGCCTTTCCCTGCATGCAGCACAGGAAATTCACCCTGGACAGGTCATCAGTCCATTACAGGATATTCAGACACTCACTACTCACTCTTGTACTCACACCAATCTAATGTAGAGTTTCCAATCACCCTTACCATGCATGTTTTTTTAACTGTGACAGGAAACCGGAGCACCCGCAAAGAAATCCAGGCCAGGTCTTGACCACAGGATCTTCTTGCCGTGTGGGAATAGTGCTCACCGCTGTGCATCCCTGAGAGATATTCCCATGAGAAACTATCCACATTGGTGGCTTTTTAGTCATATAATATTGTCTGGATGGTAAAACCAGATATGCAGTCCTAAAGAGCCAGTGACGGCTCCTGTAGTGCCACCATGAGGCTAACAGCTGCAGTTCAGAGCAAATTCTTTATACATTTGCGGCTTCTGAAACTATTTCAGAATACCTTCTTTATTTCCAAATGTTAATGACAACTACAACAATTGTATAGGGCAATTAATAAAGAATGTTACAGCTACATCTAAAGAATGTCAACAACAAAGCACATCTTCATCACAGTCATGTTGTTTGCAAACTCCATATCCATCTTCAGCTGGTGAAATTGACTCGTGACCATTAATAGGCAAAGGATGACTTCGGATTTATTAAATATAATGTTGAAAAAAAAATGTATATTTTACTTCTTACATATTAAGAATGATTTCCGAGTGGGAAAGAACTTCCAAGTGCAAGACTATACCTTCATATTAATCATGTAAGATTTTCCAGGTTTACCCATGGGAATGCCTTGCTCAGTTGCCTCTGTTAAAAGTGACATGACTGAAAATGTTCAGACAGAGCTGCTGACACGAAACAGAGGGCAGAAAAAAACCTGGTGGTCAGAGAATTACTCACATTCAGGCATCTGAAGGCATAACTGAGCCCTGATCCCCACATAAACACATCCCTCAATAGCACAGCTGAGAAAGAGCAGCGGAACTTCTCAATTGCATGCAAGTAATACAAACCCTCCACAAGATCAACCGACCATCTCATCTGCCCTGGCAGTTGGCAAGACTTGGAAGGTGTGTGTCTGCAGCTGACAAGTCAGGGTTGAGTCCAGGGTTGACAGGGCACATTCCTCATCAAGTGGCAAACAACGTGAGTGGAAAGGCACAAATTTGTGTGCCTGTGTTTCTGCACCTCATCCTCTCAAGCTGTAGGCATACTTCATATTCCATCTCTCATTCTTGCATGTGTGTTTACATTTTCCTCTCTGTCTCACTGCCTTGTTCCATCGTTTTCTCACCTGATTTTTCCCCATGCTGGGAGATGACACAGTTAGGAGGCTGTGGTTAATCAGAGCTCATCCTCGGGGTGGAAGGATGGAGAAACTTTCCTTATATCACATCATCTTTATTTCTACAGCCCTAGCGTCTTGCTTGCAGCACCAGAACAAGGGATTGAGACCTTTTGATGGATTGATGGGCAGCAATGATGGGTTGGGTTCAATTAATTTTTTTAATGACACCAGCTTATAATTTATGAACAAGTCATTCATCAATACCCCAAATTATCATTTTGAAATTGTTCAAGAGAAATAATCAAAGTCACAATTTGATATTTGTGTGAAAATACTGTATAGATTAATGGATATATAGTTAAAAGGATGGATAGACTGCAACTAATTGGCAACCTCTCTAGGGTATATTACTTACCTTACTACCCAAACATGAACAACAGGTAATACTGTTGGTTGAAAATGCATTAATATTAGAACAAATATTAGAAAAAAAAACTTGAATATTTAAATCAGGCATCCTAGGTAGACATTAAAGCCCAAATGCCCCTAAACTTTTTTTAAATATAATGAAATAGTAGTAGTGTAGTGTAGGGTCCCACTACATGAAGCCAACAGACTCAAACTTAGGCTTTAAGATGGCGTATGATTGGATCGGAAAATTAGTTGTAGTATTCAATTCCAGCTTCTTTGAACTCAGGCATCAGATAAAGGTGGAGCCCTTCCATGCACAAAAGCACTTTGAACAGTTATCCACACCTTCATCACTTTGGAGTTAGCCACTACTTCCTCTTGTCTGTACAAAATGGTTGCCTCTAAACTAGGGTTGGATATCGTTTCAGGTGTATCCGATACGGTACAAAACTGGTACTTTTGAAACGGTGCCGGTGCTTAAACAGTGCCTGAACCAGTGCTTTAAAATGCTTAATAACAGTGCCTTCCAGTCAGCTAGTTCCAGTTAACTATTCTAGATGATCTCAAGATAGATGTTAACTGGGTACAGACAACCGATGCTGTTCGAAGTAGTGATGGCAAAGAGGACTGACGACATGAGGAGATGGCCTCCTATGACGTACGGGGACAATTTAATTACTATTTAATTATTTGGGGTAGACGGTGCAATGTTGAAAAACTACAAACCGAGGCACCGAGGCATACCCATACCTCCACAGCAGAAGGGCCAGTCACATCCTGCTGCATAGACCAGATAATGAGTTGTTCTTGTTTTTAAATGCCACCTTAAACCACAAAATGAAAGGAACACACATAGGGCTTTTTGGAGGATTTTTAAGTTAAGCGCCCTCAGCCTATAATGCCGGTTTTCTTCAACGTGGGGAGGCAGATAAAGATTAAATGTCGGCCCAAAGCATTCACTCCTCTTCTTCCCGTGAGTAAAATATTCCTGTTGAAGAGACAATTGCCTCTTTTTCCATTTGTTATGGCAGCCACGGATTGCACAAATAATACTTGTCAGTTGAAATCACTTTTTATGACACTCGATTTCAGTTATCGCCAATGAGTCTGCCACCACCAGAAGTTCTATCACAAAATAAACAAGATGGCTCCACTTATGTAACCATGGAGAATAGGGTGAATAAGTGATGATAAACATTGTCCAGTTGTTATAGCATTGCGCCATCTTCAACGCGACACCACTGAAAAAAAGTAGGGGGGAAAAAATCAACAAGAATGATACACGCATTGGAGGAAATCGAGGGGATGATAATATTGATCCTGTGTATGTAGCTGTTTGCCATATCAAGTAGAAAAGTGTTGTCCCAGAAGAGGCTGGACAATGAAATGCTATGGAAAATTAAAGCGCAGTTTGGGAAATACTCCAGAAATTAGACCACAAAACCAGTGGGGTTACATGGCAATGCAACCCCACTCGTCCAACTATACTCTGGGAGGAAACTTTTCTTGTTTGTAACTTGTGCTGATGCACTGGTGTTTCCGATGACACCCAGCCCTTCTTAGCCCGATGTGGCCTGGCAGACGAGCAGGTACTAGAAAAACAGTACCGGGTTACACATTCCAGGTAATAGAAATGCACATAATTTGCACATCTATTTTATTTGCCCTCAAAATGGCTGAAAATTGTGAGTTGTGAGAAAATTGAGTTGTTTTGGTGCGTTATATGAGACACCTCAGTTATGATGTCATGATGTAGGGAGCATCGACCAGCATCATCACTTAAACTAGTGGGTCAACCTGGATCAGACGGTCTCAATGCATGCCAATTGTAGCCGAGTTGTTTGAGGGCGAATTTTACCCATATCACTTGCAGAGTCATTTGAAGCGGATTGAATGAGAGCTTATTAAATGCCTGGGTCTCAAACCACCACACTTCACTGATAAGTGACAGAGGCCTGGAAACCTGATTTGCGTATGTGTGCATGCATAATGCATGAAAGGAGATGCATGCTGGAACTACAGGTTCCCAAAGTGTGGGCAGGGGACCCCCTGAGGTAATTAAAGGTGCTCTGGAATCCAGTAAATGCTATGTTGTCCCCAGATATACTTAAATTTAACACATAAATTTAAACTACTACTTCTTCATAAAACATTTACAATGCTGATTCATAATTCATGTATAATAAATGAAAGAAAGCATGCCTTTGCTGCTGAAATGCTATTTAAATTAAATGTCCGTTTCTTTGCATGTTATTGTGACTGACTGTGATCCAGTGCAGACACATCAGAAATGTGTGTCATGAGTGCTTCCTACCATATTCATTTAATAGAGCCATAACAGATTCATATCAGAATATGGTTGAACTGTTTTGCATTTGTCATCATTTGTGTACATCAGTTATCTTATCTGTTATCTTTTTTAAATTTTGCATACCAATAATAACAATACAGGTTTGTTTTATAATAGAGTTTTATTCTATAGATTAAGGTAAATTAACTTATGACAGTGATAGATTTTGTCCCCATGTTTATGTGTACCAGGATTGACCATGAGCTCTACTTGTTTTAAATGGCCCAGAAGCTCCCAGCTCCCAGGCTCTTGCAGTAGTTTGGAGACATTAGATGTTGACCTAGTGCTGCCAACCATGGGACAAACACAAAGTGACATCAGACATGATGTCAAGTGAATGGAAGATTGATGTTGTACCTGTGGCCTTCAGCTGTGACTGAAAGTGAATCACTGGTCTGGATTATGTATGTAAGGGTTAACATTTTATTTCAAAGCCTACTGATAAATCTCTGTACTTGAGCAGGGATTAACAACAAAACAAAACAAAAGGATCCTGATCCAGTATGTGCAGTCCAGGAGTAGAGCTTGGCTTGATTTTCTTTTCCTTTTTTTGTTTTGATCTGTTTTGATGTTGACACTGTACCTGTCCATTGTAGTGAAGAGAGAGCTGAGCTATATGACAAAGCTCTCGGTTTAAAAATGTATCTTAATTCCAACTGTTGACTATGATTATGAGCTGTGGGTAATGACTGAAAGAATGGAAATTGCAAGTACAAGCAACTGAACTGAGTTTTCTCAGTCTTGGAGATAGTATGAGGAACTCAGACGTCCAAGATGGGCCCAAAGTAGAGCTGTTGCTCTTTTATACTGAGAGGAACCAGTGTAGATCCCAGGGCAAACCCAGGACATGCTGGGAATGAAATCTCTTGTCTGGTCAGGACACAAAAACTTGTAAAACTACTCTTTTTTTTCACAAGGAGGAGCTTTACTGTCTCTGCCCAGATGAAGGAATCACTTGTCATGGTTCTGATGGATGCCACCTGTATGGCACTTCATGAACTGCAGCTGAAGTTCTTTGCAGGAGGAGAGTAAGATGATATCACTCATACCTTTGAACATATTGGAGAAACAGCAACAATGCCAAAGTTTATCTGGCAGCCACCCTCCTGATGTTCCTTTGACTTTGCTATAACTGAGAAAGATGAGCCAGATGGTAAGCTGTGAATATTCTCATTGCATGTATCTGCAGTGCGGGCAGCAAACACATCCACCCTCTTGTCTCATACATAACCACTCTGTTATCTCTCTAATGGCAGCTTTAAATGCAAAAACAACATTGTAGTTTTAATTATCCAAGTATTTCTTTTGCCCAGGACTTCAGGTAATGAAAAGTAATGTTAGACATACACACATAGAGTATACTATTCTACATGGCTCATGTGACCTTGAAAGTTAATAATAAAAACTGCACATCTGAAGTGCTTTGCAATTTGTCACTGTGCAATTTAAGTGTACAGAGTGTTTTTATTGTTGCAGGAAGTAGCACCACCCAGCGAGTGTTGTCCACTGCGGGCTTCAGGTGCACTTGGAGAGCTCCAGTAATAACCGTGACTCACTTTCACTCACCTCATGCTGGTAAAATTGGGAAAAAGGATGAACTCTTCCCACAATCCCATGAAGGCCAGTTAGTCATGCAATAGTGATGCCATTGTTGTGGATTTTGGCAGAAAGTAGTTGTAAACAGAGCTATACCTTATGCAGACCTATGCAAACATGAAATGCTTCTTTGTCAAGCTCTCAAGTTTTCTGCTTTTCAGTGGGAGCTGACGCTCTACCCTGAAGTGGAAGACACTGCAATTGGCTAGAGGGATATTATCTAGGGCTGCAGTAGCAATGTTGCTGCTGGTTATCCTGAGCCATCTTTTCCTGTGTGCCCTTGGCCAACAGAGCCAGGAGAGCAAGTACCCTACCCACCCTGTCCCCCAACCCGCTCCCTGTGCTGGTGCAGGGCAGGTGGCCCAGAATCCCAAATGTCAGCAGATGGCTTAAGAGATGACAGCTGCCGCTACATCTTGAATGTCCACCGCCACATTTCGAGAAGTGTTGAAAAGGACAAAGTGACATTTGCAGCGTTGTCCTCTCAACATCCCCTTGTCTCCACTCTCTGTGTTTCCACCACGCCAACCCTTGTTTCCTGCTCTGCTGGGGCCATGAATCCTACATAGGATACTAGTCTGCTTACCAGGCCAAACATCATGCTGTTTGACATTCATCATTTATTGATAGGCTGTTCTTTAATTGCAGCAGGAGGGTGTTTAGCTTCCTTGCCCTCATGCTGGCTAATCCATTGGAAGGCCTTCCTACTGAGGGCCCACATTTATTTAGCGCACTGGGAGCACCACTGTTGACTTATAATGGTTGTGACACACAAAACATAACCTGCGGGGTAGTATTTTCCTCCTCTTTGTATTTGGTCTGCATTTCAGTCTTCTTACAATTTTTTCATTCTAAGTTTGAGCAGAGGGCATAGGTGGGTTGGGGGCTGAAATTGAATGTTGAATGGAAGCACAGTAAGAGTGAGTCTCTTAACCTTAATGCACAGGTGCAAAAGCAATGGACAAGTGAAAGCTCTTGGGAGTTTGGAAAACTGGAAGTTTTCAGTTCCACTCATCTTGGTTACTGTTCCTGTTACTCTAAAATAAAAAGAAAAAAGAAAACATGCCACTCTTTGGACCCTGTGGGATTTAGCTAAACTAATCTGTCAGTGTGTTTTACTACTACGACCCTGGTGCTCTTGTAACCATTCACCATTCTCAGCTAGTCTGTTTCCGTCATGGAATTAATTTGCACCTGAAAACAGTATTTTACTGTTAACATCAAATATCAATAACAGTAACAACAACAAATAACTTTGCTGTAAAAATAACAGTTACCAGTTGTTTTTTTTCCCCTCATAAAGTTTATTTTGAAAGTGATGCATGAAAGTGAAGTGATGTATATTAACAGTATTAATCAGAAATCATTATGGGAACATTGTGCACATGCAAGTCACAGAACCCCTTTAAAACATAGTTTCAACCAAAGTTCATCACAGCTTCAAAAGCAATGAATTCCAAGTGGGTAAAATACAAATTCAGCAAACATGCCATTGAACGTTTCATTATAAAAAAAAAAAAATCATTTTGTTTTTTCAAAAATGAGAAATGAAAAAACACAAAAACAAAAACAACAATCCAATTAATGTGTAAACCACGTTTTGCACATTTAACTCATCAATAATGCAGTACGGCCTTGCTCCCATGATTGTGCTCTGACCCAGATGACGACCTGAGGACATGTCAGGAAGATAAACCTGGATTCATGTTGTGTCTCCACTGACAAGGTCACTAAATCCTCAAGCGTTGGCTTGTTCCTGCCTCGTGTTACATGTACACTACTTGCAACACGGCAGTTACGTGTCATTACTGCAAAGACTTGAAAATCAATTTGTGCAACCAGCTGTTGAGAAAGCCATACTCTCTTCCTCTTGTGTACACTGAACATCAAATAGAGTGTCTTAGTCTTTCAAGGTTAATGGAGAAGAAAGACAAATAATGACAGTATTTAAAAAACATATATATTTCAATAAACTTTTTAAATTAGTTTTAAGGTTGAAGCCTTGAATAGTTCATGTTATTGTGATAAAAATATGCCAGTTTTAGTTTAGTGGATCATTTTGGTCATCTTGTTCATACACAAGAACATCGGGTAAAGCCAGAGGCAGAATAAGGTCCATGCTCCTAATAATATGAGCAATTTTAGCAAATGCTATGTATGTGGTAACACCAGCACACAATTGAAAGAGTCTTATCCATTACACTTGAGTAGCTGCATAAAAAGGCAAATCAACAGAGTTGATTTTTTATTGCCTTTTATTTTGCCTTATAAAGCAAAATCAAAATAACATTTGTTGCACTTCTTGGTGTGAATCAGCGTTAAAATTGATTGACTGGGAATACAACTCTAATATACCTGCATGACAAAGTTGCCAACAGACTGAAGAGGACTGCAACACTCCCTTTCCAACACATTTTCAGGGCTTTTACTTGGACAAATTGCTGTCAGGAGACTCCAGGGATCACGTTTGGGGATTGGACGTCTGCATGACTACCCTTAGCAACAGAGTGGTCATTATGTCTGCCAGTGGCACTGCTCCAGATGCATTTCAGTGTGAACCATTACAAGTTTATTTCATTTGAGCTGCTTAGCAAGTAATCAGCTGGCAAAGAGAACGTGTTGTCTTGTTGTGCTTTTTCCAAGAAAAGCTTTCCCTGCAGTTATGTCCCCCACTCTGTGAGGTAAAAATAAAACTATGAAACATGCCTCTACTACAAGTGGATGGCTAATATTAGCTCATGCATGACTCACAGAATCTCATAAGTGCTTATACTGGACGTCTTTTATGTCCTTCATTTCATTCAGGAGTTGATTAACATGCAAATTGTGTTAATAAGTGTCTGTGCCCCTCTACCTGCATCCATTGCAATCGAAAGGATGAGTTATTTGATGCCTCGTGCCAAAAGCAGACTTATAGGAAGATCAGGTGTGATAATACCCTGTCTTTACAAGATCTGCATAGCAGCAAAGAGTACCCGTGACTCTCACAAGCACATCAGGGATCAGAAGGGAAGAGGGAGATATAACAGTCACTATACTGAGCAGGATAAAAACAGGACCTATTCTTTCGTATATAAGGTGATCAGTTAACCCCCCCCCCCCCCCCCCCACACACACACACACACACACACACACACGTGCACTCAAGATCCATTGCTTGTTTCTTAAAACCTGCTTTTAATGTTAATCGAATTAATTGAGCCATCTCGACTGGATCAGCGCAGCTTGTGGTGTTTTTCTGCTAATATGTGCTGACTGTGATGAAAATCCCCTGCTCTGATGAAAGAGCTGTTCAGTTCCCCATGGCATAGAGTCAATACAGTGATGCTGCAGACTCATCTGACTTCAGTGGAGGCCTCAAGCATGGAGTGGTATTATTAGATTATCTGTGATGAAATAAGTTAGATGGTATTGCCAAATGCCTGGTTGTTACGAAGTGCAATGTGTGTGCGTTGGGTCGAATGCATCCTTGTCTAGGTGGACACTTAAGTGAAACATTAAGTGGACATTAAGTAAAAACTTGATGCATTAGGTTTGCATTCTGAATATGTTATTTTCTTGGAGATATGCAATTACCATCCATGACAGCATATACTCAACTGAAATTTCACACCATAGTCTTCACCAGTGTAATTCACTGCCCTCCATGGTGTAACTGCACTGGCTCACAGTCCAAATCCCTTTCAGGGAATTAAGTACACATTCCAAATTAATTGTCTTCTCTCTTTCAGGGTTTGAGACAGACAATGCCAATTTTACAGTCCATTCTGAGTCATAAAATACATAAATTAAAGGGCAAATTAGTTAATGTAAAGATCATTTTTTTAAGTGGACAGATGATCCGGATTGATGTTTTTGTCCTGTAACAAAACTCAGTTGTCCTAATACTGGAATAAAAAAAATAAATGAATGAATATGCATGGATGACTGCTAATGCCATTTGCGGACAAAACAGATTCTGCAAGGTCAGCTTGTTAAAAACAGGATATTTCCTAGAAGTAAATGAAGGTGATGGTTGAAAATTTCAAATGTATTCCAAATAAACCTTATTTATTTTCCTTATTTCCTTTATACATGCAGATAGATATTCTTAAATAGGAAGCAACAGCATTACAAATAAATATTATCTTCATGTCTGCCATGATTTTTCTAGATACAACAGACCATCATTTCTTTTCACTATAGGAAGTGACATCACATGTTGACAGCATGGTTCAGGCACGCCCCCCTAGAAAATAAGGAGAAGGGAGAGGGCACGAGATAGATGCTGGTGGATTCAGAGGCAGACATTGGACTGGCATGGCTGTGTGCAGCTCAGCACTGCGATCTCCACGCACGAGGCTCCTGCCTGGACGCTTGGATTCTCCCTGTACAGCAGCACAGCCTTGATCCAGAGCTGGACAGCGCAACACTGATGCATGCTGTGTTTTTCACAGCATGTTGCAGGTCAGTGGGAGATAGGGAGAGAATAATAAGAGGGGACAACCTTACCGCACACTTGAGCGATGTTCCGTGAGCTTCCCTCTCTCTCGTTTCACACTGCTGGGCATTTTTACACGGGGACCTGGGACTGATGGAGGGATATAATTATTTTACTCCTTGCTTGTCATGCTTAAATCACAGCTGCCGATATCCTTTTGTGTCAAAGACCTTAATATCTTTGTCTGTCACTACCGCCAGATCAACTGTGGAATAGCGTGGCGGACGGAGCTCCTTTCTCTACCCCCCTTTCCCTTGTCTGTGCCCCCGGCTTCTCATCGCTCTCGGCTCACTCGTGTCTATTTACCTCTCTCCAGCTACCCTCCCCTCTCTGTTAAGCTCCGTCTTTCTTTCTCTCCTGCTCCCCGCCGCTTACCATCTCCCTCTCTTTGCTCCTTCAAAGCAGGCAGTCTGCTGTTCTGTGCAAGCAGCTTGATACATGATCTCCTGGAACACAGTTTCCACCACTGCTCAGCCACCTCACACTTCCTGAGCTCTTCCAGATTTCCATCTCTACAGTGACAAGATGTTCTTCCCTGAGGATTGATCCCCGTCCACCCTGTTTCACCCCCCCACCCCCCCCCACCCCTTGTCCTGATCTCCTGCCCTCTGACCCTCACTGTCTTGTTCTCTACCCTCACCCACCCACTCCTGCTCACCCTCTTTCCCCCATTATTCATTTCACCCCCTTGACCATGTTGCCATGTGTCTGCTGGCTCCAGCCTATCCTCATCTTGCTATCTTCTGCCTTATGGACCCGGGGGGAAAACTGCCCAGCCACCTGCCTGTGCCCAGATCCTCACACTGTGGACTGCAGCGGCCGTGGGCTGACCCGTCTTCCCGATGAAATCCCACTGGATGTGCGCAGGCTCTTGTTGGCTGACAATTGGATACCGCGCATACCCTCGGATTTCCTGGTTCTGTACAGTGACTTGGTATACCTGGACCTCCGGAACAACTCCCTCTCCCACATAGAGCCGGGGACTCTGAGCACCACTTCCAGGCTGGTCTTCCTGGACCTGGGCAGCAACAACCTGACTGAAATCCCAAAGGGGACATTTGGGGAGTCCCGAAGCCTGATCAAACTACGGCTTGGCAACAATCCCTATCTGAGCATGGTGAACGAGGAGGCTTTCCTGGGTCTCACCTCTCTGAGAGAGCTGGAACTGGAGCGTAATGCACTGTCTACCCTAAAGGTGGGGGCGCTGAGTCAGTTGCCCTCCCTGCGTGTGGTAAGACTAGAGGGCAACCCCTGGGTGTGCAACTGCAACTTTGCCAACCTGTTCGTCTGGCTGATGGAGAACAGTCACAAGCTTCCAAACGGTAAGCAGCAACATGACAAGAATTCCATGTGCTTGACCCAAATAAAGTGTATCTGTACACAGCGTACAACTGTATCATGGCTAATCCATTGCCATAACACTGCTGTGGTCTATTTATGTTTTCCCCGTAGGAAAGGAAACTCCTCCTCCCTCTCCCTTGCTATAATTTTATCTCTTTGTTCCTCCACTCCCATTGCACATAATGTGTGACTCCGAATATGTAATATGAGGTGGCTTTTGTTTGAAAGCAACAAACTATGAGCATGCTTTGTTGGCTCAATTTGAACATTTGAAATAAGACTGAAGCTCAGAATGCAAAATTACATAGCAAGAAATGAAAAGCCTTATGATAATCTTCACAGTTTTACCATGCACTGACCTGCGTGGTAGCCACTTTGTGGTTTTATATTTATGTAATATTTATGTAACACTTGCATTTTAGTGCACATTCAGCAATATTGTCAATGATTGTTTCCCCTCCACCAATGAAAACCAAATCTTTCCACTTATTCAGTGCTCACTGCTCTGTCCATGTGAATTTTTAGACTCATACTATGGAGTCTTGTCTACCACTATGATTCAGCCTGGAGGTTTGAGTTAGATAACAAGGGCTGAAGTTTCACTGTGTTTGAGTGTGTATGGGTGATCTGAATGTGTGCATGTACATCTGAGGAACAACAGAAGACAAAGAGGGATCACCACATGCCCCTAAGTATTTTTCTGAAGCTAAGAAGCCGTTTAGTTTCTAACATCCAAAGTGATTGACTGAAACAGGCAATCTATCACAACCATTCAAATCTCTGAATCATGGTAAGCTTGCAAAGAGAATATTTATTTTAAACACCTCTCAGAGGCTATTTATTTTGAGACAAATCACCATAGGGCCCATAAGGATTTACTGATGTTCAGCTCTATGTGTTTTAATACTAATGTCCTTTCAGAGAGCACAGACAGCATCTGTGCAGTGCATATGGGAACAAAGACGACAAAAATACAGACCTGCCAGTTCAGCCACAAATTACTATTAACAGGATTTATTATTATATCAACATCGGTGTGTACTGTATAGATACGATATAATTCGAACTTAATCTAGGAATTTAATTTGAACATAGAACATTGATCATATTTGTTAAATAATTCTTATAGATGTGCAAGGAGTATGTTAAAAACATCATTCTACTTTAAAATCTAGACCATGCTCAAGCACACTGTCCTGTACTTGAGGATGTAGAGATAAGAAGCAGGGCCATTTATTTCTGTGTCTGTTCCAAGGTTGTTCGGGGTGGGAAACCTTGACCTGTATATATAAACTTTTTTTTTGTCCAGGGGACAAATTGCTATGTCCCAAATCCTTGTGGAAGTTGTGTGAGAGAACTGTGGAACCAACACTCTGGCCTCACCTCATCAGAACCTGGCACTGAAACCTCTGCATGTACACATCAAGAAGTGTCTCTGTTGAATGATGCATTTTTTCCCCAAAGAGAAATGAGAATCTTGCCCCAAATATGTTTGTGTACGTGTCTGCAAAAGCTTCAACTCAGTTCCTTTAAGAGAGCTCTCTGGCATCTAAAAACTGCTGACAACTGAAAAAAAAAAACACCTCATGTACATTTAGGCCATTGTGTACTCGGCTATTGACACTGCTTTAACTTTCCTCAGGAGTTGTTCTGCATTTGCCCCCGAAAAACAAGTTTGGGCCTGTGGGATGGAAAAAGTTTACAAACTGGCAAAAGAACCTAATTCGCCTTAGAAAAAGGCTGCAATTGCATTAATCACAGGTCCTAAGTATTGTCAACTGGAAGGCATAAAGAATTGCATTAGGAGTGCTGGCGAGGCAGACGTCAACAACAAAGAAGAAGCCAAAGGCGCAACCGGGCTCCTAGCATGGCTGCCAGCTGGCCTGAGTGACTACACACAGTTAAATTGAGTTAGTAATGCATATCTCACCCCATATGGCACTCTTATATCCCCATCAGTGAATGTTTGCTTTGTGGCCCAGAGACAAAGCCACCAACTTAGACAGACATGCTTTTTGGTTTGGTTTAAATTAGTCTGCATTTTATATGATTTTATTTTTGTCTAATAAAAGACATCTTGACATTTCGTTGAGATGCTAATATATGTTATAAAGGGGATTGGATGACAAATAAAATTTAATCGAAAATGAATACCTGCTTTAAAAGTTAAGGCAGTTGTTTTTCATCTCCTTTGAGTCAATGCAAATTAGTTCTGGATTAGGTCAAAGAGGACAAAAAGATGCTTCAGGAAGAGAGTGAACTAAAAATATCCTTTTACAAAAAGATTTTGTCTTCCTCAGTGTATAATCAGAGCTGCTTAATTTTTCTTACCATAAGACAGAACAAAGCAGCATATCTAGCAATTACTAGAGAACACTGTAACTAGCTGCACATTCTCATATAATAAGTCCGTCTGTGACCACCAGCATACCTTTCTCACTTCCCAAGTATAAAAAAAACACACACAACCACTGAACTACCTGTTATAAACTGATTTCTTCACAGTGTTAGCCCTCTATGAGATTACAGAGGTTACTGCTTTGTCACACAGACTACTGAACAAACACTAGGTAGCATGGAGGATTATAGTGAGATGCATTTGCAAACATGCTCACTTCACACATGCAGGTGTCATACCACCACACCTAATTAAGATAATGACTGAGCTCTTGATCACAGAAAAATGCAATGACCTATTCCCTGGAATGCTTGTTGGAAGTGTTGCACAACAACAGATGGACACTCATTAGTGAATGAAGTTGACTCAGTAAGCTTTTCAATATGTATCAGCCTGAAGAGCCACCATCAGTGTGGGTGTTTCAGCTTAATACCTCGCTCATCACTGAGAAGATCAATTACACTGATGGAAATGACTATTTAAACTGTACACCAGTGTGCTTTTTCCATCCATGTGGGCGTAGCATCCTCATGACTGTATCGTCATGCAACAATTCAGTTACAGAGCCTGCACTTCAGTTGAGACCTGAACATGACCTTTCTTGAATCCAAGAGCTGCACAGATACGTAAAACACATAACGTTTAAAGCTACTACAACTCATCCCAGCATCCAAATTGCACAATACACCTTAATAATTACAAGTATCCTGTTTGTGTTTACATTGGCATAGAGGCAAATCGAGGAAACCTGGAGGTACAAGAATGGGATGTTGAAACCGAGCTTTATTTGTATTTCTCAGCATACAGAGGCACAGACCAATTGTGTCTGATGGTGAGATGCTCCATAGGCAATTCATACATCATAGACAGCATGGTTCAAATTACAGGGGAGTTGGAGAGGAGCTTCGCTCTCCTGACAAAGGCACGAGCTCCCTTGAAAGCCTCCCACTGACAATTTTTGGTTTGGTATCTGACACATTTCCCACCCTTGCTTCAGAGGTTATATTCTATTTTCCACACAGTACAGTTCTGTATATATTCTGTATATATGCTAAAATGTGTTTTTGGCTCATTACATTGTGTTTTCAGAACTGTCTCAACTAATCAACACAGCTCTATGTTTTTTCCTCCATGCATAGCAATATTGCATTCAAATGATTTGCACAGCCACCTGAATGCCTCATCATTTGTGGAGAGTTCACATACAATTTATATTAATTTTGGATATATTGTGAAGGCATGTGTGCCACCTCTGTATATGTGAGCTACTGAGTGGATTTGCAGCTGCACATCACTGGAACCTGGAGGTCGTAAACGTTTGAATAATGCAACCAGTGTATTATCCACTGTGATCCCTGCTGACTCAAGGTAAGAATCAGACTCTGAACAGTCTCAGATGTGTATTTGTTGGACTGGCTCTAGTCTGCGATATCAGTGTTTTTATATACATTTCACAATTTTGTGTTGTAACGTAATGTAATGTCGATGCAATGTCATGGTGCACATTGGCAAATAGTGCTTTTCTGAAAGGCACTGTGTAATGCAGACAGTGAAAAGCAATAAATAAATATGTCAGATCTTCACAATCATGTTTCAAGGCAGCTTTTATCTTCTTTCAGCCGACCCATGTGTAAATATTAGAAAATAGTAGATTGTTTTCCCCTTTTGTCTTGTTTCCTGTGAACAGAGTACATTTTATTCAGGCATTTGTATGTAGAATTGATGATGATTTGAATTGATTTCCACCTCAAAGTGTTTCTTTTTTGTTTAAAGGAGGTTCTGGCTAAACAGCTACAAGCATATATGTCCATGAATTCCACAGTATAATTAATTTGACTGTTCAAATCTCAGCCCAAGGGTTGGTTCAATGGTCAAATGCATCAATATAACTTCCTGCACAGTGTAGTGCCAGCTGACTTACTGATCTCTGTTGTAAACTTATTTCAAAATTATATTACTATAAACATAAAGCCATGGTGCTATTTTTGAAGTCATCCTGAGATATCTGTAGTTCTCGCTGTGGTGTCCTGCATATTGGAGTAGCTATGGAGCCCGAGCTGTAAACCCAATTCCCATTCCATTTTCACATCTTGATTTCCCTTGAGATTTCAAGTTCACAAAGTGGCACACTTTTTTGTTTGCATAACTTTGATTACTGCAGTTTAGCATGATGAGTAGGTGGAGGATGCTTTATATTCTGTTGGAAGAGTTGGGATTAAATGGATCAAAAATCAAAAGAAAACAGAACAGATCTTTTCCCACATTGCTGAATCTAATGTGTCACATAAAGCATTGTTTTGCTATGGAACTACCCATCACCTAACTATCTGAAAGTGTCTCCTTTTGTTTTACTTTTTGACTACCATTTGTAAGGTTTTTGGTCACAAATCAGATACATCAATGTTTTAACAGAAGGATGAGTGTAAGCATGATCCACTGCTGTCTCCAGTGCTCTTGGGTTAAGGATGAACAAAGGCCATGTATAATTCAGAGTGACACAGTTCTATGTCACATTGGCCAGGGTAATTGGAGCCAGAGCTGCCCACAGGGCAGGGCAGGCCAACTCCCATGAGAGACTGAAGCTGAGGCCCATCGTGGCATTGCTATCAACACCACCCCAAGACATGAACAGTTTCTGTACGTGCTGGCAGTTCATGTGACAGGGTCAATGCCTGAATTTTCCTTTGTGGCCTATCAAGTTGCTCACTAGAGACCTGTTAACCACACAGCAAATATAATCCTGCTGACCAGCACAGTGTGGCACGCACACCATGTCACACGGCCCCACCTGACATTGTCTGCTATCTTTACCACCCTAGGATGTGCACTGAGGAAAATATCTATTCCATTAGGGCAGGCTGACAGCTTCTTTTATCCTGGCCTAATTTAATGTTTATTTAAAGTTGCGGCCTGTGTGAAAGAGTGAGTGCTGGGCGGGCGAGAGAGTGGTGTGTGAAAGAGGTGGACAGAATTACACTGTGATGGTATCGGCTGCTGCGCATACAGGAGTTGAGTGGGATAATCCTCTGGGGTGAAAAAAGAAAGGTTAAAAGCCAAAAGCTTTATTGCACAGCCGCACATGATGGATACTGTCCCTCCCTGTTTGCGTGTGGTCCAGTGTGTAGGGTTAGAAGTGATGTAGAAATTGTTAAGAATTAAGTGTTCAGCATTGTTGGATCCTGATGAACTGTGACAACAGACAAACCTCCTCTGGCCATGATGAAAAACTGAAAAGATGTGTAGTATTTCATGGTAATTATAAGTATTTGCTCCTGAACCACTGTCTCTTGTCATTTTGAAAGTAGCTGCTTCCTGTGTTGGAGTTTGTGCTTTTGGTGATGAGACTTTAAATATGGCCCAGTGATGTCAGCGAGTTTCTACACAGAAGGAATCCCCTCCTGAGTGATTCACCCTCGCCCCACTGTCACATTAATGCTTGTCATTTTGTGTATTCATGATGCACACGCACTACTCGTTTCCTCTTGAAACCCCACTCTTCTTGTACACATCCCTCATTATTATTCCTTAAGGTTTCACTCCGACACTCAATCACAGCTCAATAATTCTTCACTCTCTTCCGTAATTATGTCTGCCTGCTTCCTTTAACATCTATTGAGTGTTAGACTTGAGTGGCACATCCGTCTTATTTAATAAAGCAGGGAGGGGGCTTGTGACTCATTATCACAGCTGGATTATTTAGGCAACCTGTCTAGACTCTCGTGGTTTGGGAGCAGGACTTGAGTATGAAAGCCATCTCCTGCAGGAGTAAAATTATGGTGATCTCACCATTGCAAGTCGTACAGAGATCAATCTGGACAGACAGTATGGTGTTGAGGGAGGGAGGGAGGGAGAGAAGGGGAGAATAAGCCTCTGATATCAGTCTGTCACAGCAAGGTAGATCAATCACAGCTGAGACAGCAGTTAGCCTATCCACTGGTCTGGCTATAATCCTAAATGTAATCCATCGACTGTCCACACCAAGAATGTTACAAAGACTTGTGGCTGACCTACTGCTTTTGCTTTACAGTTGTCATCACATTGTTATAAGGTGACTTGCCTCAGCCTTACTTTACTGACTCTAAATGTGTTTTTTAGTTTTTTGGATTGTTTATGAACTAAAGGACTTATCATATCTTTCACTAGTACTTGCTAAAATAATCCAACAAGAAATCACAGATTTGCCAGTGTACTACTGCAGTGCCACATATATCACTGTAAAGCTGCATTGTCTTAAGTAAAGGTGTCAGTTTTAGGTTGAAGCCAGACAGGTGACATTCTCCTCTATACACACTTCCAGTAATTTTCAAGCCTCCTTTTTCTTATTCTCTAAACATTCACTGTGTCGCTGTGTATATAGTTCACTATGTAAAGTAATTGTGCAGTGCCTTTTTAGCAACTGTCACACAGTTAATTTTGCTTCATTCATTTCCCCATTGTACTGCTCAATTTTCCATTTGGTTCTTTTGCTATTTAATCACTTTAGTATAATGGCTTGCGTTTGATTTTGGTTATTTTTGGGCCTGATTGTGTAAAAATATCAGTGTGTTGATTGTAGTTGCACCTTCTGAACACATCTGAGCACAATGTGAGCCAATTTGCAGTCACTCCAGACAAGGTTAGGACACAAGCTAATCACGTCATATTTGCACTTTGCATTAAAATGTTTTCCATATCCAAATAACGTGTGGACCCAGACTGCATTTTAATATGAGATATGAATGGAGTCTTACTTACGACATTCTCCCACTATGAACGGTTTGTTTGTTTGCTTATGTATGTATGTATGAATGTATGTATGTATGTATGTATGTATGTATGTATGTATGTATGTATGTATGTATGTATGTATGTATGTATGTATGTATGTATGTATGTATGTATGTATGTATGTATGTATGTATTTATTTATTTATTTATTTATTCATTCATTCATTCATTTTGACACACACAAGCTGGTAATCCTGAGAAACTGTAATAGTGAAACTGTAATAGTGCCATGGTCACAGTCCTTTTCCAATCAACTTAAGTCTGAACAATAAACTATGTAAACATGACATAGCCTCTTAGAGCTGCACTCATTTATTAGGCTTTCATCTTGAAATGAGTTCAGTCAAGGTGCCCTGTTGTCACTGATACATCAGTAAATTTATTGAGGCGTAACCAGGAGTTACAATGAGGAGGTTTATTCTTAGTGGTCTGCCTTTTAAGGCTGGTGGCTGGATGTTCAGTAGAGCTTCCAAATCAATGAGCAAAAGATGCAAACAATTTCCTCTTGTTGTCAGAGGCACAGATGACAGATGTCATCCGGAGCAACTTATACTGCGAACTGAAGTTACAAATATGGCCTCACTAACAGCACAGATGAAAAATATGAAACACTCTGTCCAGTAGATAGTAGATACATAGTAATAGCAAGCTATAGTATCATTGTGCTTAACTGTGTCTTGGTTTTTTTACTTGGCTCCCACAGTGAACCTGCAGTCCTGTGGATGGGTGTCCTGAATAAATAGTGCAACTTCAGTTCTTGAATGGGGAGCTGACCTGACAGTTATTAAATCAGCTGGAAATAATGTATTGTTTTGTTGAATTCAGATCATTAATGGCACAGCACCTTCTGCATTGTGTAGAAACATGACACTCCAAACCACTGTTAACCTCTTCAACTCAAATTACAATGAAAAATGTTTTTGTTGTTATATTCTATTGACCTTTTTGTCAAAGAAGATGAGGGGTTCATAAACTAAAATATCTTTGACAATAAAGCTGGTGAAGATGTTAACAAGACACGATGAACTGAAAACTGAACTCTAGGACTATTGGCCATTATGCAAGTCTAGTTTTTCTGGAAAGCTGTCAGATGTTACATAAGTAGGACATTATCCACAATAACTCTGGTTCAGTGGATCAGAAATCTAATGTCTATCTTCTAATGTTACTTTACCTGTGTCAATGCAGGAGTGGAAGGCATGGAGTGCTCCCTCCCAATGGATGGCAGACGTGTGTCCCTTACCCAGCTCTCAAAGGACAGCTTCCGCGAGTGCCAGGCCACGCTGACGCTAACAGACCTGCTCATCATAATTTTTTCTGGCATCTCGGTATCAGTGGTGGCCATCATGACCAGCTTTTTCCTGGCTTCAACTGTTCATTGCTTTCAGCGGTGGAGTAAAGGCACCAAAGGGGACGATGAAGAGAGTGAGGAGTGAGGGGGATTTGCACTGGTGGGCTGATGAGACCATGGGACATTCAAACTTGGAAGGAACATTGCAGGGACAAGCTGATGCTGCCTCTGCCTGGTAAATATCCAGGACTGTTGAACGGTAGGATCTTGCCCTGGTACAGTTGCAGTTGTTTTCTTTGCACATGGACATCTGAAATTACGGTCATGAAGGACATCTGGGAAGAATGAACCAAAGTCCCAATAGAAATTTGTGAGTGTCCTGCTCCACTTGCAAAATTATTACAGAGATCATATTTTTGGCTGTGAGGGAGCCTGTGGTCATCTTTTATGGCTACTGGCTCTTGGCTTAGTGTGATAGGCTGACACAAATAACACACCTTTATAATGAGTGAGAAAAATATTTAAAAGAAGTGTTGCAAGAGCGATGCCACCTTAGTCATAGACGAGGCGGTAACTTCTCAACATGTAGTCACATAGGAAATGCAACTCTCCGGACAGATACCCTGTGAGGTGACATCAAAGCTAGAGAACACTTTTAGACAATTTTCATTGAGGCTTTACTTTTGCGGGTCTAGATGTGTGATCCAATCAAAAAAAGATGTCATACCGACTAATAACCTCAGTATTTACTTGCCTGTAACATGATTGATATGCTTGCATATCCTGCCATTCACAAAGAGTTTCAATTCAAAACACATTCAAAAGTGTTTCACAATAGCCCAAGAGATCAAGTTTCTTCTGCATTAACAGTGGGTGGGAACTGATGTCTTAGTTGTAAAGAGGGATTTGAACAAGTTGTAGCTGATGTGCTGGTGCACATAATGAGCTTCCAGTGTGTCTGCACATCCTTTTAATACTACATTCATACAGTATAATCACAAAATCATGTACAAAAGAAAACAATGTACAGTAAATCAAAAATAAATCACAAGGATATACTTCATAGTGTGTACCTTAGATTGATACCTGTGAACTAAGTAGAAAGATATAGAGCGATATCTAAAGTATCCATATAATCCTGACACTTGTAATAAATGCGGTATAAAATACAGTCTTTGTAGAATTATTGTGTCAAATGAAGTACTTAATATAGTAAAGCTGACATTGGCAAGCCCCTAATTAGAGTATGTAGGTTTTGCTTTTGTCTGCCAAAGAGTAGGTTTAGTTGAAGGCAAAATTGAAACTTTATGTAGATGATGTGTCATTTGGTGAGGAAGGGTTAGCTGAATAGCCTCAATAGTCAGAAGGCAGCACAATAGCCAAATCACTCTCTGTACACACGTATTATACTCAGTCAAAAAGTTAAGGTCTACAGAGATTAATAGTGTTGCCTGGTCTGTCAAGTGACTGAATCAGCTATCTTCCTTTCATTCATATAAGGCAGTCTTTAGCTTCTTTTATGTCAGAACAAAGAGTACAGGAAAGCAGTTTCTTTCTTTCTCAAGGTATAAATCGATGACCACTGCTTGGTCTATTACTGTATGTCAAGAATGGAAAAATCATGGACTTTCAGTCAGCTAATTCCCCCTTTGCTGAAGATACCCAAATATCTTGTAGTAAAGCTGCAGAAGGAAAGACTGTTCAGAGCTGTATCAACTGAATCTGCATTCAAACAAGTGTTAGCACAGTACAGCGAAATAAAGCAGTTCCCTCAGCATTAAGGGTTTCAATTTGTTATTTGAAACCTGTATATTTAAAGTCTCTACTACAAGGATTTTGACATTCTTAAAGCTGGACTCTATGTACAACACCCAAACCGTCCACCTCATCCCCCAAAAAAGAAAGAAAAAAGAAAAGAAATGCCAAGGAATGTTGCAATGCTTCTCACATTCTTGTTAAGGCGTGAATAATTCAGTAAGCCTGATATGAAGCATAAAGGACATGACGTCCCTTAATGCAAACAAAGAGAGGATGAAAAAGGCACAAGCAAATAGTCATCTCCTCTCTGTGGCAGACAAAGGATAAAGGGGATTCCAAATGCCTATGTCCCTTTAGAGGAAGTTGCAAACTTAAGTGTGCAATATCATGGAGCACATTTTTATCTGAGGTGATGAGAAGTAAATGTGGCCTTATTTATTTTTTGTTACTTTTTGGTTTTATCGGCCTCAATAAAAGCACAAAGATTTCACAGTAAGCTAGTGTTATTCTACTCTACTCCTTTAAAGGATGTGTCACACCACATGTTGATACCAACCTGTACTGTCAAAGTATGTTTTCATTAGTGTGTATTGTCACATGTTGCGCTGTTAATGCCACATCCTCATAACCAGTATGAGAAATGTACTATATGGATGTTGTGTATTTACTAAATTAAAATCACATGGAGCTGGATCCGCTACCCATATCCTGACAAGCGGCTGAAGACGAAATGAGCTAGATCACATGGAGCATGGATGTTCATGACAAATTAGTATTAATCCATCACAGAGAATCTACCTTTCTATAAACCTCTTTCTTGAGTAGCAAAGGTTCAACAGTGCTTACTAATCAGAACTAGGCACTTGTCATGCTATGCTGTCTGTCAGGCTTGCCTCCTGAAGCAGTGAAATGAAAGACAACTCATTATCTTTTCTCAGGAGTTAGATCTCTGGTGTAATTTTTGTTTAATACTTAAAACCTAAAAGGCAATTGCTAACATGTGAGGAATGCTTTAAAAGTTGTCTTCATCAGCCCTTGCACTATGAGCTACATAGCATGTCCAGCAAATTAGCTACTGTAACTTGTTTACTAGCTGCAATACTTTTAGACAAACACATTTGGAAAATCAAGGCTTATCCTTACTCTTCACATCCTCACATCATTATTTCCGTCGAAGCATATTTAAAACTGGTAATGAAAATATAATTGAAATGTAATACAAATAGTGCAAAAAATACAATGATTGTATCAGAATGAATACATTTGTAACCATGTGACTTAAATACATGCTTTGAGGTTAATTGTATGTATTCTGAAATACAAATACCGCATATCCTTTGTCTGTGGAGATTCTCATTTGTCCAGGTCATCCTAATGGAAGAGTTGTAAGTCATGGCAACTGGACACAATGTAGCTTATTGGCTGGTGTGTGAACTTCATCCAAGAGGCTTCTTCAATTCTGACTGGCAGGTGGGGAGGAGTAGGATTTAATTTCCGTGACAGCTTAGCATAACCATCGCAACTACCTAGCTGTTGAAAAGAGCCATTAATCGTGAAATAAAAGGGACAATCTTTTGAAGACAGTGACATACACATATTAGACAGGTAAGCCTTTGTCTTAGTTTGAAAGAGAAGTAAAGGAGGCAATCTATGTCAAGATAAACAATCTCTGATCGGCAGGGGAGGTCTGTGATACCACCTTTCCCCCACATACAATGTTGTCCTACATCCTTAATGCCAAGAAGTTCTAAAACTTTCACAACAGACCTACATGGAGTCCAATGACAACCACGTAGAGCTGACCTTGGGAGACTCTGATGACTCTGCACACAAAGTACTCACTTTAGTTATGCTAAAAAAAAAAAGTGAAAGTCAAAACCTGGGCCTCCCCACCAGCCTGTCAGAATTGTGGAAAGCTCTTGGAGAAGAGGTAAAACGTACAATGTGTCATGTTTCCGCAACTTTCTGCTCATTATCCCTTGTATGTGTATCCTTGAAATATTTTCACAATGCTGCTGACGATGTCTATATTTTTACCTGAGTGTTTTAGCATCATGTAGGTGGCCACTTAGTTAATATCAAAGCCTGATATTAACTACCCTTTGACAAGGTCATAATGATTTGGCTGGAGAGCTCCCTGGTGACCCATGCATAAGGTTGATTCCTGTGAAATGATAACATTTTGAACCCCCCCCCTCCCCAAAAGAAACAACAGAAAAACATAATGCCTGTCCACTGTCTTGAGCATTTTATCAAAATAGTGACACAACAGTAGGACCACAGGTGGATTAAGATAAACTAAGAAACAAAAACAAACAAAAAACAAGAATTATGGTGAGTTTAATCAAACTCACCATAATTCTTGGTCCCTGGAAATTCTGGCTTACCTTGTTCAATACAATTCAGAGATGCATTACTGTAAATGCTGTAATAAATACATGTAGTAGTATTTGTTGTATAAATTATCAAAAAGTTATCATAGTCTATATTATGTTTTAAGCCTTGTCATTTTATAAAATAAATCAATTTAATTTGCATTTTTATAGTACTTTTTTGAGGGAAAATTGTTAAGGAATTATGGCAAGGCAAAGCAAGCCAATTAAGGAATTATCCCCATCTAATGATGAAACTACGGTAGCCTCCGTGTGTCAAAAAGCCTCTGTCAGTATCTCTGTATTGGCTCACAGAGAAAATGCATTGGTGCTATTTGTCCCTTGCCGCCATCTGAAGTTTCAAGACGGTGGATGATCATGGTGCTGCCCTGCGAACTCACCCATCACATGTATAAAAAAATCTTAAATTCTTAATTTACAATAATGTGTCATATTATTAGCAGTGGTCATGATACATCAATAATGAAGTAAGAATAAATGCTGACAGCGATTTTGGGATATAAAAAAATACACATTGTCCCTTTAAAGTGGCATACATAGAGATAATTGGCATCCCTTTTGTTTAAGGGACCAGTAAGTCCTAAATATATGATTTAAGATTTTTTTTTATATTGTGCTATACTGAGAAAAAACATATTTGGCCACAAAATGTGACTGTTTCACAGGAATCATCATGTAGCTAACAGTTACACACAAACTTTGCCAGACAGACAGCATTACGCATCCTCAGCTAGAAATGAGATGTCGTGTTTAAAAAAAATGACACTGTGAATCTCACTGATAATGTGTCAGCTATCGCATGAGAATTGAAAGCTTAACAGATTTTAGAAAATGGTCAGTTTCAACATTTAATTGCAGTCTTCGAGGGGAATGCCAGTGAATTATTTTTTGATTAAAACTCTGTTTTTATTTCTCATTACAGTTTGGTTAATATTAGTTAACAACACCTTAAATTCCTTGAAAGGCAGATGTGCCCACAGTTACTGTGGGTTAGGAGAGTTTCATGTTCAGGACTTTGGGAAGCTGTGCTGCAAAATATATAAACAAGTATGAAAGTTTTTTTATTTTGTCCACAAGGCCGAAAGATGGCTAATTAGACTGAGGACTGATGAGAAACCTCTTTTTTTTAACTGATATGAAGTTGTAGACATGTGGTCAAAGAATCAGAAGAATACTTTTTCTACATATATTATTATTTCCAACTACTGTGTAGTTGCTGTATATTAACAAATTATTCTGTTAGCTTAGTTGTTAGCTTAATGCATATGTTAGCATGACAGTTTCCTTTCTCTTATTCATTTAATTAAATAACAGATATCAGCACAATAGAGCATGCACTATTGAGTTACCTTCATTTTGATGTTCAGATTCATGTCTATTTTTCTATTCAACCTTTCAGAATGAAGCCTTTATTTACTGTCTCCCAAGTAATTTACTGGCAGTGTGCGCCCCAAGAAGCAGAGACAGCAGTGGCTTTGGTGCAGCTTGTCATGACATTGCTTAAAATACCAAAATCAATGTATTGTTTTGTTGGACAATTGTCAAAATGGTTCAAATCTAAGTCATGTGACAAAGAAGAGTATGATGGTGTTGCTGCAGCTGAATGCATTTCCAACTGTCTAACAGACAATGTCAATCAGACCGTATGTGTAGCTGTATGTTGATGTTTGATTGAAAACAAAAAAACACAAAATAAAATCCTTTTTTTTCTGTCATTTGGTATATATTTGTTTAATATGTGTCTATCAGTATGTATCATATGTTCTTAAGACAATATTTATCAACATAATCCACCTTAGACAATCCCAAAGACATGTAATGCTGAGCATGTTATAGTTTAAGTTCAAATTTCAGTTTACTATAATCTGCCTTACCCTCAGAGACTGAAGCAGCAGGGTAAAGGTGATAGCATAGTTGAGTATTGTAAGGTATTAGCACAACAGTGACTGGTATTCACTGCTTTGTCTCATTACCCCAGAAATAAAAAAAAAAGCTCACGCAGCTATGTGTGTTAGTTCACACAGTGCTGTTATCACACTGCAGCTATGCAAATAGATGCACTATTTTTGTAGGGTGTTGGAGAAATTAGAGGCTTTAAAAAAAATCAAATCTGCTTACATAACCTGTATCCAGCCTGTTCATGCATACATACCCCTTTCATCCAGACAGTGTGTTGAGACAATCTTCAATAAATTGGACAGAAACGATTTGACTTGCAGTCCAGTCTTTGCACAGGGACACCTTTTATGGTGTCAAGTTCTTGCTCCTCTGCACAGATTAGATATTTTGTTTTTTATTCACCCCTTGTGCTACTGATTATCAGCATTATTCTCTGTTCCTTTGTCGTGAGGTGACAAAAGGAGCCAGATTCCAGATTGAAAACAAATGTGATGACTAGGAAAGGAGGTAAGAGAAAAAATAAAATGAGCAAAAAGGCAATTTACAATTTGCAGTTCCCTATAGGACCACTGTAGAGCAAAAAACATGTAGAAAGGACTTACTACATTAGTGCTCCGCTAAAATGAGGCCTGTGAGGGTGGTGGTCGTGATGAGGATTCTCCAGCAACCATTTACCTCATTTGGTTGTCATGGCTACACAGCCGGAGGCCTGAGCTCTTGGACGCCGAGGCAGGAACAGGGAGAGGGAGGGATGCATGGCCCTCAGTGTGGCTGCCTTGCCTCTCTTCCCATGCATCAGCTAACTGAACCTGGCATTTCTAAAAAAAATGGCCACAACACTGGAGCTCCCTGAGAACCAATCTGTGACTTTCACATCCACCACCCCTCAACCCCCCGCCCCCTCTGATGTATCTGTACAACCTGTTCTCACTCAGCTTTCATACAAAAAAATACAAAATCTAGACTTCCAAATTTCATAGTATTTCCTACAATTTTTTTTGTCACAGTGCCCTGGTCACGTGACCGGTGTGCCAAAGGCTGGTTATTAGAAACCATCCGAACCTTATTTACATTAAATGAATTATTACTTTGAAAAACAATCACCAAAGTCTAGGGTAGATGTTTATAAACAATTCATATAGAAAAATGTTGAAAAAGAAAAGAGAAAACAGACAAATCAACCCCATGCACTGACATCAGCCTTAAGGAAACATCTATCTGGATGGACATGTGTAACCATGACATACATGTTTATTTAGTGAGAAAAAAATGACGTTAGTAAACATGAACATGTGCAGTTTTTAGTGCTAGTTTAGTGGGGATTCCTGCGTCTGTTTTGAGAACGAGTAAAAAAGGAAGTTCATCCGCAAATCACGCAACTTTATTTGTATGTGTCTGTGACAAACAGGAAAACAGAAAGCCTGTCAATGACAATCTAGAGCTCACAGACACTCACTGAAAGAGGATAATGGAAATAAATGTTCACTGGGGAGTGATCTGAGACACAACACATGCATGGGGAGAATTTAACTTGTCACATGGAGCAAACCAAGTCAGAGCCAGAGTGTGCATAGCAACCGGAGCATGCACAGCAACTGGAGCATGCATAACAACCACCCTAGTAAGGTGGAAAGATCAGAAAAATCTTCACTACTACAAGTAAGAGAGTTTTTAAGACTTTTCTGATCTTTCCACCGTCGTTAGGGTTGTTGCATGGATGCTACGTTTGCTATGGATGTTCTGACTTCCGGTTCTGGTTAGCTCTGTCTGATGGGGAGTGAGAGAGAGCGCCATCTGCTGGAGAGATGCCATCATGTCACACTTGGTCTGTGGCATTTGTCATTCAATTGTTTGTGGCCATCTCAGACACTTCCAGAGCTAGTAAGAGAGTGAAATTCGGCATGCTGGATGCTCCAGACCTCCTGATGAACATAGTCATTCGCCATTTCCCACCTTTTAGGGCTCGCCACGGTCACGAAAATTGACAAAATAGCCTGAAACTCAATCTGACCTGGAACGAACACTCAAAAGCAAAAGCAAAATTGCTCTAGGAGGGTGCGATTAACATAGAGACAACAGATCCTAGTACAAGACCTTCTGACAAGCAACATAGTCAAAAAGTAGGAGGAAACTTAAAGGGGATGGTGTTTTTCTCTCCCCTCCTCCCTTCTGACTTGAAGGCAAACTACGAACAATATGTGTGTATTGAAGCCATCACATCATGAAAAAGTGGGAGTTGGAGTTGTGTCACAGAGAAAAAGTATGTAATAAACGGTTGAGCGGACACCTTTCGTTAAAAAAAAAAACGAGCCTCATTATGCCGGGTAGAGTGCAATCTGTTAAGTATCTGAGACACTGATGATCAGGGAATCTTTTTATGTTCTGAATAATAATGAAATGGAATGATCAAAATATGGTTTTAGCAAATCGTGCTATGGAAGAGATGGCTTTATTTACTTACCGACTGTCTCTCGTTACTGTCCGTTACTGACCTACAAAGACGAGAAGTGTGCAGCACAGAAAGGTGGGTAAGCTAACCCTCAGAGAGGAAGCTTTGAATGAGTAATGGCCAATTGCTTTACAGGAAATTAGGTTTTAGGGAGGGGTAGACAGCAGAGGGGTTAGGTTGTGGAGTTGAAGAGGAGCCACAACTGATGCTTCCTTCTGTCATTGACAACCAATGGCATCCCTAGATTCAGACCATTTGAGATTTGATAGACTAGAGAAACAATGGTGGTAGGTGTGTTGTTGCTCATTGTTACCTTCATCATTTTAAGTTTAAAATATTTTGAAATCAGTGCATAGCCACAAAAGTCCCATGAAAGCCTCGACTACATAGAAGCTATACTTTGGTACTACAAAAAAGAAATTTAATGCAAAATTATTTGTATCGCACAGATCAATCTTTGTGTGCTATACTTAAATTTAAACCATTTTATCAACCTAAACCATGTTCATTTCATTGTTTAGCGCACTGGATACAGAAGTTCCCATAACTCAAGTATTATTTTTATCTCTGTTTTGAGAGGCACATTGAGGCACTGATGAACTTTGTAGCTTTCATCTTTTCGACAGACATATTTTTTTGTTTTGCCTTTTTTTAAATATAGATCATAATATTGCTCTGCTATTTGATTCCTGTCATTGTTAGAAGTGCACTGACTTGCACAACTTTATAAAAGAAAAGATATATATAAATCAAGGATAAACACCTTAAATTAGTGATCTTCTCTGAAGAAATGTTGGTGTTGAAATGACCTACTTACTGTAGAGTTAAGTTTGAGGATACTCCTGCCACGGAGTTATGGCAGCAGGGAAGAGCCACACATTAAATGGGACAAAAGTAGATTGGCAAAGGGTCACATTTATTCTACCCTGTGCATCACTCAGTGGAACGTCTAAGCTGTTTACTTACCCTTCACAACATCATGAGCATCAAGGCCAAATTCAAACACTCACAGTGTATAGCATATTCCATGCTGTGGTGACAGGAATGCCATTCATGATAAGTCAACAAGAGGTAGATTACTGTCGATGGATAGAGAAAGACAAATCGCTCCCCTATTGCTTATGAGTCTGAAAACTCATGCACAATGAATCACGGGATGAAAAAAGTTAACTGTAAAAGGTCAGCCTTGTTTGATGTCCTTGACTACATCACACGTCTGGATCAATTAATGCTCAGAGAGACAAGGTCCTCGTTGTGCTATGTGTTGGTGACGGTAATTATGATGCAGAAAAATTACTTTTTTAATACCTGGCTCAACAGCAACTGGCAATGTACAGTCTCAAAACACTCAATCAGTTAACCAACTGACATCAGAAAAATGCATGACTGAACATGGGACTTCAAGTGTGAACGTGTTGAGTTCCAATTTTATTTTTTCTTTTTCGCAGTATGCCATGGATGTTTTCCTGAAAAACAGGAAAACATGTCAGTGTTAGGCAATAGTAAAAAACATTTTTCTGTACTGTACTGTATTGTTTGCTTTACTGCCTTACATGGTTGGACTGAGGACCTTTCTGTGTAGAGTTTGCATGTTCTCTAATGTGTACATTGATTATCTCCACCTACTGCTGTTCCATATTTCTGAACATATTTACAATGTTATATTATATTATATGTCCATGGTGAACCTCTGTAGAGTTGCATAGCATGAGCTACATATATATATATATATATATATATATTCCCTGATTGCAACACTGATGTAATCACTACAAAACTTGATGCTAAAGAGCTTGTTGTGAAAGCATTGCTGCATTTGTGTCATAGATAGAGAACACCGATGGATAAAAATGAATGGTAGGAGAAGCAGGCCTGTGTGTGTCTATGTGTGTGCGTGTACGTGTGCGTGTCTGTTGGGGGAAGAGTCCAGATGTGGAGGTCTGCCCATCTCCAGGAGGGCTATACCAGAGCAGATGGTACTCTGAGCTATCACAGGCATGGCTGGAATTAGTTGGATGTGAGATGGGATACAGGACTGATGGGGGGATGGGGTTGAGGTGGGGGCAATAAGGGAAGTCCACATCTGTACATCATCCAAGAACGGAAATTCATTGCATTCAAAGAGAAATTCATTGCAGCTAGATTGCAACCAAAGGTGAAGGAGTTTGTGATATTGCTTCTTCATATAATCTTGGAGTGCTGCCACAGCTGAATTTAAGGCTGTGAGATGGAAATATGTTTAGAAACAAAAACACGAGTCCTTGGAGTAAGACAGCAAACAAGGCAGAGAACAACAGAACCTTCATGACTCATGCTGACTCACTGTACCAAAAATAAAGAAAAGACACCATGTCAAATGTTAACATCTAGGTTCATGGCCTTTTCTCTTCAACACTTTTATTAAAGGAACAATTCCAGCTCAGGGCAATTGCTCTGCTAATTGTGAGCAGTTAATACGAGAGTCAGCGATCACTGCCAGTTATCTCCAAGTGGAGAGGACGTGATGTCCTCAAGGAGCAGACAGGTTGTCACCACACACAGAGGCGTCTGTTTCTGACCCCTAATGAAAGCTGAATTGACGTCTGGGACAGTCTCTGCTGCTGTAATTATAAAATATTTCAAGCACCTTCCCTGGATGATTATCATTGTTTTTTAATGCTGTTTTTTAATGAAGTGTGTTTTGACAATTTAGGACCACGTCAAACAGGCAACATTTCTGTTGGAGGTCAATCCAGGCACCAATTTGACAAAATGGGGATTAACCTGAATTACTGATTACTGAATTATCGCAATAATATTACTTTTACATTTTTATTGGGGCACCGCCATGTTACCAGGGACCAATAACTAGGTAATCAAGTAAATCAATCTCATTCTGAAAGTAGTGAGATCCAAGCACTATCACCGTTAACAGTCATTATAAATGTTTAATAAATATAAATGTATATAATATATATAAAATATATAATAAAATAATCATATATTATTACACAAATGTTAGTTGACAACATACACTAAAACAGTGTGGACATGCACCTATCTGGCCATATATCTGTGTCTCTGTCTAAAGGTGTGCATCCACAGCCCGTGACAAAAGGGATATTTGGTCACAACCAGTGATGCTGTGAAACACTGTAGTGACTGCTTGCGTGGTGTCAGGTTAAAAAATAAAAAAACTCTCTCCACCTGCCTCATGGCCCCCCGCTACCATATGCATGTCTGTATATTTGTGCATGCCATGCGCCGCTATGTAGGCAATGTAGGCTGTGTAGGGGTAAGGATAACATACAAGATTCTTAGTTTAAGCTAGACGCGCATTGATAAGAGGAAGATCTCGTGGAACCGTGCAGGTGAACGCTGCAACATGCTATGCTACTCGTTAGTGTCTCTGCCTAGCACAATAACCTCATGTGCCATGTGGCTCCCTTTAAATTTCTCAGCTCGTTCCACCTTGGCTCGGAGTGTCGGGCCTCTGTGGTAACATGCAGTTGCAGGGGATAGCTGGTGCAGCTCTCATGCAGACTCTTATCTGTCTCTTAGCATGCTGTGCTGGACGACTTCAGAATGCTGCTGTGCTGGTCTGTCTTGCGATCCTTAAGCCGGATTGGTATCAGTGCGACTGTTATGACTGGGAGCTTTCAGGGTCTAGTTTCGGGATCTCTGGCAGTGCCAGTAGTTTTTTTGTGCTCTTATCTGTAGGTCTCTGTCCAGTAGTGTTGTGTGCTCTCAATTAATTTGTTCAAATGAACAAATCTTTTGAGTGAACAAACTGTACTGAATCACTTTCATGAACTGATTCGTCCCTTTCTCAGTTCTTGCAATCAACTAAGGAGAAAATAAATTCATAAATTAACTCAGCTGGAAGAATAACCAACTCCCTTGAAGAATTAATCAAACCTTAAGAGGTTTCTATAAGAACTCAAATTCCTCTCAAATAGATCCACCAAGTGTTGCAAGATCTTCCAACTCTGATTAAAAAACACATCACTTCTATGGATTTCACTGCTAATCTCACTGCAAGAGCTTCATGAAGCACAAGGACTAGATGGGTTCCCAACAGAATTCTACAGTTACGGCCAGTAATTGACATACTTTTCACAGGATATTATCAGATATGTAAAAAAAGAGATACTCAAAAAAATGACCCCACAATACACACAGATCACACTGGTTTTATCAAGAGTAGACAATTATTACAGTGTATGTGGACTTACATATTTACCTATATGACTATATTTTCTGAGATGCAAAAAAGGTATTTGTCAAGGTTAACTGGAAATTCCTCCTCTCCACACTGCTTAAATTTGAATTTGGTAAATCCTTACTGTGGATACAGATATTTTACAGCTCACCTTGTGCTACTGTTAAAACAAAGATCAGGTCAAAGACACGGGTCAGATCTCTGCAAGGTTCACTGCAGAATGAGACGAGACAGGCCTCCTCTCTCCATCACTTTTTTCCATATTCATTGAAGCAGGGTGCTTGGCTGCTGCTCTAAACTGATGATGTACTACTTTTCCTGCTGAACCCATAGACATCTCTCTCAAAAACAATTAAACTCATAGACAAAATCTCAGTCATATCTGGCTATTCCAAAAATTGGACCAAATTTGTTGCTGTACCCCTTAAAAAATGTTCAGAACACAGCATCCACCTCATTGCAGATGAGTAACATCAAATATCTGGGTGCGTATGTTTCCACCGCACTGGCGCTGTAGTTCAATTATGCACCACTGTTTCTGTTTGAGGATAACCTCACATGCAAGATGAACTTGCCCATATCACTAATGAGAAGGATAGCAACAATGAAAATAATGGTCTTTCCCAAAAGTAAGCTATGTCTTTTCTTTGATTCTGACCCAACTCTCCCCTGCTGGGTTCAAATAATTTAACTTCATTTAGCTGCATAACAGTTTGGGTTTCTTGTGGGTAAAAAAAGACACCCTGCCATAGCTTAAAGACCTTTCTCAGCCTTGCTGACCAGTCTTAGGGGTAGGTGAATTTGAAGGATTTGGGGAAGAGTCTGAGATAGGGTGGCTCAGTACTTGTTGGTTGGCAGTAGGGTTGTCACCTCACTGAAAAATAAACAAGGAACACCTCATCGACAGGGCTGCCGATTGCCTGCACCCTTTCTGCCATAGTGGATCTTTTTAGCCCGTTTGAACATGTGAAGCGTTTATTTTTTTTTATCTGACTGTGACTCAAACTTGATAATAAGATAATAGATAATTATCAGCAATTTATCTCTAATACAAAATAACAAAATCAGGTTGTACAGTATATTGTGAATTCTTTATCATTAATCTATGTATTAATTGTATGTTTTATTTATCTGTTGAATGTACTAATCAAGCAATTGTCCTTGTTTATTACACAGAAAATATTATGATTTATTTCTCCATACAATTCATATTCACAGTCATTGTACTTTCAAATAATAACCTTAACCAGAGGGTTAAAAATGATCCTTTACATACCATACCTGCCTCTGGTATTGCCTGGTGGATAATAAGTTGGTAAGGGGTTCCCCTAATTTTGGTGTCCCTGATGTTTCTTGTTTGCCCACCACTGGAAACATGTTGCTTTAGGTCAGTTAGTCCACCGCAGGCAAAAAGTCCACAGACAAACACTGTTTACCGTACTTAAAAATTGCCATGTATTCATTCATTCTATTGACATTTTACACACTATTTTTGATTCTCATGGTAATATGGGACATAGTGCATCTCCTCTCAGCTCAATACGGGACACATGGGTGGCAACCCTAGTTGGCAGCGTATTACTGGGGGCTGGCAGGCAGGATGACACCAGTCCCCCAGGATGCCAGCTCCTGTGGGTGTACTTGGCAGCTCCTTCGTGGGTGGTGCCTTGCTCCCCCTGTGGAGGGTCTGCTTTTGGAGGGGCAGGTGGGCACCAGGAACACAAGATTATGGCACCCTGGCCTCTGTTTGCTGCTGGTGCTGGTCAGCCAAGTGCTCAGGCCTGCTGGCCACTGTTCCTCCAGCTCCATGGTCAAGGAGGCTCTTGCCCGAGCTGGCTGGCTGGCTTTTTGGCACATAATTTGACCAGGGTCACCTAGCCCTGGAATTCATCAGGCTCTGTTGGGTTGTGACTGCTCCAATGCCTTGGTATCCTGCCTGCAGTTTTGGACTATGTGAAGAGTGGTCGCAATTCCCACTTGTGTTAGTGTCTTTTATACCTTACCATCCACTCATGTCTAGTGACACAACCTCTCAACAGACCAGATCTGCATGCATATATGCACACCCATGCACAACACACAGGCACTTACTCAAGAAAAGACACACACACACACACACACACACACACACACACACACACACACACACACACACACACACACACACACACACACACACACACAATCTCTCATACATCTGCCTTATTTTGCTCTATCACTTGAGTAAATTGGGATCATGGATGGTGTCATTGCTGACATAACTAATGTTGCTCTTGTCATTGAATTTGATTTAGTTGTTATTGTTGTTGTCATTGTTTTTGACATTATTGCATTTTTTCATTGTCACAACCAGTTGTCACTGTCCCTCTTTCCTCTATCTGCTGAGTATGCTGCTGTTATTATTTTTTCTGCTTCTACCACTGCTGTTGTTTCCACTGCTATTGTTGTTGCTGTCACCGTTCCTCTCTCCTCCCTAAGACCGGGCAATAAAATGATAATGATATATATGCCTGATTGCGTGATCGATATCAATAGCAAATGCATCCAATAGAATGTTCAACTATTTCATGGAATTCTTTTTTTTAAAAAACAGAGAGAAAACCTGGAAACCTCAAGACATTCTGAGCGATGTGGTCAGAGGAAGGACAGGCTGATTAGAAGACCACTTCTGTTCCTCCAGATTTACACATCTTGTGCACTTGTGTGATGTCAACAGAGCTGATATGGCACCACTTAAGTCAATAAGATATTGTCCACATGCTCCATGACAGCTACATCCCAATTGCATGACATGTACAGTATATGATCCATCAAAATAGCATAGGTTTCTATTCTGACCGACTCACAGAGCACTGTCAGGCGAATTCAACAGTATTCAGTACAGCTTAGGTGGAAAAAACTTGTCAAAACAACATAAGCGTCTGGTCATTTTTCAAAATAAAAGTGTTGTTCAAAATGGTGGTATTTAACAAAAAAATATTCAAAATACGAAAATGAAATTGAAAGTGACACCAGACAATGGTCCTCCCGGTCCTTTTTACACAAACAGTTGTATGTTTTAATATTATATTAAAACAGTCATATATTTACACTTTATATGACTGTTTTTGACTTTATGTGACACTTTATAAAACTGCTCATTTTTTTTTATTTTCATAATGGAAAATTTCTAAGATACGAGAGCCCTTCCAGAACAAATTAATTTTGTATCTCGAGGTTCTTGAGGTACTTATATCATGATACATTTTTCAGCCATACTGCTCTGCCCTACTCCTCTCTCCATCTGCTTTGATGTTGCTGCTGTTGTTGTTTTTTCTGTTTTATATTTGTGGGTTTTATTGTTATTGCTGTTGATATTTTTGTTGTCACTGTCTGCTGTTGTTGCTTTCCCCCTCTCTTCTCTGTCTATTTTCTGTCCACCGGTCTGGTCCAGCATAGTAAATCTATCCAGTGGTGTTGCATATAGCAGCAATAAAATTAATACTATCAAGAGAGCTGTTTTGTCCCCCATGAAACAAGGGACAGATATTAAACAGCATCACAGGACAGGTTAAAAAAATATTAAAGCACAGCCATGGTGCATTTCTTGCTTATGCCATAAGTTATTCATATGTTTTGCTGAGTGCATGTACAGCTTGCTTCCCTTTTATCCAGATGTATTTTGCTAATTACAAACTAAATATGAAGCACAAGTTCTTCTCTACAAGTCCATAATAATGGTGTGAAACCTACAGACTTACAGTCTGTTGCACAGACCTAGACATAGTGGCTATGACACCATACAGCACTCTGCAGAGATCCTGTCACGTAAACATTGTTAGGAAATTAACAAGGGAGTTAAATAATGAAGCAATGGTTGAGAAGAAATTGTCACCTGAGAGTATACTCTGAAGAAGTCATGATGTGTAGGCAGCGACAGAAAATCCTGCTAGTGTGATGCGGCAGTGTGTAAGCACTGAGTTACTCATATCCATTCAGCTGATGAGACACAGATGCTTGACCTTGACTAACAAAACAAATCCCACAATGGATGACTCAGTGTTACAGTGACTGTTGTGTCTGAGAGCTTGGACACGAGACGTTTTCAGAAGAAGTGACTTCTGAGGCACTCGATCAAAAAAGAGGACTCTTTGTCAGAAGTTGTTAAATCTAAAGGCTGTGTGCTGCCCCATGCACAGGACTGAGGCCAGTCACCGACTGAACCGGAGTGGCTGTCAAAACACATCATAATTATCATCTGACAAAGCATAAAACTGCATTCATAACCCAGCTCAGCAGATTTGTATGACTGCAGATTTCTGTAATCTAATCTAAATGAGTACAAAAATAAAAATTGAGTGAAGTCACTGTTGTTTTGTCCTCCTTTGCTAATCAGTATGTGTTATCTTTACACCTCAACTCAGTTGGCTTCAGTGACAGTGGAGTTTCAATAAAGCTGCAAGAAACAATGATCTGCTGTCAAAGATCAATCCTTTGCCCGGAGTAACAGTGTCTAATTGGATGATTGTTTTGGTGAGAGGTCATAGGTGGTTGTGGTTTTACATTAAACAGCCATTAGCAGATAATAGTCATCTCTGGCAAACCTGACCTCACACATCATCAGCAGCAGAATAAACTGATGTCTTATTTTGTTGTTTTTGTGTCTTCACTTTTTTTGTGATAACACTAGCATGAATTCCTCCAGTTCAATGAACAAAAAGTTAATTACATGTGATCGTATTGTTACAGCAGAAATCAGTCAAAGGTCGCTACCTAGTGGTGATTCATTGTCATTGCACCAGGCCAGCACCATGTCTTGTTTATTTGGTCGCAGCAGTTATGAAGACTGAAAGAATTATACGATGCACCTGACGGCCTCAGAAGGACCACTAAGATGCTTGAATATTTATAACCCATGGCTCCTAAAAAGAACGTTCACCGAATATTTGTTGTACATTTTGTGCTTCACTTTCACTCCAATCAATTGGCGAGTAGAAATTCAACCAAACAGCCTTCAAAAAGGGAAAAAAATGAAGTCAGTCCTCAGTTTCTATTGTCTTGATAGATAATACTGATTGATATGTTTTTTTGTTTGACCCCTGCTACGCTCAGTGAAGGAAATGTTGCTTTATGGTTTATGTAAGTGCAAGGTCACTGCAGTTCAATCAGGCTGTTACTGGGTACTTGTGTACGATATTATTATCTATCAGTGGGTGTAGGTCTCACAGAACACCAGCAGGAGTCAGCGATTACTGACTCCCTGTGAGGGGCTAAGATATCATGAGCATGGCTGCTCTGCTATTCTCTTGAAACTATGAAAACTCACATTCAGCATCTTTTGAAGAATAAATTTGACTTACTCCATAGCATCATTTAACAAAACTAATGTTTAAAAGTGAAATGTGTCATTTGGGAAGTAATACGTAAAGAGGGATCACTATAAGTATGCATTTCCCTTATCAAAACAGTCATAAAAATGGTAATCAATATCTGCTGATGTTTTTCTTTTCCTCTGCTTTAAAGGCTCATGCCAACACTCAAGGTTTCTTAACTGTAAGGTACTTTCCTAACATTTGCTTTTCTCCATTAATGGGAGATGTTATAAAATGGAAAAAAAAGATTATGAAACAGTGAAGGCTTGATGGAGCAAATATAGCAAATAAACAATATACATATATATATATATATGTGTGTGTGTGTGTGTGTTTTTACGCAGGTTTTCTTTCTTTATTTACTTTATTTAGGAGTCACAGCTCCTCATGAACAGGTTGAATTTGAAACCACGTTTGATGATGGATCTTCATCCTCAGTGATATGTGTACTTCATGAACCAGCATCTGTAATGACTTGAAATACAAGGGACAGGCAAATGTGAGTATGCAATATGTATTATCTTTCATTTAAGTGATGTACTGTTTGTTAAGCAGCAAATAGATTTTTCAATTTAACAATTAGAAAAGGCATTTAATCATCAAAAATAAAAGCCTTTATTTATTAATGTATTTATTTTTCTCTGGCAGTATCTCTGACAAACCTGTAATAATACAATTGCACCACATGGGGTCACAAAGGCATCGTTCAGGAAATGAGCAGCAGCAGCCCTGATTTTGCCGTCCCAGCACTGCCCTCAATAGCTCTGTGCTCAGGTGCATTTGTTTAACTCCCTGTGATATGATCGTGCTGACTGTCACACACAAGCTGATTTACATAAAAACTGATCCTGTAAAAGTCCAAGAATCAAACATACTTTTATTCTCTCCCACGACTTTGTGTCTGTGTGTATGAATATTTGTGTCTGTGTGTGCATATGTGCGTGTGTGTGTGGTGTTTGCCAAGACAGTAGTTTTTTCTGTAAAAATTCCTCACAATTGCATTCAGTAGAAAACAAATTTCATGGGGGCATATCACAGTAATACCTAAAAGTACATCAGCGCCCTCAGTGCCACCATAAATGGTCGACAACTGAGGTGGTGATATTCAGTGTTACGGACTATATTACACAAAATTCATGGCAGAAGGCTTGCTAATGTCTCTGAAGGCCTGTCTGTCTTTAAGCCTTTATTGTGCGAGTGTTAATGTCTGGTCCTATGCCAGCCACTCTGTTCTGAGCCCAGAGCTCATAGAGGCTCAGGCTTAGAAAAGTCCACTGCTTTCAGAGCCTGAGCAGCAATGAGGAGTTCAATGCCAGGGAGAGAAGACCTCAGCTCTTGCGTACAGCAACTGCAAATGAGTTAATCTTGGTGACTTTTTCTCAAACTGGGTAACTCACTGAGCTCCAGTGATTCGTTGAGCTCCTACAAATGGCAAAACAGAGAAGTAATATAGTTTCTATCTTATCCCCAGTGTGGTGTGAACTTCAGTGATTGAAAAGCAGATACCCCATCTGAAAAAGTGGAAACAACTACTGTGGCTTAAAGAAACAGCATTGGATTCATGCAGTGGCGGCAAAGCACATCCATGAGGTGTGAACATCTTGTCCAGTAAGAAAGATGAAGTCATTGTCTGTTTTGTGTGTTCTTCAATGTCTAATCACAAACACAGCCTGTACAGTACAGCAATCTGCTGATGATGTAACATCAGCCCTCTCTATCTTGCTGTTATATAATTCTAGAGTTGTCATGTTTTCAAAGTCACATGCAGTAATGTACAGCACACATCTGTATAGACTCAAGTGCAATACCCATTATTTTCCATTATATATTTATATATTCCACCTTGACCATCAAAGTATAATTACAAAAATGGAGATGCTGTGCTGGCTGTCATCATGCCAACAACAGTGTTTCTCACAGTAAATCACTATAAAATTATTTCACATTATTCTATTGTTCAAGTTCTTTGCATCATGTTAATGTTTGGATGCTCCAGCCATTTCTTAAACTACCTGACAGGCTGGACCTGATAGACAGACAGACTGCCTATAGTTCGGTATTGTAACATCATTATGTTATATTATTGATATATTTACAGATCCTATGTATATGTGATTACTAATCATTTCATTATAACAATGTTGTAATGAATGACCTCATCATCGCCAGTATGATGTTATGTATATGCGCATATATGCACACATCTGTCACCTGAAAAAATTACTGTTGTGGAATAATAATAATAAAATAATAAAAAACAAATTGTTCATCCTCTCTGTCTTTGTAGATAGACAAGCACCTATAAACTTGATAAGAACACAGTAATCTCTCCACAGTCAAAACACATTAAGATGGCAGGTGTAAAGAAGGGGAAATATCTGAAAGAGCCATAAACCTGAAAGCTATTCATCCTCTTGAGAGTAGTAGGAAAAGTTAACTAGGTAACTCCATGAAACCAGTTTTGTGTGTTGAGGATTTTGATGGTGTTGGAGGGGGAGGAAAGGAGGACGGGAAGCAGGAAGAGATTGGGGGAGGGGGCTGTAGTGGGGTGATACTTCTCTGGAAAATGTATTGGTCTAGTTGGAAAAACAGGTCCAAAAAGAGAGAAAGAGAGAAGCAGGAAAATTTAGGGGTGAGGGGAACCGGAGCTTTGGCCTGCGGATGAACCCATCAGGGACTTTGCTTGTTGGGGTCATTCCAAGTTCAGGTCTTTCCCTCGCTGACTCTGCGAGAGCGGAGGAGCTGTCTATGGCTGAAGGGGCCTGCTCTTGACGGCCTACAGCCCCTGCTGCGAGCCCCCCAGGGGCCCTGTAACACAAACCCATTTCCAGCAGGAGTTCTGTGGGGTGTGTGGGGATCGAGGGCATGCCCTGGGTAAACGGAGGTCACTTGGGGGGCGGGAAGGGTGAGGAGGGCCACCTTTACCAATAAATATTTTCCTGACAGTCAGATGAAGTTTTGTTTTTAAAGCCCTCTTCCCTGTGTGTCTTTGTGAGGTCTCATATTACAGCACAGCCATGTGAAAAGGAGCCCGTGCAGAGAAAACACCCCATTGGTAAAAAGTGAAATTGAGCAAGATGAGAGAAACTGAAAGTGGTTTATTTTTCTAGTTCCATAAATTTGTTCTAAAAAGCCCTACTCATTCAACTCTCCTTGACTGCTGTGACAACTTGTGAGTGAACTTCATATAAAACACACATACATACACACAGACTTACACACATACACACACACGCATGCACAAACACACACGAGCACCTGGTGGACGTGCTAACTGCACAGATGGAGCAGAGGCTTCGCATAGAGGCTTTTGGAAAAAGACAAATGAGAGACAATCTATCATCCAACACTCACAGACCAAACAGTGAGTCAAGGGTGGCCAACTAATCAGGCAGTTTGCACAGGCAGCACAGCATGGGTCCTTTGAGTGGATAAGTGGTGCCTCCTATAATGTCAAGAGTAAATCCTGTACCAGGGGTTAGGGAGAGGTTGGCAGGGAGTTAATGAGATGACTGGTGGGGTGATCAGCAATGGGAGTTTTGAAGACCTATGACATGGCACAAGACACACATTGATAGAGATGGAATGCTTTGTAGATTTATGAAGTGCTTATTTATTGGTGATCCCATCAGGAGGCCGCAAGCACAAATACGGACAAGTCAGTCTAATGAATGGTGTAAGCCTGCTTACATTTTGTAGCTGTCATCACACACCTTCACTCCTCACTCCACTAACTGTACTGAGCTGCCATATTAGATTATAAAACAGAATAGCAAGTCAAAGGTCAGCTAGTAGACAAAGACTGAGATACATCTACACTGATTCATTACATTTCTTGAGCTAACATGACCAAAATCACTGGAGGCTATGTTGAAATTGTTCATGACTCATTGACAAAGGGGGTAAAAACACTGTAACGTCAACTAGAGAAGAGTGACATTAAGAATTATTCCAGCCAAACATCTGCCCCATTAACAGCTTAGAGTTACTTGCTGTAACGGCAAGAAGGAGCTGGTTTTAAATGGAATGACCATATAACAAACCTCCAAAAAAATAAAGTAAATAAGAATAAAACAAATAAATACATAAATAAATAAATAATTTATGTAACAAAAAATCGTATTAAGCTCCGGATCTACTAAATATGGTTCCCCTTACCCTCCCTTGACAAATGCCTGTAACTTTAAACTCTGAAAAAGGCATTATGCTAGGCATTGGTTTCAACCAAGATGTGAGACACATCTTCATACTGCCTAATAGCACCTTTGCAATATTATAAAACTTAGGCACGTCCTCCCCTTAGATGCAGCAGAGAAGCTAGTCCATGCCCTTGTTTCTTCCAGGCTGGACTACTGCAATTCCTTAGCTGAATGCTTTAACAAGTCTCAGACCAGCTCATCAAGAACAGGACAGCTCATGTTCTGACACACACTTGGAAGAGAGATCATATCGCTCCTGATCTGCCCCCCTGCACTAGCTTCTGACACTATATAGAATAAAATGAATATCTCTCTACTTATTGACAAAGCTGGTCTGGCATTTTCTTATATTTCAAGCCATATTAGCCTTCTAGGATACTGCTTTCTTTGAATGCAGGTTTTCTTGCAGGTATAATAAACTTTACATGCAAATTTGGAGCCAAAGCCTTCAGTTAGAGGCCCTCGCCTGTGGAACCCCCTACCAGTGTCTGTCCAGGAAGCAGATACCCTCTCCACATTCAGTGGTAGGCTTGAACTCCCCTTTATGAAAAAGCTCATAGTTAGACCTTAACTCTGCCTCAGTTGAACGTGTCAGTGCTGGAGTACAGGCACTGGTGACTGACTGGAATTCATATCAACAGGTCCTGAGTCCTGGGCCCAGGTCAGTGCTGTTACTCACTTCTCTGTCCTCTCCTCTTTCTTTCCTTCATTCCCTCTCTCTTTCTATCCTCTTTCCTCTTTTCCCGATTGCACAATCATCCCAGAGTCTTTGTTCTTTGTCCCATCCAGAGCCCATGGATGCTGTGCTGGATCGTGGACCCTCACTGTTGCCCTGCCTCCACCTCCTGCTGCATCTGTGGTCATATTCCATCAGGCTCCACTGGACCTGGGATCTTTAACATGAACACGACCAATCTCATATCATCACTGATTCTGTCCTATATTTGTACACTTCTTTTACAACCCAACAGATGAATATCCCTTCTGAGCCCGCTTCTGCCTGAGGTTTTTTTTTCCCTCGCTCCCATCGCTTCAGCCTGGTCATGTTTTTTGCTCTGTTTACTTTTGTTTGGCTCAGATATGTTTGTGTGCTTGTTGTTTTGTCCATGTTGTGTCTTGAGATATTGTTATGACCTGGCACTCAATATTGAAGTAGAATTGACAATAGCTGTAAAATGATTGCAAATAAAGTTGCATCTTTGTGTCTGTAGAAATTTGTTGATGCGGCATGGCAGACATTGTGGGCCTGACGAGCTAATTGTAAGTAAATCACAGCAGTGATTTACTTACAATTAGCTCATCGGGCTCACAATGATGTCTGGGATTATTCCATTGCAGCCTGGGAATGTTCCATTGCTGCCAATAGGTCCTCAAAATCTCTGTGTGCAGGGCTACGGCTTAGGTTGAATGTGAAATATAAGTTTTCTGCTGCAAGTCCTCCAGTCAAAATATAGATGAGTCTTTGCAACAAAATTGGTGTTGAACATTTCTATGATATGGTAAGTTTGCAATTGGCAAGTTCTTCTCCATCACTTCTCAAGTGTGTGTGTCTTTGACATCTTTAGTAGATCTGAACTCAAAACTGTGCTAAAGATAAGAACTTGCAACTGAACTGAGCTTTTATCATTAGTAGTGTTTTAGTTCCTCTAAATTCTCAAACTCTTGTCTGAATTCACTGCATTGTCCTGCAAGCTGCCACTTCAGTGTTAGGGAACATTTTGTTATCCGGAACAGGAACTCATTCCAAAAGCCTGATAAGGATGTTGGAGTGTCTGCTGCATAAAGACAGACTGTCTCCATTTGGAGGTCTGTAGAACCTGTCTCTCTGAGATGCCAGCAGACAGTTTCCGTCTTGTTGACAACAGTGTGATAGAAATAGAGAGAGAAGGGAAAGCAGGAGGGGCTGTGAAAAAACACAGCATGACGGGAGAGATTGAGAAAAGTTGAGAGGATAGGGAGGGTAGAGAGGTGAAGGAGGGTGCAGGGGGAACATGAAGTGGGAGAGAGGTGGAAGTGGGAGGAGGGGGTGGCTGTGCGTGAGTAGAGGACCTCCCTGTGAACTGTGCAGTCGCGAGCCGGGTCATTGGGGCGAGGTTGTCAGAGCGTGCCTGAAACAGTACACCCAGGGGTTCAGCCAGAGTTCACACACTCAGTGTGCAAGATCCATGTCCCTCAGTCAGCGCTCGCCAGCCACACACCAGCAAATACACAGCAATGCAGGAAAAAATGCACATGTATCATCTCACACACATGCACATAGACAACAAACAAACACAGATGCACTTACAAAACACACAGGATATGTAAAATACAATCAGTCCTTTCAGGCAGGGCCCTGTGGGACTGCGCACAGACGAGCAAACAGTCTTGCATGCTGCCTCTACACACATGGTGACATATTGTTTTCATATCAGTGCAAGGAGTGTTTGTCTACAGGAGACATATGCAAAGTAAACATGAAACAGGGAAGGGGGAAAAAGGGCTTTAGTCTATGTGCAAACAAATTTAACGAGCTGCTGAGATGCGAACTGATGGTGTCCATAGCCAGCAACAACACCACAAGCAGCACTAGTAACTTTACAACCCAGTGAGAAAGATTTTATTTAATTCCAGTCAGTGTGGTTTAAATAGGAGAGGCCACTAAGCCAGAATCCCCTCTGTGTGACTGAGCTCTTTGTGGAAAAGCTGTCTGCTTTACTCCCATTGAAGACTGGTTGGCCCATTGTCAAACCCAGAGCTTGACCTGGTGTTGAACCCAATTGTCAAACTTGCAGTGTAGTGTGGGACCTTGGTGGGGGAGGAGAGGCACTAGAGTGAGGTTTAGCTGACTGAGGCAAGTGTTTGTCATCTGTTGGTCCCTGACAGAGCTCTGCTCAGTGATTTCATATGCCTAAACTAATGTAGTAAAAATCTGTGAGAAGTGGAATTTCCCCTCAATGCCTCTTCTTTTCCCTTCACATTTAATGAATGTGGTGATTTAGGTCTTGCGTACAGCATGCTCTCACATTTCATTGAAGCCCCTCCAGTTATGTGGTGACCACCTCTCTCCCAATTCTCACCCTGGGAATAACTCAGTCCTGTGTGTCACAGGAGGATTTGACAGACAGGCCCAGCTGTGGCAGTCAGAGGCGCCAGAGCACTACGCCCTCCGAGTCCAAGGCAGACGAGGCCCAAACACAGAACAATTCGGTCTTTGTCGATCTACTGGAAACCATCAACTGCATCCAAATGACCGTAAGATGTAGATACAAGCCAGATGTTGGAATTCCTCGGTTCAGTTCAATCTCAGTCCAGTCTGGCTCATCCAAGTCCGGGAGCAGAGCAGTGGCAGCATGTACGGTAGAGCCGCATAAGTGGAAAATTGTGCAGAATTTGGTTTCTTTCATCCAGGGCTCAATGACAACTGAAGACAGGCTGCTGTGTAGTTTTCATCATATTGATAAAATGCTTTATAATGCACCAAACCAAGTCATGGAAGCAGCTGTGTTGCTATGTATATCATTTCCTCTGTCAACTGAATCATTAGTTGAGTGATTAGTCTTATTCTATGCAATAGGTTCAGAGAACAAAAAACGCATAGAAAACATTTTGCTGCTTGAAGCTTGCTGCACAAAAAAGTTCCTTGTCCGTCTGAGTTAGATAACTCTTAATGCAAAACAGGCGCTGCAATTACCAATTACACTTGCATTAGCCCAAGCTGTGCAGCATGGCACTTTTTCTCCAAAACTATTTCCATCCTCATTTCAAGGGCAGCATATTGTGTAATCAGAACCTTGGTGAGGACATGATAATAACTTGTAATGTCAGGAACAGCCCTGACATAATTTCAGTGATCTGGTGGGACACTCATTTGTCCTTCTGCAGGCTAATTACAGCAGCCTGTTCGACCACCAACACCAACAGCAACACCTCCCTTCACCCTACCCTCCTGCATCCCAGCCAACCTTTCACCTTTGAGGTGTTGAGTCGGCAATTACTCTTTGTGGCTTCTGTGTGAGCACTACAAACACTTACGGAGGCTGTTCGTTTCCCATTCTAAAAGCTAATTTCTCATCATTGTAACGATTTCACAGCATTTGGACAACAAGACACATAAACACAAACATCCATCTTTAAGTTGAGAGGAGTATCACACCCAAGAAAGCTGTTTTGTTTTTAGCTCCCACAAAAACACACACAGACACCCACACACACTTTTGACCCTCAACCAGAGATGCTGATATGAAAGCTTAACACATCCACTGGAACAGTATAATGATGGACCCATATGTCTAGGACCTCTAGCTAAGACATATGTTCTGCTTTAATAAAGCTAAAAGATGAGAGCAGACATGTTCTCTGAGATGTGATAATTCTTAAGTGATTTTGTAGCTCAGACATATAACTATAGCTCTCATGCTGACTCAATCATTTAGAAAAGTATGTTTCAGCTCTCCCGTGCCACTTGATAACCCACATCCTCTTCTCAAAATCCTCAGTAACAGCTCTCCAGAGGGATGCTTTCATCCTCACGAAAACTATGTGTTTGGTCTGTTTCCATTTAGCTAAGTTCAGGTGTAGTTCACAGAGGCCGCCAGTTCTGGTCATTTGACTCGAAATACAGGCTGTGGGCCTGGGAGGCCTTTTTTGGGGGGCTTTTTGATAGATCGAGAGTTTCCTTGGCAAGATATCTTTTACAGAGTATTTCAACTGTGAGCGATTTTACGCAAGACAAGAAATTATGTTCGGTATTCCTGCTATTTTTATTCCTGTCAGTCTTATCTGTAGTTTAGTGAGTCTGCGACCTGTACATCTATCTCATCACTCTCTTTGTCGTGGTGAGAGCGCAGGCATCATGAGGAGGTTGTATAACTTTATCTGCTCTGTATTTGAGGTGCTGGGAGGACTGTGCCCTCCATCTGACCCACATCTGATTCACCTTGAGCAAGGCAGGCTGCTGGCAACAGACACTGAGCCACAAAGTTTGCTCGTGCTGTGACACTGTTGCGTAATCTACAAGGAAGCTGCCCTACAATAAATAAATCTGGCTGAGGCAGTCCATCTGGGAGGAGCATTTTTCAGCAGCGATCTCCTGACGTGATGCCTAGTGGGCTTTATAAATATCCTGAGCCCGTCCGCACAACATGAACTGTGTTTCACCCTCCCACACCCTTCCCCTTTGAATGTTTGCCTTCTGCTCTCGGTGAAAAGCAGGCTTTGCTTTGCTTTGTTTGTCCCTCAACACTTACCTCCCACTTTCTCCCTGTTAACTGTCAGTGTTCAAAAGCAGAACACTGGAAACCACATGTGAAACAGAACTCTCTTGGCTCCACAATGTAGGTGAATGACCCGAAGGGATGTCTTTATGTCATATGGCAGTTTGGGAAGATTAGAGCTGCAACTTCTCTCCTTCTGAAATAAAGAAAGCTGAAGCTTTTTGTGCATGTACACATTACATTTTTCATTCCAAAATAGCAAACTGCCACATGATGTTCCTGCAAGCATTAGCAGAAACTACAAGCATTAGCAGAAGCTGACTTTTCTGCGCAGATCCATAAACCTCTCCACAAAAATCAACCAATATATATTCTGTGCCTCTCTACTTGGTGCGCAACGAGGACTGTACAGATATGTTCGACAACCAGTGATGAATAGAATAGTATTTGTTGAAAGTTATGCCCCAACTACTAACTGTTCGACCTTGTGTTTTAGAACAAATGCATATGTATGATGCCTCGACCCACAAAATCTTTCTTTAAACTGTGGCTGAAGTGACTGAATATTTCATGGAAGCTTCAAACACACAGAAAAAGCAAAACTGAAAAAAAAGACTGGCATCTTATTTTGTTTGGATCAGATAGTTCTTGCAGGACTTGCACACCATGTATTTGTGTCTTGTCCCTGTGGGTCTTGTAGTTTACTCATTCATTAATATATTGGAGCTAGTTTCCTACATTTATCTATACTTTGTGTGTGTGTGCATGTGTGTGTGTGTGTGTGTGTGTGTGTGTGTGTGTGTGCAAGTGTGTGTGTGTGTGTGTACGTGTGCATTTGAGGAGTGACACCATCTGAGTTGGCTGCTCCCTCTGACCTTTAACACCACAGTGTATAATAACTCTTAAAGTTTGACAGGTCAACTGAGGCGTCACGGCTTGCCCCTTGCTGTGGGTGAGGCCTGGACCTTTTTATCATACTACCTAGCCTGTGATGGATGAACCCTGCAACAAATTGGCGAGGGGGCTCACAGCGTTGTTCAGAGAAAGCGGATAAGGTGTTGTAACAAATAGCAGCTCTCTGAACTGCACTCTACCACCTTCTAGTTGCCCCTGGCTTCAGACTCCTTTGGCTTTTTGCTTCAGGCAGCATCTGCTGGTCCACAAAGCCCACAGACTTATGGGTTTTATTACAGGTAATGGTCCACTCTCACATAGCCTGTCACTGACAGCATTTGTCTCAGGCGTGCTACAAGGATGTATGTATTTAGAACTTTAGTGCAAATTGTACATTTTAACAAAAATGGTTATGGTTTCTTCAAGGTCAGTCACATACTAAGACTTCTGATATTTGGCATATATCCAATAAATGTGAAGAAACCATAGACATGAAACTGTTTTAAAATCTCATTCGTCGTGTACAGCAGATCTACATTAGGCTCACAGCAAACCATCTGCCAGAAAACTGGGAGGTGCAGGATCTGTAAGTGTATGTGATGTGAATAACGACACAGTCCTGCACTGGCTGAGGTTTAACATGCGTTCAGCATCACTGCACAACAAGCCAAATGGACTCCAGATCCAGGCACCTATAATATATTTAATGGATCATTGGAGGCTGACTTTCCAAACCCGTGTTGGGATTACAAATGCTTGGACAGCATATAGGAAAAATACACTCGGACTCATTGGTCTCTGTCAAAGCATGGAAGAGGGCACTTTTGTAGCTTTAGGTGGTGCAGGGGGCAATGACGACTTCAAATTAGGCAAAATTAAGATGATGGATTAACATAATCATGGTCAGTATCAAAACCACTGAATTAATTCACTACAGACCTTTAAAAGTACAGCAAGAAAAACTGAAAATACCCGCATTATTATTTTTCTACAGTATAATCCTACATGCAGTGAAATGTCCAGTAGAGACACTTGGGAATGTGGTCAGGGCTGACACCACTACACTATCCAGTTTCTCCCCATGTGACTAAACCCCAAGTCATCTGTTTCCACCTGCGCTTGGTCAGACCTCCCCAAGATGAGCGCCTTCGGCAGGAAAAAGACTCTCACAGCTCCTTTGATTTATTCAGTATTTGGCTAACCTTGCTCTGAACCTGCCCCATGAGATTTCCAACCATTTTAGCCCTCCTCTTCCAGCATACGTGAACTACATGCCTCCTCGCCCTGGTTCCATCCCAACATGCTTCTTCTCTCTCCACTTTCGCAACAGCCAACTAAGAGAATGAGAAACAGGCCCTTGGAGGAGGCTCCGGTTTGCTCTCAGCAGAGCTAGCTCATTGGCCCGACCCACCCAGCGTGGGTCACCTAGTGATCACAATGTGCGGCCCTATCTTGAGTGCACAGGAGGGCATTTGTGGTTCGCTGGGATTCAAATGAATGTTTATGAGGCTTGTCTGGCAGCCAAAGGGCAGGCACCATCCCAGCTTTTACAGCCCCTCTCATGGGCTTGCTTTTGCTGTTGTGAGTGCTCACTTTGAGCTGTGTTCAGATATGGGCTCTTATTCTGTCTCTCTCTCTATGTCTGATCTGTGATCTTCATGTCCCTTCATGTGTTTATTGCTAGGGGTTCAAGCATGGCTCTTGAGGCAAGGAGGGTGGTTCAGAGTTCTTCATGTGGAAGTGCTGTGTGTTTGTTTTTCAGAACCCCAGAAACACAGTTCACTCATCCTCAGTTCACTCAAATCAACATTCAAGTCAGGGTTTACTTCTTTCAAGGTTTGCCTGGTTTTATAATCCTCTCACAATCTACATTTATTGTAATGCCTTGTGGTTTTCTTCAGTTCAAAGCATTGCTTCATGATTATCCTCACAGCAAGGAAGGAAACAGCAAGGTCCATGGATAAGCACAAATTTGCACTCCGTCGAGTTTTCACCGAACATTGCTCTTTGCTCTGATCTAAATATACTAGTCACAGTGTCACAAGGAATAATCAGTGAACAAACAGCAGTGGGCCAAGAATGAAGTCCTGTGTCAGGTCTGGAGATAAAAACTTGCTGCATGTTCTATGCCAAGTCACACATGAATCAACTCGACTACAATGTTTGTTTGGGGTAGAGTGAGAAAAGAACTGTCATTTTACGGGAGACTCAAAAGAACTGGCTTATGGTTTTCTCACTAAATGCTACACTATAAATAGCAGTAAAATTATAGACTTTGCTAACATTGTTATATCTCAAATATCTGCCTTTCGTTACTAACCACACAGTTGGTCAAACCATATATACAAAGTTTAGACATTCCAAAATGATTTTTCTTCCCAGTGCCTCACAAAATAGGAACATGAATGGAATTTACATGTTTATCACTGGCCCCTCTTCCATAGTGGTAACCCTTAATGTGGTTAGAGGAATTATTTATTTATATATATTTATTAGAGTTGCATGTTTTCATGAAGTATTCTCACTTGAACTTCTAATCTTTGTTTTCATTTAGCGTTAGTTCCCATCTCCAGTCATTCGGTCATGTAAGCTTAGTGTCCACATTGCAGCTAACTAGGAAATGTCCACAGCAGTCTTGTTGTGAGAAAAGGGATAACAGCCTCTTTCTCAGGTTTGTCTGTTACATGAAACTGAATCAAGGTTCAAGTAGCTCTTGACAAACAAGCAAAAATATACCTGACAGGCAGAGCACCAAAATAGTGAGACAATAGGAACAACATCACTGCAGGGTGTAAAAAGCACTGGTCCGTGCAGCAGCTATGTAGCTAAACTCCCTTGGCTCTGGGGTAGATTTTATTATCATATCTTTTAAAGAATTTCTTTGTCAGATATTCTGAGTAAATACAGAGAAGATGAAAATATTACATCCATGCAACATTCTGAGTGGCAAAAAAATATATAGTTTTAACACAACCATGAAGTTTGCCCTTCAAAAAAAGATCCTCGACTTGGATAGAGTTGTGACCAAGTGATTTTCTCAGTTTATAGAATAGTTCTACAGTTTGTGCAATATTTTAGATAGGAAAATCAATATTACAGTAAGCAGCAGACCAAACCTGGTCAGGCCTGGCTCTTGGTGTTGAGCTAACACTTCAGTAATGCAGCAAAATCCCTTTTCACCATATTCTTCCAAAGTTTCCCATTTTAAAGTTGTTTCCTCCCAAATTAGTTTCCAAATAGCATCCTCAATCAAATGTTAAGCATGAGAAATTGGCATTGATTGATTATAAAATAAATAAATCTATAGTGAATTTTCCTTTGGTTTGTCAAAAAGCCTTGGACCACTTTCAAAATCATATGCAATTGAGCAAAACTGGATGCATTTTGGACCACCTTTATCCAGAATATTAGCCCCAGAGGTTTGACAAATGTTAATAATTTTTTTTCTTTGATCTGATCTTGATGAATATTTTTATGATCTACTGTTCTAATTAATGTATTGCACAATGAATTGACTACACAAGAGCAAAGCTAATTAAAGTAATTCTGATATATATTGCTTTCAAAGAAGCCAATGATATTTTCCTTTAAAAGAACCTTCAAATGACTGAAATATGACCCAATGTGATAAAGAACGATGCACATGTAATGAGAAGGTCCTGACCAATTTGTTCTGCATTCATCATATTTATAGAAATTACTGCATCCCTCTGCACTGTTTTCTGATAGCAGAGAACAAACAATGACACCCCACCCCAGGCAAGTGTTTTATATGTTGACAACATTTTCTGTCACAGTCACTGATCCTGTGCTCAGAACAAATCAAAGGTGGTGTCATGCTGCCACGAGAGTCGAAACCAGAGACACAACTATGAATACCTCCCAAGTGTTCACTTTTTCTGTTTTCATCAAGCACAAATAAATGGTCTGTGTCTCTAAAACACCACTTTATTGTCTTGTTCTGATTCAAAGACACATTAAAGGGGGAATAAAAATAAGTGTAAAAACAGACTAAAAGAAGTGTCACAAATCAAAAACTCCCAGAATAACTACTGGTACAAAGCTATGCATGGCTTCAGTTCAGAGAGTTCTGAGAATGGCATTCAGCTCTCCATACTATACACATAAACACACACATACATATAGGACCCAGTTGAATCCTGCAGTTTATCAATGAATTCTAGCTGCAGGAGAAGCCACCTTGCACATTCCCTAAGTGTTTGTCATCACACTATTGTGGGGCCTCTGCCACTTCCAGACGTCTTAAGGTCCATATTCTCTTCAATGCACCTCAGAGCTGCATCGGTCACTCTCACGTTGTGAACACGGCAGGTTCATGTCCTCCCTTTGAATGTGTTCATGCAGGTATAGCTCCCAGTAAATTTGTGGATTTCTTCAAGTGCGACTTGTGGCATGAAGCTAAATAGTGCATAAAGATCAGAGAAAAACGTAAGTATGAAGCAAAGACACATATGAAAGCATAAATAAAACTTATTGAAATGTTAAATTTGTTATTTTCCTCTTTAGCTTGAGTTACCTCTTTAAGAGGACGAGGGCATGCATAGTCCACGGCAGGTAGAGGAAGGCCTTGTCAGCTCTGACTGCATCCACAGTCTTCTGGGCAACAACCTCAGGTTTGAGGGGTGGAAAGAGCTGGGGAAACCTACAAAATGAAAAAATGAAACAAAACGATTGATTGTACAAATATAGCCTGGTTTAGCTAATTTGATCAAAGTAAGAAAGCAAAGCAATACTTATGTAGCATAGCTAATCTTGACACTTCATTGTAACTAGGTCACCTGGTTTTGTAATGTAGCAGTATGACCTGTATATCTGCACTGCTCCATCATCTCTACCTCTACCATTTTGTCTCTTTTCCTATTTTTTATTTTTACCTGCACATCACAACAATTTATCTTTTATATTTTAGGTGCAAAGATTTCGTCTGTCCACTGTGTTCTGCAAATGCAACAGGTGAATTTCCCCATAAATTGATAAATAAAAGTCTATTTTATCCTTTCAAATTCTGTTCTATTATAATATATTTTAGATATATTATTGCTGTAAACAGACAAAAGTTGCTTATTAAATATTTCAAATGTTTATTAAAGTTGTTACATAGTAATGTCAAGGTTTGGGTGCACTCTTAAAACCACACAAGCACAGGTTGTGAAATCACCTTCCAAACTCCACCACTATCCAATACTAAAAGCTTAATTTTCATCCATATTAATCTTTGATGCCACCAATAACAGGCAGAACAACTGAGAATCAGTGATCAATTGTAGTTGAGAAGCAGTTGCTTGTTGAGTTGATGTTGTATAAGCCAATCCGTTTCTCAGGTGACTGAGATCTGAAGACTTTTGATCAGTGATTATGTAAGAACAAGTTCTTACATAAGCATTCTTGGTTATAGCACAACTGCAAAGGCATCTGGAAAGACCCATACAAGCATAAACTCACAAACTCAATGTTTTCTAAAGCATGACTCATTGCTGAGGACAAAATGTGGATTAGTAAAGCCCACAGCATACATGGAATCCTGGATGAACTAGATATTTACAATGCACGGCCAATCAATCAAAAAAATGCCAACCACTGAAGTAGTTACATTGCTTGCCTTAATGTCTTAACAGATTAAATGTCAGATCTAGATCAGGGGTTGGCAACCTTAACCATCAAAAGAACCGTTTTGACCACTTTTCCATTAAGGAAAAGTAGTCTGATGCTGCAACCATGTTCAAACGTATGATTTGTTCTCTGGGGACCATGAATTTACAAACATTCCTGCCTGAAACAATGTGGCTGACCAATTGAATGTATGAGAGTCATCATTATTTCTGGATCCATGCTTTCATTAGGGCCTCAAATCTTACGTACCGGACTCTCATGCCCTGGAACATCTCCGTGTTGGTGTGGAAAGGAAGCACTGTGGTGCACCCTACGCCAGGACAGTCCAGCAGGCCCAGTGTCAGACTTTCCATGAATGCCAGTGATGAGGCCTTAGAGGTGCAGTAGTCTATGGCCCCAGGGATAGGAGACTGCGACAGGATTGAGTTTATGCAAACTACATGGCCATGCTGTAGCTCCAGCATCCGAGGCAGGAAGGCCTTTGTAGTCTGGAGTAAGAGAGTAAAAAAGAAGGGCAAACAAATAGAGAGAATAAAGTCAAGGTTATGGGAAATTGGGGCAAAAATACATCGGCAGAGCAAAAAGAACAGAAAGTGCAAGGGGTGGAACTACCAAAAAATTTTCAATTTTCAGTTAGTTGATAATTTCATTTCTGTCTGCATCAAACACCATCTTTGGATCTCTATTAAAAGTAGATGAAGAAAAAGAATGCCTAGAGTTTCAAAAGTGCTCCGATGTCTCACAGCCTGAGAGGCAATTTGGAAATATCTTACTTAAACAGATGTATTTGCTGTCATGACTGACAAGCCTGGAGGAGCGTACAGTAAATAATGCCACACTATAATCAAAATATGAGCATGACCAAGAAAATCTACACACTGGAATTCCCCCACTTCTACATTAAATCTCCTTCAACTTTAATTTGTGCAAGTCTCACCCAGAACTGTCCTAAGGTGTTGATGTGTTGGGACTTCAGAAGAGCATCATCGTCGCTGTCCATCAGACTTTTTCCATGAACTACAGCTGCATTGTTCACCAATATGGTGACATCTCCAACCTGAGATTTAAATTGCACAACATTAGGGACAAAGAAAATAGCCAAAGACTGTCTGTCTCCATGAGAATATACAGTGTGCTGTCAGCAAAATTCCCCTCACTAATTTAGATATTTCAGATGAGGTGTAATCCATACACCAGATGGGAGAGAATGCAGCTCTGAGCCAAAATACATACATCAGAGACAGAGAAAGATTTTATTTATTGTCTTGTACTGTGAAGAAAAAATCACAAGTAGAAATATCTGCAGGTATTGAGCTGGTGTACCTTTTCCCTAACCACCTTGGCTTGCTTGTAAACTTCCTCCCGATTGGCCACATCACACAGGAAGTAATGGCACTCTGTTCCTGAGAGGGAAATCTCTTCAGCTGTTTCTTTGAGGCATTTCTCCGTTCTGCCCCATAAGAGCACCTGGCAAAAGAAAAAAAACACAATCTTTTAAGGATCAGAAACACATATCAAAATCATATGAAAACTTTGTGCCAAGATCTGTAGCACATCACTTTTAAATAGGTTGTTTTCACAGTCACTCATTAACAAAACATTACACATGTTTTGTGCAATTTTTCTGGCAATGAGACCTGGTGTAGCTGGGGAGATTTCTGACCAGCAATTTTCTTTTCATTCAGAGAACAGAGAGACCATTTTCACTCCAACAAATAGTTTTCAAGCAAGATTAAAGGCTCGGGGGTGCCTGTGTGAATGAACTGTCTCTTCATCTGCCTGCAGACTAAATGAAGGCCGGTCATTTGAGCAGGGAACATGGGGTTGGACAGTGGTGGGGAGGTGGGGGTGGGGGACTAGTGATTGGGCAATTAGATCTGTCAGTCTTTGGGGTCAGGGAAAGGTAATGAAATCAGGGGGTGAGCCCTCCTCATCTCTCAAACACAAATTCTCAAAGAGATTACACGGCCTGTTGGGCAGATGAGCCCCGTCATTTCTGGTCAGGGAGCCTGAAAACAGTGCGTGTGTGAAGTGCTGAGGATGGCAGTGTGGGATTTGGCTGGTCGCCCGTGACCAAGGTTAATATTTGAGCAAAAAGTCTACTGGAAAGTGATCTTGTGTATGTGAGCGACAGAAAGACACAGACACATACACAAAAGAGAGTGTGTCTCTTGCCACTTGCATGGCTATCATTTCTATAGATGATCACAGAATTATTAGGCCCGTCATCTTGCAGTAACAGGAATCTTTCAGATAGTGCCTCTCTTTTCAGATTCACTCACCATTTATTTTCAGCCAAGTAAAACATTTTGGAAATCAGAATCTTAATTTGCACTGACACCACTCCCTAAAACCACTAAATTACTTTGTTACTACTGATAGTGGTTCACAGACATACTGACACTGTAAACCCCCGACGGCATGAAATATAACAGTCTTAAATGTTTCTTATTGTCGTTATCAGATCTAAAGCAATATGGATTCGGCTCCCCCCTGAGTTTCAGTTGCTTCTGATTGGGTTTTCTTGTTTGCTTCATTTGGAAGCCTGTTTGAGTAATCAGTAGGGCAGACAGGTCTTGATAAATAACTGAAAGCTTTTAATGGGATTTGAGCCTTACAAACAAAGTTGACAGCTCTCATTAAAAGCTAACACTCAAACTGTGCCTCTCCTGGTAAAATGTTATTTAATTCATTAGGTTTATCAGCCGTCATAACACACAGGGCACAGAGCAAACAAGCAGTGGCTCAAATTGCTATCTGGATAGAAATGGCAAAAGAAACAGTCTTCAAATCAGCATCACACCAGCCTCAACTTGGTGATAAACCAGTGATTGTTCTAACTAGGAAAAAGGTAAAAGCTCTCTGATCAACAATCAATGATGGACAGCTCACTCTAAACCTTGAGAAAAAGAAAGAGAGATGTAGGTAAGAGGACAGAGGAGGAGAGAGGAGAGAGAGAAAGAGAGGGGACGCCACTCAATCGAGCAACGCTCAATACTGGCTGTGGTGCACAGCTCGGTGTCCCCAGCTCCTGCTGAATTACAGTGATACTCTATCTCTCAGCCCTGAATGTATGGGTGGGTATGAACCCTCCTTTTCACACCCATTGTATGGGCCAGCAGAGAGGCAGCACAGAGGGGGCAGCAGGAGTTCAGGAGGCAGTCGCCTGCCGCTGTCTAATTACTGCGGAGACAGCAAGGTCAGCTGCAGGGCAATACCCAGCTGGGAGCGGTGTGCTTCCCGCCTCCAGCATAACACACACCCACACACACATGCACACGCACAAATGTGTTGTCAGTAGATTATTTGGGTTCATTTTCTTAGCTTCCATTTTGTATAATGTTAAAAGCAAAAAATGCAAGGCTTTCCTCTTTCCTCTAGAGTTGGTGTCACAGCCATGCAGTATTTAGTGGAGTTGCTCTGAACACCTCTTGCAATGCTATGAACTTGGTTGCCATTTTTGCAAATTCTTCATAGTTTGTGGTTTCTGCCGCCACAACCACACATCAGAGGGCCTAGCTCCCCCTTCAAAATTTCTCAGCTCTCCACCTCAGTGGATTGCCTCATCTCCATTGTGGTTAGTCTTCCTCACATGGTGAAAACACCAAATCCAAGTAGAGGGCGGGAAAGGAAATTCTGACTGCCAATCACAAAGGGGCTCAAACTGGGGTGAGTGCAAGTTCGTAGTGGTTAGCCCTATTCATAATTACCATCCTATTTCCTCTTAGCATCTCTTTAGGCAACGGGTAATTGTCATACACATTACCACAGGTGTTGTTTTCAAAGCTTTCACACCTTGATAATACTCAACAATGGGGTGCTGAAAAGCATGGTGACATCCTTTGTTGTGCAGCTGCAAAGTAAAGCTTTTCAAACCCACTGGTTTCTCTTGCATGTCCCCCCAAGGAGATGGCAGTGAAAGACAGAGGGGAGGCAGTTTGTATTTCATTGAACTTTCAGGAGTGTTTTCAAGCCACCAGAATTGTGCCCCAAGACAGCGTCCAAGGCGTGCCCATGTCACACATGTAGGGATAATTACAACCTGCAGCTTTTAGCAGCCCTGCTCTTCTGCTTTTCACCACACAAATTACCATAATTTCCTTCACAGAGTAATGAGGTCTAAAATCTGAGGTGATCAAACAGAGCTGCACTGTATTAACACTTTACAACCACAGAGACACCAGCAGCTTGCCAGACACTCAGCTGTGTGATGTTCAACTTGCTGGAATGATAGAAAAGTGTTACTGGAAAGAGTTGACAGAAGCTTAGTCTCAGCTGCTGTGATGAGGACCACCAGAGCGTTTCAGGCCCCAGTGACAGCTCCTTGTTGGGGGATGAGGGGTGGGTTGGGGTGACTGAGATTGGCAGGAATCAAAGAGCTGCTTTAAGTGACTTAAAGTGGGGATTTACAATTTATGGGAGGGTAAAATCAACTCAGATTTTACTCCAGTTCAGCCAGGCAGCTTTTGGATTTCCTTGACAAAATCTATGAACCGGGACATGACTGTTCATGACAGCAACCACAACATTACCAGCAAAGACTCATCAGCTGCAATGCAAAGTATATATTTTTTCACAATCATATTACTCACTAAGCCATGTCATAACTGACACCACTGCCTGATCCAAAATAATCATTTACTGTCCTACATCGTTAGTAATGAGTAGACATGTGACTTAATGGGTCTCTCACATCCTCTTGGTGCACCTGCAAAAAACAACAACAAAAAAACTAATCTGTCTTTTTTTTATTGGCTTTTTGTTGCGTGTGTTCAGCAAATGGACTCGAATGGGGTATTAGTAAGTGTTAAGGGAGCAAGACACACATGCACACATATGCGGTGTGAGAGAGAGGGAGAGAGCTTTCAGGGTCTAACTTGCTGGATAACTCACTTTTTAGACATGGCATACAAAAATCACCTTGGCAGACCTCAGCAAGACTGAATGTCAGCCCAATCCTGACATTAATCACGTCAATCAGCAGCAAAGCTACCCACATCTGCCCTCTGCATGACCCCAGCTGTTGTGCAATACTGGAGGTAAAATTGAGGGCACAGTCTCCAGTCTGCCTGGAGCAACTGGCTACTTAGAGGTTATGATCCCTCTTCTCCCCAACAGTGGAGCCTCTTGGGGCACTATGGATAGGACTGCCCGGACTAGAAAAAGGTGTGTGTGCGTGTGTAAGACAGAGTGAGTGTGCCTTGTTTTTGTCACAAACTAAGCCCGCAGTCATGCGCACACATATTTCTCCGCAAGGTGCAACAAGTTGCCCACAGTTTAGTGACATTACCTTTCTGGCCCCCTGCTTGGCAAACTCTTTTGCCAGGTGACGTCCGATGCCTCGTCCCCCACCCGTGATCAACACCACCTCTCGGTTCAGGTCTTTCCTCATGCTCGGCAGCAGCGACAACAAACTCGCCCTGAGCACGTAGTAGAGCACTTGTACCGGGAAGAGGAGCACACGCCAGGCGCTCGTCAGCTCCATCTCGGAGAACGGCGGAGAAGTTTAAGTGCGCAGCTGACGTCTTCCCACAGGGCAGCGACGCAGACTCGAGTGCCCCCGCAAGTTTAGCCGCATGCACGCAACCTCATGTGCAGCCTGTGGAAGTGCAGCTGCATGGGTATTCCGCCGGTGTGAAAACAAATGAATATAAAAGGCGTGAAAAGTGAGCGACTGTAACGCGCTGTGGCATGTCCGTTGACATGCGTGGGGCTCAGGAAATGTGCGGCGGATCGCTCATTGCGCCTGTCAGACGCCACCGGAGACGCACAGACGTGGAACACGAATCCAGGCGACGCTGGGCGCTGTGCGTTACCAACACCGTTGCAGTTGTGGCGTTGTTGTGCCCCGCTCCGCCGGCCCCTGCTGCCTTATATGTTACCGCCTATGTCCCAACTCCTGCGCTCTCATCAGTAAGAGGACCTGCACGGACCTATAGGAGAGGCTTGTGGGGGCATTAATCCTGATTGACATGTTAAGTAGGGATGAATATTTTGCTCCAGTGCCCGTCTGCCCCTGAGTGGTTGCGTGCTCGCCTCTTCCCCACCCCCTTTCATTTGCCTGCAGCCGTGGTTCTCAATCTGTGGGCCGGGGCCCACGCAGCGGTCCATTCACCAGGTGTGCCCAGTCTTGTTTGCTAGAGTTTAGCTGTGCCATTGCAACAGCAGCAGTGACTGTGATAAATCAGAGCAAATCAACAAGCAAACTGTTCTTAGGGATCAGTGTCAGATTGGGTCAGTGGTCAAACTTCAACCAGGTGATCCTGGTACCACCCTCTGTTTAATTAAATGAAAAAGAGCGAAACAAATAAACCAGTTACCTCTAAGCTTAACACACAACAGACCAAACACTTGTTTCCATAACATAAACCCCTGTAATTTGATAAATGTTCAATTCAGTTTAGTTCAGCTTTTGTGTCAGTGCTAGTTCACAACACATTCTATTCTGAGAAAATGAAAACGTAGAGCAGGTCTGTAGAAATATAATGTTCTACAAATGTCTGCATTTGTGGACAAAAAATCTTCAGACCCTGCTGCACCTATAAAGAAAATCACTGTGCAGTGGTTAAGCTCCTGTGAGTGTTTTATATGATAATAAAATAAACGGTCAGCTATAAACATAAGATGTTTACTTTTGTTCTGTAACATTTTATCAATTGAATTCTAAGTTTTAATTTTAAGACATTTTAAGTTCACCTACTGTGTATGTTATTTGCCTGATCAAACTTTTATTTACGAAAGCCCTCCATTACTGCAGCATAAATTGTTGTGTTAAAGCTCAGGACATTAACCCCACCAAATATTGTTCTCAGTTTCAGATGCATGGAAGAGTTTGCATGTTGTTGAGTGAAGAAGATATTTCATCCTACATTTCTGTCTGACATCTGTAGTGGCCTCTCTAATGTGCAGTACAACATAAGTTATCCGACACCAATTTGTTATTATAACAGTTTTTTGATGCAGACCATATCCTTCCACGTGTGGCAGTGTAATTTGGGAAATAGGTCAGCGCTGTCTCAGCAGCTCAGCAGGACAACAAACAGCGAACTGCATGAATACCTTCTAAACAAATCCTATGAAATCATGGGAGACAGACAGACAAGATTCCAGTCGGTGATTTTTGGCCCTGGCTTTGGGATTTTTACTGGGTATGGCTGAATGCAAGCCTTTTTCAAGAACTGGGATGGGTTTAAAGAGCAGCCTCACAATGGATGCTTTGTGCCGGGCTCAGCTACTTAGGGAGGCAGAAAGGCTCTCTGGGGCTGCAGAAAGCTCCAAGACAACACAGTCCAGATGCTGTATTCATTTGGGGAATTTCAGAGATTTACAAAATGTAAACTCAAAGTCAAGTTTCAGAAAAAGTGTATATGTATGTCCAGTACTGTCTTTTGTGGAATTGGATTGAAGTTACTGGCATGAAAACCCTAACCCTAACACAAAATATATACATTACAGCAAATGACAAGTGGGTGCACGCTGCATGCAGAATACTAAATATGTAAATTGGGATGTATTACAGCAGGCGCTGTTTATTCATACCCGTGCTATCACTGCCATCTACAGATCAGCAGTGAAAGTTCAGATAAGCCTGACATTTTCTCCCTCACACGTCAGACAGTAAAAGTACCATTCTGTACCATTCTGTGAGTGCTACATAAGGTCTCTTACTACCTGAGACCTGAAAAAAAGCAAGAGAAAATAAATGAAAGCAGACATATAAACCCTCAAATATTGGTGAAAGTATTAAAGAGTGCAGGAGAATAATATGGAGCTGCTTCAGCGGTCAAAAGAACATAAACTAACCATGGGGTCATTTACATGAGACCACAGTGCTGCAATCTGTGTCCAATGATTGGTATTTATTTATTTTCTTAACCGGCTTTATACTTGAATGGTATGTCATGGCTTTACTGCAGCCTGTCCCAGCACTCCTAGGGTGAGTAGCAGGGAAGACATACTGGGCTGGTCACCAGTCAGTTGCAGGGCACACGCATCATTCACCCTCACCTTCGTACCAAGTTGCAATTTGAATTGAACTGACCTAACTATACATGTTTTTGGACTAGGGGTAGAAACAAGAGAAAACAGAGAGAACCCACACAGACATCAGCAGAACAAACTCTTCAGAGGAAGGCCTTGATCTCAGAGGTATTTCTGTAAAAACCTTGATTATTCTTGTTTTATTCAAGATATTATTCAGATATATACACAATTAACAATTTATATCATCAATGCTTATTTCAATTATTACACCCATCCTGAACCAGTCTCTGTGCACACTGTGCAGGAGCCAAAAAAAGTCCATACATGTACATGAACTCGTGAAGCACATGGAGTATTAGATTAATTTGTTTGGCAGACACTTTCATCCAAGGCAACTTACAATTGAGGGACAGAATTAATGCTCACAGTTCAACAACACAGAAGGTCTCAAGAGATTCTAGAAGATAGATAGAGATGTTCCCATTCTGACATCATTCAGAAGTTTGTTCCACCATCTCAGGGCCACAAAACAGTCCTGACAGTGATTGACAGCATTAATACAATTTAGCACTTCCAAGATTAAAGTCAAAAGCAACAAACTAGGATTTCTTAGAGGAGATTTCGAGATTTGATGTGATTTTGTGATTCCACTCAGAATGAGTTGCCCTTTGTAGAGTCTGCATCTTCTCCTTGCGTCTACATTCCACCCAGTCAAAAGAATGGATGTTTACGTGGATTGGAGGCTCTAAATTGCCTTCAGGTGTGAGTGTCAGAGTGAGTGTGCGTCCTGTGATGATGACCTGTCCCGGTCAGCACACCCCAGCAACACCAAAGAATGGAGTACAAAATGAAATGGGCTCTGAAGACAGCTGATCTTTTTTATAGCATAACTTGTTATATGATGTAAAAGTAATGGTAACACTTTAGAATAACAGATGCTTATAAGGCATTATAAAGAATTAGTAACACTCAATTACATTGAATATATAAGTTGTTCCACATTTGCAAAACATTGGTCAATGATGATATAATGATTAAATAAATAAGTAAACAGTTATAAACATTTAAATCCGTTAGCAAAATCAAACGACACAAGTTCATATTCCTCAAATTCCTCACATTTGCGCATCATTTGTAGACATTGTAAAATGTCGAAAGTATTGTTTGAAAAGAATTAGTAATCTAGTTCTAAGTAGTTAATTATTATTACAACATTAAGATTACCTTGTAAACCATTATGGGTGATTGAAATGAAATCCATGGAAGCATTAACTAAAATATGGATAAATCATTCCCTAGTGTGCTAAATTAACACTTAGTGAATGTCTATATTTACTGCTCCACTAGTATTTCCTTATTATTATTACCTCATTATTTGTAACTCACTATTACCTTTTACAAATAATCTGTTAATGTTTACCATTTGTTTTCAAAGCCTTTTGCATTCCTGAAGATGAAGTGGAATACCAAATACAGAATCATACTGAAATGGTTCTCGCACCTTAATAGATGTCGCATGCCTTTACCAAATGATGTGCACACGTAATGTAAATTTTAAACTTTCAACATTCCCTCCTGAGATTTTCGCTCCGGATCGGATTGATTTTTACAGTGACAATGGCATTGGTTAAGTGGAGCTTTCACAGTTTAAACTAATAAAAAAAACCCTCCTCCCTTGCACACCTCCATGTGAGAGGACAGAACGTGCCAAGAAGGCAAGGAAAGTGACTCAAACATGATTTTTTGCGCAATTTATGCATGGTGAGTCTATCTCATTTGTTATTTACAGTGCAGTAAATAAGGAGTTGTGTATAGTTGAAATGAAAATGGAAGATATGTTATGAATGAAAAGGGGGCTTTAAAATGGTGAGAGGCCAAAAATAAAGTGACCAAGCTGTGGCTTAATGTAAAGCCACTCCTTGCACAGTTAATTTTATTCCCCTTGAAGTACATAGCAAATGTGCATATCTATCTATATCTATATATACATCTATGTATCTATCTATGTATCTACCTATGTATCTATGTATCTATCTATCTATCTATCTATCTATCTATCTATCTATCTATCTATCTATCTATCTATCTATCTATCTATCTATCTATCTATCTATCTATCTATCTATCTATCTATCTATCTATCTATACATACATACATACATACATACATACATACATACATACATACATACATACATACATACATACATACATACATACATACATACATATATATGATGTCACTGGTTTTAATATTTAGGTTGAGATGTTTGCTGGTGTGTTGCACTGTTGCCTCTCAGCGTAATGGTCTTGATATTAAATAACATTGTTTTTAGGGTTAGGGTAAGGCCTATTTTTAATAAAGTCTTAAGGTTTAAATAGTAAAATAAAAATAGTAATAAAAAGTGGTGTGATGTCATTTAAACAAGTAAAGACTCATGTGAGGGGTTGCTGAACCGTGTCAGTATATCAAAGAGTCATGTCCGAGAGTGTCTGTAGGACACAATTCCACATACTTTTCAGGAGGAGGTTGGTGTTCGGGGATGCCAGTCTCCAGATCACAGGAAGGGTGTGACAGAGAGAGTCAACAAAGAGTTCACCAATACTACCAGTAGCAGTGAGGGAAATGAGTTAGCTCCCTCTAAGCATTGTGCCCACAGGGTGAAGATCATAGTCAAGCATATGGTCAAATTAATGCATAGGTTATGGTGTAGGTCGGGCAGCACGTGTTCGCATGACTTCATCAACGGCAACGTGTTCACATGACTAATTCGTATTGAAAAGTACATAATCTAGAGACCAACATTTGTGCGTTTTCATACTAATTTCTAGTGACACTGGTGTGCATGCGCACACTACGAACACAATTGATACCCCGCATAAATAAAACTTCCTTGTTTGAAGCAGAGGATTCCTGTGGAAATCAGATATTTCAATATAGTTTTCAATTGATATGTCTTACTGTGCCTTATTCTTATTCCCCTAGCAATTTTGCGGCAAGATATACATATTCGCGGACCACAGGCGTTACTCCTATTTTCCACTGGCAATGTGGTGCAGAGGTTGACGTATTCTGGTCTGTTGTGGGAATCTAACATAGACATAGGCAGAAACGCCACTAAACTAATGTAGCGTCCAAGGTTTATGGCTTCTAGAACTGCACTTATGACTGACAGAAACTTAGGAACCGACTCTGTGTTACACACTTTTTCTCTCTGACAATACTCCAACTCCCCGCAGCCACCGCGCCACACTTTTTCATGATGTGATAGCTGCACCACACATGACAAGCCGGCTATGCAATGTCCAATCTTACACTAGTACTAATAAATGTTTATCATTAATGACATACAGAGTCACATTAAATAAACATATCTTTAATGGCTATACATATTTCTTTGAATATTTACCGGAAAGAGGGTTTCTTAACCCTGATGAAAAGCCTTAGACGGAAATTAACTACATTACAATTGCAATACACACTCATGTGCTCCGCCATTTTATTTTGTAGTTTCTAATGTGCCTCAGTCAGAGGGTAGGATGGGAGAGAAAAATACCTTCCCCTTGAAGTTTCCTCCTGGTTTTTGACCATGTTGCTTATATTAGGATCTGTTGCCTCCATGTTGATAGCACCTTCCAAACCGACCAAACCAACATGTATCTGCTCGTCCAGCCTCCCAAATCTGATGGTCTAGTTGGCTAGAGCTTTTAGAGGACCTGATTTGTGAATATGGCCCTTAAATGTTATTTTTTAATATCTCCTCAACACTTTGAGCTAAGAGGCTATAATCAAGAGCATCAAGCGTGCCAAGTTTCAGTCTCCTACTACCTCTGGAAGTGTCTGAGAAACAGACAAATATGACAACTGCCACAGGCCAAACGTGACATGGTGGGTCCTCTCCAGCAGATGGCACTGTCTCTGTCGCCATCAGATGGGGCTAACCGGGAGCGGAAGTTAAAGTGTCCATAGCAACCGAACGCTCCGTTTGCTACACGCTCCGGTTGCTACACGCTCCGGTTATAACTTTCTAGCTCTAACTACCTTTGCTCCATCTGACTGAATAATTTCTCCCCATGCATGTGTTGTGTCTCAGATCTGTCCCCAATGAACATTTATTTCCATTATCTTTTGAGTGAGAGTCTATGAGCTCTAGATTGTCATGGAGTAGCTCGCTGTTTTACTGTGTGTCATGGACACATATACAAATAAAGCGGCGCGATTCGTTGAGGAACCTTCACATTTACTCTTTCTCGAAACAGAGGCGCAGCAATCGCCACTAAACTAGCACTAAAAACTACTGTTCATGTTTACTAACGCCGTTTTTTCTCACTAACTGAACATATATGTCATGGTTACACGTCCATCATGATTGATTCCTTAAGGCTGATGTCCGTGTACAGGTAGATTTGTCCATTTTTTAATCAACATTTTTCTATATGAAATGCTTATAAGCCTTCACAAAAGGTTTCGGGGATTTTTCGTAATAATGTATATAGTATAAATAGTATTGGTCTGCAATAACCAGCATTGAGCACACTGGTCATGAGACAAAAAAATTGTAGGAAATTTGGAGGTCTAGATTTTGCTTTTTTTTATACGAAAGGTGAGTGAGAACAAGTTGCTGATGGAGACCAGTCGATTGCAAGACCTGATGAGGAGCCAGACCAAGGTCCATGTTCCATGGATTCCTTCACTGAATTAGCCAGCAAGGCTATCAAGGAGTTCCTGGAGGAGGAGGCAAAGGAGCTGAGAGCTGGTGGTCAGACTAATTGCATAACTGAGGAAGAGTACATGGCGTTCATGTCCAGGGGCTCCATAGATATAGACACAGCAGTGATAGGAATTGTCCAAGCCATTGCAAAAGACCTTAAAACGGAGGCAAATGGTTCACCTAAGATGGAGGTAAAGACAGTTAGGGCACCTTTCTCGACACAAATGGGAAAAATGATCCAGGCCTGGTCGATCTGCACATTTGTCAGGGAGTGCCTGCTTGATGGTGTAGGAAAGCTGAGGAAGAAACTTGGCTGTTCTACACCAACTGAGGGGAAGGCATCACTGAAGCAGCTGTTTGACAGGTTCGATCAAGTGCTGGAGGATATTATCCCACTGGAGGCGGCTCAGGAGATGCAGGACACTGATAAGGGATGTCTCTTCAAAAGAGTCGCGGATAACATTTCTAGCCAGAAGTGATATCCCACCATCGGGGTGAAGCCATATTTCACCATTTGAAATTGGAGGAAATGGATATGGCACAATTGAAGGCTGAGATCAAGAAAGGAATACAAGGCTTCATTACACGCTTCCATGACATGATCGACGTGCAGGCACAACAGCATCCAAGAAAGAAGGATCACTCAAGCACAGCTTTGAGTCAAGCAAGCACTGCTTAGAAAACTCAGCTGGTTGAGGATGAAAGCTCAGGTTCATCCAAGGTCCCAGTTCAGCTTTGCCAGCGCAATTGAGGGCATTTCCCAGGAGGAATGCTGCATGTTCATGGACAGGTGCTGCAGGGATAGAAAGACAGCAGCGGAGAAGATTGTGCAGGTAATCATAGAGGATCTCAAACAAAAATCAAAGATGGAGGTTCAGCAGTGGCTGATGTGGTGTCTTGCTGGCCTTGAGTGAGAACAAAAATCCAGACCTGGTTGATCCAGAGATTAGCGAAGGACTGGAGCAGGAGATGCAGGCCACTGAAGAGGGGCATCTCTTCAAAAGACTACACTCCCAGTCACAAGGAAAAGATATCACTCCGGCTGAATAAAGGAATGAACGAATTCATGGAGCAGTTCTGGGACTCGCTTGAGGAGGAGGCACAACTACAGCGTCAGAAAAACAACGCAAGTGCTGCTCTGAGGCAAAATGAGGCAAATTAAAGGTGCTTCCAGATAGAACACGGCAAGCGCAGGCGGCGGGCAGCAAACCCATTCATTGACTATGTGGCAAGAGTGCAGAGCCTTGCGTGCCGCTGAGTGGCAAGAGTTGAGAAATGTTTAACTTGCACTGTGATGACTACCCGGCATGTCCAACAGGGAAGAGGTTGTTGGGTCACGAGTTCCTTCAGAACTCTCATGGAGGAGCAGCTAATCAAGTTTCCTGATCTCTGGGACACAAGATTTAATGGACAAGCAGTCAAACTGCTCTCTGCTTAGCCTGAAGTAGACTTCAAAGCAGTTGTTTGGGAAATAAACCTTCCAGACAAGCCTATATTCCCCCACTTCAACTCAACTCAACTCAACTTTTATTTGTTTTAAGTGCCATATCATAACAGCTGTTATCTCAGAGCACTTTACAAGGAGAGCAACAATGTGTACATAGTGAAAAACCCCCTGTCCTTAGACCCTCGCAAAGGCTGAGGAACAACTCCCAAGAAAAACCCTGACAGGGAAAAAAAAGGGGAGAAACCTCAGGGTGAGAGACAGAGGAGGGGATCCTCACCCAGGACGGACAGGCGGGCACAAACAAAACATTATTGATGGCTAACAGTTCAGGATATAAATCAATGAATTGAATTGAATCAGTCCATAGTAGCAGGCAGGAGGAACCGCGGTGAGATGAGCCGGGTAGAGGTGGTCCTGGATCCAGCTCAGCGTTGATGGAAGTCGGGAGGGAAAATAAAAATAATAAAAATAAAATGAAAAATGACAAATAAAATGAATAGTAAAATGAAAAATAAAAATAAGAATAAAAACAAAATTAAGAATTAAAAAAGAAAATATTAATAAAAATTAAAATAAGAATAAATAAATAAATAAAAAATAGAAATATATATATATATATATATATAAATAAAAATAAAAATAAAAAAATAAAATAAAAGTAAATTGAAAGATAACAAAGGAGAGGGGGAGGAGAGGGAGGAAGAGGAGGAGATGGAAAACAGACGGGGAGAGGCCAAGAGGAAAGAGAGAAGCTAGAGGGAACGTGAACCTGATTCACACCCACAGAGAAGGCAGAGAAGATAGAGCTCAATGTGCCGGGGACCCCCAGCAGACTCAACCTATAGCAGCTTATCTTGGATTTATCTGTAGGCTCTGTCAAAAAGGAGGGTTTTTAACCTACTCTTAAAGGTAGAGAGGGTGTCTGCCTCCCGGACTGAAACTGGTAGATGGTTCCATAACAGAGGGCCTTGGTAGCTGAAGGCTCTGGCTCCCCATCTAGACTTAGAGACTCTTGGAACCACAAGTAGGCCTGTATTCAGAGAACGAAGTCTCCTAGTGGGGCAATAGGGTTTTATCAGGTCTGAGATATAAGAGGGTGCCAGACCATGAAGACCTTTATAGACAAGGAGGAGGATTTTGAACTGGATCCTGAAAGGTACAGGAAGCCAGTGTAATGAGGCCAGAACAGGAGAGATGTGATCTCTCTTTTTAGTTTTAGTCAGGACACGAGCTGCCGCGTTCTGAATGAGCTGCAGAGTTCTCAGCGACCTATTGGAGCTTCCAGCCAGTAGAGAGTTGCAGTAGTCCAGCCTGGAGGTAACAAAGGCATGGACCAGCTGTTCTGCTGAATGGAGAGGGAGGAGGTGTCTTATTTTTGAAATATTGCGGAGGTGGAAGTAGGCAGTCCGTGAGATCGATTTTATGTGGGAGCTAAAAGACAGGTCTGGATCAAAACTAACACCTAGGTTCTTAACAGTGGTGGCTGAAGAAGTCGCAAAACTACCTTGTAATGCTATGGCATCAGATATAGAATCACGTAGGTGTTTAGGACCTATGAGCAGCAACTCTGTTTTTTCAGAGTTCAGAAGGAGGAAGTTATTAGTCATCCAGGCCTTCACATCATCAAGGCAGGACTGAAGCTGCTGTAGACGGTTGAGCTCGCCCGGCTTGATAGATAGATATAATTGAGTGTCGTCAGCATAACAGTGAAAATCTATAGAGTGACTCCTGATGATATCACCTAGAGGGAGCATATATACAGAGAAAAGAACTGGACCAAGCACAGATCCTTGCGGAACCCCGTGGCTGACTTTAGTACGTGGCGATTGGTTGTCGTTAACACAAACAAACTGATATCGGTCTGAAAGATAGGACCGGAACCAGTCTAAAGCAGTGCTTCTAATTCCGAGTTGATATTCCAGTCTCCTTAGTAAGATCTGGTGGTCAACCGTATCAAAAGCAGCACTGAGATCTAACAAGACAAGCACTGAAATGAGACCCTGGTCAGACGCCATGAAGAGGTCATTAGTGACTTTAACCAGTGCAGTCTCAGTGCTATGATTTATTCTAAAACCAGACTGGAAGGATTCAAATAAACTATTGTTATTGAGGTGTTCACAGAGCTGGTTGGCAATGATCTTCTCAATGATTTTTGAGATGAAGATGAGGTTAGAGATCGGTCTGTAATTTGCTAAAGTTCCTGGATCAAGGGACGGTTTCTTGAGGAGGGGTTTGATTATTCCGACTTTGAACGTAAGAGGAACGTAACCTGTTGTTATGGACATGTTGATGAGGTCAAGTAAGGAGGTGGCGATTAAAGGCAGCACTTCCTTTAACAACTTGGTCGGAATCGGGTCAAGGAGGCAGGTCGAAGATTTAGAAGAGGAGATGATAGTGGTCAGCTGATGCAGGTCAATGGGGTCAAATGAAGATAGTGACCTGGTTATATCCACATCTGTGATCTGAAAGGCTGCAACAGGGGGTTGGTTTGTCGCCATGTATGCTGAGTGGGTCGTAATTGTTTGTCTAATATTTGTAATTTTGTTGTTAAAGTAGTCCATAAATTCACCACTGCTGAGATGGGTAGGGACACACTGCTCAGTGGAGTTATGACTCTGTGTCAGCCTGGCTACAGTGCTGAACAGAAACCTAGGGTTATGCTTATTTTCCTCAATTAGAGAGGAGTAGTATCTCGCTCTGGCATTACACAGAGCCAGCCTGTAAGTCTTCAGACTATCTTTCCAGGTAAGAAAAATACTAGTGTTTTTGGTGGAACGCCATTTCCTCTCTAACTTACGTGCTAGCTGCTTTAGGTGGCTTCTAATGTCCCATCAGAACTGGATGGAACCACATCCTCCGTTTCTGTGCTGTTCATATCCTCCTCATCCTTATTGGCACTAAAGCCTGGACTTAATACACCTTCTCACAAGATCGCGCTCAAACCAACTGCTAAATGTTGTTAGTGGTTGCTTAGCAACCATTAGTGCCGTGCCGCGTGTTTCAGTGATAGTGCTGCGCCCAGCTGCACCATACCCAGCACTGCACGTCGTGCTTACTGCGGTCTATCCGGAGACACCAGAAACAACAGGGAGTAGTGAAGGCTTTTCTCAGGGACTACACCTGGGAGGAGGTGGATGACGATGATGACGGTCGAGAAGAGACCCTAACACACAAACAGGTCTCATCGCCTTTGCTCACTGTGCCATTCACAGGTGGCAAAGCTGATGAAGCTCAGCTTGTGTCCATCTTCTTTTCACCAGAGATCATTGAAATGGCCTTGAACACCTTTGGTGTTCGCCATCTCATCTGACAGGTCCAGAGAGGTGGCCACAGAGTGGAATGAGTTGCAATGATACTGATACTGATATACAATCTAGTTCAAAAGATTCTGCGAAAGGACAGAGCAAACACATTTGATGTTTGCCTCCACATTACCAAGATACAGAGGCCACTCCTCGCTGCAAAGATTGAAGGTTGTCAACTTGCCATCAACTTTAAGTGAATACTCTGAAAAGGTGGAGTAGGAGGCGACCTGTCAGAGCCGCTTTTACAGCCGTGGGTAAGTCACTAAGTGACTTTTTGGCTGCGGCGTGAAGGAGTAAGGTGGTAATTTGTGTCTCATCATTTGTTTCTCATTATGGACGGGCTTCCTCTGAGTTTCTTCAAACTTACAATTATTTAAATTGCTGGTAAAGAAAAACATTAACAAACTTTTCACAACAGTGTTAAGTCAATTCTTCATCCAGAGCTCTGGGCAAGCACCTTAATTGCTTCTTTGGCCATGGCACATAGCTGTAGGGTGCACTTAAAAAAGTGAATTAGGTGGGTTGTGCACTGTATTATCTTAATGTTTTCAGTTTACTTAAAACACATGTTGTTAAGATTATGTCTTGAGTAGGCAGTCCTCTAATGTGTCATACCTCTTGGCATGTTTATTTATCTTTGTGACGGTGCGGGACGGGCTGCACATTTCCCGAGCCTTGGACCTCTGTACGTGCACCAACGCACACACACACACACATGCACGCACACGTACAGTCACATGCATGCTAAGGAGCTAGTGTACTAGCTCCTTAGCAGAGTTACCTGTGTGCCAGGCCCCTCAGCTATCATGTCCTGGTACATTATGTAGTTTGGAAAGGAATGCATGAGCCAGATCATAATTTTGTTCCATTCCTTTATTATATTATCATGGTGCTTCGGATGGCTGCAGAGCCCGGAGTTACATGAAAGAGCAAGGTATGATGAACTTCCTCCAGCCCCTCGGGTCCCATCAGCAAAAGAGCGCCAACCAGAAATGAGGGACCATTTATTGTGTTCCAGGTGCAGTCAATCTGGTCTAACTGGGTACAGCATCACGATTGGGGGAGAGGGGGGGCACTGATGGCCCTGATCAAGCCATCTGCTAAAGTGTTGCTCTGTTATGTTGTCGAGGTGACATTTTAATATTTATGTTGTCAGGATAGGCGTTCATTTTCAAATGTCTCTAGGGAGCATCAGAGACACTCATGTTACTATATTTGTCCTCCTGTGATTGTTATGTGTTATCCCCTTTGTGTGAAAATGGTGCTGGCCACCTCCTATAGATGTGCTTCAGTCTTATGTCTTTAGTTTAGCGTGTAGTGCATTTTGACATATATGTCTGACTGTTGTCTCCCATTTCAGAAAAAAAAACCTCTTCTGATTTGTCGGCTGACAACTTTGATAATTTGTAGTCTTTTTATAAAATTTTAGCCTGGCCCACTTGCCCATAGTGGCAGCCTCGCATTCATCCTTTCACAATCTTCAAAAAGCAGAATAAAAGCAAAATACAAAACATCAGATGTATGTATGTAACATGGCATTCCAGTTTCTTTAGGACACAGGGAGACATTTGCAGCTTGCATACTAGGTTTTCACCTGTTTCTGACTTTTTCTGATATGCTTCTGGACTTTTGTGATATTTGTCATGCTAAACTTCTTCCGAGATATTATTGTTCCCTTATCTCCAAGCTGGTTGCCTCACACAGTCTACAGAATCTCTGTGTAATACTTCACGTTATACTTACACGTTATACGTTATACTCATGTTATCTTGTGTCCAACTTTGCCTGTGCTCATAACCTGTTGAGATTATGTCTTGAGTACACAGTCCTCTAATGCATATGGACGATAAGCAAAACATACTTGGGTCACCTTCAGCTGCTTGGCATGTTTATTTATCCGCAAGGTGCAGACTGATATGAAAATTTATGCTGGTTTCCCATCACCAACGTTGACTGAACAATTGGTGCTCTCTTGGAGCGTGATGACGTCAGGTCCAATATGTACTATAAATATTATACAAAAACAGCAATGTGACACAGTCTTCCATAATGCGGGGAGTAATAGCGCTATCTGAATCCAAAAGTTAACATGTAAGTTTGTTAAATTGAAATATTTTTTTCTAATTAAGTCCACGAAATTGTGTCTTTTGTTATGTGTACAAAATAATTCTTTGTTGGTTAATTGCAAACTATTTAATTGGAGTGAACTAAAATTGAAATACTTATTACACCCGGAAGGTAACAGTAAGATGAATATTTGAATGCTTCAGTCGATGCATGAGCACGCTCTTTCTGAATCAGCAAACTAGACATTGGCAATGAAGAAGTTGCTTACGGTTTGTCTTTGTTTTCTGACTTGAGGGGTAGGAGGACATTTTTCATCCACACTTATTGTAATATTTTCATACTGAGCATGATTTGGTTGTATATATTTTTTAACACTACCTCAATGTTAGGTCGTTTCGCTTTTATCAGCTTTTATTTTACTCTCCGGTATCTGAACTGTCAGATATCAAGCTTTATTTCACCGTTGACACTTCTTGACGTTTGGCGACGTGTTTCGTGTGACATTTTGAAGTGCAGCCCAAATTTGAGACCTCGAAACGCATGACAGCACATATGCCAAACTGGTCTCTCCACGAGTCCCCACCAGCTATAGCCCCATAGAGAAGGGGACGGAACTTGTGGGAGCTATCTGCAGTTGTAGCGTCCTCTTTGCTGCCATGTTAAAATTAGTGTAGCGCAGTGTACTGTGTTGCTCCTGCCTCTGCTTCATCTTCACCCCCTGTGGTGTTGTGGGACATTACAGAAATGTCACGGAAGTAGGCAGCACTGAGAGCTATGTGCACCACAGCGCTCATGACATGTTCACGGAAGCATACCCAAGCTTCAAAAACAGACCCTTCCTTTTCACACTGGACCAGTAAAGGCTGGGTTATACTTCCACACAAAGGCTCATGTATGTTGCGTAGTGCGTATGAGCCCACAGCATATTTCCGCAGCTGCTCAGCTGAGCACTGTAATGTTTCACACCACGATAAGTGTAATCATAGGTGTCATTCTACTGTTTTTTCTGGGATTTTTGCGAGTCAAGTTATAGACCCATGGTGCAATCATTCAGACTGTTTTGACTTTATTCCACATTCTGTGTGATTCCTCAGAAAGGATATAGACATAAGGTGTACCTTCTTTTTTGAACACGATAATATTATTGATTCTGTCTTTCAGCCTGGCCCGTAGAGGCATTCACTTTTATTTTTATTTTGTATTTGCATTTTGTGACATTCTATAAAAGCATGTGGTGTTATTTTGGCCCTTTTAGAATGCAGTAGATGATATTTGTATTGTTTTTATTATTCACTTTCTGTATTACTCTGTATACCACTTCATCTTTGGGAATGCAAAATGCAAAAGGCTAAAACTGTAACGCGGACTGTAGCAAAGACCCAAAAGCAACATGGGAGCTCACGTCTGCTTTAGCAGGGAATTTATTGAGACTGGGAGTCAGGCGTTGTGAGTCGGAGGCCAGGAACAGATGGAGGGATGGTCGTCCAGGCTGGGAGTACCGTTGTAACGGCTGCCACACAGAGTCGAGGGATGGAAGGCGGTTCGCGTTGCCGGGAGGATGACTGCTCGTGGTCGAAGGACGGAAGGCAGATCACTCGATCTGTCCCAGGGCTGGGACAGAGAACGTGGTCAAGGAGCCTGAAGCTAGTCAAGAAGCCGGGGAGCAGACAGGAGGAGATCGAGATCAAAGGGCAGTCCGGTTCACGAGGGCTGGAGACAAGGACTGGAGTCGGGGGCAAAACAGGTCGGCAACAGGAGATCAGAGACAAGGTGAGAGCTGGACTGAAACTCATGAGAACGGTGACAATTTGGCAAGGAGTGAACCTAAGGAGTGTGCATGGGTGATTTATCCATATTTTATTTAACATTTCCACGGCTTTCATTACGATCACTCATGGTTTTCAAGGTAATCTTAATGTTATATAATAATTATAATAATAATCAATTAAATTCAATTAAAAAGGGACCATGTTTCTTCTATTCTATTCTTCTTCTATTCTCCAAAAAATGGTGAAATAGCAGGTGACTTTTGCGGTCTAATCTGCAGCTTGCACAGAAGATGGTGGTGGTCAAGTTTCATTCAATATATTCAAGAGCTTATTCAATATATTCAGAGATTCATTTCATAAAGTCAAGGTCCATTCAGAATTTCACTGGAGAAATCATGTACATTAACCAGCAATTATCACCCAGGATCATGTAACATAATATCCAAGAAAATTTGAAAAAATCTTTATGGTCAAGATTTCTTACCTGTTTCAGAGGGATTGGATTTCAGCATAGGTGTTGGTCATGGGTGTGTGTTAGAGGAGGAGAACCAATGGAGGTGTGGGGAGCGGAAAAGGTTGGGTCTGCTGTGACCAGTGGGGTTGTTTCCATTGTTTAATGGATGGTCCTGTCGGTATCTGTAGATGTCATTATATGGACATGACTTAAACATGTGGGAAAAGGTGTAAGTGTAGCTATTGAAGTTATGATCAAGGAGTTTGGGAGGAAGGCTATTGTTATATGTGAACAGGGTAAGCCAGTTAGATTTGGCTGGTGATTATCAGGAATGTTCTGGGGAAAGGGTTTGGGTAAGGTTTCCACTTTGTTTCTGTGAGATGTTGAAAATCACTGGAATCTAACAAGTGGAACCTCAAGACATGAAATTACAACTTTTCTCAATGGCTCTGGTGCTTTTTTTTGGTGCTATTAACATTTACACAACAGTTAGTGCATTTCTCAAAACAATTAGTGCAAACTGAAAGATGTAGTGGATAATATGCAAAAGCGCATCTCAAGAGTGATTGTTTAGTTTAAGCTCTATTCTAATTTTTAATAGATAAATAGACACGATAGGCAAACGGCTTAGTCATGTTTTCATTATGACAGGTTACTATGTCTGTGTTTTCCAGTGCAAAACTATCTGACACTGCCTGAACGTGCTCAAAACAGCACTACTATTTGTACTGTACAGCCATTTGAAAACTTAAGTAAAGTTTCACATTGTTGTATTCATGGCAGTAACTGAGATCAACACACAGACTACAGTATGTATGCTTCACATTTTGACTGCATATGCTCTTTGCAATTCTACAGCACTGTGCTATAGAAAACAGGGCTTGATGGACAGGGCCTCCAGTCCAGTTCCAGCGCCAGTGGCTGTAATATCATCACATGCTGCAACCATGGCTGTTAGCAGGGCCATTTGGTCATATATCTTATACCTCCTGGCAGAGGAAAACTCCTCCACACGACAACATACTTTAGATGGTCTCCATCCCTCCCATTTTCAGGGACTATGTCCGTAAAGTGTGTTTAAGAAAGTTAGCAAATGTGTATTATATTGACCAGGGAAAAATGTTGAGGAAAAGTATACAATTTGCTTTTGATAACTAGTTCAACAGTTCAACATCTAATGACTAAAGCAATGAAATGATATACTATTAGTTTTATAGACAATGACTTTGAGGCTTTTATAAGCATAGTTCATTTTGATTTATATAAAAAAGATGAATGATAAATGACAAATGATAATATGATTAGCTGATAATTGTATGAAATCCCTCCATCCCCACCCCCCTCCCCGAAAACACTCGTATTAAGTGTAAATAAATGATTATTTAAAAATAATATTAAAATTTGTAATATTAAAATATTACATTGACAGTTAGTGTAAAAGGGACTGGGAGGACTGCTGTCCAGTGGTACTTTCAATTTTGTTTTTGTATTTTTAATTTTTTTCATGTTAAATTGGGTGGAAATTTCTTCGAAGCCCAATTCGTCTTCGCAATTTTTCGTATCATAGGGCATTCTTAAGTCAAGGTTACACCATATATTCGTTGAAACACAATGAAACACAATGAAACACAATGAAATATGCATACATATTTAGTACAATAAAAGCACAACTTGGTTTCTTTAGTAACTGTCTAATCACATTGACTACAAATTGACACAGCGAAACATTATGCTGAAGAAATGTTTTTTCCTGGGCAACAGACAGCCAACCATGTCATTAAGAAAACCCAAGGTCAGAATGCAGCACACGTGTCTGCGGGAGGAGCAACAAGAGGCTGAGAGCAGGTAGATAAAACATCTACTCCTAATGACTTACCTTTAGCAAAGCAGACAAGCAACACCATGGACATTGGCTCGGCAATTTTAATAATTGGCTTTGCTGCGCTTGTTGCAGCCTTCCTCCTTCTGGTAATTGGACTTGTGTACTCTGAGCTGATGAATTCAGACATTCCTCGTGGGGTTGCAAATAGTGGGAAACTGCACATGGTTCATGGCTTGTTTGTTGGCATAGCAATTGTGGTGAGTATCTGTGTTTATGCTTATTATTTTGTGTTTTCTGCATGTTATTGGATCGCTTATAGTTTACTTTTTAAAATGACTTAAAGGAATTACTCAAAAGAAATGCCTTATATTGTCCCAAAAAAGAGGAAAGAATAATCAACTCCATTCTTTTCAGACTGTGTCAAAGATAGCCGTCCTTTCTTTGTCCTCTAGCAACTGATAAAGCTTAGGTTCGAGAAATGTTAGATAAGAAATCAGGTCTACCAAAGGTGAAAAAAAGCATGGTTATATGTTACCCTTTCTTTGATATCATCATAAATATGGCTTTTTGGACAGAATAACTTTTGCTCTGGCTCTACTCATCAGGCACATTTATTCTGTTCTCTCACACCTGTGATAACTCTCCACAAAGGGTCGGATCCTGCATCGGCTGGGTATTTGCCATCAGGTCACCTTTATCCGATGGTTCGTGGCCTGTTTTCTGACTCGCTTAAATCCAGTCCCTCCTGGCCTGCGAGTGAGAGACGAAACGTTTTCTGAGGTGCCAGTGAGAGTGTATGAACCCACTACTGTCTGTGTCAGCTTGAGGAGAGGACTCATATATTTCCATGGAGGAGGCTGGGTGCTGGGCAGCATAGGTATACAAAGTTTAAATAATCATTTCAAATGACAATAAAAAGGCCACACTGCAAAATACTGGGTGGAAAATACATGGAAAAAGTACATTTAAAACTTCAGTGAGCGATTATTTCTTAATTCATTTGCAAAAAAAGGTTATTTGATTTCTCTCTCTCTCTCTCTCTCTCTCTCTCTCTCTCTCTCTCTCTCTCTCTCTCTATTTATCTATTTATCTATCTATCTATCTATCTATCTATCTATCTATCTATCTATCTATCTATCTATCTATCTATCTATCTATCTATCTATCTATCTATCTATCTATCTATCTATCTATCTATCTATCTATCTATCTATCTATCTATCTATCTATCTATCTATCTATCTATCTATCTATCTATCTGTCTGTCTGTCTTTCTGTCTACAATATTACATTAAGAAAATTGAATTTGGAAACATTTAATAGCAGCAGAAAACCTGTTTTATTTAAATTATTTTTGACCTTCTGTTATAGAAACTTTTGGTGACATCAGCACTTACAGTATAAGAGCCCTTTTCTGTTTGAATTTTGGTGGTATTATACTTTAGTGTCTTATAACTGTTGTTTTGTCTCTTGTTGCACTAAATTCTTGTGGCTTTGCATACTGTTAGACATTTCGACCTACAATTCAACTGATTTAACGATCATATTCTGTAGTTTTGCATTACATTGTACAAATAAATTATCTCATTTAGAATTCAGTCACAAAAGTTAAAAAATACTTGCATGCTGCATTTTATATTTGTGTGAGTTGTTGCATATTTTGTGCTTGGCTATTTGTCAAAGCACACAATTGCTAACTGTGGTTTCTTGCTGATCCTGAACAGATTCAGTTGATGAAGTCTGCCGGCACATTGCCAAAGAGTCAGACACCACTGTGGTTTCTGTCGGGTAAACTTTTTTCCATACTTCATTTATTTGGTCCAAAATGGAGCTGGAATTCAACATATTGCCTCCTCGCCCCTCAATGTCCCTCTGATCCCTCGTAGGTATCGATTAGCCCCAGAGCACAGGTATCCAGCCCAGCTGGATGATTGTGAGACAGCAACATGTCACTTCCTGTCTGTGGCTGAGGCAAAGTTCAGCGTGGACCCTTGCAGAGTGGCAGTCGGAGGCGACAGCACTGGGGCTAACCTGGCAGCAGCGCTGTGCCAAAGGCTGGCAGGGAGGGAGGACAGACATCTGCCATCCCCCCGTGCCCAGCTCCTCATCTACCCAGCCCTGCAGATGGCAGATTTCAACCTGCCCTCGTACCAGCAGAATCATGCTGTGCCCATATTGTTCCGTAGCCGGATGGCGTTCTATTTCTTACAGTACCTCAACGGGGAATTGTCTGTGTGCCAGGATGTGCTGGAAGGTAATCACATCCCCACTGAGCTCCGACCACGTTTTAAGGAGTGGCTCTCCCCTTTCAACTTGCCTCCTGAGTGCTTCACACGGGGTTTTTCTGAGCGCCCCACCCCAGAGTATGATGGGGAGGTGTATCACATGATCAAAGCTGGTTTAGAAGCCGAGATCTCACCTTTACTGGTGGATGATGCTGTCATTCAGAAAACCCCACCCTCCTTCATCGTGACCTGCGAGTTTGATGTCTTGAGGGATGATGGGATCCTTTACAGGAAACGGCTGCTGGACTTGAAGAAGGAAGTCACCTGGCAGCATGTGAGGGATGGTTTTCATGGCATGATTAATTTCTTTAACCAGGGGAGTCTCACATTTCCCTCAGCACAGCAGATTGTGGACGGTGTTGTTGACTACATGAAAACACTGTAAAGATCATAAATTAAAGCACTGTGCACATTGCAAAGAAAGGCCTCTGGTGGTAGTTTACACACCCCCCCCCCCCCCCCCCCCCCCCCCCCGCCCCACCACCACCACCACCACCACACACACACACACACACACACACGGACACATACGAACACACACACACAAATCTATAAACAAATCCTGTTTTAATCCAAAAATGAAAGCAGCCTGAGGATACAAAGTCTGGAAACAATTCCTGGCATCATTCTTACATACAGTATATACTTCCAAAAAAAAGTTAAATGGCATGCTGTAGCCTTGAGGAATGTTTTTCCTTTTGACACGATGTAAGGCATCTTGCACTTGCTTCAAGGATACTCTGCTTGCCTTCCCTCTCCATGTTTGCTGTAACCATAGCAACAGAGCTCTTCTATTTCCCTTTGACTGCCTATGGAGTCAGGTAATGTGTTGTCTTATCGTGGAGCTAACCACACTCTGACAGGGCCTTGGATGTCCCCGGAAAGGTGCATTTGACACCAGTTAAAGCATGAAGCAAACAGGCAAGACGCAGGATAAATGGGCCCAAACTGGCTGGAGAATAGAGCCAAAGAACACAAACAAAGTGCTGTTGGGCAACTGGGTGGAAGAAAGACTCCAGGTAGGCATTTCATCTGCTTTCACATTCATCAAAATAAGCTGCTCTTATTTAAACAGCTTAAATTGAATGTGTGAACACAGAGTATCTGTGCCATTTCATGCTGTGGATCCAAAACATAATGCTACAGCAGTGGCAGCCTGCCAAGGGTTTTGTAGCACCTCAGTTGGTAGTCAAAATCTATAGCAAAGTGATTAGGCAGCCTCAGTTCAGCTACATCAGCACAGGCTCCTGGTGGGAGAGGCCAAAGCTGGAGACTAATTGCATTGACAGGAGGCTCGGCTATGGGCTGCTGGTTCAGGATCTGAGAGGAGAAATGACTTAAGAAATACTGTACAACACTGTGGATCGATAGTGAAGTGTGAGCTCTGCTGATTCCTGTGCTAGGCTCATTGCTCAAGTCCCTCCATACCTCCAAACCCTCCTCACCCCTCCTCACGATTGTCTGTTTATTCTGTCTGACACAGTTCACTCGAGAGCCACAGACAGCCAACAGCACGAATCGCGTAGACTATCGGCCCCACAGGGACTTCAAGCCAGACGTCTTTGAGATAAGATCTGCCCTGCTGAGAGCTGAGGTCAGCCTCTAAATGCTCATTCATGGCATTAGCACCAATTGAATGCCTGTCACAACCCTGCAAGTCAGGCCTTTTTTCTCCGGATTGTGGCCACTTGTGCATAATATTGACAGTCCAGATAAAGGCTTGTGATAAAACTCTTTATGAAAGCAAGTTTCTGCTCAGACTCAGCAGTCATGAAAAATGAGTAAAATAATCAGTCCTACTCGGCACTTAAAGGGTAATTAGAGCAATTTGCTGCTGTCACATTGAACTTTCTGAAGATTATTGTAAAAGAATGGGTTGTGCCCTCTGTTTCTTGATGCAGCCAGTGCTTATGCATACAGGCTATGTGTGTTGTTTTTTTTTTCCAGGGGTGTCCATCCAAGCATCTATTTGCTCACCACAGCCCACCGTCCTCTCATTACTTGGTTACACATTATGGAGAGAGCTACAGGCATAAGCACATCGATTCTATGCCTACTGTTAAACCCTGGTCGGTGAAGAGGTCGGACTGGCCAATTCCTGGTAAGACCAGTTTAAAATGCCTGCCACTGCCGCCAGAGGGAATGAAATTATACATGATAAATACAAAATTAAAACATGAGCACCAGCACGATGAGTTCAGGGCAAACACATCACTTAAGCTCATTTTATTTTATATAGATTATCAGCATTAGTTGTGCTTGTGAACAATTAAATCATCATGCCTTTTATTGTTCCAAGTGAGTCATTGGTGTAATTAATGGCTGCAGTAAAATCATGGCAGTCAACTTTCTACCTTTCTTTGCAGGTCCTCCACCCAGCTCCTGCCCCCTGCAGTCCACAAAGTGCTGTTTGGAAAAGCAGCAGTTGCACCGTCCATCACTCAGTGTGTACAGGTCATCATACCAGAGGCACCCACTCAGTGCCTTCTGCCAGGGCCGCTTTTCTAGGGCTTCACACATGCTCTCCAGCCACCTCCATGCTACCAATCACAACAACAAGGACTTGTATCTGCGACAGCACTCACTGCTTCAAATCCCAGATCCTCACCTCAATCTGCCTCCACAATTGCAGGCTCAGAGACAATACTGTGGCTCTGGAATTGCCTCACATACTGCTTGCTAATTCAGAAGCCATGATCAAAGTGGTGCTATTTTTTAGTCCCTCTTTTTTTTAATAGTTGGCTGCAGTTGCATGAAAAAATCAACAGAGTAGACCATTTGGGAAATCAAAAAGAATTTGAAAAAATAAACATGATTCTCATTATATTTCTGTGACTACTGTAGGCTGTGTTAAGGTGAGCTGCTTCTCTTTTTATGTGTGTGTGTGTGTGTGTGTATGTGGAAGCAGGGGCTGGGGGTGGGGGGGCAATAAGTCATGCCCACCCTTCCAGCAGTTAATTATATACAAATTATTCCCCTCTCTGTAGAGGGCACAGACCTGGGCACTAAGGCAATCCACAATCCCAGAGTCATCTGAAGGGACATGTCTAACTCCCATTCCATTAGGCGCTCAGTTACAGAGAATCAAAGTGTTTAATTAGGAAGAATCAGAAATGCTTATGTGTGATGGTCGACCATCTGCGGCTGCCTTCCAGTGCAGCTGAAGCCCCGTGTTTCACCCACTGTCAGCCAATCAGTCATTCTGCTGTGCTGCTGATGCCTGAGTCCCATGATGTCTCTGTGTTGTGGGAAGTCTGAGGCTTTGAACGTGTCTTATCCAAACCTCTGATGTGTGTTCCTGTCCGGAGCCACATGGTGGTGCTAAAGCCGCACGTCGCTCTCTGTAATCTCTTGCTGTGTCTTTGAAGTCCTCAGCATCCTTGTGTGTGTAGTGAAAGACCTGATTGAAAGTGAGCACTGCAGGATTTAACATTTCGAATGTTCTTGTGCATAAGTTTCATTATTGATCTAATTGCTCAACACGTAAACAATCTGTGTTCAGAATGTTCTTCTGTTACTCTGTCACTCTAATACCAGAATAGTCATTCATCTTAATGACAATAAATGTGGATTAAAATTCAGTGAATGACAAATTCATATATTTCTTTCATGTTTATGGAATTATAGATGAAAAACAGAGATTTGTTGTGGTGCAATGAACAAAGAATCTACTCACTCAAGATGAAAACAAATGGCCACCACAGGAGAGTGAGAAGAATTGCAAAAAATCACAATAAGCCTGAATGTTGGAAGAGTTTCAAAAGTAATGACAAATGCTCATAGAAGATCACTAATTTATATTGTGAGACATACCAATTTACATCCTGTCATGTCTAAAGAGCGACTGTAGATAATTGCTATGAATCGAGGCCACTGAGAAAGTTATATTTGTGCCCTACACAACGAAGCAGTGATACATTATTGCAATATTGCCCAGTCTCTGTGATACATTATAGCTGAAAGAACTCATTTACTCTGAGACCTATTTGTGAATTATGTTTACAGCTTAACAGGTTAAACATCTGGAATGGCATAAAACTAGCATTATGACAGAGAGGAGAGGGCAATCAAAGAAGCAAACAATATACATGGTAGCACATCCTGCATAAATCTAAACAAACACTGCCTTAACTGTCATTAGGAGTCCAATTCATCTTATCAATTGCCAGAGACTGAGACATGGGGAAAAACACATTTTCAGGGCAAGAAAATAAACTGGGTAAAAAGGTGATTTTCACAACACTTTGAAGTCATGTCAACAAGGTTCTCAGAATATCACAATAATGTCTCGGGTTGGGCCATATGAGGCAAAAAAGTGTGTGTTCAGCCAGAAAGTTGATGTAAAGCATGCTCTCATAGGGATACTCCATCACCTTCTAATCTCATCATCAGTGGAAAAACTGAGTCCTCGTTACACACTGGTCTGCCGAGGCTTCTTATCAGGGAGTGTGAGGACAAAAGGGAAAAGTATGCCCTTCACTGCAGAGAGGACACTTAAATTCTCATCTATGAATGCGGGAGAGATCTCATCAGCCTGGAACCTCATGGTGAAGTGGCGGCTGATACAATAGATGGTATTATCCATGGTGACACACTGGAAGGCTGGGCAGCGGAGGAGTCGCTTGGAGCTACACTCGTACCACAAGCGGGCCACTGTATGGTAGCGGTACACACTGATACCCAATACAGAGTTAACATCAAAACGATACAAGAACCTCCCCACTGCTACCATGTCTGCAATTCTGTCATTGCTGCCTACCAAGAGACTTGGCCTCCAGGTGTTGGTTTTGGGGTTGTAACGCAACAGCATATACCTAAGAGTTCCCCCTGAGACAAAAAGCTCCCCATTGCACACTGTGACATGATGCGCCACAGCAAAGGTGTCATTAGGCAGGGGTGCCACAAATGTCCACCTGTCCAGACGAGGGTCATAGCGCTCCACAGATGAGAGGCACTCGCCTCCGATGGCATAGACATAGCTGTCCAGAGCAGCCAGTTTGCAGCGAGGCCTGGCTTCGTTCATTGGACTGATCTCCTTCCAGATGGATGTCAAAGGATTGTAGCAAAACACTCGCTTTGAGGGTGTCATCCCTCTGTCTGTGCTTTGGCAGCCCAGCGCCACAAATAAGTAGTTATCCATTGTGCACATGGCACAGGCTTTAGAAATGACCTCCTGTGGGATAAGGCACAGTGTATGCCAGGCGTCTTTGTAGTCATCATAATAGTACACAGCACTGGCTGTGCTCTTCTGCTCTGTCTCTGCTGCTTGTCCTCCTGTCTTACTTGCCCAGTCTTGAGGGTCCATATCTGCTACCATGATGAACTTTCTCCCTCTCATCCTCTGTTTCTGGATGTGCTCCCGCTCGCCAGCCATTAGTCTGCCATAAAGGTTGGGGTCCCTGAGCACCTGCAGGTAGTTGTCTGACATGACTCCTAGGGCAGCTTGCTGCACTGAGGTCTGCCCATATTTCTTGGCCAGGTAGAGCGTCTCCAGACAGTTACCCAGATCAAGTTTACTCTTCAAGCTTTCCAAATCTGTGTTGTCAGGAGTTTTTGTGTGAATGTGTAAAAAAGAGGCCCCTGCTACAGTCTCCACGTCGGCTTCATCCCTCAAACTGAGATCTTTGCTGCCTGTAATGCTCAAGATCATAGGGCCAACACAGGTCTCACTGCTGGCTGGGGCTGAAGAGCGGGTCGTTTGAGCTGTAGCTTTTGATGAAAGAAAGGAGATGGGAAGCTCAGACTGTTCGGCTGCAGAGAGATAGCTTTCCTTGCGTAGGAGTGCAGGCCTTGTGGGGTGCCTCAGCTTGAGACTTCTCTGTGAGGAGGCATCCTCAGCAGCGCTTTGTGGTAGGACCAGATTATGCAAAATAACAGGGTTCAGAAAAGAAGAGTTTGTGAGGCTAGAGCCATGACTCCCATAGTCCACTTGCTGAGAGTCAGAGTACCTCTCCACCTGACCCAGCATAGTATTTGAGTCTGTTATGGATTGAGAGGACGACTCAACATAATAATCATATATCTTGCCACGGACAACCTGGTCTCCTGTTCCTTCCAGCATGACATTAGCATCCTCCACTTTGATCTCTGCCTTGGAGAGGAAGCTGGAGTAGGCCCCCTGGTGCTCCAAGTCCTGCCTCAGTTCCCTGCTCACACCTACAATGCCTTCCAACTTCTGCAAAAAGCAAGGAGAGCGGCGTCCTGTTGTACTGGCCATCCCAGTTTCAGCAGCTGAATGAGGAAGGTTCAAAGTTGATCCAAATGAAATATTGCTGGTGCCTACTGCTGCTGGCCTCTGATGAATGAACGTCTTTCCTTTCAGATTGGTATTTTGTTCACTGTGTGGGAACATAAATGCATTCCGGTTATTTTCCTCCTGATTTGGATAAGCTTCTTCTGGTGTGTCCTCAGTGCTGTCTTGAGCTGGGTCACCAGTGGCTGAGTTTGTCTGTGAGAGCTCAGATTGCTTGTCCCCATTTTCCTTGTCATGTCGTGGCGAGTTCTGACTTTGGAGCGCTGTCTTGCAGTTTTGGCAGGTTGCATTTCGTAGGTGCTTGTCCTCTTTGACACAGAGCTGAGTTTTCTTTGTATCCCTGGAGCTGTAGAACCTGTAGGCCCAGGACACCAGTAGCACCGCCGCAACAGAGATGCTAAGTTTCAACAGCAGCTGCATGTCGAATTGGACTCCCAAAAGCTCTGCAATAGGCATGGCTGAGTTGGCGACGGTGGTAGCAACTGGTTGACTGATCCTATTGAATGCTCTCGTCAGTGCGTCTCAGCTGACAGAAGCAGGCTGTCTGGTTTTCATTGACACAGTGGCTGTGATGTAATGACTGCACCTCTTGCCCAAAGGATCAAGTGTAAAATAATACCTGCAGAGCTGCTATTTGCATCTCTGACTCTGTAGAGGCGGAGCGCTGCTCATGCACCACCTGTAGCAAGTAAAATGCAGGCTCAATAACCACCCAGGGAATATGTAAATATCTCATAGATCAATATTTAGTTATGCGAATTGCTGACTCACGTAAGCCCTTCCAACTATCCAAATGTCATCCAAGAACTTGGTAACTTTCTCAGAGCTGTGTTGCTTTCATATCTTTTGTTGCAAATTTTCTTAAAGTAGAGGGTTTTAAGTCATGTTTTTATCAAGCCAACATCTAAAATGTCTCTCCCATACTCTCCCTCTCGCACAAGCACATGGCTGGAGATGCAGGAGGAACATGGTTTGTATAAGGGGTGGGGAGTGATGAGAGGTGACATTTATCAGAAACTTAATATCCAGGATATATCTGTTTGCACAGCCATGCGACAGATCAAAGGTCCTTTTCTGTTCCAGAGCAGAAGCTAAAGTGACTGTAAAGTGAGTGTAAAGAGAGGCTGAAGACTGCTGTCAAACAACTACAATTACAACAATCACAAAGTGGCCAGCAGTCACTTGATATTATAAACACAGAGAACAGTAAATATTACAGATAGCCGCCTGACGAATTCCAGATGGAGAGAGTCTCCACAGAGACACCTGACAGTGTAATTTCCATACAACAATGCTGGGATGCACACATACATTTCTCTCACATGGGAGCCTTGTCACTCAGCTGCCTCAGTCAGGCAGTCATTTGTGCTACTAATAATACAACATAGCCAGGCCACACTCAACAAAAAGAATAGTGTTTATTGGATAGCACTCTGCGGCGATTTACACCAATGACACATCACATGAAGAACCGTGCATGGGGTGTGTCACATGACCTGGTTGACAGGTGTGCTGTATGGTCATTTGATAGCTGAGCCTGCAGGTGACATAAAGGAAATCTGATTCTGCAAGCATGGTTGGCTGCTGAATAATTCACAGATGGGCCAAAGAGGTAGCTTCTTATCCTCAACATTGCACCCATATCAGGTGAAGCATTCAGAGCGCTGCCAAGAAAAAAAGCACATGATTGTCAGCCCTGTGCGTTGTCACACAGAGGCACATTCACCTCCTGAGCGCCATGCATGATTGGTGTGCAACAAGAGCAGAAGGTGTGCAGACAGCGCTTGCTGCTTCCCACCTCCCCTGTGCAGAGTGGTGAAGCATGGGAAGAAAAGGAGTGATGTGGTCAGCTAAACATGAAAAATAAAGCTTAATATTAAGTGACTGTCTCACATTTTGAGTCCTGTACTTGTTCAGGAAATGAGAGAGAAAGTGACAAAGCTGATGTGGCTAAATTTTTGTCTGCTAGGGTTTCGCAATTTAATCACACATATGACAGCAGTGACTTACATTGACCAAACAAAGAGGCACAAAAAACCTTTAATGGGTAGGACAATTATTACTGAAAGAAACACCTACATGGGTGACATGATAGGTGAATGGACACCTTGCAATCAGCCCAGCAGAAAGTCCTGGGCTTGACTCACCAAGTTCTAAGCACCTTTCTGAAAGTTCTGGTCTGCAACTTTTTTTCAGGTACTCCAGTGTGGAGAGTTTAAATTGATCATCAGTGTGAGTGTGAGAGTACATTGTTTTTTCACCTTTTTGTGCAACAGAAGATGTAAAAATGTAATCCCACATATTTAAAAGAGTTTAAAAGATAAATTGGGATGATTTTCTTAGACCCATTTTGTATTTATAATGGAAACATATAAACACACAAACCCACAGGAAGAGAATAAATACAGACATAATGATGGTGCACTATTCGAATCATAATTATGTATAAAGAAATATTTGCACATTCACTAGTACACTCATTAAGTGATGGACTCATATTTTTTGCTTGGATGTGAAACTACTGAAACCGACATTGTGCCTCTTCAATCAAAATTAAATTGATAGCTCAGATTCCATACAATGACAAGAATTCACGCCCTTTGCCTTCTTCACAACAAAAAATAATTAAAAGTACATGTGACAGTGAGGTGAAAATGTTTGCACTCTGCAACTCTCATCTCCAGAATTCAGGAATATGGATTGTGCTTTGGCAAGGTGAGCTGATATCCCAAACGGATTAATCTATCCTTTCTGTTCGACCGAGCTTAAAAAATGTCTCCGCTTACCTCCCGCCTGGTTTAAACCTTAATCCCTTAATACATGTTGTGTCCTTAGAAAAAGCCCAAATTGCAATTTTTGTGAAGTCCAAAAACTGCAGGATTAGGCTGCATTAAGCTACTCTTCATGGTGCAAGGGCACACAAACTGGAAATGGTTAACAGCAATGTCAGAATCACTTTCATGATGACACTGATAGAATCAAAAATATCTGAAACAAAATTAATTCTGGTGCCAACATAACAATGAGTCTCTGCATCTCATCCTACGCAGTGCATGTGTTCCTTCATATGGGAAAGTGACTCGGTGGTTAACACTGCCACAGCAAGAAGGTCCTGGTTTCAATCGGTGGATTTTCTGTGCAGTTTTCCAGTTCTGTTTACCAGATCTATGCAGGTTTTCTCCAGGGACGCTTGTTTCCCACACAGTACTAAAACATACATGATTATGCTGTTTGGAGACTATGTTGCCCCTACTGTAGCTATAAGTGTGACAGTGATGGTGTGTGTGAGCTGTAATGAAAAGGTGACGTGCCCAAGGTCCCTTGGCCTTTCCTATATTTGAGCTGGGATAGGTGCCAAAACAACCCCATGCCACTAGTTAGCTGTAACCAGGCAAATAATATGGAAGTATGGGGAGATGGAGACTATAATAAAAATTTGCTGCACCATTGAAGACCATCAGGTGTATGTGGTATTACCTATGCCAATCATAGAACAAGATGCATGAACACCACAGAATACAAACACGGTGTTGCAAGTAAAGTCAAGGCTTTTATCAAGTTTTATCATCTCTCCATTTTAATACAGGTGAAATGAAACAAATGCAACAACCCTGTTTACACACGCTGCCTCAGGTGAGCACCTGCCTGCAATGTCGGCTAAAATGATCCTACTAGTACTGTAAATGTCTGGGTAAGAGTTACGTATTGTACACAATGTAGGTCACTTAAGATAGTATGTCACAAGTAAATAACTTGATTACAGCCCAGTGACAATGAGTTGCGGTGCTGACAATCGCAACACACCAAAAGGAGAAAGAATCTTCAAACGTCACATGCACCACAACCCCAAAACAGCAGACATATGTTAGATTTTTTTGTTTGTTTTTTTTTGCTTTTTTGCTCTGGCCATACAGACCTGTCATATAGATAGAAAAAAGCCCAAATGAGAAACAGAAAGGCTTTAAATGTGTCTGTCCTTTCAGCCAGGATCAACATCATGTTGGGAAAACAGCATTGAATGAAGTACAAACAAAGATGGGGAAGCGTAAAACTCCAACAGTATCAGTAACCATCCCTTACCATGACCCATATAACCTCTTTAATTATTTTCAATATTTACACTGATGTACACAAAATACACTCAAAAAGGAGATTTTTTTCTAGTTACTCAATGCATTTAAATCCTCTGGTACATTCCAAGCCATCAGAAAAAAGGAAAAACTGCATATTAATAATAAAAAAATGTTCTTCTGAAGCATCTATGTCTGTTTCCCTGTGCTTTATCAGCTTGTTCTTAATCAGGTGCATCCCAGGACATCTAACAGACTTGTGGGGTTGATGTGGTGGTATCACCTTAGTCCATTCCTCTTTTCTCATTTCAGTCAACAACAATGACATTTTTTGATTCACTCAAATAAGATCCAGATGCTTTTTTCTTTTCCATTTCAAATCAAGTGATTTTATTGGTCAGGCAGATGTGGGAAAAGAAACAAAAAAGGGAGTGGCTGGGCAGGGCTATATAGGAGGTGGTTATCTTTCATCACGTTCTTTTGATATCATTATCTTGGTTATTATTTTCTTAGAAAAACAGTGGCGCGCCATTCTGTGGTGGTACTGTTTCCTGATCGGCTGACAGATGGAGGGCCTTTGATGACTGGAGAAGGCTTGCAGGATTTGTGGACGGTGTAGTGCGTGTGTGTGTGTGTGCGTGTGTGTGTCTGTGTCTGTGTGTTTGTGTATCTGTGTGAATGTATGCTGTATGAGTGGTTTCACGTCAGTTCCACTGTCACTGTGAGGACCAGTGCCATCCACATCAATCCAAATATGTCCATGCAGGATGCTCCATCTGCAAACAGCAGAGACATGGTAGATCAGATGGAGATATGACTTGTCAGGCTTTTCTATTTCTATTACAGTTTTTAATGACATAGGAGTTCTTTCAGATATCTGAAAGATATGCACATCAATATGAAAGATGTAATCTGATTTATGTTATACTATTTCTATATTTTTCATCAAATATTTAGCCTGAAAGTAAAATGAGTTACATGATGAAGGACCTAAATATCTCAGATATGACACCATTATAAGTAAATCGAGAGAAAAAAAATTAGAAAATCAAAATTGAAAGAACCAAGATCAACCAACAAGGGATTTCAAGCAGCTCGACAGACCGGCATCAAACTTTTGTGAACTGTGTACCCTCACAGTGGTGGATGAGAATATGGATAATGGAGAAAGGCGATTGCTGTACGTAATAGGTGATAGCACTATGATGATGGCCTGAATGTGTCTCAACATGACCATTTGCAGCTTAGACAGAGACAGACACATTATTTCCCAGCATCTGAGGAATCATCAGATTAAGTAAAATAATGAAAATATATGCAGAATAAATTATTATTATTTTATATTTCTGTTTTGGACATGCTCCTCTAAGGCTGACTAAGCCTTACAGAGGCAGACTAAGGCAGAGAAAGATCTGCAGAGACAGAAGCTTTGCAAAACCATTTTGTCCTGTTGCTCCCCTTGCACGCCTGACAAAGAGGATGGTGTTGGTCTCGCCGCTGTGGGACTGAAGGTTACATACACTGTAGGTGGGACCTTTCTGACTTTTTCAAACATCAGCTTCAGATAGCTTCAGATAGTGTCAGGCTGCAGACACACCAAAACAAAAATAACAAACAAAAAAGAAAAGCATACACATCGGGTTGTGGGATTGAAACTCCACTGCATTGAATCTGGAGGATAAAATATTGCCTGAGCAGTGGAAAAAACAGATTTTGTTATTGTGAGATGGTCCATAAACAATAGGATCATTTCTTAAATTAAACTGCGAGGGTTCATAACGACTCCATGATGAATACAAATTTCTACAGAACTATATAATCTGACATTTTGCAAACAGTGTATTCTATTCTGTTTATGCAAATCATACAGCATCAGACAATAAAAACTGAATCTTCTCAATAAGAATCTCATTCTGTAATGGGCTCACCCAACCATAAGATAATAATCTAAGGTCCCCTTACAGTCTACAATCATGGATGCAAGTCGGCCTGCCATCTGTTTGACTTCAGTTTTTGGCTCAGACCACAATGCCTTTCTGCCAACCTGAATTTGAACTGGGACTGATTCCTATGGCAATGTGCTCCTTTTAATAAAGAGGAACTCCACCTCAGTGGATCTGGATCTAAAAGGCCAGCTAAAAACATGAGGCTTTTTCCTGTTTCTCTTTGCATGCACTGTGACTACATGAATTGCGTTGAGGCTTTATGTCAAGTTAGCTGCCATTACAGACCCACATGATTTTTCCGACTGCGGCTGTGGCTCATATGTTTACAGGCTACTCCCTTTCCAGCCTGGTTCCAGTCTGTGATCTGACTACTGCTCTAAAAGAGTATTTAAGTCAGAACAGAGACAGTGTGTAAAATAGCAGATGTAGCATCTCTGCCCAAAAAAAATATTTTAGCTACTGGCCACTTGTGGGGCTCCTATTTCTAAGTCAATATAATATATGTGTATATGTATGTATATCTATATCTATATCTTTATATCGGTATCTATATCTACATCTATATCTATATCTATATCTATATCTATATCTATATCTATATCTATCTATCTATCTATCTATCTATCTATCTATCTATCTATCTATCTATCTATCTATCTATCTATCTATCTGTATATATATATATACACACACACACACACACACACACACACACACACACACACACACAGAGTACAGTAACCGATCTCAGGCTGACAGGAACTCTGTTGCAGTAGGGAACACATAACAATTTTGTCTTCATTTTCACTCATCTTTTTAAATTCTGTTCAGTGCCTTGCAGAATGTCTTTGACAAGTTGTTTTAGAGACTGAGATTCTGACAAGGTAAATGGATATAAGCCCTTGTGGGAGGTGTAGCTTGGTTGTCTGACCCTGAATGCCTGACAGCGATGGTCCTCTGTACTTTCACCAACCCAAGAGTTGGGTACTCTGCCACTAACTGTGTGGGCACATGTGTGCTGACCTCTTTGGGGCCATGTTGTACACCAATTTGACTTGCATGTGAGGCATGTCAGCGCGTCCATGCTGACCTGATTCTGTCCTTGTTGTGACACACCTGCTCCAGCACTTACCATAGCATTTGCATATTCAGATTTGCATCCCTGAGATACAGCTTACAGAGACAGGGAAAGAGAGAGGGGATAAAAACGAAAGGCAACAGGAGGAGAGACAGAGGAATTGAGAAAAGGGAATGAGAAAAATCAAGAAATAAATGGAGCCTGTATTGGACTACAAGACTGCTCACATGCTCTCATGCAACGGGGGCAGCTCAGCTTAAAGAGAGCTCTGCTTGCCATCTGCTTGGGAATCTGTTCGCACTGCATGCTGGGACAGACAAGGGTGTCACACACATGCACAAGGGATTACGCATAACGCCATTCACCATTCAAATATATTTTCCACTTCAACACTAGCAGGGCATCATGAGAAAGCTATTATAGTAAAGATATTATTTTGATCCTTGCGTCTTGGTCCAGAGATTACAATTTACATTTAGGGTGCATTAAGCATGTCATTAAATTCTTACACTAGCCACTAATAACTGACTGACCAGGACATGCTGCCACATTGCACGACTTTAGAGCTGCTTGTTGTGTTTGACGGAAATGAAGCTAAGTGCTGTGACAAGCTAATTTGCGGGAGCTATTAAAGACTTTTCCTGCTATGTGGCTACATTTTCTTTAAGGTCACACTATTTCAGATTCAATGAGTGTTGGACTACAATTCAGAGCTGACAGGACTTTTTCTTATCCGATTTTTTAAACAGCACACTATAATCTCCACTGACTATAAATGCAAATATGCATTAAAATTGTGCACAAGGCTAAAAGGGATAAGCTGGAAAGAAGAATGTGATAAACTGAGGAGAGACAGAATAAAGTGTGTGTGTGAGAGAGAGTCATGGGTTTGAAAGAGGGGACATACAAACAGAAATGGCTAAAACAGGAGAAGAGCTTGGCTCACAGAGACAGCAAGTATTGAAAAGTCAGAGGGGAGGGGAGGAAGGGCAGACAGCAAGATTGAAACAGGAAGAGAGAGGGAGCAGCAGGGAAAAAAGCAAAGATGGAAAGGTACTTGTCACAGCCTTGCGGCTTCTCCCGACGATCCCTCATCTTTACATATGATAATCTCAGAGACCGCAAATGAGCCACTATTGCACATATAAAACACCAATAATCTCATACTCAACCAAAAGTGACAGGCCTGGTTAGTCACTAGGAGAGGCTTGATGCTCGCTGCTGCTGTACATCACCCAAGATTGATCCTGACTGAATCACTCTCACACAGTCTTTCTGGGGGAACACATTCAGGCCTGATTGAGAAGCATCTACTTGTCAATGTCCTGGGAGACTGCGGTTTCAGCATTCTCATTTGCTCATCTGATCTGGACTGGAGATTTCTGCAGACATACTTGTAAGTGAACAGACCTTCACAGTTTGCTCTCATATTGCCTACAGCGTGGTTTGGAAATGCCATGATTATGTGATGAGGTGGATGTCATGAAATACAAACTGATGAAAACACAAAGCTGAAGCTGGAATACTTACTATTCTGATTCTGTGTGTTTTTCATCATGCTTGGGTTTTCTATTGGAAACAAAGAAAGAGAATAGCTGCTGTTAGATAATAAAAAAATCCAGCTGTTGCTGAAAGACTGAGTTGCTCAGCGAATGAAGGAAGAAATTAATAAGAGGATAAAGAGCATCACAAGAAGACAGAGAGAAGGAAAAACAGTCGCATCTTATAGAGGCTGTGGCTTTCTAATGAAACCAAGCTCCAAAGTTCCTGAAACACACGTTTAATGCCAGATCCCTGGTGAGAGAGACCTGGCCTGTTAATGGAATTGGGAACACAGAGCTCTGCACCAGAACAACCTGGACACTTTGAACAGACTAGTAAATACAGCTGTGGCCAGACGGAAGTCTGGAGAAATTTATTTCCACCTTTAATAAGTAGTTCCTGCATAATACAGTCTGACAATGTACCCTTAATGCTCTCAGAGGGAAAGAGTAATTGCAAAAGAGGAAGCAGGAGGCTTTTTACAGTTCTGCAACACACCTGAATTTCACTTTTGTGAGCTATTTTTTGACTGTGCATGTGAGCAGGTGGAGCCTTCACATAGTGTGAAGCGTTTCTGGTTGCAGTACAGCAACATTAACATAGCAGCTCCTCTGAGAGATGCAGGGAAATGAGTGTGTCCACTCTGCACACACTGCACATGCACATCCCAGCAGATTTGCATATGGGCAGATATCTGTGTGTTTTTGCTCCTGTGTGCACTTTTGGCATCAGCCTGTGTGTGTGTGTGTGTGTCAGTGCCCAGCTCTTCAGTGCTGACTCACTTCACTGTAATCTCAGAGGGTATTATCACTGAGGGTGGCTAAAGATGTACATCATCAAGACATGAACGCTGCTTGTCATCAGTGGAGTCTCTATACCGAGCCATCATTATACTCTATTATTCCTCATGATGTATATACAGTGCTGTGCCAAGCGAGCAGACCCCCAAATACTTCTCTCTGCTCACCCCCGGCAGGGAGAGAAGTGTCTCATCTCAAGGCCATGGGGGATGGTGCCAAGGTCACTTAATCACCATTTACTTCCCCTAAGCGTGAGGGGAAGCAATCTACAAGAAGCAGGCAGACAGATGGGCCATAGCAGGCACATAGCCGATGACACCTGAGGGTGCATCAGGGTGTTAAATAGACATTAGTGCTCTTCCTAGCAAAACGCCTTCCAAGGTAACGCCCCCTAAAGTGGCACTTTCCCCTTAATGTGGGTTCTTAGCAGGCCCGCCCAGTAATTTGTACATTTGTAGCATACTCCAAACTCTGTTCATGAGGGTGTCTCAGGAAGAGTATTAAAACAAAATGATGGATGCAATGCTCTTTGTTTCAAATTCAAAGTACTAAAATGGTGTCGACCTGATTTAAATTAAAAGGGCATTTTAGGGCTCAAGTGTGCATATGAGTAAGTCACACATTTCTGACCCATTTATTTGAGCTGACTTCTGCAGAAAACAATTGTCCAAACCTCTAAAATTGCAATAGTGCTGCCTTTATCTATCCACTGTGTCCTCCAGGCGTTCAAACATAGTTAGACAGAGGCTCTCATTTAAATATGACAGCCATTACAAATAGAAGTCCAACCTTTGCACCGTATTGAGCATCTGGCATGAAAGAAAGATTGGTAGAGTTCTCACAACCCCTTTGGGTTGTATAAAAGATGGGATTTTGAATTTATCCGGTGGTTGAAGCATTCATTAATGACCATTGTCGGTGCAAGGCTGGCTCTGCACCACTTTCAACAGTGGATACCCCCTAATATTCTTCATTGGCATAATTGTTGGATAGAATAAAGGAATCCACTGCCCAATTTAAATAAACGGTGTCTGCATATTCAGCACTGTGTATTTTCATCTTTGTGTTAATCTAAAATCTTTAAAATCAGACTAAGTGGGTGAATTTCATGCTAAATAGACATGCCACATTACAACCATATTTACAATGCATGTTTAGCACCATACAGCAAACACTTTCTTAAAGAAGCTCAGAAATGTAGACCAAGTTATTCCATCAGTGAACAAATCCAGAGGAGCACAACCCATAGGCATAACCCAGCTCGCACATCAGCACCAGTAAATGAAAACCTTCCAGGTCCAGCCAAACATATTACTTTGCCATGGCCATTGAACAAAGTATTTCTCACAGTAAAGCCTTGCTCCCCCATCAGGGTTTGAACTAGCACCGCATGACACAGGGGGAATGTTGTTTCAAACACACTTTTATTTTGATGGGCCAATACATATCTACCAAACAGGACTCATCTTCTTCCCTAAAACTGTTGGAGGAAAATCCCTGCCTTGTTCTTGACAGTCTCTAGTCCCCAGTCTTGGCATGGGTTTCTGATGGTCTGGCGATTGGTGCGTCAGGCGCAGTGCTGTAGTTTCCATAGTGGCTCCAACTGAGGTGCTCGGTGTTGGATGCTTGGCTGTGGGTGAGGGCTGGCCTCCTCAGGGGACTGTGGGTTCTATGTTGGCTGACCTCCATGCCACCGGTTTTGGCAAAGGTGGTGGGTCAAGGCCCTGTGACATAGAGGTTGGCAGAGCCAATTTGTACAGGCATTGCAACGCAAGTGATGGCAGAGATGGAGGGTCTGGTTCCCATTGCACTGGTATCAGGAAAGCTGGTTTCGGGGCAGCAGGTTGGATAGGCATGCCAACACCAGCTGGTCCAAGGGCCACATTTGTCCCTGCACAGACCCTAGGTAGTTCTGTTACAATTATGCTAGTCCCAAATTGGGTAACGGTGTATTAGGAGAGGCTCGCTCTTCTGCTAGGGTTCAAGCTCGCACCGCACGACACAGGAGTGGTTTCAAACAAAATTTTATTTTCATGGGTAAGCCAACAAACATCTGCTAAATACAACACATCTTCTTCACTAAACTGCGGAAGACAAACCCCTGGCTCCTTTCTAGTCCTTAGTCCTGGAAATTGCTTCCATGCGCTCCGACCATGACTGGGGTATCTCATTCCTCTTCATGGAGGCATGACTGTTCATCAAGCACGCATGGGAATGGTCCTCCTCCCTCCCAAGGAGTGGCCGATCAGTCTCTTTAGCACACCTGTGCCAGGTATTGGTCTCCCTATGCCGCAGTGCTTTTCTATCACTGTCGGCAACAAAGGTCCTTTGATTTCATGGCGGGCCTTTGATGCCACAGTTTTTTTTTCAAGTGAGAGCAACACCAGACACATCACTGATAGAACAGTCACTAAATCCCCTGCCTTGGAGAATAGTCATCCTCACTAAGTGCAGTCTTAAAAGGAATGTGTTGTTGAGCCAATTAGGGATACAATCTCTTATTAATCACACACTTTGCTGCATTAATGATTAATGCCTAAAAGCGGCCACATGAATCTCTAAAGTATTTTTCAAAGATACTGTGGACACATGAAATGAATTTTGTAGAATTATGTAATTTTCTGTGACATTTAACTGTGTAATTGTATAAATGCTCTAGATAATTCTTGCAGAGTCAAGTTGTAGTGTACTAAAAAAAGAGACATACTGTTTTATATTCATCGTCTTCTAAATAATTAATCAAACTTAAATGTGATTTCAGCTCAACCACAAGTGTGGTAGCCACCGCAGAGTGGCGACTAGGACGTGTTGCTGAGCCAAGTGTACATACCGAACACTATGAGGCGAGTGTGCGTATCTGTGGAACCCAGAGGATTTTGGGCTGTGCAGCGGTACATGGAGCCATTGAGCTCGGCCGGCACGCGCTCCAGGATCAGCTCCTTCCCCTCACGCTCAGTGCTGCCATCCAGCAGGCGGCCGCCTACCCGCGTCCAAGTGAAGAGGGGTTCAGGGAAAACCTCATTCTGTTGCCGCCCAGCATCCGGTGGGATGGAGAGGAAAAGGAGGAGGAAGGGGAGGATGGAGAGAAAGAGGAAGGGGTGGGTTGAGAGGGTGGTGCAGAGAAAGCTTGTAAGATTAAGAGAAGAGCATATATGAATAAAACAAGCTCAATTTTTTTCCTCCACCGTAATGCAGTGGCAAGTTAACAACATGCATTAATAATCAACACTTCACTTTACAACAGCCTTTTTTTCCCCTTCACATTTCAAATCCTCCAGAGGATACTCCCCTGGCTCCAATTTAAAAATGTGACCCTCCGCAAAGCGCTCATATCAGCGGGCTGACATGTTCATTCAGATAATATGAGTACACAGTAAAAAGAAGAATCTCTTGTGCAAGTCCACCTCTGAGGTGTAAACTTCACCTTTTCGTCTTTCCTCTCTCATCATAATCCCTACATGTCACACACACATTCTTTTGTCATCAACAACAGAATGGGAAATGGACAGCATTTATATTGTGCTCCACTACTAAGCCAACCACTCAATCATGCACAACAGCCATTCATACACACAAACACACAAATACAGACACACGCACACACAACACATAGCTAGCGAGAGGAATCTAACAACCAGCTCACAAGTGCTCACAAACCACCAACTTTGATTGATTGCTCTTACTACAAAGCCACAATAATTGACATTTTGATTTCCCAAAACTAGATATATTCTAGTAAGGAAAGAAATCTTACAATCTTTTCAGTTGCTTCAGTATTTAGATTCATTCCTCTTCATACCTACTGGTTTCTGCTGGTGTCTATTTCCAGCTCACATCGGCAGACAAACAATTCACTCTCACATTCACACCTATGGACAATTTAGTCTCCAATTGAGCTTAGTTCATGTTTTTAGGCTGTAGGAGGAAACCGGAGTACCTGGAAGAAACCTACGCACACACAGGAACATCCACATCCACACAGAAATAGCTGGCAACCACTTCTGGGATCTAACACACAACCTCCTTGCTGTGAGGCAACAGCACAAACCACTGCACCACCATGTGGCCACCTAATATATTTACATTGATCTTAATGATTGATATGGACAGAAAAAATCCTTAAATCTCATATCACATTAAAAATAAAGTCACCTACAACCTCAATCTCAATCAAGAATATACTATTAGCACCTTAGCTGAAAAAAGTATCATCGCCACAGATCTCATTATTTTTAAGGGAAGTAAATGCTGATGCAGAACAGTGAAGTAAATCCCTTAGTTTCAAACCACATTGTTAATACAACAATATAACATGTTTCCTACCACTGGATATTCCTTATAATTTTACCCTTGCATTAAGTGTGTTGTCATTGTAAAGTCAAAACATGTTGCATATTTAACACTCATCTGTGGCCACTATTTCTGAAGCCACGTTTGTTGTGTAGTACGACGATAAATCTTTGATAGTTCTTCTACTAGATCTTCCTTCCTTTGTGCTGCATAACAACAGCTTTCTGAACAACTTAGAGCAGCAACACGTTGAATAACTGCTATCAGGGAATGGCAGTTGTGATATGCACTTCACAGCTGTTTTTGTTTGGTCAGTGTTCAACTTTACCACCACTTACCAAGATTTATGGTACTGACTGCACATATGTGAAATGCCTTATCTGACAATATCAACAAAAGTGAATGATAATTTGTACATCTGCTTCATGAGCAACTGGTTCAATATAGAATGGATCTTGCTTTGGGTAATGCGTCACCCGTCAACCATTTTGGTAATCATGGAAACAAACCAATGAAATTAAAAATTGTTAAAAAACGTCATTCAGGAGATTAGGCATCTGAGTTTTCTGATGTTCGTAAAGCCAATGTAATGTCCGCAAAAAAGCCACAAAGGTAATACAATTCTGCAGCTTTTAATGTAACAATCCCACATTCTCTCCACAAATGTAACAGCTGCTGTCTACTACAAATATAACATGCAATTTCCCACTAAGGTAATAACTGTTGTATGTGGATAGATTTAGTGTTTGTGGGGAACTGAAAATCTTCAGCTTTTGATATTGTAATAACTTCCCACAAATAAGTGTAATAATATACTGAATTCTGATACTTACTTTTGTTTGTTTCCCTATACACCTACTAATACTGACCAAGTTGCAAATGCAGATGCTGACTCTCTGCTATCACACATTGACTGCGTTGGGGAAATTATTTTATGAGTGAGGTGTGGTAGGGCTGGCTTAGGAGCAGCACAGCTGGAGTGACTTGTCTAATATTGCAGTATTTCAGCCATATATTGCAAGTGTGTGCTGGCCTTGGGAGAGAGACGCCTGTCAAGGAGCCACACGAAGCCGACAGCCGAGAGCTCATGCTGACGCGAGCACTGTATCCAGCGAGAAACCACAGAGCCACCGGCGGCAGGAGTACGACAACAGCCCATGATCAACAAAGCTCTTGCACAAAGAGCTGCCGGTCACATGATTATTGCTGGGGTGGTGCTCAGGTAGGCACCTGAGTCCTAGACATATTATGCACCGCAGACAGCAGTGAGAGACAGAGAGAAACAGAGAGAGATTATCCTCATTTACGAGCATTTTGCTTATGAAAATAAATAAATCAGTTTTAACTAGATATTTAAAAGCCACAACAATTTTGTTTACCGAGAATGACAAAACTGCTTGGAGCCAGGGTGGTGGTGGAGGGATGGGGGGCTAAAATGTGATTACATTTGTGGGAAATCACACTACATTTGTAGAAGGTTAAGTTTGTGGAAAATGTATTATGTTTGTGGGATTATTACTTTAAAAGCTGCAGATTTTTATAACCATTGTGGTTTATTGTGTTTGTGGACACTATTTGTTGGCATTAATGTTTTAAGAGATCAGGAACACGATAAGGCCTCATTATTTATGACAAAAAATGTTCCCCATTTTGGAACTGATAAAAGTTTTTTGTATTGTATCATAAAAATTCAGTAAGAAAAACTCAGATGTAAATATGTCCTCAGAGTGACCGTCTCTCAGAAGGGTTTGTTTGCCAGTTTGTTCATTGTGCTTCAGTCTCCTCAAGTAGACCTCAACTGCAGCAGAGCATGAACTCACAATGAGCAGTATGACACATTTTCAGAAGTCTGTAAAGTGTTTTACACAGGTTATACAATTTATCTAAACATCATTTGCATTGCTTAACAGTTCACAAAGACACTTGTATGTAAAAATTAGTTAAGAGTGTAGTTTTTCTTTTTTAAGTGGCTGCTTCATCTCAGACATGAAGATATTTCTCCAGTGACTCAAAAAAGCACACTTTAATCTGGAGTAAGCAGTGGTGCTGTATTTGGTTGACGTGCAGCAATCAAATTTCTTTCAATTTCATATGTTCAACCACTACCCTAAATGTGCATGGTCCAAAACCCGAAATGACCTGCTGAGGCAGCGTAACACAGTGAAAGCTACAAGTCATTGCTTTGTAATGGTGACAATGTTGAATTGGATGCATTATTTGCCTCACCTTTCAAAATAAATGCTAACCAAAGCTTTCTTTGAAGTCTGTCTTTAAGTCACATCACAGGTCAAACAAGCTAGTAGACTGCAGCAGGCTTTAGGGAAAAGGTCATATTAATGTTCAAAAGAAAGAAAAATGCTAAAAGGGTTTAAACAAAAACTTCCTGTAAAATATATACAGAAGCCTGTCAAGCTTTAATCACAAATGTCTGTACACTGTTCTGCTGCAACCATCAGTGTGACGTGTGTGAACTGTGGCATGTTTTTCATACAATGAACGATGGCCAACAACAGCAGATAGATTGACACACAGGCACTTCCGCTCTGAGTGATTTTCTGCTGATATTAAAAATCAAACCTGTGCCCCTTTGGTTAGAATCTTCCATCTCTAATCCCCTCTTGATTTAAAAGAAAAATTACATTTAATTTGTACTAAAACTGGCATGTCAGGTCACAGCGTCTAAATTTACTTCAAGATGTTAAGTGTTTAAGCAAACATTGCACCTTAATTTGTTAAGTTGTTGTGTTGTTGCATCTATGAATTACGTCTGTGCTGATATAACATGTAACAATGAAAAACCAAGAGATTTGAGAACAGAACAAATCTACAAAATATCAATTTACTTCATTATTTACAAATAAAGTATGTTCCAATCTTTGTGGTCTATATCCATTCTTAATCACAATTTTAACCAAATAAGCATTTTGTAAGTACTTGAAAATAAAATATGCCATTAAAAGTAGTCACTCAAGAGGAAAACCTAACTTGACTGTACATATTGACATCTCCAAGTTCAGACTTAATTTGCTCTTGTCGAAAGACCCCATGCACTTACCCCGGGTGATCCTACCTGGAATCCTTGCACGGTGATGCGCACTGTGTCCCCTACTTTTGCTCGAGTGGGGGACATTAAGAGTTTAGGACCCTTTGGAGCAGCTGAAAAGAGAAAAAAACAGACAAAGAGACAAAGGTCATTGTTGTGAACATGGAGAGCAAATCTTGTTGGATACCTGTTTTGTTACAGAGGGAGAGAGACAAATACAATTTCCTGTCAATTAAGGTCACAGGGCGAGAGGCAAGGGACCTGCAGGTTCTTTCATCCAAAGGACTGTGCTGGATTTATTCCCCCTTGGAGAGAAAGGGAAGTAAATTGGGTAGATACTCATTACTGGAGGAGAATGGGAGCACACCGGGTGGAGTGTGGAGGCAGTGAGATAAGGGACACTCAGAGAGCTAATTCCCTTGTCTTGGTGTGGACAGCAGCCCACAGATGGCTTTCATTTGGACCCTCTAAAACAATGGGGTACAAGCAGCAAAAGGAGTAGGCAAGTCCTAATATTCTGAGGGGCCAGTGATTGTCTTATGCATGTAGTGTTGAGATAAAACCAGCGATTTGCATAATGTCATAGAAAGGTGTGGTATTTCATTATAGCTAAAGTGGGCAGTATACTGCATTAGGCCCGCATAAGCAGGTTCTGGATGATTTGAGATGATTAACAATACCCCTAAAGATAACTGCTTCACAGGCAACGCACTTCCATATGCTAGACAAATGGAGTGAGCAGAACATCCACTGAGTCTCATACTGAGGGCATCCTATTGGTTTTTCCTGTATGAGTCTGCCCCAGGAGTTCTTCAATTAATTTGGTCAGACCTCTCAATAAAAATCACACAGGGCACTTGTTTTCATTGATGAGTTAAGGCAAATGATAAATAAATAAACAGACAAATGGCCTTAGTATTTAGCTATTAATCTGGCAACAAACTGTCCACTGTAGCTAATGAAGCATGACCTTTTCTTAGAAAGCCATTGACTGCAAGCCTACAGCAGACTAATGGACCAGTTACATTATCTCATATATATATGTATGTATGTATATATATGTATGTATGTGTATATACAGTGAAGAAAATAAGTATTTGAACACCCCCCTATTTTGCTATTTCTCCTACTTAGAAATCATGGAGGGGTCTGAAATTTTCATCGTAGGTGCATGTCCACTGTGAGAGAGATAAACTAAAAAGAAAAATCCAGAAATCACAATGCATGATTTTTTAGCGATTTATTTGTGTGATATAGCAGCAAATAAGTATTTGAACACCTGAGAAAATGAATGTTAATATTTGGTACAGTAGCCTTTGTTTGCTATTACAGAGGTCAAACGTTTCCTGTGGTATTTCACCAGGTTTGCACACACTGCAGGAGGGATCTTGGCCCACTCCTCCACACAGATCTTCTCTAGATCAGTCAGGTTTCTGGGCTGTCACTGAGAAACACGGAGTTTGAGCTCCCTCCAAAGATTTTCGATTGGGTTCAAGTCTGGAGACTGGCTGGGCCATGCTAGAACCTTGATGTGCTTCTTACGGAGCCACTCTTTGGTTTTCCTGGCTGTGTGCTTCGGGTCGTTGTCGTGTTGGAAGACCCAGCCACGACCCATCTTCAATGCTCTGACTGAGGGAAGGAGGTTGTTACCCAAAATCTCACAATACATGGCCCCAGTCATCCTCTTTTTAATGCAGTGCAGTCGTCCTGTCCCATGTGCAGAAAAACACCCCCAAAGCATGATGCTACCACCCCCATGCTTCACAGTAGGGATGGTGTTCTTCGGACTGTACTCTGCATTCTTGTTTCTCCAAACACGCTTAGTGGAATTATGACCAAAAAGTTCTATTTTGGTCTCATCTGACCACATAACTTTCTCCCATGACTCCTCTGTATCATCCAAATGGTCATATGCAAACTTAAGACGGGCCTTGACATGTGCTGGTTTAAACAGGGGAACCTTTCGTGCCATGCATGATTTCAAATCATGACGTCTTAGTGTATTACCTACAGTAACCTTGGAAACGGTGGTCCCAGCTCTTTTCAGGTCATTGACCAACTCCTGTCGTGTAGTTCTGGGCTGATTCCTCACCTTTCTTACAATCATTGAGACCCCACGAGGTGATATCTTGCATGCAGCTCCACTCCGTTTGAGATTGACCGTCATGTTTAGCTTCCTCCATTTTCTAATGATTGCTCCAACAGTGGACTTTTTTTCACCAAGCTGCTTGGCAATTGCTCCGTAGCCCTTTCCAGCCTTGTGGAGGTGTACAATTTTCTGTCTGGTGTCGTTGGACAGCTCTTTGGTCTTCGCCATGTTACAAGTTAAAGTCTTACTGATTGTCTGGGGTGGACAGGTGTCTTTATGCAGCTAACATCCTCAAACAGGTGCATCTGATTCAGGATGATACATGGAGTGCAGGTGGACTTCTAATGGACAGACTAACAGGTCTTTCAGGGTCAGAATTCTAGATGATACACAGGTGTTCAAATACTTATTTGCAGCTGTATCACACAAATAAATCGTTAAAAAATCATGCATTGTGATTTCTGGATTTTTCTTTTTAGTTTATCTCTCTCACAGTGGACATGCACCTACGATGAAAATTTCAGACCCCTCCATGATTTCTAAGTAGGAGAAATAGCAAAATAGGGGGGTGTTCAAATACTTATTTTCTTCACTGTATATATATATATATTTGTATGTATGTATGTATGTATGTATTTATGTATTTATATATATATATAAACACATATAAACATACATAAAAAATGTACTGTATACCATATCAAGGAATCAGTTTAGAAAATATGTAAATGCACAGGAGTTGGAGAGAATTCAAGCAACACAATGAGCTAGAGGTGCAGATATCTACATTCAGCAACATTATACAGCTTCCTATTCTGCAGATACAGGTTTATGGATGGGTTTATCCTAGAAATCAGTGTGCCGCAAAATCTAAGAGGAAATATTAAAATATGCAGTTTTGTTTGGAGTAAAGAAAAGGGGCATATATTTACACTGGCAATCTGACCAAAGATGGCTGGTGAGCCTTTTGACATGACAGAGTGCTCCATCTCATGCTGAAGATGGACTGCATTTCACTGGCCAGTTTTGGCATGGCAGTATGAAGCACCATCTTTCCACTGCCCACACACTAATGGAGGGATATTTTTAAATACCAGTGTAATGGCGTCACATAGAGCTTGCAAGGCATATGGCCGGGAGAGATGATGGCTGAATTCTGGGATTTGCTCCAACAGTGACAGTTGGCATCCTACGTCACCACCTTTGATTCAGACTGCATGTGAGGTGATGGACATAACACTCAGGGCGGGGGACTCACAAGGGAAATGAGCCATGGTCCCATGAGACACCCTAGACCCAACTTTTTTTCTTTCTTTGTCTGCTCACGAGAGGGAGCTGTTATCACTTCAGGACAGGCCAGGTGGAGAATAAATGTGACCTGCAGAGAAACAACCATGCATCCTGCATCAGGTGTTCCTTAATACCAGGCCAAGGCATCAACAGGTCTGCCCAGCTGCCCAGCTGACTTAAGCAGCTGAAAGGAACCTGTGGCATTAGCTGGGTAGCTGGTCTCACTGAAAAAGGGATGCTGAAGAGAAACAGGAAGGGAGTCATGGATGTAAATTTAGACATTTTTGAGACAATTACTTCTGCATTGTGGTAATCACAGATACACCACCATGTAGAAATCTACATCTCTCACAGAAGTCTCTCACAGATTGGTGATGTCATCCAAAGCAGGGAGACAACACCGTTTGATGAATGTTGAACTAAGCTGTATGTGATGAACATTGATACATATTAGAGGCACACAGTAAATCTAGATTGGCATGGGCAAACAGACTCAGACACAAAGCCATTTACATAAAAATAATCACACACATACGTGGATACAATACCCCTGACTCAGATGCACACCTGCACACCCACACAGATCACAGACGCCTTTCTGAAACTGAGCATCTGCTTTTTGATTATCACGCTCTGGCAAAATAGTGACTGGGAGACTCTGAGCAAGCCTGAATATCTGCTCACTGTTGTGCTGTGTACAAAATACAAATTCCACCACATTCCTAATGATGAAGAAGAATATTAAACAATATGGCTCATCTAAAGCAAAGACATTATTTTAATTATATTATTAAGATACTGCTACAAGTCTAGTAGAACTAAACAGACCACACTCATGATCTCAGATGTGGGGAAACTATGACTTGGATTCCAAATGCCAAGGTACAGAGCTGTTCATGAATATTCATATGATGTAATGCAACATTGGTTGATTGTCAGACTGCCATCTCATGTGGCAATATTAAATCTCTGAAAGATTTATTACTTGTGGGTACTGCAAAGACCTCTTTTCATTTCCTGACCAAACACACCTGAGATAGCTGACAGTGTTTGAGTCTGTGTGGTGCGTGTGTGTTTGTGTGTGTGTGTGTGTGTGTGTGTGTGTGTGTGTGTGTGTGTGTGTGTGTGTGTGTGTGTGTGTGTGTGCGGGTGTGTGCAGGACGGATCCAATCGTAATTATCTAGTTATAGCTGAATAACACAAATGAATGCAGAATGTCAGGTGAGAATCTTTTTCTTTGATTTCTCCAGTGCATTCAGCACCATACAGCCAGTGCTTCTGAGGAACAAGCTGGAGATGGCAGGGCTAGGCTTTGAGCTGGTAGAGTGGATCCTGGGCTACCTCAAAAACTGGCCCTAGTTTGTACGAACCCAGGACTGTTTCCCTGATGTCCATACATGCAGCGTAGGGGTCCCCCAGGGCACAGTCCTATCCCCCTTCCTCTTCACCCTCTACACTGACTTCAGACACAACACAGACAGCTGTTTCCCACAGAAGTTCTCTGATGACTCTGTGCTTGTTGGCCTCATCACCTGTGATGTCGACGCAAAGTACACACTGACGCAGGACTTTGTGGACTGGTGCCAGCTGAGATAGTGGTGGACTTCTGCAAATGCCAGACTATTGCCCCTGCCCCGGTGAACATTCATACAATAGACATTGAGTGAGTGGACTGCTACAAGTACCTGGGTGTTTACCTGAAACACAAACTCTACTGGACTCACAACACAGAGGCTCTGTCCAAGAAAGGTCAGAGCAGGCACTACCGGTACTAGACTGCGGTCTTTTGGAGTGAGGGAGCCACTCCTGAAGACCTTCTATGACTCTGTGGTAGCATCTGCTATCCTGTGTGGTATGGTCTGCCCTAACAGCAGCATCACAGAGAGGGAGAGGAAGAAGTTGGACAAGATCATCAAGAAGTCCAGACCATGAGTCTCACCCCCTGCAGAACACTCTGTCCGCTCTGGAGAGCAGTTTCTGTGACCGACTGATTCACCCTCACTGTGTGAAAGAGCGATTCCAGAGATCTTTCCTTTCTGCTTCTGTCACACTATAATCAACACTGTTAGCTCTATTTCATGTTAATCTATATATTTTTTTATTTTTAATTATATTTTACATGTAATGTAAATAATCCATATGCTGTTGTAACAATAAAATTTCCCCATTGTGGGACAGTTTTCTTGTTCTTATTCTTATTCTTAAAATGGCAGTGGATGTGGAAATGTGGTTTATTCACAATTCTCTGATCTTATTAGGAGAGAAACATTATGCAAACTTCCAAAAGTTCACCTCCTTTGTTAAACATATGCAAGCAACCAACTTTTTGGTTTGATGTCCATCTGATTTCCAGTTAGATTAATTGCCTCTCATTACCCACTGTACACTGCACAACAACCAATAGAATAAAAAGCTTAAAATCAGACTGATTCAAAATTGAGCCATTTGAAAAACTACACCTGCAAGGGCATCTCACTAACTACAATTGATCAGGAGACCACACAGTTAAGGCTTAAGGCCCCAGTATGCTTTCACGCCTGCTGCGTGGCACAGACCGAGCCTTCAGCTGGTTCTGCGCCACCTCTGTAATGGTGTGCCCGGCCACAGGGGGGCGGTACAAGTCTCTGCCTGTCTTAAAATAGGTTGACAATCGTACATATATAATATAATATAACATATATAATAAATGATATACATATTTATGGTGACTATATTTTGAATTGATTATTTGGGGTGGGGGTGCTACTGGGTCTAAAGCAATGTCTACTATAGTCTCTCTCGCTCTCCTCGTGTGTGCGAGTTCCAACGACGATACAAATATTAGAAAATTCTCAAAAAACTTGTTTGCTTGTTGCGAATACTTTTTGGATTTTTCCACAGTTGCTAGGGTGATCACTATGGACACTCCAGTTGCTATGGACGCTCCGGTTCTGACTTGGTTATGGTTTTGTCCGTCGGACAGATAATTACTGTGTGAAGGTCAAATATGGGAGAAGATGTCAGCTTAGCCAATGGCACAGTTGTCCCAAAAGCCTACATTGAATGAGTCATGTTGAGTCAATCCTCATACTTGTTTTAAATACTGCTCTCTTCCAAGATGGATCAACTCCCAAACAGATATATCAACGCTCCGAATGCTTTCAAATGTGCTTCAATTAGAATCTGCAAGTGCACACTTCCTATTTTCCTTTCTTTAGGTGGTCGGAAAAAAATGTCTGGCAATGCTTCCATCTCTTTAAAAGAACAAAGGCAGTGATAAATTAGTGACTTAAAACATGGTGGCAAGAAGGGCTTGTCAAAATATTAGCACCTTTGACATTTAGCAAGACTTTCACAGGGTCCATTCCCCTCAGGGCATGTCATCTGTTTTATCATCAAAATGTGAAAGAGCTGTTAGTCTCTTTATTGCAATATCTGTAAAAGATAGCTTGTGCCATCACACATTCAAATGCAAATTTTTATCCATATGGTTTTGGCAGTGATGAATATTGGATTCTGAAAGATGAATTTCAGATATGAGGAAACACAAAACGAAACAGGGTTCAAGACAATGGATCATTGATACTGCTTCGAAGTAACAAGCTTCAAAAGCTTTACAGAATAATTCTGGCAATATATTTTTCATGAGGTCAACTAATTTTATGGTAACACCAAATATAATATGTACCTAACACTGAATTACAGTTTGCAAAAGTAAGAAAAAGAGACATTCAATGCCATGGACATCTTTGGGTTCCGACATAGGGCCAAAGCAAGGAGAGTGCTCTCAACAGGTAACCAGTGTTTGAGTAGAGTGTTCACACATGCACGCATGCACACACACACACACGCTGTGAGAGGCTTCACCTGTACATAATCACTACGTATATTTTTGGTCTGTGAGAAAACTGACAAAAACTCATAGACATAGACATGAGGAAAAATATGCTAATGCCACACAGAAAATCCTACCCAGGAGTCAAGCCCCGGTCCTCACGCAACAGTGCATCAAGCTATTGTTAGGTAGTCCTATTACTTTTACTTATACTTTAGCCAACATAAATCAGTGACACACACATCCACATATTGTTCACAAACAAAATTCACAATAAGGATATGAAAAGTATTTTTCCAAAAACAACAGTCTATGAGTTCTGTAGTAATGGTGCTTCAAACTGCTACAAATTTAATGAAAGTTTATCCTTTATTGCTGAGTTTCATATCCAAACAGTTCTTAGTGTCACTTGTTGTCAGGTGTAGGAAAACGTGAATTGAACAATATATTTGATTTATAATAAAAATACATGGTAAAATCAACTCAACTCAAAACTGTTGACTGTGCTTCTTGGTGGCTTTATTGCTTTTTATACATATTTACATGGTTTGTTGTGTGTCTTTTAACCAAACTACATGGCTGTTGAGGTGGCGGTGTAACTGTGCAGTCATTCCTTTATCAAGTCTCATTTCCAGTGTCACTAGATTCATTTTTCTTATAAATGATGAAAAAAAAACAATGATGTGGCCTTAAATCGCTGCTTGTCATTAAAACACTTTCCTCCTGACAGCTTCTTTACATTGACTCAGAGTGACCACGGCTGCTCACCAGCATAATAAGAGGGACAGTTTTAATTAGATGAGAGGTGGTGATGTGAGATAAAATACTGACAGCAAGACGCAATGCAGCAAGCAAATATGTCCCAGCTGCAATCTCTTCACTCTGACTCTCTTTCTGTCTTCAACCATTGCTAGCATCTCACAGAAGATAATGTCTCTGTTTATCATTTCAGGATTGCATGGCTTTTTTCCAGGAGGACCGTGCCAACGTGTTGCCTTTGAAGTGTTAATTGGATGAGCTGGAAGCCATCTTTGTTTTCAGATTAAAAAAAAAAAATCAGAGTGTGGATGTGTCGGCTAGATCACACACCATTAGAACTTTGCTAAGAGCATGCAAATTGGTCCCTTAAAGTATGAATGTCTGCATCACTCCATCTACTGCTTTGATACTTTAAGATGTTGTCCTTACACGCAGCACTTAATAGCTTAAAGGAGGGGCTTAATACAAGTTGGAGGAAAGGCTCTGAGAGTCTCTGAGATTGTCTTTCCAATGATATAACACTGGTCAGTCTGTCTAAATTCTCATTTGACTCCTCTAATTCAGGTTGACTTTTTCAATAACGCTACTGAGTTAACTCAATCTAGAAACAGACAGCTCGATGAATTGGCCTGTCAGTCACTTGGAGTTTTGCATTTGCCGCTAAACTTGCAATCTGCTTGGGCTGTAACACAATTAAGCTCTATCAAATGAAAATCAGTGTTGTTCTGAGTACATGCACAAAGGAGACATGAGGGGGCCTGATCCGTTTCCAGGTGCAGTGTGCACCGGGGATACAAAGAGACAGCAGGAGATTAAAAGGGAAAATAAATGAGAAAAGGCTGCATGTGTGTTTAGGACTTTGGACTGAGTCTGAGTAGGATGAGATGAAAAAAGGTGGTGAAGGAAACAGAAAGCACTGTTAATAAAGGAGCTTCCCACTCACCTAGAGTGACCTCTGTCTGCATGGGCATGGACAATGCTGGATGCTTGACTTCGCAGCTGAACAGGGCGTCGTTGTCCAGCTGTGGGTTGAGTGTCCAGGTGAGTCGGGCCTGCACCACCACTGAGCCATCACTCTGGGGTAGGTGAGTGTGGCTGAAGTAGTAGAGGGGGTCAGTGCTGTGCACCCAACGGGGGAACTCACGGCTCACCACAGTCTCTGGGATGACCTCTGTGGCTGGACTGGGCTCATGGGCTTGCTGCCCCTGCGTGTGTCCACGCTGGGGACTCTCTGTGTAAAGACGCGCCGCCCTGCCCTCTGGGTCCAACAACGACAGTGAGCGCTGCAGTTTGGTGTCGTCCAGGTCTCTGCTGATGAGTGGCCGGGCACCTCTTACCCCAGCTGCACCTCCCCCCTGCTCGCTGGTGGAGGCCGGGGTATAGGAGATCACCTCGATCAGCTCCCCATCACGCTTAAAGTACACCTAGAACAAAATGCAAAGTGTAGAGTAAGAATAACGTTGCCTTTTTTTTCTCCACTTTAGCAGGAAAAAATATTCTATTACTACCTCATGAAGCATGATGTGGCAATGTATTACAACACTTTTCTTTTCACAGATGCAGACATTAATTCAAGCCTTGTGTGTGGCTGTCTCTGTCAATTAGCCTTTTGGTGCTGAGCAGGTAGAGAACAGCCACTATAAGAAACCTTTTTTAAATGGGTAATGTGTGGTTGGCTATGGGCTCAAAAGAAGCAAAGAGAGCTCACTATTTTGGCCTGTAAAATCGGAACAAAGATCTCAAAGATGTTAAAATGCTCAGCAAGCGGTGATAGATAGGTAATGGGTCTATCATCCTCTCTGGGTGCCACATCTTGTGACAGGGAATTTGTGCTGCCATTTCTATTTCTAACCTTCAGATATTAGTATTGAAACCAGGCTGTATAGTCAGTACCTGTGTTGATGCCATTTTGCGAACTGATATGCTTTTCTTTTTTGTGTTATAAAAGCAAGTTTAATCCCTGGCTCTTTTAGAGACCTGGTCATATGAATTCAATTTGCCAAAGATCAAAGAATCATTATTCATTCGGTGCATTGTTGGAGGGTTTTGTGATGAGATGTCTGAAGTGAGCTTTGATACAGTGCCACATCTAGAGCTGTTGCCTTGAGTGGGTAAACAGCAATAATGAGTGTCAACAAGTGCGGGTATGGCCAGACTCCAGAGGAATAACTCCAAATGACACTTTTATGTTCACAAAAGGGAAAGAATATAATCCCTGGACAACAATAAAGCATTACAATGTGCAAGCCTCTTTTGGGAGCATCATTCTCTTTTAAAGTGACAGTGCTTACATCTGCTCAATGCTTCAACCATTAAGTAAGATCAGATTTACATTCAAATGCACAACTAATAATCTTTGTTAGTTTGTTCAGAACCAAAGGACACTGTTTAAAAAAAATGAAATGGAAGTTTATCCATAAATACTTATTTTACATGAGTCAAACCGATCTGACCCAGTTGGGGGTCAATTTGATATAACATTCATTTTAAAGTTCATTTCAAGAAAGAGACTCATAAATGAGGCCTGTTTATGTAGCCCACTTTGTTGAGGAGGTTATGTTTGCAAAGACAGATGCAACATCATTATATTACAAGCTGTGTTGTGCTGCTGGGCTGTATCATATTTATAGCCAACTCTAAAAACTTTGTAATGTCTGTCATCAGAGCCGGCTGCTGCACATCCACTCTGGGCTGAGTGACCTTGCTCAAAGGCACACAGCAATGCTGCTCCCTGTCAGTGACATGGATAAAGAAAAACAATAGCCCACCACTGGTCCTTAAAACCAATGTGCTGCTCCCTCTTGTGAGGCTGGAGTTGCTCTATGGCCCCACCTACCTGTGCCACACCTTCAGTGCACAGACTAGGCTTGAACTAACTTTTCTGTCAGGTAATTCTCATTGTTGAAGCTGAACAGCAGGACTCCTCATCACCTCCTGAAATTACTGCGGTGGAATCCGTCAAAACATAAGTAATGAGTACAATGTGCTAATGTTGAATGGACACGCACACGCACTCATGTACATTCATTAACCCATCCCCCACCCCCCCATACTCCCTCCCTCCACACACATATAAGATATTTTTTATAAAAAAAACAATAATCCAGAGGGTGAGTGCAGCCAGGTTTCAGTGCACACATTGATGCAAAAATGCCTTATTACACTCCACTCCACCTATCATTTCAAATAGCTGAAGGGCAGGTAGGTGCAGGTGGTGTCAGGTATTCTTATCTCTGCAGACTTGCCTGTTGGTGAGATGATACAGTGGAGCTCATGCATTATTCTCTGTCTATAGAAAACAAATAGTAGCTCTTCGCATATGCCAGTTATTGTTCAGTCCACAGCACTACTGTGGTAGCTAACAACCTGTAAGTATGAGTATTGATAATAGTGTAGCTTAGCATATAAAGATAATTCACCAACTAAATTCCACAGATTGACACATCTGAAATTTACTGTGAGGGAGCGTTTAATATCCATCACCCATTTCTTTATCTGCAGATACCTAATGTGCTCTGCACAGCCTGGGCTTAAAATCCAATGGCACAATGGGAAGTGGAAACATCAGCCTCTGATCCACAGTGACCCCATTGCGTCTGCTGCTAACTCCTAGAGCTACTAAACAACTTGCAAAGAGACAGAGCTTTTTCACTGCACATTAAAACATCTCATTAATTATCACAGCAGGTGGATGGCAAGCTGCGTGGATTAGAATGATCTGGGCACCTGCTCTATAGCTTTTGTTGGACAAAGTGGTGTGGGTACACAATAACACCTGTGTTGGCTGTGGATGAGCATAACAGAATTATTCTGTAAGACCCAGTTAACTGATCTGTTTCTGTAAACAAACCGTTTCCTGTAACAAACGAGTTGATTTATAGGAAATACAGGAATATTGATTAAACATCTGCAGGACTCAAAACAGCACACAGAGTCACATCTTGTCTTGTCAGTACTCATTCCTTTTCTGAGGTGTCACCTCCAGCAACAGATCCACCATCAGTTTACTTATTGTCAAAGAGCCTACGATGACTTATCTTCCGATGCCAGCTGTCAACTGAAAATATTGGGGAAGCAATATTTCAGTCTTTAATCATAGTGTTGAAGAAGTTATGTGAAAATCATCATTTTAAGTTGCAATGTGAAATATGGTTTAGGGACTACACAGTGGTGTTAATGCCAGCCAGGGAAACCTTTATAGCCTGTGTTGGGAAGATTGTTATTTTTTTTATTTTCTCACCCTTGATGGGTGAATGGAGTTATCTTAATCTTATTTTACCTTATCTTATCTTATGTCATTATGAATTAACAATCTTTAAGATATCATGAATGCTGAAAAAGCAGGCTACCTGAATAGAGCACAGCTCTGCAAAACCAGGATTTGTCAACTTAAAAGAGCACTGAAGCATGTTTTGAAATGTTTTTGATGAATTTCTAAATGTACTGGACGGAAAGATATGTGATGAATTTCTATTGCCTGAAAAATGAGTGACCAGCCCAGCATGTCTTCGTAAATATTAATATGATTCAAGCCACAATTCATCTTAAAATCTAAGCACAATTAGGGAGACATCTGCCATCACTGCAGACTTTGACTGCATTCATTTAAGAAACCTACTAATTTGCTAAAAATCTCATTTCCAACATTTCCTTGTTTGACAGGCAGAGATAACAGAAAACACGTCACTTCTTTCACATCTGTTCAAACGGGAGAGAAAAAACTGATTAATTTTCCTCAAGTGATAATAAAGCTGCCAAAATAAGAGAATGTGTCTCATGGTGAAATGTTCCTTCAGTAAATGGCCACGTTTCCTGCAGTGACACGAGGCGTTTAGCCTAGTCCTGCTTTAGAAAATTGCATGCTTTGTGTTTTTCCAAAATACACTGGGTATTGACAAAATACTTTTTTTGTTGCACAATGAAATAAACAGGTTATCGGAAGCTGCACACTGCAGACTACCTCTCGTCCTTCACATTTGCATGAATATTGTAAATATTGTTTTTGTAAGTGTAATGAAATATTCCTCCTGTCATGTAAAAAGGTTTGAGTGTTTGGCATTGCTAGTATATTGTTCTCTTACAGACAGTGTTACGGTATGGAATGAAACCTGTTACAATCCCCCAAATGCTTCATAGACTAAATCTGCAGACAATAAAACCAGACACAAACCACTTACTTCATACTGAAATGAATTAGCACACAGAGGAAAAAGAGATGTAATTTGTAGCAGAAGCACAAAAACAATGGCAAATGGCAGTGGCAAAATTAAGCTGGGGTGGCATGAGATCATTTTTTGCATTTTGCTGGTAAACAGACATAAAATGAACTGCACTCCTCATGCTGCCAAGCTGCCCCCACCTCACCAAAATCTCAAATTTGAAAGCTTTTTGGAAATATAAAAATCCTGGGCCAGTCCATATACACCTTTATGTTCCCGCAATTAATCATGGCAGTGTCAAAAGGACAAGGCTGTAATTTTCATGGTGACAGAATGATTCAATGAGGGAGCAGCAGCGAAAAAGGGTGAGAAAGAGGAGAGGCAGAGGAAAGGATCCTGGCCATGACTTAATCAGCTTTCCTTCTTATTATTAACCATCATTATCTTTCCTCTTTTCAATCAGTGCTTGCTTGTGCTCTAAGGATGCTCTAATGAGTAGCACTGGAAAGCTATTATTGATATGTCACCAGCTTGCTCCACTGACATCAGATGCTGTCAGATCTCAATATCAGGCGATTTAAACACACTGGGTTCCTTTATACTCTGCATCCATTATAGCTTTCCGTATTCTCTGGTGGGGAAATTTTGGCATGTTGGGTGTCTCTAAAAGTGCTGGGAAGTAACATCTCTTCAAAGCTTGAAAGAGAATTCATGTAATGATGCAAAACAAGTAAACCGCATGACAATGACATGATTACTTGGAACTGCCATACAACTGTTAAGGTGCTCTAAGACCCAGGAATTTATATGATCCAATGATAACAATATGGCATATTTCAGTAATATCTGCAGAGGATGGATATTACATTTGAGTAGTGCAGCTCATTATACCAGAGTAAGCATTATCATTTTATTCATACAAGGGCCATAGAAAATTGATGCAAAGCACAACAGGAATAATTTTTTGTTGATGCTTTATGCTACATCAATCCCATCAATGTCATTTCTCAGCCGACTGGAAAGCTGTGGAAGCAGTTGCCATGGGAGCAGTTAACACTTTTCACATCAATTGAAGAAAGGTCGCTAGCCAGCAATATGGGAAGACAACGACAGCATGTTTACTGCACATGAGGGAGCGGGATGAACTTCTGTCAATGAGCACAACAGGAAACCTGCTTAAATCTTTCACAATGGCAACAACATGTGACTGCAGCTTTAATCAAGCACCAAAGAAATTCACATTCGGTTGCGACACAGTGACACTAGTGAGAAAAATACAAACACACACACACACACACACACACACACACACACACACACACACACACACACACATACATACATAAACATATTAAACATGCGGACTAAATCCAACTGAGTCATAAAATATTATTGGCTGTGTGCATTTACATATGAATATCTGATTCAATCCTGATATGACATTTGAAAATCCACAAGAAAGACTGGCAGAGGATTTTCTAAAACTGCTTTAAATATTAGTGATACTATGTTTGATGAGCTTTGAGCACTTTCATATTTCTAAGTCGATCTAGAATGAGGTGCCAGACATGGCTGCTTGCAGGAAAGACACAAAAGGAGGCTGCATGTGTCACCCTCTCGAAATATGTGATTATTATTTAGGAAATATTATGCAATATTGAATTTTACATGTTTGGATTTTGATTGTATAAATTCAGTTCATAATGACAATGTTCAGTAGAGGGTAGCATGGAGTATGATATGGCTTGCAGCACCCAGAGTATCTTGTGCACACTGGTGTCATTATCTCACCATTCTGAGATCGACCAAACAAATGGCAGCAAAATTTGTCTGCTTTCTCCTCTTAACCAGGTTTTTAATCAATGTAAAGAGGAAAATGTAACCAAGTGTTGTAAAATGCACCTTGGAACTGTGTATGTGATGTATATTGTAGATTGTCATGTTTATTCGAGTAGCTTTGGCTATCGTGTTGAATGATGCAATATGTGAGGAGTAATAATGGAAACTAATGTCCACTCACTCAAGCTGCTGCTCTGAAAGTAACTTGTGTACACTTTATAGGCCTTTTATTTAAAACTGTTTATGTATTTATATTTATTTACGTATATTGTAATAGTTGTTATTGCCATGTTGGTCTATGTAAAAGCCAATTAAAAGCCAACTGCCAATGTCAACTGTTTTCGTTGGGGACACACAAGGAGGGGTTTTAAGCTGAATAATGACACAAACTAATATTTAGAATTTGTTATTCTGCAGTTGTTATAAATCTGTATATGGAATGGAGGGAATGTTATAAAATGTATTAAGATAAGAAACTGAGTGTTTGATACTGTTTATTGTGAATAAATTCTGGCAAGACCAACCAGACAATTGATAGCAAGTCGTCTGCAACACTATTTCTTCTCCTGTTTTTCCACGATTATTATCTGTCACACACCTGGAGAGGCTAGATGTCTAACAGATTTTTCAGTGATCCAGTGGTTCTCAAACGTGTAGGAGAGTCTGTGGTTACTGAAGTGAGGGGCAGAGAAATCCAGGGTGTCTGACCAGTGCCAAAGTGAGGGATTTTGACAGCTGAGTGTCACAAACTAATTTGGAAAAGGACCCTGGTTTGGATTAAGAGAGACAGGAGACTTGGATGAAGTGCTCTGGTGAAAACTTTATTTACTTGCTCTATAGTGTTAGGAGGATTGAGGATGGGGAGGAGGCAGGAAGGGGAGTAAGGCAGGTGCAGTGGGATGGCAGCAGGACTGGGAGTTCTGGGGCACTGGAGAAAGAAAAATGCAGGTATAGTCCACTGAGAAAAAAGACTAGACCTATGCATTCAGCACCAAATGTAATGGATATATCCCTAAATGCCCGAGGCACAATTGAACAATCTGTGTTGCTTCATTTACATCAAGTTTGACATCAATCGGCCAAATTGTTCTGAAGACATGAGCACAAATGTCTTCTTACAAGCAAAGTACTGCCCCTTGTGGTCACTTGTACAATCCACAATGCATGAAAATCAAACCAGTTCTTCCCCTATGAGTGATAAATCTGTCTGCCAAATAGCAAAATTCAAAACCAAATGGTGCTCAAGCATTTACACGAAAAACATGTGGCGGTAGCGGTTGGACCAAAACCATAATATCACCAACACTTTACATTCGAGGATATAATAAGGCAGAAAAACAGAGACAGAGGTGAACTACCAGAAGTTTACCCCAGCACCACCACATAGGCAGCAGAACTCTCCAATGACCAGTGGACCTTGAGAATTGGTATATATATTGCAGTGATTGATGCCAGACAAGGAACAGGCGAGCCCACACTGTAGCCTCTGTGATGAAGATCAAACTGTGCAGCTGTCCCAGCTGTTGCATCCCCCTGTTGACTGATTGACTGAATTTTGAATCAGGGAAAAGCCTACCATCCAGGATTCATTGCAGAGACTTAATGGCACTTGACAGCATTCATTAAACCATGGGGGTTGTACGAGTGGGTGTGGCTCCCTTTGGACACTGGAATGCACCAGCTCTAAACTCTTCCATGCAAAGACATTCAAAGACCATGTTGAGGAACTGAGACGAATGCATGGTGTGGCGCACAAACCAACCAAGGGCCAGCTCTTCAAAAAGGAGGTCCATTATATAGGAGGGCTGGCTTCCATCCATGAAACCAGTTCAATATAGGGCAAAGAACAGATAGCCAAATACAAAGAGACTGGGTGAATGGAACTCAAGCCATGACTCTCCTGATGATGAGAAACCACAATACTTGCTGAGAACACCTCGAAAGAGAGTGCTGGAGAGCACACCAACAGAGTCACTTTAATTGTGCAACAATCACTGGGAGATTTGAGCAGAGTCTACCACTTCTATGTGAAGAAGAACAGAGCATCCCTGAGGTCCAAACTGGAAACTGAGAAACTGGACTTGGGAAACAGAAAGGAAAAGTAGAAATGGGCCCAAGAGGACTACTTACCTGTCGATCAAATGCTTGTAGAATGTGAGCAGGAAAGGGCAATACAGTAAGACGACAGTCTGTTCCTGTAACCCCTCAAACATATAGTGAACATCCCAGTGATAACCAGGTTAGTCAGGTACATATTAGGAGATCTACCAGAAAAAGGAAGCCAACCCAAATTTTGTGCATCATTAGGCCAACCTTCTTACCAGTCACAGACAAGTTGCAACACATTGGGGGCCTATAGAGTGCCAGCAGTCCCAACCTGGGAAAGCTCATATCCTATGACATATTACTCCTTTTCAGATGCTGTCATGACCCATACCCATGTTTTATCACACCATTTTTAGTACAGTACAGTACAGTGCTGTTCACTTGCTCCAGTAGAAGCTTAAGTAACTCCTGTCCACTTGATATGCTTTATATCTTAAGTACCAGTAGATGTATATATTCATAATTATGTGTTTTTATTTATGTATTTATTCATATTATGTGGATTATAATGGTTCTTATAGCTATATTGGTCATTTAATATTAAAAGCCACTGTCCACAGTTTCCCTAGGCACACACACAGGGCAAATGTTTAGGACAAATATATTAAATGTTGTCCATGGTTTGGCTACCTTGGGGTGATTGATTAATAGTAAATAAAAAAGGGATATTACTCTTCTCTTTTTTAATAAAATGCTATAAAAATATATGCAAAAACCAAGCTATACTAGATGACGTGCATCTCAAAATTAAGTGTGAATTAAAAAAATGAAATAAAAAGTGCAGCTTGAGTCTTTCTATTTCCCTTCAGTCTCAGCAATTGAACAGCTTAAACTTTTTTTCACATTCAGCTGGAAATTGTAAATAAGGAGTACGTGGATAGAGAGTTGTCATAGGAAAATTTGTCTTTTAAGTTGATTATTTTTACAACCTCATTTTGGATTTGAGTGAGTAGCTTTTATCAAATGCAGTTTTATGTAAGGCTTTGAGTGGGAAGGACATTTCTTCTCTTGGCTCCTTCTTTTCTCTTTTGCACTTTTTGTCTCTCTCCTGTGTGTTTCTTTCTGCACCTGGAATGGACAAATAAGGGTACATGCAGTTCTTGCATGCTGTGTGATTATGTAGGGAATCATAAAGGCACAAAATAAAGAATAATAAGGCACAGGTTACATTGAACTTTCACTAAAATGAATGAAACTCAGCAAAGTTACAGTAGTGACAGTTCTGGGTCTGGACATGGACCATAGTCTAACTATACTTTACATGAAGTAACCTCTGGTCTATATGATAAGATTGAGATAATGTCATGTCTATAAAGCTCAAGCAGAGACGGGTGAGCGTGAAGCAATTTTTAGGACCTTTTAGGTCTTTTTCTCTATGCCTCTCTTTTTCTTTTCATGTTTTTCATTTTTATCATTATTTTAAATTAATCTATATATTTAACATTCCTTATTTTCAAAAGATATAGTTCAAAAGTTAAAAATGAAAAAACATCAATAGTGTAAAAGTTTGATGACAAAAATGACACTCATGATGACATGTACTACACTTATACTTCCTTCCCATTTCTCTCCTCACTATCTTTAAATAGCAGACAATTTTAAAGCTGTGCATGACAGGAACAATTAGCTGGGGATATTAAATGCAAGTAAACTGGTTTCAAGATAATACAATGCAAGTATAATTAATATTTCATACATATCAGTTTTCATGTTACTTAAAGGAGATTTACAGCAATCATTAAGGATATTTTAGCAGCTGTTTCATTGCCTGACTATAACTTAGAAATTTTGGATCAACAATGGCTATTGTGAATGGTGGCATGGGGTGCTAACAGCCACCCCAGAAAACTCTTTGGGCACGCATGTGGCCATCATAGATCTGATGGGCTACATGCCAAAGTTATGGAGGTATAATTGTTAATTTATTTTTTGTACATGTGCATCTTGATCTGCAAATGTGTATATCGCCCAACACAAAGTGTCTGAGATATTATGATTTTGGCCCGATCGCTGCCGCCACCACGTTTTTCATGTTAACACGATAACTCGTACAACATCTGGATTTGGATTTTGATGTTTGCGTGAAAATCGAATCAGTTCTTCCCCTATGAGTGATAAATCTGTCTGCCCAATATCAAAATTCAAATCCAAATGGAAGTCAAATTATCACGTTACCACGAAAAACATGCAGCGGATGTGGTGGCAGACACAGTGGTGGACATAATTGATGGACGCCCATAAACAAACTTATGTTTGGACAATGAAGTGGGAGTTTATATGTAGGGAAAGGGGTGTAGGTTCAAATCGCATCTGTCAATCGCTGCTGTCAATCATTGCAGTACCAGCTCGTGTGGTGGAGGTTACCTCTTAAAAAAAGTTTCTTCTCTCTCTCCTCCTGCCTTACTCACTTTCCCCACTTTATTTAATGTATTTGTTTTGGGGTAAATACATTGTGGGGGTCTCTTTCAGGGGGTGCTGTAGCACCCCCAGCACCCCTACTTCCCACGGTACTGCTTACAGATCTTTATATGCATTTGCAGATTTCTCTTCACTTGCAAATCTGAATACAGACTAGGATTTATTTTACACATAAACAAATTTGTGTACACACAAATGTCAGTATGCATTTACCAATCTGATTACACACACAGATTGAGATAGGTATTTATGAATCTGATAACACGCACACAAATCAAGACACACATTTGCAGATCGAGATATACATTAGTAAAAAATAAAGTAACAATAATACCTCCATACGAAGTTGCCACTCACATACAAGGTGCATTCAGGTACCATCGAAATTTGAGAATCTGACAGGCAAGGCAATGTTTGAAGTATAGATTGGGACAAATTGTTCTCTGCTGGTTTGGAGAGTTGAAAAATAATGAATATTGGTCAATCCATGGTTTAGCACAATGAAAAATCATGAAAATGGATCCAAAAGACTACTTTTTTTGACTTTTCAATGCAATTTGCTGTATTCATTTGCATGGGAACAAAGATAACTGACTGAGCAATGACTGAACACAGAATGGTCATATTTATCAGATGTTCAGTGGTGGCTCAAAAAAAATGGCCAGTGTTTTTGTCAATTGTGAGTCCCTATTGGGAGCAGGCTTGCAATGATATGACACTGAAAATAGAGCTGACAACAGCTCATTTTGCAACAAGCCCCAGGGCATCAGCACCAACAACGACTAAATGAGTTTCATCAAAAGGCAAAAGCAGCCGTTTGAAGTTACAGTCACATAACTGGGCCAAAGCAGCAACATTCAAGCAAATACTTACAAACCCTATAATGAGGTTTTGTTATGCAGCATGACTGCGGACAACAGTATAAATAGAACAAATAGTCACAGTTTAAATGTGATACACATTCTCATTCTTAAACTGGAGTCAGCTGTAATAATATGTAGATGATATAATTAAGAGAAACGACACAATGACATGAATAATCATTATGCAACACGTAACTACCGCACACTAGAGCAGTGGAATTCAGCAAAGTATGTCTACAAAATTACTGCACTTGAAGCTATAGTCCATAAATTCTACATGTCAATACTTTACATATCTGTTTCACCCAAACCACTACTACACGAGATTAAGCAACATGGCGCAAAACCCAAAGAAATGGTGAAGACATGGTTCACACAATGAATGCTACAGTAACACTGAGTCAAAGCCTTGTCATTTGGCTGAGGGACTAATAGTGAAGGAGGAAAGTGACCAACACTGAAGACAAACATGGATTTGCACTGGCATTGCAGAAACAGATGGATTAAGGATTAAGGAAGATCATACTAAAATCAGAAGCTAGGTCTTGTGAGACGAGGTTGCCCATCCCCTGAGCTAGCTAACCTGTCCCACGCGAGAAAAGAGTTTGTCTGACACTTACAGTCAAGTAACTGAGCGTACCTGGCTTACAGCTTCAAAAAGGCACTGCAAATTTTTCTGATGGGAATACCCTTTGTTTGCAAAGGATCAATTTCATGTTTGGAGCTACACTGGATTTGCAAACTTAAATTGTTTAACCAAGGCAGCAATGAGACACCAAAGCACATTTGGATACTTTGGAGCTGCAGTGCTTTTAAAAACTTTTGGGGACACCAGAGTGGATACACAGCAAGGAAAGTCAGACTGTAAGTTTGACAGTTTGTAAGTTTGACAGTACCATGTATAGTGATAAGTTTTAATTGCAGATGCAGGCTTTTTGATTTATAAATGCTCCAGAAAATAGCATGTACATGACTGAGCTGATGGAACACTGAGTAGTGGTTAAGTGTGTTTCTGTATATTATTTCTCCAGCGGTGGTGTCATAAATTATGGTATTATGAAGGGTATTTATTCCAGTTGGACTGAGTAGGACATCACTGAAGGCCTAGGTGTGAACTGCATGCTCCGTTACTGTATACAACACTAAACCTTTCATCATTTTTGGTCAAGTAAATGTAAACCCAAAACACATGATGAGTGCACAAGGTATTTACGGCACTCCTCTACCAGGTTGATCAAATCAAAACATAAAACTTAAAACTGACTTTGTAAATCGCATACATTAATGTACATAGAAAAACTATACTTCTCAGGATAAAGATTCACAGGATAGTTACAGAGGAGATTAGCTCCTTGCACTGCAGTGATGATGACTTGTACAGTTTTGGGACATGTGCAACATTCAAAGAGTCAATGCTTTGGTGAACATACAGGCAGTGAGCCAGCCCCCTCCCTGAGTCCAGTCAACAAACAGTAGCACTGAGTCAGTACTTCAAACACAAATGTCCTACATTTCTGAAGCTCCTGCCTGTCTAAGTGTAAAGGTTTGGTTTATCTTTTTGATGTTGAAGCTGAAAAAGCTGCTTACTGGAGCTTGCAAAATGATCGTCCAACCAGGTGCTGCTGCCCCCTAGACCTCTGAAGCAAAGACTTTTTCTTACAATAGATGGTTTCAACTATGATATTTTTTTTGTATCTTAACTTTTTTGTATCTGGCAGCAACATTGCCAGATCAAGTTATTTGCTGTGATACAACAATAACAATTCCAAGAAAGCACGGAATGAACACTAAAGAATGTAAAAGAAAGCTACTCCTAAAATAATTGGACTTTTTTTACATGTACCAGACAAACTGATATTTCCAGGATTACAGTAGTAGATCACAAGGGAGATTGCAGAAAGTTTCCAGGACTGAGAAGCCCAATGAAGCTGTGCCTCCAAATCTAGCCATTACACCTGTCAGCAACCCTAACCCTGACCCCCTCAACACACACACACACACACACACACAATAAATGGCTTATTAAAGCTCTTCTTGCAATAGGACTGTGGCTGAAGATAGTGCTCAACTAACAGCTCACTCTCAGACTGTTTTGTTTCATTCTCCACCATAGACCAGCCTCCTCGTTAGTCATAGGAAATACTATATGTCCAGATCTGGAACTTGGTGGCTTGAGTAGTGTCATATCCACCGTGCTTCAAACAGAATAAGAGAGATCAACACTGTGTGAGTGCAGGACTTCTCGTCTCCCAGTGTTGTATCTGCTGACATAACAGAATTGATTATAAAATAAATCTACTTTGTAAACAAAATTGAGAGTCTGAAGATATCTTTTTGGGCTCTTTTTTGAACAATTACGATTAGATGGCTATAGGATCTCAATGCTGAACTGAATGGTCTGCTACGACGGTTCAGCTTACATTTACATCCAAAGCATTTTGAAAACTACATCTATGCATTCAGCACCGAATGCAATGGATACATCGCTGAACAGCCCAAGGCATGATTGAACAATCCATGTTGCTTCGTTTGCATTAAGCATGACATGAATCGGTCTAATAGTTATGGAGATATAAGCACAAATGTAATTTTTCAACCAAAGTGCTGCCCCCTGTGGCCAAACGTACATTCTGAGATGCGTGAAAATCAAATCAGTTCTTCCCCTATGAGTGATGAATCTCTCTGCCAAATATCAACATTCAAATCCAAATGGTGCAGCAGAAACCATAATATCCCTAACACTCCGCGTTTGGGGATATAAATAATGGGACACCATCAGTGCTTTACAGTATAACGTATACAGTATAATAAGCCATAGTGGTTACAAAGGCTAAAAGATGAGAAGAAAAGGAGAAGTGTAAGTAGATGTTGGGGATGATAGCAGTGCTGAGGGGGTCCTCTCTTCAAGAGATTCTTGAAAATAGATATAGATGTTCCCATTCTGATGGTGTTAGGAAGTATGTTACGTCATCTGGGGACCACAAAGGAAAACAGTCTGGACTGTGATTGCCTTGTGCATAGTGATGACAATGTCAGACAGAATTCTTGGGAGGTCCTGAAGAGGGACCATAATCCTGAATGATGGAATTCAGGTAAGTGGGAGCAGACCCAGACGTCACTTTGTACACCAACACTGGATACTTGACTTTGATTCTGGCAGCAAGGGGTAGCCATTAGAAGTCTATGAGAAGTGGTGCCACATGTGCCCTTTTTGGCTGGTTGAAGTCAAGGCGTGTCACTAGCCAACCATTGGAGTATGGAGTGAAAGTAGTGTTGTGTTGTGGATCCTTGTGTTTGATGCTTGTCGAACTGCTGCTAGCGCTTCCATCATCCAAACAGCTTGTCTCTGAGTTCTGAGACAAGCTCCAAGCTGATGTTCCTGAGAGCAGGGCAAGTGGCCAAATTTTGGAGCCAAGCACAAGCACAATTAAAATGTGCTTGTGCGCAATGTGCAAAGGACTTTACAGAGGCTGAGTTGGAGATGCTAATCCATCATCCACTTTGATGAATCTGGCAGGAAGGACAGGTAGAGCCGGGTGTCATCCACATAGCAATGATATAAGAAGACTGGGCCCATGGAGGTGGAGTGTGCACAGCTTGTAATTTCTAATTAATCTGTTTTTTTGCCATTTTTACTGATAGTATAGCTGTCAACATTCTTTCAAACTTAACAGCCTTGAAGAAATGGTTGATGACTTAATTCCGTCACTTCAGTCACATTAAGTCAGTCTTGTATTTTCACACTTACAGTGTATGTGTAAGAATACACATACATTCAACAGTATCTGTGACAATTAATCTACAGCTCACTTATAAATCTCATAACACATGTGAATAAACAAAAGTAATGTTTCCATTTAAGACAGCTGCATTTTACAAAAAGGATATTGTAGTGTATGGGCCTGGTGGATCATTTAGATTGCAATAGTTTTTGGATGACTGGAGTGACAGTGGTCTGTCTTTGCAGAACAAAGATTATTTGCATTCACAGAGGCAGTATTCAAACCTGGTCACACACCCTTCTGCTAAAGCTCTCTTTCCTCTTTCTTATAACCTGCACATATGAGAAGGGATAGATCAGCCAAACAATCACTCAGTTTTAACTTTTAACTCAAGTCAGTGACTTGGATCTTTCGCTTGCTGAGAAACAAACAAAGCTACTTAACAGCAATGTGACTTTGTCACTGACAGAAAGAATGCCCAGCCCATGCTGACCAGCTAAAACCCTTTTAGGAGCCTTTATACTTAACTTCACTTTCTTTCCCCTTTTCCTTTTTCAAAGTTAAAAAAAGGATCCAGCGGGGCAGAGCTTTAATGGCTTGAGGCTCCCTGTGAAATCACAACAGGGGGAGGACCTTCCTCTTTCCACCCTCAACTATGAAGCACCTGAGAGACGGAAATTATATTCACCTTGTATTCACCTCTCACTGGGCTCATAATTGCAGGAGATGGGTGTGCTAAGGGTCTGGAGTCCATTACCATACATCCATGGACAATGATTAATGACCCAGTGGGAACAAACAGCAAGCGACCGCTGTCAAACAGGGTCTGTAAGCTCATACGCCCACAACCATGGGATCATATGCTTCAGATACTTCCAAGACCTTGTCCTCCACTTCAAACTGTAGTGATGAAAAAGAAAAAAAAATTCTCCACAAGCTGCAAGCATCAGCTTGATTGCATGCATTGGTGCGTTCTTGCATGTGCATATACAAAGAGTATGAGATAATTCTGTGTGCACTCATTACTATCATGTCAATGCCATTAGATTAATTGTCTTGCTTGTGACCATCAGTAATGCTAATGTTTCTGCTTCCTACATCAGATCTACCTCTTTTAATGACTACATCGCACAACTAAATTAGTGCTGCTAATCAATCATGCGTCAATCTGTAATGAGTATAACAATGGCGATGGTGACAGATGTTTACATACACGGGCATACACACTGTATATGTTTGTAGTTTTGGACAGCTTGTATCTGCCAGCAAAAAATGCTGCATGTGTGTGCTATGCTTTGACATCAAGATTTTGCTGCTGTTGGCAAAATTCCATTTAAGGCACTTTTTTTCCCTTGGAGAGTCCTTTGTGCCAATTTCTTAACACAACAAACAAATAAATAAAAGCTATCCTGACAAGGATATGTGAATCACTTTCTTTTCCGTTGCAAACAACAGGATCCGTGTGCTGGTAGGCAGGTCTGGCGGATCTTTTGCAGCAACTCACCGATGGGGCTGGTTTTCCTCCTTTTGCAGTACAGACAAGAGTGAAATTCTGGGCTTGGTATCGACTGAATGGTGCTGGAGTGTTTTCTGCCACCACTGAGATGTTGTTTGGAGGTGCTGTGGAGAACAAAGGAAAACCTGGTGAAACAGTATACCCAAACATTCAGTGGACACAGAATCATTGCCAGATATTATCTGTTAGAAAACATCTGTGTTCACTTGAGAGAGTTGATGAAATAGAGTACAAAATCACAAACAAAGTAAAATGGTCTCACACAACTTACACAGTATTATAAATTGAGCTGTGATCTACACTCCCACCACAAATACCACCACCACTACCACCTAAAAGCAAGCACAGCACTGAGATTGAGATTTTCCTGGAGAAAATCTCAATCTGGAAGTGAAAAATGTTTGCATCTTTGATAAATGACTGATCACATACAGAGACTGAAATACCTCTCTTAGACTGTTATGAAATAAACAATAGCAAAAAAAGAAAGAAAGAAAAAAAGGTGTGACAGTAATAACAGGAAGGAAAAAAATGAATATTACAGACTAAGAGTAAACAACCATTAAGGTATGCTGGTGATGCTGGAACATAGGCTGGGTAGTAAAGAGTAGTAAAGGAGTAGTGAAGTAAAGTGATCAGTTAGTCTATTAGTGAATAGTGATAGTAAATTGTGTTGCAAAAATGTTGAAAAGAACACCACTCCACTATATCTACATCACAACATCAGACCTTGGAAAATATGCATAAATTGATCCCCACACCCTACAAAACTTTTCCTCTGATCCATGGACCGAGTCTGGATTTTATCTAATTTTAGACAATGACATTCATCCCAGCCGTACGCAGGGATGAATTTCATTTTAGGGTTATTCATGTAGGTGGAGATAGAGGTGAAAGAGCAAGGATATGAGAGCAGAAAAATAATCGCGCAGTGGTGCTCTGATGTTTAAAATAAAATGAACAATAACAAATCTGCTGCCTGCTTTATCTATCCACATTATCTTTCTGTTTTCAAAAGAAAGCTCGGACCTGCTGAGTGAAATCTCCACTCAAAATGGTAACGGAACAGTTGGGACAATATGTTCAGAACTCCCTGGGGCTCATGTGAGTCGGATGAGGCTGATAAGGTAGAAAATCTCATACATATCATATCACTAACCCACCGTCTGAATATCTCCAGGGACTCAAGCAAGTATGTCACTGCAGTGTAAAGGGAAAACACAAGCGAGACTTCACAGCATTACAGAGGAGCACTGGGAGCAGAAAGAGGTAATGAATGGAAATCTCCCACATCCCCTAAGAAATCAGCTGTTCAACATGGAGTACTCCAGTCCTTGCATGGGGGCTTAAATGTAAATCTGAATATATTGTGGCCAATCCAGCGCAATATCAACAAGGGCCTTGAAAGTGACAACACTGCAGCAGGTGATGGCCAGCTGCACAAGGACCACTTGCATTCTGGTGAGGACTGTTGAGCAGCAGAGTGTATTTTTTTACACAATTTTTTGGCCTTAATGTTGTCTCTTTATGTGGCTGTACCATTTGTCTCCTTCAAATTCAATGATTTGTGGCTTTAGATAGGGTTTGGGAACATTCTACAGACCACAGGGCCTCCCTTGGCTATATCAAGTACGCCTCTTTTTGCTTGTAAATTAAGAATTGGGTCAACTGTCCCATATTTCACTCTACATGACCACTAATCAGAAAGAGAGGCATTTGTTCCAATATATGAAGGTCTGTGAAGCCTAAAGTGGATGGGCCATGCTTTCAGGCAGATAACGCAACCAGAAGAGGTCAGTGAGGGGGAAGTGGCTTTTTCATGTCTCACTTCATGTGTAAATCTATCAGAAGGTTGTAAATGGACATGGCACAAAAATTCAATGATTAAAAGTGTGTGTGTGTATGTATGTGTTGGGGGGGTCTTTCTGTGTTTCCACACGTCTTAATTGCTTATTGATGGGATTCATATGGTCGTAAATTAACCTTAGAACACTCCATTAGCTCACTGATAAGCCTGGCTCAACCTGGCATATGATAAGCTGTCTGAGGTGTCTCTCCCCGACCAATCATGTTCAAGTGTTTGACACAGAAGCAGTTTCAAGTGCCCATAGTGCAAAGAGGTCACTCCACTATGCAAAGCGTATGACCAGACAATAAAAAGATTATCCAACTCTACACATTTATGTTGTTGATTGGTTCCAATAAACAGGATCGTAATATTCTTTGTAAAATCCCCCTAAAAATTGCTTTAAAGGTTGCCATACTGTGCAATTAACAACTGTCTGCTATAATAGCTGCTGAAAATACAAATCAAGAGACATTTTTCTGCAACCCGCAGGGAGTTTTTAGAGCATAGAGTTTCATTAGACAGTTAATCCTGTGAAGTAACATTTAACATTTTATAGAGTTAAAAATAATTACTGCTGCAAGTTTCCTCTGAACTGATAATTCAATTGATGAGTCTATGATAAAGACATTGGTGTGTCAGTGCGGAGTCTTATTATTAGACTATTACACTGTAGTTACAATAAAATTGCTGATACTGATTTTTCTGCACTGTCAGTGGGGGAGTCCAAAGCCAAAGACAGCAATGAGTCTTGGAGGAATAGTTGCCATAATTAGAAATTTTATATTTAAAAACAGCTTTTGCTTTGCCTTATTTTCGGATGACGCAGTTCTTTTGAACTGTATGTTGGGCATGTTATCCAGAGGAGTAGAATCCTTTGAGTTTCTTTGAAACCAAACAAAAAAAAAAATACAATGCACTTTCCTCGCAGGAAGGTTATTTTGGGGCATATTTATGCTTATGTAATGTTCATACAAACCATGGAGAGAAAAATCAAAACTAAAAAAGTCCTAAGTTTGGCCACAATGTTATGTCTAGAGGAAAAAAAAATATCAGAAGCAAAGAAAAAAAAGCATTAAAAATGTCAGTCTTTCACCTTCTTCTGGTGGGTTCTTTTAAGAGCCAAAAGACTCAAGTACAGATAAAAATTCAAAATCCTCAGAGCACCATCTCTGCCTTTCCTTACATAATGAAAACTGCACAGATACACAATGTACGGGGGAATCTTTCTGCTCTGTGTGCCTGGCATTCTGATTCCCACCGCAGTTTGTCTTTTTTACTCAGAATCGATCAAAATCTTCTGGGCAATATATATTTTTGGTTCAGGTCTGGAGAGACAGGAAAACACTTTAAAATCACAAGAGGTTCAAGTTTGCCGATTTCAACATTCTGATTTTATGGATCTCTCATCTTTGTGTTCATGCTGAGTAACTTTACAAATATAAAAAAAAAAAAAACTTGCTGAGACTTTTCCATAAGTCTTATCAGGTAATAGTTTTGTCCATCAACAACACACAAATATGAATGCCACTGTCCACAGTATTACAGGCCATTTTTCATTTTCCATTGCTCATGATGTATAAAAGCAGTATTTTTTTGTTGCATTTTTTATTTCATATTTCATACTGACATTTTTATTATTATTATTTTTGTATAGACTGCTGTGCCAGCTACAACGATAATGATCTCAGATGTACCATCTCCTTCCTGTTACACATCCTGAAGCACCATTACCCTACCCTACTATCAGAAGCAGAGGGTGTGGTGGCAAGTGGGTTTGTTGAATGTGCAGAACAAGAGCGTGTTTAATACTCCCAAAAGACTGCTTTCCCTGGCCTCATAATTAAGGGATTTAGAGCTCTGGAGACAGCTGGACTTACAAGAAACACTCCCAACATCCCCCTATACTAAGCACCTTGGCCTTGAGTTCACATCTCCGGGGATTTATTTATAGTCAAGGAAGGTTGCGTGTGTGTGTGTGTCTGTATGTGTGTGTGGAGGTCATCCTTGGCGTACTTCACTGACAGTAATTCAGAGATAAGTATTTGATGAAGCTGTACTTTTTTTTTTATTATTGTGAGCCTTAGGGTCCCATAGTAATCGGGATGAATTTTGAATAGCTTCACCAAGCAAGAAAGCGGATGCTAAAAGCGCAAGACATTTTACTTCTCAGTATGATCTTATTCAAATTGCTGGAGGATTACGTTCTTGACAAACAGTTTGTCTGACAGTTTGAGAACCATGTTCATAACCACCCTCTCTCCTTCAGCCCCATCGAGTCACATGCAGATGCTGTGTCATGCCCCTCACCATCTCGGTACAAACTCAGAGGGCAAGCCTCAACATCTATGTTTGACACAACTGGCCTCTCCACTGACACACAGTCCATCCATTGCAACATCTGCCGCTTACAGTTACTGCTTTAAATTTACAGTGTGTTTGAGTGGTACATACGAGACATTGGGAGGTATGACAAAGTTATGAGTATTTGATGGTGTGTGCCCCACCCCAGGGCTCATTGTTCACTTTTTCAAACCCAAGTCATTGTACAGACCCAAACTAATCCATCATAGGGGAATGTTTTTAAATCACTCAAGTTGGTTGGTATCACCATCTGGAAAAAGAAAGTGGACATGTCTGCCACAGCAGCGCCTGAAAGAAGTGAAGAATAGTGATCAGATAAGATAGACTATTTTTCCCCTTTATCAGAAACAGAATTAGCCTAACCTCATGTAGTGCAAAATCTAAATTTGATTTAATTAATTATGACAGCCTAAATGAAATGAGGGACTCATAGTAGTGTCAGTAATGTGGGTCTAGCAAAGGAACCCATCAAGAAAATGCCTGACCAAATTCTGTTACCTGGAGTTAGCACCAGCAACAGCTTCAAGACAAATCACGAACATAAAAATCCCCGGTCAGGTTGTGGATTTGGCTCAATACTCTTGATTAATTCAAAACCATTCATTCCTTTGTTTGCATGTTTGTGTTATCCCTCTTAAAATGATATACACAGGGATGCACATAACTGGTATGCAGGTACAAAAGCACAACAAAAATCAGCAGTGCATAATGTTACTTGTGTTACTGCAGCACTTTTGCGTACTGACCAAGCCCCAACCTTCTGTGACATCACCCATTGGTTTGCCAAGACCCGTTTATAAAGCCAGGGACTCGCACAGGGACTCTCGTGAGGCTACCAGTCTACACACTGGAGCCAGCAAAAACCATAGGGTGTGTATGGATGTGCCCATGTCCCATCACATGCTGGCACGGGATATTTCAGCTGGTGAAGCTGGTGTGATTTGTTAAGATGTCTGGGGCCACCCGGTCCCTACTTCACTGAAAAAGTTTCTGGAGAGCAAAATGTTGAAAAAAAAGTTGGACACACGCATGACCCTAAAATATGGGAGGAGATCCCAGTCATTGGGATCTTGTGTTTACATGGGTGGAGGTGTACAGTCCAGGTCTCTGGAAGAGCCATGTGAACCATGGTCCTACTCATCTTTGTCTATCTCCGACCTGAACAAAATAATAATTAGTGAAATTTTTCAATTTCAGACAACTCCGAATCCCAGCTTCATTTTTTTTGTTCAGCATGTAACCTTCACAATCCTGTGCAGATTGCGGCCCACGTGGCACAATTCAAAGTGCCTAAGCAGACTAAGCGGACTAATCACTTCCTTAGTGATTAGTCCGGAGGTTCCACAATGCCCAGCTCCGCCAGTACAGAATCAAGCATGTGTCCAGGGGCCATTCATGCCCTCTCTCCCAGTTGCCATGGGTCGTGTCAAAGTTCTAGGAGCGTTGGACTTTTGAGTGTGGAAGGCCCAACAATAAGAAATATTGAACCAAATCTGTACAGCTTAATGGTTAGACCTACTGTCCTCCATTCGCAGCAGCTTGGCCTGGCAGGGCCATATTGTGCAGCAGCATGGGCGAGATGACCCTCAGAGGGGCCCCCACTGGTGTGCTGCCTACCAGGCACATCCATCAGGGAGTGCCAAAGAGCCAGCTCCTCTCCCCACAAAGACAGGGTGCCACTGGTCCGCAGATGGACTTCTCTTACTAGAGGGAGTGTGAGATATGTTTCAACTTCTTCATGGGAGCTCCGCACAATCAGGAAAGGTTACAAGATGCAGTTTGCATCCATTCCCTCAAGCTTTGTGGACCTACTCCATTCTTATGCTCAGGGAGAGTCAGCTAATGTTAGGAAATACAAGTTCAGGATGCTTACTCATGCGTCGCTGATTAGTATCATCAGTCTAGATGATTATTTCACAGCCGTCAATTTGAAAGAGGTGTATATTCATATATCCAACATCCAATATATTCTCATTACAAAAAGTATCTGAGATTCACTTTCTGGTCGATATATCATGAGTATTGGGTCCGTCCCTTCGGTTTCTCTCTGGTGTTTGTGTGGTGCACAGAAGCAGCAATATCTCAACATCAACAGCAGGCCATGTTGCACACACAGGTTATGATACATCACCTACAGGAGTTAGGTTTTGTCATAAACTCTAAGTATTGTAAGTATTCTAAGTAATAAAATATTTTAGGAGGAAGCTAGATATTGTTGCAATTTGTAATTGTACTGAGCATAAAGGCATTACCAGAAAGCTAAACCAGAGTGAAAACAGAAAAGCCAATGCCACATTATTGCAAATTAGGCAACTGGAAATTCTAAATGTCAATTTTATTGACTCTTTCTCAAAATAGCCATTCTAGCTGAGCCTAGATTACAAGTTAATTGGCCTGTACCAGGATCTCAACTTAAAGACTTGAAGATATGAAAAGTCAAAACAAGTTTTGCAGTGCCAGCTCTTTGCAATGCACACAACATATAGCCCTCACTGCTTCATGCTTTTAAATCTAAGATCCTAAGCTCCTATACAGAAAGGAATGTGTCATAAATACACAAGAAACAGAAGAGGATAAGGGACACACAGACATTTCAGAGATAACTTCAGCACAGAGAAATCTGAACACCTGCAAAGTGCTTAGAACCAGGGGCGCAGATAGAGGATGGGACAGGTGGGATTCAACCCACCCAGAATACACTTTGGTCCGTCCCCCTCACTTTAGGAAAAAAAATGTATCTACTGTCAGCTTTGTCAGCACCACTGCTTATAAACCTTATTTAGAGAAGTCACAGTTGGAAGGGCTATGATTGTGGCAATGGAGTACATTGAAGGCAACCTGAAAGGAGTAACTGGTCCTTTTCAAACCTTTCGTTCCTCAACATGAGCATTAGCACAAGATTAAAAACAAGCTTCTGAATCACTTTTCTATTGTGATTTTAGTAATTGCATTTATACCCCACCCTGTTCATTTTCATGGGTTATTACAACCCTGGCAGCTCATATCGCATCCTCCTGCCCTGGCCTACAGTACCAGCTGTTTGAGGTTGGTTTACAGCAAGCAGAGAGACTCTATGCCCATGAGAGGAAGGAAGGGGATGAAACAGAGACAAAAGCTTGTGTCACACTGAACAAGTTCCTCAGTTCAGAAGCCCATTAATCATAGCAATGTTGTTGAAAATGCAATGAGCATTTACAATACATGCCTGTGTGCTTTGGATCCATCTTAAGAAAGAGAGAAATGCAAATGAGCATTTCTGTGAATGCAAATGTATGGCTTCATTGATAGTTTACCACTGAGAGATAAGGATGACCTACATATATCTACAGCAATATACAGGACGATTCAGCATGAGACATCCTTGTACGATGGGCAATTTTCACTGGGTAAGGGGGGAACGAGACAATCTTTTCACAGTCTTAAGAGAATCTGAATTTGTAAGCATCCATTTTTTTTATTTGGTCTTTTCCCATAGGACAGGAAATGTGGTATGTCACAGCTGTGTATAGCAACAAAAAAAAAGAAGAAGAAAATGGTAAAAGGGTCTTACCCTATACTCAGACCAACATCAATTAGGCTGAGACTGGCACTGTCATCCCTCGAGTTGATTATTTGTTTGTTTGTTTCCAGGGATATACGTTTTTTAATTGGCCACAATTTAACTTCTTTAATTCCATCGTCTTGTCCAGTCTCAATGCACTCCTGCATCACCATCCCCATAAACTCTTTATGGCAGGTTGGAAAAATCAGAGAGGACTGACACAGATGCACCCTGGTTTGGCTGGGGTATTTTTTCTTATTTTTTATGACACCAGTTTACAAACCAAGGGGGTAAAATGGGGTTGTAAAGATATACAGGCAAAAGAGTGTCGCTTGAGGTGGTGAAGTATACATCACTCAATGCACTTTTCTGGCCCTGAACAATGCCAACAATCCCCAAAGAAGTCGTTGAGAAAATCTACATCAAATGCCCGCAGCCAGACAGCCACACTCTCCACAAATGTCGATATAGTACACATAGCACTCAGGGACAGGGAGGAGAATTCATATTTCATACTGACATGCAAGGGTTGTTGATGGGGCAGTTATGACCAAGACAAATTGGTGACCATGCATCACAGGTTTCTCTTTTTAAAAATGGCCAAAAAAAAATACAAGACAACTTTCATAATCTCAACATGTTGAACCTGTCTACTTGTGTTTATTTTTAAGTTAAAATAAAAAGTCTCATTTATCATCAGGTCAGACGGTCAGGGAAATAAACATATCTATGTCCATCATGTTGTGAAATATAGCACTGAATGACATAACATCTTTAAAACGTTAAACGTTAAACCCCCATCTGCATTTGTGTGATGCAGAATGCATATTGGACAGTCAGACTTTTGCATTTGTGAGGATCCTCTCTTCATTCAAAAACAGAAACAAATATTAAAATGGCTACCACTCAGGTACATGGCACTAATTATCTGAGCTATTAACTGCAAAACGAAGATTTTCCTGTTTGTGCAAAATTATACTGAATGAGGAAAAAATGGGAAATAACAAATAAAGACACTAAAAGAGCTTTAACATAAACATGTTAAATATCTCTCTCTATGTATCTCTCTCTTTCTCGCTGCAGCTGCTGTTGGTTGTTCTATTTTCCAAGCGAGTGTGAGACTTGGTGTCACCTGTTTCATACATAAGAACAGGGTGAAGAACATGCAGATGTTCACGTGGCTGTTAGTATTGCACATTTCAAATGAGTGGGCTTTTATACAAAATGCAGTTTTCTTTTGTCTGTTTACATATTAACAGATTGCTTAGACATCTATTGAATAAAATCACGGTTAGGCCAAATGGAGATGTGATTGTGATTGTGCATTTATGCACAATCACTATGTTCTTAGTCTGTTTCATCGTACACAAATACTGCAGAATGTTCTGATAAAAAAAAATAAGAATTTTGATAATGAATTATCTTTGTAAAATGACAACATAAAGATTAAAAATCTCACTTGTGTCTCTTGTGATTTTCGATTGTTTTGCGTTGGAAACACACAACGTAAAACCTAAATTATCAACAGAAAGTGGATGAGCTTGATGAAATGGGAATAGCTTCTACCAGGGTCATACCAGCTTACAAGTGCTGCTATTTGAAAGCCTTCAGCGACTGTTTGACACTACACACAAAATATGTGCTGACCGCAAGCAGAGGCAGTTTGATGTGATTGTTTAAACATGGGGCATTGGTTGGATAACAGAGCGTCTGTTTGAAAGAATTTCATAAAAAAAAAAAAGTAAAAAAAAGCTAAGAAGCTACCAAGTTGAGTGTGTGCTCAAGTGTCAGTCCATCCCTTAAGGACATGGGAAAAATTGGATGTTTGAAGTGTTTAACTTCACACATTAAGGGAATAAAAACATTAATCTAGTGTGAATAATGTCTCTTGTGTTACATTTTATTGATGGTCTCTTTCTTGTGAGTGATCCACTTGGAACAGAGCAGGAACATATAGCTGATGGGATGTTTTTACAATGGCAGATAAAAGCTCTGGACATTTTGTGTGCAACTGCAATATATTGTGAAACTAAGTGAGTACCGTTAAGCTAATGGAATCTAGAGAACTGCAGGGAGTGTGTAATTATTGTGATAATAGAAACCCTGCTTCAGATTTTCTATTTATTTAAATGGGCCTGCTGTGATCTTTGTGGTTAAGGATCTTGACTTTTAACCCAAGCTCTCAGATTCAAATCTCTCCATGGCTAAAGTGCACACATCAGCAGCTGATTGGTGTCATTTTGACAAAATGAATAATATACAATATGAATCAGAAAATCTCAATGACATTCAACAAGTACTACACTCATCATGTTGTCTGCGACCTATACATGACTCTGGGACATAATTCATGTCCCAGAACATGTGCACAAAAAATCAATACATTTATGAAGATAGAATTTCATGCAAATTGAGCTGTTTACACAATCATGAAAAATCCGACCTGAATCATATGTGGACAAAAAGATCAATCGAAGATTTGAGTTACAATTCACTGTTGTGTGAGCTAAGTTTATGGATTGGGTAATCAACTCCATTTCTGCTTGCAGCTACAATTAGGCGCTACCTGCAAAAATACCAGATCATGAAACAATCTCTGCATGTTGATGACTTCATTGCCAGCTCAAGCAATGTTGAAGAAGCTTGTGAACTCACCACAAGTACAAAAATATCCTGTCTACTTCTGGCACGAGACTCCGTAAGTGGAATACAAATTCTTCGCATGGGGATTTTGAATTTGCCCTGAGCATATGCATAAGCATATGTCTGTGTGTTATAGCGGTTTGGTGTAAGATGATGGCCACAGAATGACTGCTTTGTTTTCAGTCTCAAACATCTTTGGGATATTTTGAAAAAAAAAAGGAGATGACACATGACATCTCTGGTGCTTTTCACAGTGAAATGTCACTTCTAAGAGATGTGTCAAGGAGGCATGGAATGGGAGGAGCTGCCTCAAAAGTGACACCAATGATGTACTGAGCTGCTTCAGCTACATTAGATAGTCATTCAAAGCAGTATGAAAATGATGGAGAAGTCCATGTTTTTCTTGTGTTCACTAATGCCTGTGAGAAGGGCTACAGTGAAGTAGTGTATCTTCAAGGGCAGGCAGCTGAGGAAAAACTATGATCAGACTTGTCATGGCCAAGACAAGAGAAGAACCCATTAAGAAACTTACTCTGCCATGTCTTGACATCTTAATGGGGGGTTTGCAGCAATTGCAGCAATAATGGGAAACAACCCTCTATAGGCAATGAATATGCAACCAAGCAGGATCCAGATACAGCATGGTCAGAGTCCATCTTAACCCAGCCAATCTCATCACAAGAGGTCCAACAGCCTTAAACTGAAGAAATATGATCTCTGATAGTTGAGTCCCCACTTTCTGAGTTTAGCATTGTAGCCAGAGATATCTAATACCAAGGTCTGTGAAGAGGAGATAAAAGCTGGGCTTAGGTCAAGCTATGTCACAGTCCAGACGGAAGCACAGAAAAGTAACTGTCAGCTCTGTATTTATGGCTGGAGAACTACAGCATGGTAAAATCTCTGTTCAGAGTTATAGCCAGGATTAAGTATTTCATTCACCACTCTCATGCAAGGAAAAAGGGACAGCCTGGGTAACAGGGAGGTAACAGCCTGGGTGCTGCCAGTGACTGGAAGACACTGGATTTTGAAGGCACAAAGGCAAGATTTCCAGAGAGAAATAAGTCAAATGACATACATAGTTAAATGTATGTGGAAGAAAGGTTGAAACTTGCATGTGTTTCAGTGAACAGCCTCCACTGATGTTGCCTTCAAAATACAGACTGAAATGTTCATCAACTACATCCATGAGTAAGTAAGAACTGAGTCCCATTCTTGCCTCTCTGGTAGAGCAGATCACCAGCTATCACTACTTGCAAGAGAAAAGTCCATGCAGCACATAACAGAACCTCTGCCAAAGTATCAGATTAGAGAATCACCTTCTTTTGAAAGTGGATTGTGTAGGCTCTCTTTATGTCAAGAACTCAGTGGGAAAAAGAAATATGCATGCCACACCGTGGCTCAGACAGTCCACCTGGAATTAGAATTAGACCTGTCAACAGAAAGATTTTCTGTTCAAGAGGTTCAGAGCCAGATGGATCCTCCACACAGTTGGTTATTTAGACAATGGGCAGTTTTTCAGACAAGTCAATGAAAGCCTCAAGTCAGTTATCTGCTATCACAGGGTCTGAACTGTTAAAGTATTGTGCTGATTTCCTGATTCCTGAGTCAGGATCAGACTACACATTTTTGAAACATTCACTTCTGTCACCATGTTAGACAAAACGATCACAGTTGCATAAAATATGTTGTGTCTGGGTCAGGAGACTGGCAGCACTACAGTCTGCCCCCACTTCAGTTCATTTCACTGACCACTGCCTCTGAAGTGACAGCTGGTGAAGCGACAGCAGCCGCTCCTCTCTCTCTATCTCTGTCTCTCTCACGCGTTGTTGTGTTCATCCATTCTAATGGTCAATTCATCATTCTCTTCATTCAAAAGCGGGCCAAGGCTGGAAATAGTATGATGTTCATGACATCAGCCAACTTGTTTGCCACAAAAACAAACAACGGTCAGTGTAATGGTGTTCAGTGGTTTGCTTAAGGATTGAGCACAAGCCAGTGAAGTTGCTATGATTATTTGAACAGAAGTACCCCATTTTAATTATATCAAGGCAGCAGTAGGCTGTGTTTCTTGGGTGCATGGGCATCTCAAAGCTCAACCAATATCTTTCTATACTGTATTATTATTATCATTAGATACACAAAATATCAGAGAGGTGAGGTGTATGATGCGAATTGGAGAGGAATGTAATTTGTAAAAAATAAGCAATGCTTTAGACATATTTCAAACCAACTATTTGGACAGACTACAATATTGACTTGAAAAGTCAGAGCTAGGGCTGCAAGACGGAATCAATGTAATTGGTAAAAATTAATTATTAAAGGCTTATTATTTATTTTTGACTTGCGTCACACAATTAATACATTACTTGCTACATGGGTTACTGAGACCGACAAAAATGACAAGTCTTCCCTTTTTCTTTCCCAATGTGGAAAAAGCCAGACATGATCATTCAAAAATTATAGGCCCTCAAGTTTCAAAATACATTTCCTATACTATTTGTTTGGCATGAGCAATATCGTTTACTTATGTTGCTATGTTGCTAATGTTTGACGCTAACCTGTGAATACTGGCCGAGGGAGAGAGCGTAAACTGGCAAAAATGACGCCAGCAGATGTGATACTGCATGCTACTGGTACAAGCTACATATCATATGAAAGCGGAGTCCGGGTTAGGGTTAAGGCCCCAGCATGCTTCCATGGCAGCGTCTGCGCCTGCTGCGTGGTGCAGACCAAGCCTCCAGCAGCAGCTTGGTCTGCCACCTCTGTAATGTTCCACCCAACCACAGGGGGCGGTCCACATCTCTGCCCCCAGAGCAGAAAAGGGAGAGTTTGTCATAAAATAGGCTCATCATAAATCATATATATATATATATATATTTTTTTTTATGGTGACTCTTTATCGTGACTTTGAATGGATTACTTGGGGTGGGGTGCTGCTGGGTTAAAAGTGATGTTTCTCTTCCTCTCTCTGTCTCTGCCCGTGTGTGCGAGTTGCAGGACCACACACCGGACAGCCTGTGCAAAGTGCCAGCCAATTGAAAAACATCATTAAAAGAGGACATGTCCGGGCAAAAGTGGACACATTTCGCTGCTTCAAATGTACGACAAGGAGCACAGATGAAGAAGCGTCCATATTGGTCAATGTTGGTCGGAGATTGGTCGATGATCTGATGCATCCATGATCACCAACAACAAATTGTTTCTTCTTGGGGAAAAAATGAGCTCTACCACATTGTCAATGGGGTTTTGAGCGCTCAACTCCACCTACTGGTGTGTGGGCAAGTTCAGTAGGGCGCATGGGCGACCAACGCGTGGTTGGCGCGAGGTCTGGAATATTTCCCTGCGAAAATCTGTCTGCATCACTCCCCAAAACGGCACAGAAGATTTTCACAGAAGCCTGGGTCCAGGTCCAGATTATACAGCTCTGGTGTGTATGCAACCTAAGCCTTTACTGAAAACCTTAATTTGCAACAAAAAGAAAACCTTCCAACTATAAATTCCAATCTATGTATAAGAAAATATGACATAAGAATCACTAGTAAAAGGGAAAAGTAGGAGCACACCACATCATTTGAATTGCCTGCCTTGTCTGTTATGTCCACTGAAAAGAGGTACTGATTCACCTGTATTTTCTCTACTTCATTACTGTGGTGCATCTATCAATATTTACTGGGCCTGGCAAATATTATGACTGGAATTCACACCTCTACTCAGAAAAGGATAAAATCCACAAACCAAAGTTGATTTAATTTCTCAAAGGACTAAGTACAGGCCCATTGATCCAAACACTTTGCTCTGCTTTGTCTTGTCATACAACTGTTTTGTTTATCTTATCTTTTAGTTTGTTTGTCTGTGTCAGAGGCGCTTACATGAGGCACCAGCATGATTCAAATCAGAATCTCAAAATAAATATGCTCTATTTACTGTGTATTACATTCAGGAAAGGTCTGATGAAAAAAGTTTTATTGAGCAAGCAAAGATACACAATCACTCCGCATGAGGCCTTAAAGTATTTTTCCCTCAACAGAAAAAGAAACCCCTTCCACACATCTGAATGATATTCAGAACATTTGGATATTAAGTTAACTGGATAAAGAAATAACAAAAACAATACCTATAAGATAAGCTAAAATAAGAAAAATGCAATGCCAAATGCCAAATGCAAAAAAGCATCCAGTAATAAATTAATTGGTCACAGATCGAAGCTTTTTGTGATACAAATCAAAATGTATCATTAGCATGGAAATGATTACTATCATGATGATATATTACATTTTATTTACAGATATTTTGAAATATCTGTATTGGTTGTGATTTTGATCATAAAAACATTACTTTTATGAGGGGGCAAAAAATTTTAATTTTCAAAATAAAACCAAAACTGATGACTGCCATCCTAGTAATCCTGGATCCCATCTGGGCCACAAATCTTGTTCCCATCTCTAAACTTTTTTTTTATCATTAGTTAGTAGCCCATGAGAGAGCACTATTGTTCTCTTGTCTGTTTGTTCTTCTTATTCTCTGTCTTGAGTACAAGTCTTTGGTCATAAAAACTCAAAGTTTAAGCTCCACCGACACACAAGAAGTGTGCCATTATATTGCTCTACAGAATACTTATTTTAGGCCCTGCCAGGGCCCCACCGCCTAAAATTATTGGAAAAAAGAATGGGGGCAGAGATGGGGAGTGGGGCAGGGGGCAGGCAAGGGAAATAAACGGTTAACAAATCGAATAAAGCAGAGGACCAAAAAAGCTCATTCTTCACACACATCTCGCACACATCACAGTGCATTCAAGAAATGTCCAAACGCAGGATTTTTCTAGCTCTTCAGATTCTTCAACTACCCTCAGGAGGGCACTTTTGGTCACCTGCGTGTATTCTTTTTCCTCCTCCATAAAATCTTGGTTTTCAACTTTGCAAAAAGTCTTGTGCGCATCCACACAAATGATACATCAAAATGTGCAGCTTGACCAAGAGTAGTGTGCTATCATTTTTCTTTACAGAATACTAGTTTTGGTTCATTCCCAAATTAATGGGAAAAGAGTAGCAAAAACTCATTCTTCACCATGGCAACTGACAGACACAAACTGCTCACCATTGACACTCACCCACACTATCACACACACTCACACACACACACTCATGCAATAATGTCTCCTGTATCGTGACTGACCCAAAGGCAGAGAAATTACTGCAAGAGGCTGTCTCTATCTCTCTCTCAAACACACACACACAAACTGTCACACACCCCAGGGCGCTTTCAAAATTTACATGCATGTGAATTTTCAAGTTCTTTTTCTCTTTGGTGACCCGGGAGGAAGATCTTTTGTTCTTTTTCCTCTTCTAAGTCAACTTTGGGTTTGTATTATCTACTTCAGTTTTGCTAGAACCCAGACAAATGATATGTCAAAACATGCACCTCGATCAGGACAAGTGTGCTATTATTTTTCTTAACAAGATTCCAGTTTTTCCAGAGCCAAAAACCAAAAACTTGCATTTTTTAACTTTAATTCATGACTGTGGTCTCAATATTGATTGTTTGAAGAAGAAATGAGACTGAGACTGAGAATCTTGAGTCCTGAAGCTCACTTCTCCATTGCATCGGTTTACAGGACTGATTGGAGACAGCGTTACCAGTATAATCCAGTTTATACAAACAGACACACACACACACACACACATATACACACATTCATAAAATAATGTCTTTTGAAACTTTCTAGTGCATTTTACTGTAAAACTTTTGAAAAGTTATCATGTAATTAATATATTTTATCACCAAAGTATACAACTTTTGGGATTTTCCGACTAACAGTAAAGTCATTTTTAAAGTCTCATTTTTACATTCTGACAACTGAACCTTTGAACACAACGATTCAGAATGTTTATCGTAACATTTCTTAGCAGCTAATTCTGTCAAATAACTGCAACCAAACATCCTTTTTTCTACTTAAGCCACTTCACTTGCAGTGGATTGGCAAACATTCTCAATTACATCGTAAGCTTTCCCTCCTAGACATGGTGGGGGTGGTTTCATGGATCCTTCTAATTTTCAAAACTAGTTAGACATTTTGCTGACATTGTAAGGGCGGTGGCTCTCATTGAATTGACCGACACTGTAACACTGAAAGATCAGGTTAAAAAATTTATGAAACATTTGTGAATGCGATGTCAACATAAAACCCTTCTTAAAAATTGATGTGTGCCCTGCTTTCTGCTTGTCTGTCATAGTCATGGTAATAGAATAACTCTTTGTATATTCAATTTGTCTGTATTCAGTATATATAGTGTCTGTATCTCTTATTGTTCATCATGTATCCATAGCCAGCAGTCTCAGGAAAGAGGCCCAGGACCTCCTTTCCCCAGACACCTCCACCAACTCTGCCCTGTGGTCACTTCCTAGGTGTAGCTAATGTGGAATGGGTGGGCAAACCAAGAGCCCTCCAGTGTCTCTGCAAGAGTATAGAGCGCATTCAGTGCTCCTCGGCCAGGATAAACAATGAATCAGGAGGAGAGACCACCAATGGTATTCCACCGTCCAGTATTCTGGTCTTTCAAAAGCACATGAACCAGACTGACACTCTAATGTTCCATTGTCAAATCCACACAAGGGAGTAAATTTCTGTTTATCCTCAAATACTGGAATAAACTGATTCTGCACATTAGACTGTCCTCACTGTGGCCTGTCTATACAAACATCTTGAAATCCATTATTCTTGAAATGAACTTACTATGGGTTATGAATTTGTCTTTTTTACGCTGTGTTATGCATTATAAATATATTTGATTTGATAATTTAATTTTGACATGACAACTGATAGCAAAACTGGTGCATATTTTTACTGTTCTTGTTTACTTTTATTAAACATGTGGCAGCTACTTACTACAACTCTTAGGGTTGATTCTGAATGTTCCAATAAGACCATACAGATTAAATCAAAATAGATTTTGATCTATATTTTTTTGTTTCTTTTTTTTCTTACATTGCCTGGGTTTTGGATTAGCATGAAGCTGCAGGATGGATCCATCTTAAATCACATACTTGAAAATCTCAACTCACTTAGTGACAATTGTTCAATGACCTGGGCGAGTCCAGTACAATGCGTCATTGATGAGAAAGCAGCAAGATAGAAACAGACATTGACTGACATCATAGTCGAAGTACATTATATTAAAATGTTTTGAATTTACAATCATGTACTTTTATGCACCACAGTAATGAAGTAGAGAAGCCACTAAACTAGACAGCCACTTCACTGCAGCTTGATTACTTTGCAAGAGGACCTGAGACATCTTCCATATAACACTATAATAATTCAGTTGACTATCTGACCAGCTCTGATCCACCCCAGAAATTCCGTAGGCAAAAGACTTATCTCAAAACCTGAAACTGAAGAGAATTTGAACTAGTTATTTATAATACAGTTTCAAGGTGAGTTCGCTTTTTGTTTCGTTTCATGCATTTTTGAAGCCTTATCTGTCATACATTTTAAGACACATCTCAAAGCTCAACAAACAGCAATTACTCAAGTTGCCAAGAGACAATAGTTAAGAGTAGTTATGAAATAAATAACTAATTATATCTTTATTTTTTCTGTTGGTTGTGTTATTTTTTGTGTTTCTGTCATATTTTTTGTGTTAATGTGTTTGACACTAATGTGTTTTTCAGATTTCGGATTTTTTGGGGGATTTGGCATTCGGTGCCAAATGCATAAGTCTAGTTTGTATTTGTGCTCATTGTGAATATATTGCATTTTTAATAAACAGTGGTTTAAATCTATTGGGGGGGAAAATGAAATTCAAGTAGGTATTCCCATGAAAATTATTCTGCAGATTAAATATTAATTAGCAGATTTTTTTGGAGGGTTTTTACAGTTTTGTCAGGATATCTTTCTAAAAACTATGCGGGAATGTGACCATGTTTTAAAGTAAAGCAGCTATTGTAATATGATGCAGTGGTTAGTTGTGAGCCTTCACGGCATCAAGTTACTGCTGCCCATTTCTATGTGCATGTTCTCCCTTCGTGTACATGGATTTCTTCTGCTCTGTTTTCAGCAACAAGGGACTCTAAATTGTCCATAGGTGTGAATGGTGTGTGCCCTGTGATGAACCTGTCCTAGGTGTACTTCGTGCCTATTGCCCTTCTGTTGGAGTTGGAGATGGGCACCAGCAGACCCTGTTGATACCAGTGGGTATGAAGATAAATGAATTACATTGTTTTGCACGGTATGACTCAGACAGGAACAATCAAAGTCACTAGTGTAACCTTATTATGATGACAAGTTATTAATGTGTTATTTATGTTATGAATGTGTTATGTTTATAAATATATTCTGTTTGTACAACTTTTGCCTCGAGTACATCAACAGACAATACATTTTTTATGAAACCTGACCTTACATATTATCATAGCTCTTCCTGATGCACATGTGCAATGCACACATATTTCGATGTCTGTGTAATGTTTGAGTTTAGTGATGTTGCAACATATTGTAAATCAATCAAGTTTTAAAGAGGCTCAATATTTTCCAGAGTCATTCAAAACTGACACACGTTAAGCAACCAAATCTGTTCTGTCAACAAGATGACAGTTGATATCATTAAAACTGATAAATCAAATGTCTACAAAAGCTTAGTAGACACAAATTGACAGACTGACCCGTCACTCTATGGCCAGTGGCTGCTTTAGTGTTATAGGCAAGGTTAAAAGCTGCTGACTGCTGAGTAACTTACCATTTCCCATTTGTTCTCTCACACAACACTGACATGCTTAATTAAAACAGACTGCAGTTAAAACAATGATAGAGTCATGAACTGTTTATTCCAAGGGCAACTTGCTGCAAAGACTAGGAGATAAGGAAATTCACGGTGAGCTCTCAAATGGTTGAGATTAGTGCTGTGCAAGCTCTCATTTCTTTGAGGCTTACAGTATTATCATGTTGATGTCACATGTTAAATTGCAGTCAGGGCATTAATAATATGGCTCTTCAAAGAGCATGAAAAATTCAAGGGCAAAGTTGTCAAAGAGATGGGAGTGATTCATGATTCCCCATGTGTATTAAGTGAATTCAAATGAGTCACAGAAGGCAGATCGCTGCTATACAGTTGTGCATGAGTTCAATTTTTCAGGCAGTTTACAATGTGACGTCACAATGGGTGTCAAATGAGCAGTTAAAATATTTAACTTCTTCTTGAGCCACCTGGGAAATACTCCTGAATTTTTTCATCTTTCAAGACATTGAATACAGTTTAAAAGTTTGATGAGGGTGGGGAATGGAAAAATTGTATACCTTCATTTCATTTGGTATGCGTTCACACTTCACTTTTTGCACTTGTTTTGCAAACTACACTTTTGAAGGAGAATTAACCCTCTCATGTTAAAGTGAGACAGCTGAAATGGATATCCACCTGCTTCTTGCTACAATCTCATGACATGTTTGTTTTTATCGTTCAATAATGTCGCCATATCAGACTAAACAAACCTAGTAGTGCATCGTAAACAGTTCCCAACGCTCAGAATCAGGTCCATCCATGGATAATTCATCAGCGAAGGCAAAATTGGCCTGAAATAGGGTCTAATCCTGGCATCAGCCATCTTGTTCACTACGGAAACAAATAGGTGACCACTATCAAACATTCTACATGACTACTTCAAAGCGCCCTCCATCCTGGCTTCACTGGATGGTCCTGTTTGCTCTCACACTGCAAGCAAGGTGTACCAAGATTTGAGCTTAGACCAATGTCTTCTTTGCTTCTTTAATCATTAAGATGTTTAAATGTTAACTAAAGATGATTAAATGTTAATTTGTTAACTGAAGGAGGTAACTGACATGTGGAGGTACTTTTCAATGTCATAGTATGTCCTATAGCCTGGACCACATTTGACAGAGAGATCTCTACAAGGTCTTTTACAGTTTGACTGAAAATATGATTTTAAATGGAAATGTATCCTTCCTGAATACTAACCCTAACACAACCTCTTTGATAGGAGAGAAAACAACAAAATCTAAATTCTAATAAAAAATCTGTTTCCGATCACATCAGCAGGGAGACAAGCTTTTGATTCCAGGAAAAAAAATATCCAGCTATTATTGGCAGTCAGGCAAGAAGCCTGTTTCCATTGCACACTCACTCAGTCACAATAGTAATGAACAAGTGAGAATATGTTCCCAGCCAGAGTCACATCCAGCAGCCAAGAGGCAGTTGAAAGAGTCTTCATTATGTGGAACAAGGAATCATTTATGGAGCACTGTTCAGGGGCAATCTGACAACATATTGACTTTGGCACACATGGGGTTGCAGATATCTCTGCACCTACTTTCCATTATAGCATAATTTGATTTAGGAGGAGCCTGGGTTCTATTGCAAGACTTCATTCTGGCACCTCATAAAATGTTGGATCTGCATTTAAAAAGGATATTTGCTTTCCATGTTTAGAAGAAAAATATCAACACAGCTCAATGTGCATCGCCCATCTCCATGAAATGCAAAATGTAGATTTTCAAAATTTCACAAGTGCTCATATGAAGTGATTAAGAGAGAATGCTCAAGTAGACATTATTCGATACAACCACCTTACACGATTTTGCATCATCTGTTATTTTGGCTGTTTCAGTGACGTACTTGTCAGCTGGCTTTTTAGTATAAAACACAGCTTTGTCACCATTCACCAGCCCACATCAAGATTTCATATCACTTTCCAAATCAAATCTGCTTTAGGCCCATAGCCACTTCAACAATTTACTCTGTAACAGATCGAATTATCCAAGATGAGAACAGAGATTGAGGCTACCTCTAGATCTTAAATCTCTACTAATTCCCTTTAAAAAAAATCCAAATCCCATCATTCTGTAAGCCCATGATGGCAACAATGTTCAGAATATCCTGCATATCCCCCTTTTAAATAACAGAGGGCCAGTTTGTGAAAACACAATTCCTAGCATCCTTGCTTATGTAGATTCTGCAATCCCTTAGTGAAAGAATCCTAACTCCACTGAGAGGCAAGCCATTATTGATGTTGTGACTTAAAGATACTAGCAGAATAAATATGTATCTGTTTGTATGTTTGGAGCAATCCAGAACAGCAGAGTCTGATATTCAGTTTCGTAAAGGCCTGTTTGACTGAAGAAAATGTACATTGAGTACCAGTCACAAAGGTCAGTCTCTGTTTATCTGCTATCGTGATTATTTGTGTGAATGCATGACTTCTGGTGTTGCCACAACCATCTGCCCAGTGTTGCTATGTTATAAATGTCAAATACACAATTCCATATTAACATATGATAAATATGACTTTGTTATCTATTGGGGACTTACTTGTTACTTCAGCTTGTGTGTACTATTGACCAGGACCCTGCAGGTAGTTTTCTTATATTTCTGCAAAATGCAGTGAAAACAAATGCTGAATGGAAGAAGCATCCAATAAATTTAGCAAATGAACCACATGTGAATAAAATTATGGTTTGGTTTTCACATATACATTTTGGAATCAGTTCAAATAAATTAGGCCACCTGCTGCAGTTGTGAGCCTTGATGTATACAGGTTCAGAGGTTGTGTAAATGGAGGTGTCTGTTGCAGCTATTCCCAAAGGTTTGAAATGTGTATTTTTAACTTCACAAATATAACATGATTTAAGGCTGACCATCCCTATATTTTGATTTGGTTTTGGTTAAATACAGAAAAGAAATACAGACAATTAAATCGAGCTTGTGGTAGGTAACTCATCACAATCCTCAGCTTCACTATTATGGGATATGTTAATGTACTGGAGAGGAGAACAAAGCAGCTTGTCAAACCTTAGATTCAGGAGGAACAATGTATTTTTTGTCCTGCTCATGGAGCACTGGACCTTTAGAGGTTTATAACCATTTCCCTCAAGGCAGGGCTGGAGGTATAATCTGGTATACCAGACATTTTCTCTTTCTATAGTGGCCCATTGGTTGATTTTCTTTATGACATAGTGCTAGCCCTATCATATCTCTTATATATAAAGAAACCAATTAATTTAACTCCACTTTATCCATATCAAGACAAGCCAAGTTGTTGAGGGTGAAGTAAAGTGTATCTAGTGAGTGTATATAAAGAACATATACATACAACTATCTCTCTACATTGCCTGGCACTGCAAGAATATACCTGATTTTAACTTCAATGTTCTCTGGTTTGAGGATTTTTTTTGCAAAGTTGCACATGAGCCATAGGGGTCCTGCTGTAACCCACCAACGAGATTTCACATGATTTTCACTTTCCATGAATGAGAGGTGAAACGATCTCTGTGAAATTTGTGCAAATTCTGAAATTCAATCAGGACAGACCAAAAAACCTGAATGCTGTCCCTGGACCCACACCAAAAACACAAGAGATGTCAAGACAAACACTTTGTCTGCATCTCTGTTTCTCTCTCTATCAGTTGCACATGTATTAATTTGCATGTGAGAGAGAGAAGACACACATGTATGGCTGTGCTATTAATAAGTCATATTTTCAAATAATTCTGCTCTTTGCTCCAGGGCAGCCACAATTAGAGGTGTCAACTAAGTACAAATACTTCATTACCCTACTTAAGTAGAAATTTTGGTTATCTATACTTTACTTATATATACTATACTTTAATTATCTTTCAACCTACTTTTTACCTGCTATTTGCTCCTTGCTACTTTACCTACTACTTCTTACATTTTCACACAATTATCTGTACTTTCTACTTACTTTTTACTCCTTAGATTTATAAATGTAAGGAGTAGAAGTAGAATTAAAGTAGATAATTGTCATTCAATGTCAATCATTTATCAATTAAGGCTATTGATTAGCCGATCACACCAGCTGATTACACCTTTATAATATTCATAAGTATAGTCATCATATATATATATTATATATTTACACACCGTAAACTGCATGTATATAGTGCAATATCGGCAAATCTTTGGTCCTTAGTGCCATTTTCTTTCCTTTCAATGCTTTTACTTTTATACTTTAAGTAGCTTAGAAACCAGTCGACTTTTTACTTTTACTTGAGTAAAAAGCTTTATTTGATACTTCAGCTTCTATCTTCAGTATCTCTAGAGCCTTGTATCTGTACTTCTACTAGAGTAATAAATATGGATACCACTGGCCTGCATCAAAAGCATCAAGATATCCAAGGAGATATGCACACAAGTGTCTGTGTGTGCAGGACTCTGCAGTGCAGCAGAGCAAAGTAAACAGTAACTTGCGGGGGCGGGTGTAACGCACAAGGATGGGTAACCCAAAAGCACACTCTCACACGACAGCGTTAGAGACACTGGGTTTAATAAAGTTCAACAGAAAATCACCTGGGACCAGAGGTCGCTGCAGGGAAAAACAGTACACAGGTACAACTAACTATATTAAACAAAAATGAGCCTGGGACTTCTAAGGTCTCCGCAGGACTAACTACACTAACAGAAAATAAAGATCCGTGGGACCCTATGGCGCTAACAAGGTGCTAACAAAAGTGCTAACAAACAACTCAAAACGGACTAGAAAACAAAAGAGAAGGTTTTATGGGAAAACAACCAAGAACCCAAAGCTAACTAGAAAATAACTGGACAAGACTAATGATAAGCTAACAAGAAACAAAACAAGAAACAAGAAACTCTTCAGAGTTAGATCATCTCCACACCTTACGGCGATGGATGGGAGACCCCAGTCAACCAGTAGGCCTCTGACGCCCTCTCCTGACATTCCCGGAATTGACCACAGACTGTTCCACCCCAGTGCCAGGACCTGGTTGCTCAGGATTGTCCTTGTGGAAGTCCCAGATAAGCTCGGGATCCAGAATGTGTCTTGAAGGCACCTAGGACCTCTCCTTGGATCCGTATCCCTCCCAATCCAACAAATAGTGTAGTCCCCTGGCGTGACGCTGAGACCAGACAATCCGGTTAACTGAGTAACTGAGGGAACTGACATTCCCTCCTCCAATCTTACTAGGTGGAGTAGCAGCAGGCGGACTAGTAGCCAATGGACAGGTTTTCACAGGTTTGATGCGGGACACGTGGAAGGTGGGGTGAATACGTAGGGACCCAGGGAGTTTCAGACGGACTGCAACGGGATTCACCACCTTCTCCATAGGAATGGACCGATGAATCTCGGTGCCAACTAGTTCGATTCCACCTTGAGAGGGAAGTCTTTCATAGAGAACCACACCATCTGCCCTTTCTTGTAGATCAGGGCCGGGGAACGATGGACGTTGGCATTCATGATCTGAGTCGCCTGACTCTTCTGGATCTTGGCCCCCAACCATCCTCCAGGTCCAATGACAGCGTCTAAAGAATGCCCGAACCGAGGGAGACTCCGCCTCCTCCTCCTGGACCTCGAACAGGGGTTGTTGGAAGCCCATGCAGCAGTGAAACGGTGAAACACCAGGGGAAGAAGAGATCTGAGAATTATGAGAATACTCCACCCAGTAAGAAATAAAAACACAAACAACGCAACAACTTTTCCATCTCCTGGTTCACCCTTTCCGTCTGCCCGTTGGACCGGGGATGATAACTGGAGGATAGGCTGACCGAGGCCAGTAAGCCATTACCAAAGTCCATTGATATGTGGGACCATGGGCGACGTGGAACGGATAACGAATGCAGAAGACCAGTAGGGGCACGAGTAGATGTCATGTGTTGACTGCACACTCTGCATGCAGTCACACAGTCCTTGACGTCTCCCCTTACGGACAGCCACCAGAATCTCTGTGAGATGGTCGCCAGTGAACGTTGGTGACCCGGATGACAGAACAGTTTTGAATCGTGCCCCCAACGCAAAACCTCAGACCGAAGCTCTGGGGGCACAAAAAGTCTTCCCGCAGGACATGAGTCTGGGATCTCCCTCCAATGCCTGGAGAACTTTCTGCTCGACTCCCCATGTTACTGCTACCAAAACCAGTGAAGGGGGAAGAATAGTCCCTTCAGAAGCCCCATGACCTCTCTCACCAGGGAATGCTCTGGAGAGAGCGTCAGGCTTAGTGTTCTTGGACCCAGGACGATAGGACAAAGAGAAGTTGAAGAGGTCAACGAATAACAACCAACGAGCCTGCCTGGAGATAAGTCTCTTCGCAGTACGCAGGTACTCCATATTTTTGTGGTCAGTCCACACCAGGAAGGGTTCGGGGGACCCCTTCAACCACTGGCGCCATTCTTCTAGCGCCAGCTAATAGTTCACAGTTCCCGGTGTCATAGTTCCTCTCTGTTGGTGACAATCGCCGACAGAAAAAAGCATATGAGTGCATCTTGTTGTCCCCGGACCGCTGGGACAGAACTGCCTCCACTCCAATGTCAGAGGTATCTTCCTCTACCACGAACTGTTTGGATGGATCAGGCAGAACTAGAATAGGGGCTGTGGTGAAACTCTTCTTTAATGATACAAAAGCCGTTTCAGCCTCCGGACCATAATGAAACTTAGTCTTGGGAGAGGTTAGAGCAGAGAGTGTAGCCGCAACACGGCTATAGTTCCAAATAAAGAATGGCATGACCAAATATTCATAATGTCTATTGGGCGTATTGAACGCAGTCTTCCACTTATCTCCCTCACATATGCGCACCAGATGATAGGCATTGCGTTAGTCCAGCTTTGTGACTACCGAAGCCCCCTGGAGAGGCTCAAAAGCAGATGCCAGCAACGGGAGGGGATAACGGTTCTTGATAGTGAAATCGTTTGATCCACGGTAGTCAATGCATGGTCAGAGTGTGCCATCCTTTTTAACGAAGAAAAAACCAGCACCAGCAGGAGACAATGAGTCCAGCAGACAGTGCAGAATCTATGTAGTCCTCCATAGCTTCCCTCTCCGGAGCCAACAGGGAGAACAGCGGACCACGAGGAGGCACCGCTCCCTCCCATAATTCAATGGCACAGTCATAAGCCCGGTGCGTGGGGAGTGATGTAGCCTTGGACTCGCTGAACACAAGATTATAATCCTGATAGATTACACCTGGCACACCTTGCACGTCCACAGGCTTGAAGGGCTCTGGACAGGGAACAGAAGGCACAACACACCTGCGCTGGCAGCTCCCAGACCTCCAATCCAACACAGGATTATGCTCACTCAACCATGGATAGCCAAAGATGAGAGGAGCACTAGGAGAGGAGATGGCATGAAATCTAACGGATTCACTGTGGCTCCCTCCTATGGTCAGCCTCAAAACCTCTGTGATCTTGGCTAACTCGGCTAATAGGTGACCATCAAGTGCGCGAGCTGGCACGGCTCCCTCAAGATGCTCTAAGCGAACCCCAAGGTGAACAACAAACTCTATCAATGAAGCTTCAGCTTCAGCCCCTGAATCAACCAGGAGGCTAGCTCGAGTCTAGTAGTTGCTGATTCAACTACACCGTAGAGCAGAAGGCGAATTGAACCGGGGCTTTTCTTTGCATTCTGGCTCATCGGTCCCCCCTGAACTACTGATGAGCCCTGCCTTTTACTGGACACAAAGCAGCGTAGTGCCCAGTACCCCCACAGAAGAGACAAAGCCCTGCCCGTCATCTACGTTCCTTCTCCTCCAGACAAATAGTAGCTCGACCTAACACCATCGGTTCCGGTTCCAGTTCACCACTCACATCCGCTTCTTTCAATTAGCACGGTGAGCTAATCTACAGGCCTGTACTCTGAAGTCGATTCTGACGGTTAGCCTAATGATCTCGTCCAGTGGAGGGCACCTCATGCGACACTAACTCGTCAAGAATATAGTTACTCAAACCCGTAATGTACTGCTTGATCTGCGTGGCGCTATTCCAACCAGTTAGCCATTGATTAAACTACCAGGACTGGTCTCAAAACCGAAAACCTTCCGTAATTATACCTACTTTTAATGATACCTACTTTTTGTTTTTTTATTCCCCCAAATCAATGTCAGCATTTATATATATGTTATCACTGGGGTATTATAATCTCTAATAAACTGACATTTTCTCGTGAACACAGAATTTTAAAGTAAGCTTGCAGGGCAGTGGCATGACAATCCGCCATCTTCAAACTACAGCTGCCCACAAGGGACAAATAGCAGCTGAGATGCCGGAGGAGAAGATCAGTGAGAGAGGGTTTTTGAGTGATGGTAACTACTGTAGTTTGCAATGCATGTTTTCAACAGGGAGGTGCTAGAGTGCACTCTTAGTTTCAATGTAATACACGATTTCACGGATGTATGGGGGTAATTCCTACACAGTTTTCCCTTAAAGATTAGATATCATTTTTATAAAAAATTATTATGCACAGACCTGTCCTCTACAGTCCATGCAAGGGCCAAATGTCATAGCACCAGGACTTGAAACTGATGTACAAACCTGACAAGTTTGGACTAGAAATCTGAGGCTTTACTTGCTATTGCCTCTTGCTTGCTATAAATATTACAACATATACATTTTGTAATTGACTATTGATTGTTCTATATTGATCTCCTCCTTGGCGTACCGTGACAGTGACTGTGAGGTCTTGTGAGGTTCAGAAAACAGTTCTCTACTGAATCAGAGCTGGTTTCTTCCTGAGAAGCAAAAACAGCAGCAGCAGTGAATGTGGGAATAGAAATGGAATGCATAACCATTTCCATAAACAGTCTATTCTCTGTCTGGAAAAGCTGCTACTGTGTCAGCTGTAACAAAGTGGCTTCTGCAATGCAAACAAATGTGCTGTAGAGCTCAGCATAACGTAAAAACAAACAAACAAAAAAGAAAAAAACAAACACAAAGTTTTATATGTTTTTTGATAGTCCTGGAGTCAAGGTGAAATTGGCATACTAAAAAAAACCTGGCATGAACATATTTCATTCACTCTGTCTCAGGATTTGCAAATGCAATGTTAATCAGAGGACATAAGTCTGGGACTGTTGGTCATCCCTATACAATCAAACAAAAATGAAACAAAGTCATACAGACAAACCTGTGTTCCTATGTAGGTTATAATGTTTATTTAATTCATTAACGGGTCCTGATTTTGAATACACCTGAGGCTGAACATCTAACAGAAACTTGTTTTATTCCTCCAAAGACATTGCTAGAAACCTCTCAATAAATTCAAGTATTTGAGTATTTTCTATTATACATTTACACAGTTTTTGCAGGCTGCCCTATCTACCCATAATTTGATGGATTGTGACAGAGTGAGGATCCTGATATAATATGAATTTCCCATTTCAGTTTTACCCTTCAGCTTTCTTTCCACTGATTCCTATTCAAGTTTTTTAAAAAATGACTACACAGAGCAGAAATCCATTCGATCCATGCCCCCAGGCTGCTTTCAGAGGCTCCTAAACCTGCATTTCTTCTTGCCCCATAAATTTATCGCCTGTCTCACAGTCCTTTGTGGCTGTGGCAAAGACGAGTGTCAAATCTCAAACAGCTAAGACCACAGTGAAAGGCATTAAGCACCACTTTGGGAAATATCTGGCTCTTTCTACCCTCCCATTAGGACTCCCATTACATATAACTGAAATAACAAGAACAAAGTGATTGACCTCTTGATATGTAAAACCATATGAGTTGGATAATGTGGCTAAAAAAAAGAAAAGCAAACTGACAAAATGTCTATTGATGATTGTCTATTTGATGATAAATTATATACAATATCTGTCACAGCATCAAAAACACTAATTGCATGTTTATGCAAGAGAACAGAGGAGATGTGCTCAGTACTTACTATGAATAAGATAAACGCAAGCACAATATAACTTTTGTGAAAACAGTGCTACAGTCACTAAAATACAATTTTTTTATGGCTTCTGGTTGATGTCAAACCTGTAGTGAGATGGCTGCTTAAATAAACGTTACAAAATTTAACATAATTGCCGTGAATAGATTTACTCCATCAGATATAGAACAGAATAGCGTACCATATATTCAAGATATCACCAAACCCTTTAAGAGCATTCACATTTTGATTCAATGAAATGAATCATGAAATGAAAAAAGTGAAAAAGAAACAACAAGAAACAATATGTAAACAAAGCTAACAGAGAGTCCAGAAGATAAATTGTTGCCACAAATTATGCTTAGCAAGGTACAAGGTGTTCAAGGCTTTCAACCACACTCTGTATTGAATTTAGACTTCAAATAGCATACATACAGCCTGTGTGACAACAAAATGCCATCATTACCTCATCCTGTCAATATTACTCAGTTATTGTGAATGCCTAAACAGATCCATTCTTGGGAGATATGCGTGGAAACAGTTTTAAGGGGGTTTACATAATTAAATATTTTGATAGGGAGCACACAGGGGACAGAGTGTGCGGGCGCACAGATTATTCATGAAACACATTGTATAAGAGTAAATTGTCAGTAAATGATAGACAGGTACTTTTGGATCCACTGCAGTTGCTAAAAAGAAATGCCATTGCAGCAGCTGAGCTAGGAAACCATCTATTAATTCCACAAGGTAAAATTAGAAACCGGGGCTGCATTATGACTCTTTTCATCCTTTACACCTCTTTTAGTTGACATTTACATAGGTTACTGATATCCTTGGGTTACTCGCTTGGTAAATGAATTATATTGAAAACACAACAATAGCCTGAATGGATCGATTCATTTACAGAGGAAAGGATAACACTGTCTGATAAGTTTTGCCAAACTTGTTAAAAAAATAAATCTGTGAAACTATTTTTAGTGGGATCACTTTGCAGGAAAGGAGACTTATCAAGCAAGGTGATATTGAGGTAAAAGGTAGAGCAGGTGGAGCGACAAAGAGGGTTTCTCATCCTTTGGTACAATCAGTCTTGTGTCTCTGAGGAGACAAAGCTGTTTCTCCTCTGTTGCCTCCTCAGTCAACCACACTCAAAAGGAGGGACCTTGGTGGGGAGCAGAGCGCGGCAAGTGATGAAGACGTCTTTAGTGAGTGGGAGTAAAGGGAAAGGGGGAGACTGCACCACAAGGAGTGAAGCCGACACTTCACAGCCTACAGAGAAACCACAAGGAGACATCAGGGGCGGCACAGAGCTCAATATCAGACATGCACGTCTCAGGATGAAGGAACAAGCGCTTCCCAAGAAAACAAGAAAGGGCTGTATTGTGAAAGACATCACAAGGTTATTTAAGAGTGATGGTTTAAAGACTGTGGGAACTATTTGAAGATATATACTTCTGTTTAAGTGTGTAGCTTTGAAAAAAATGCTGATTTGCAAAAACTTTTTTCCTTCCATAAACAGTGGCTCCATGTTGCTCACAATTGAACAACACCGTGTTCATGGATGTAACACCCTTGACATAACCATTGCTCCATGTGACTGCAGTGACTTTTCCCACTCTCCAGTGGCATGTAAAGAAGGGAAACATAACACAGCACAGTATGATCTTTATGTGATCTCCTCCACTGGTTTTGCTCTGCCATAACTGGTATTATTTATCTGGGGAAAGTCATTCCTCAATGATCAAGGTGTGACAGGTGAGAGATGGTGTGTTCTTTAATGTATTATTAACAGCCCTTGATGCCATGTCAGAGTAAAATTGTACTGGCACATTACAGTAAGCTAGTCTAGTGAGTATACCCCTAATTTGTGTTAGGGCTCAAGTTAGCAATGGATGCATCGTTTATATGCAAGACCAGCTGTTAGCTCTGTGCAACACGCTCAGGGTGCCACGCCCAAATTACACAAAGCCGTGTGCTCTTGAGCAGTGGTAGCACACACACAATGAATGGGTAGCCTCACTGAGATCTGGCTGAACGACCTCACACCAGACTTGCATGTTACTCTGGATGGTTTTCAATTGATGATGGTGGACAGGAAAGCAAATGAGAGCGGTGAGAGGAGGCAAGGGGACATAGAGCTATTTGTAAACAACAGAGGGAGTAACCTGTGGTACACCAGGGTGATGGAGCAGTACTGCAGTTAAGACATTGAGTTGTTAGCACTCAGCATTTGACCATACTGCCTCCTGAGGGAGTTACTGTATATGTTATTGTGATAACTGCAACATCCCACCATGCACACATTGTAGTATCACAGCCTCAGACATTGCACCTTTAATCTGTCCTCCTGATTTCTGGTGACTTCAATGATGCTTCCCTGTCTTCTACTCTAATCCTAACCTAACCCTAACCGTGACCAGGTGAGGAAGGAGCTGAAAAGAACAAAGGTGAGGAATGCCTCTGGCACTGATGAAATCCACCCCGGGCTGCAAAGGGACTGTGGAGATCGGTTATGTGGAGCTCTTATGCACATTTTCAACCTGAACCTCAGGCTGGAGAAACTTACACTCCTGTGGAAAACCTAATGTGTGACTCTGTCTCCAAAGACTGTGCACCCCACACAGCCCAACCACTTCAGGCCAGTGACTTTAATCTCTCAGTCAGTCAATCTATCTAGCTAGCTAGCTGATACTTATTGGTTATTCATTTTCTGAATGTAAAATGACATCTGTTTGTTTGTATCAATCATCAATCATCATCATAAACAGCTTATCACTCTTTACTTATGCATCATTTTTTTATACGTTAACATGTAGCACAAATTGCTTTAAACAATAAAAGTAAGAGCTAAGCAGAGCCCAACAACACAAAACAAAATCCCTTGAGCATGCTGAACATGACTGGGGCAAGGAAAACACTCCGTTTAACAGGAAAAAACCTTGGCAAGAACCAGGTTCAGAGAGGTTGGTTGTCTGCCTTTACTGGTTGGCTTTCAATACAAGTGTGTAAATGTAAGACTGGAGCAGGAACTATACTTTGGCATGGTTTGAATTGAATAAGCATTCAACTTTGTGCAGTTTTAATCTTATATGTTCTATGCTATTAATACCTAATAATTTAATATAAATTCACAATATATTATGTATGTACATATTACTTTCTAAGTAATGTGTGAACTGTTAAGTCCTGAACTGAATTTGTCCAAGGTTCAACTTGGCTGCTCATTCATTCTCAGTGAATACAGATGAAGCAGACCATCAGCTTGTCTCCAACTGCTCCTCTAAGGTTTTAAATGTGCACTCAGTAGTCACAACAGAGATTATCAAAAACAGTAGAAAGGGCATACATATCAACTTGAAGGTACAGGCTCCTAACTGTTTGAGTCACTGCAAGAAGATAAAAAAAAAAAAAACATAAAACCAACTCAGCAAAGGGACTGAAGCTGTGTCTTGTCTCCAAGTACAATAAAAGAATAAAACACTGGACAAAGATAAAAATACATTCTGAGATTGTCAGACCTCACAATGCAATTATCACAATTCATTATAAAAAGTATAACAGACAAAAAAAACAAACAGATTACAATTAAAGGCAACACCTCACTATTTGTAAGATGTTAGATATATAGAGTAGAATAGATAGATAATAGATAATTTATTGATCCTGAAGGAAATTAAGGATATAATCTTAACAAATGTTAAAAAAACTCAGTATACAGTGAGCTCTATATACAAATAGTATAAATAAACTCTCAAGAAATCTTAGCAATGACAATGACACTTTTATGGGTGCCTCTTTCAGTAATACTTGTATTTGTAATGTCCACCAGGGTACAGCGGATACAGTTACAGAGACAGCAGTATACTGAGCCAAAGTAACACATCCCTGATCATTTTAATGGACAGAAACGGGAAGAAAAAAAAGAAGATGAGAGGAAGCAATTAGTTGTTAGTTGCTTCATCTCATCTTCTTTTTTGTTTACTGTGTGAAATTGCAGGGTATGAAAACAGACTCACTCATGAGGCTCCAGCCTTGGCGTACATTGGCTGCCCTGCTGATGTCAACTGAACGAGGCACCGAAGGAGCTAGAGGGTGAAAATGGCTTGTTTTTATGCACCCCAAAATGAGAAGCAATGTGGCTGCAAATATGGCTGTTTTATGCAATAACCCAGTTGAGGCTAATTGTAACAAGATGGCAGCAACATATTTCAGCAATTATGTGATGAAGTTTTGAATTCTGCCTCTGAATTAATGAAAGATCCATGCTCATAGGATTTTAGAAAAACATCAAGTGAGAGGAAACTACATTTTTTCTGACAAAACTCTGACAGCATGGAGAGAAGACAAAAAATCAGAGAGAAAATCTTTAGCATAGACTAAATGATGCACAGACTATCAGTTCAATGTTGGGAAGAGAAATCCTTGAGGAAGCCTATGGGTTGTTTATTTTTGCCTCAGTTATCACCCCAGGGTTTAGCTCAAAAACAGACATTTAATAATTCATTTGCACTTTGAATTAATTTCATTCTTGTTTTGCTTAATGGGCTATAAGCTTGTGCTATAAACCGCTTCAAGTAAAAAAAAAACAAATGATGGGACTACCTACTGGAGAATGGTTATGGTCAATCAAGGAAGACCTCATATTTTTCAGTTAGTATAATCTCAGAGGACAGTCTGTACTGTTAACAACAGTCAATCACGGCACTGCAGCAAACCAAATAAGGACAGGAGGATACTTTGGTAAACAATCAACTGCAGGTTTCAATGCTGATAACACACTGTAGGACATTAAGTGTGATGTCAGGAAGGTGACATAAGATAAATGAGGGAGTAATGGAGAATCATATCAAGGACACTTGACGACAATCCTCTGTGGTGGCCCAAGACATACTGAGCAATGACATGGCAAACACTTCAGAATACAGCTGATGAGTCTGACAAAATTTGAGTCCTTTCTGCAGGTTCATAACTAAGAGAGTGTGCTGGAGTCAAGCTAAGTGTCAGCAATGCATTGGCAAGATATTCTCCATTTCCCAAACAAGTGTGGCACACAGAAGGGACAGCCACTCCCAGGCTATCCATCAAACCAAGCCAATAGCTCAACCTAGCTATTCCACACACAACCACGCACACTTAGTCCTCGAACTCTGCCAATGAGTAAACCAAACTGCTGTGTCTGCAGGCGTTGCAGTCTTTGAGTTTGGTTTGTGTGCCATTAATCCCACCCATTTATAAACGAGGGCCTAAATATACACAGCGCTTAATTAAAGCTGGGCATCCATTATTGAAGCGAATCCCGGTTTTATGGGATGAGAAGGTAATTAGTCTCTACACCTTCGCACTCATCTCTGTTTCCAGAGGTTATAAATACAACCCCTGTCGCCTCACAGAGGCCATCCTTTAAATTACACCCTCACACTTTGCAAAAGGTTAGAGAGAAGGATTTCTGAAATTACGTGACTTGATGTTTAAACTCTAGAGCTATATAAATGTTCCCATCTGCCAGAAGAGTCACAAACCAATGGTCATCTCATGGAGACCGAAACACAACAACCTTAGCTGTACTGATACTGTGTGCAGATCAACCAGGGGCTGCTTCCCAAGGTCAGAGCCTGTGCGGAGGAGACAAATAACCTTTCCTTGTAATCTTTGGAATGTCGCATAGGAATCACTTTGGGTAATAACAAATAATGACCCTATCTGTACCATTGGGAGAGAAGATATTGATTTCTTCAACCCACCAAAGCCTGAAATTATGACCTTACCTTTACAGCGATGGATATGTCACTGTTTGCAGAATGAAATATCTATTTTATGTGATTGGTGATGGGTCAGAAGTCTATCCCCTGAGTGTATATGTTGAAACTGCAACATATACCATATGCTGTGATAAAACCACACATTTGGAGCTTCTTTCTTTTGGGTTTCTTAGAAGTCTGAATGATTACCTCACATACTGAACAATCAAGACAATGATTCAAAATAGTTGAAAATTTAAAATTGGCACACGCTCTAATGTTTAAGTATTAACAAGCAATTGAACAGACATAGTATTATGACAAAGGCAACAACCTTTGTATTCACCTACAGCACATCAATTTTGCTTCTAGCAAACTGATCACCAGATCCAAAATTCTGTGAGTGTAAATACATTTGAACACATGCTTACATACAAAATGTGTGCATGTAGGTTTCTTTGTCTAACCCTAATCTGAGGGTTGAGGGTGTAACAAACCTGCTATTGACAGTTTTGACACATATTTTTTAGAGCAAACATTATGTTTGCTGAGAAATATCCAAGTCTTGTATTTCCTACTGTGTTAGACCTGTCCTCAGCTTCATTGTAGTCGCAAAGGAACAAACTATGGACATTTGATTTGATTATTTTCAAGAGTGTCATGACATTCTCTATCACCTGCTGGTTCTAGCTCTTCAGCCTGCAAAGCAGGACCCACCTGAAGAACACCATGAATGTCTGCTCCAAAATCACTGGCCTCTCCTGAGCGCTTTCAACCTTGTGTAGGCAGAAAACAATGAGGACAGTGTGTCAGATCTTACAAGACCCTTCACATGCTCTGTTTCCAGAATTTGAGTGGTTACTCTCAGGACGCTAGCTCTGCTACCCAGGCTAGAGGACACAGAGAGAGACCTTTGTTCCTAGGGTTTCTCATCTCTTCAGTTCCCAGCCATCTCTGCCCCTCCTTTCCTAGGAACAGGCCAGATCCTAGATCATTATTAATTCTATACTGGCTGTGTATTTATAGCTTGTTAGTCGCATTCTCTGTGGACTGACACTGCATACATTCGAGAGTAAATTCAGCAACCTAATAAGCTGGATATCCATCAGTTTGTTTCAGAATTTTCTTACACATAGAGCTGTCATTCATAACCTTTCAGTTTAAACGTTTAGCTCTGATAACAAGTGAGGACCCACATTATAAATTATCATGCAGTAACTACTCAACAATTACATTTACAAGCACAGAGCAACACCACAGCTCATTCAGGTTAAGGGATAAAATTAATCTAACAGTACATAATAAAGTGCCCTAGTTATGGGTACAGCTTTGTACTGCCTGTTCCTCATTATAAAGATAAAAGCTTGTCAGCGGAATTGTCCAGAGGATATGGTATACAGTGCAAATGTATTAAATAAATAAAAACAAAAAGCTGTGATATTGGAAACTTGCAATTGTTAACAATGTTGAACAAAATCTTACGTGTATAATAAATATTATAATTCCAGATTACTTTTTATTAATACAAATTAATAATGTTAATTATTAATTTATAATTATTCAATGAACTGATTCATGATTGCATTTATCTTGGGGGAAACTGGACATCACAGTGTGATTATAGCACATTTTTCAAATCTTTAGGCCCTTGGGCACTATGAAGACGTACTCTGCTGTATAGAGCCTGAACAAAGCAAAGATTTGTCAAACTTTGGAGAGAGTGAAGGACAATAGTGGAGGTAGCAGGAGTTCAGAATTTGCCTTTTAAAACTGGATGATTGAATTTCTTGGCAGGGGATTCATTAAAATGATAATTCTTATTTATGAAGCCCTTTAAAAAATTAAAATACTCTCCATGTACTGCTTCCTATTAATTAACTTTTTCCCTCTCATTTTCTTTCCCTCTCTACTTTTCTCTCCTGAACTTGACACACTAATAGGTTATGAATAATTCTGTTTCAGTTTAGATGGCAATTAGCCACAATGCCAGAGGCCATTCTTCTTCCTCTCTTGTGGAGTGGTGATTTAAGGCCCAGCTGAGAAGGGATGCAGCAAGTATCCTCCCAACTACATCACTCAGGCTACAAGAAATGGTTAAACTGAGTAAATCCCTTCCCTTTGATAAAGCTCATCACTGACGTCAACGTGGGAAAGCAGCCTGAATCAGAGAGAACAGGATGGGGGACCAAGGGCTTAAATGATAAAGTAAGATAAGATAAATTTAGTGTTAGAGTGGAAAAATGAAAACAAAAGGTATTTTAAGAAGCACAATGATGGATAAAGGGGGGCATCATTGTCACATTATGCTCCTATTTCTCCCTCTGATGTCCCACTGAAAAACTTCACCACTGGCAACTAGACATACAGTAGTATCACAATCAAAACAACATGTCTTTTCTGCAAAAACTGATACCTCATGAGCTGTCATTAGAAGGTTTTAAATACAACAATTACAGCACTGGCTGAGACAGACTATCAATGAATAAGACTGAATGATAGATTGTGGCATCCACACCAGCGATACTGCAGTGGCAGAAGGGGTTGCAGTAAATTAAAAAATGTAAACCTCCTCATTGTTAAATATGATTGATTGGCAGATGGACATACACGTGAACACATTTTTTGTAAAAAAAAAAAAAATGTATATATATATATATATATAAATCCAACAAAGACATCCCTCAGTCAGTGCTGAAAGTTTCAAGACTTGCTCTTTCAACAAAAATGACATGAGTCATATCAATGTCAATTTTCATTCGGATCATTGTCTCCACGCGGGTAACATACCCTCAGGAACTGGGATCAAATTCATTTTTGCTAAGTTCGTAGTTGAAGGAAGCAGTAACTGTCTGGATCAAGATCTCCACTGAAATTCAATCATTTGTGCCACATCCCAAGGCTCATCAGTCCAGTAAAATATCAAGGAAATAAGTTCACTAATTCTGCAGATAAACCAGCGCTGACAGAACAGCATAAAAGTAGCCACTGTGGTAAAGGCAAAACCAAATAGCTGCTATAATAAATGCTGTGTAAAGCTAAAAGATTGTCTCTCTGTTTATCTTTAACAAAGTATTTTTCAGTAGTCTTTGATCGATGGGCGATTAATTCACTTGTTGCCTGTAATGCCTTACTTTTTTCTGCTAACTGGTATGCATCTAAGTGGCATGCTACTTTTCATTGATTTGACACAAGAGCTTAACAAGCTTAGCAAGTAGGATCCTACTTATGATCACACACAAATTGCTGAACAATAAAACAAACAAAAAAACGTAACAACATTCTAGTTAACTTATCTAAGCACCAAAAGCACTAAGCATGTAATACCAAAATTTGGTGTCAACTGCTGGAAAACCTCAAAAAATAAAAGAAAAGCCTCCAAAAAACCTCTGAAAAGAAGCATTGTGATAGATTGTGACAGAGGGCTCAGTCATAAACCACAAAAGCACTTGTATGTCCACACCACATACAGTACACCTAACACATACTCACCATCAATGAAGCATCTTTGGAAATTCTCCATGGTCTGCAACATCTTTTCTGTGCTTCATTATGTTGATTATCTATGTCAACAATACATATCCAGCATGGCAACACACACTATAAACATCACCATGCTCATTGCTCAACTGTTTAAAATACCACACACAACAAAATTTTTGTTTGTTTGTTTATGTATTTATTTTGCTTATCATAGGAAACATTTGTGTCCAGTTGTTTTTCCGTTGTCATGTCTCTGCCTGTGCTTCATCTTCACTGTGCTAAGGCACAGGATGCAGCAAACACTTCCAGCATCGGGCCATGGAGGACCAAACGGAAGTACAGCAACTCAGGAGCATTTAACACAGGAAGCCTCAGCTACCTAAAATGGTAGGTAGCTTAAAGTTGGGTCATACCAACTGTGAAGGAGAGTTGTAAAAAAAAAATAAAAGAAAAAGAAAAAAAGAAGCGGCAACAAGATTTTGAAGCGTGTCCTGTGATAATGTTATTTAAGGCCATGACTGGGCAGCATACGTGGGTACATGTATAATTTTATGTATATGGCATCTCTGTGAGGGGGAATGTTTTTACTTACCAGAGTGAAGATTGGGATGTTCAGGTGAGTGGAGCCTATTGAATAAACTAGGGTCTTTCAGGTAGCATGTTCTAGGGGAGTCAGGAATATGTTGAACCCAAGAGTGGCTGCATTGTGAAGACAAGATCAGCGATTTATGTAGTGCTTGTTAAGTTTTGAATCATATTTTGCATATATTGTTTGAAATGTTTGCACTGGATCAGTTCATCACCATCTTTATCATTTTGCTAGGTGAACTGTCACCATTACACCACAACTCTGCTCAGTCTGTAATAAATCACACGGATTGAGACATCCCTCACAACTGACCCACACATTCTGGTTCAACCAAAGAGACACTGAAAGCTGTGCACAGAAAGCACCAAAAACATGTATATAGATCAAGCTCAGAGATGGTACTCACACATAACGGTAAGAAAAACATTCCCTGATGCCAGGACAACCTTCTCCCTTGTTGCCCGGTCGTAGATGCCCACATGGCATTCATAAGGCCCGTTGTCTGAGATCCTGACTTCTGGGAGCCTGTAAAACAAAACAGTTTCTCCATGAATAGATGGTAATCTTTACAGTTAAACAATATAGCCACACTGATGCACAAATACATTTATGTTAGAAAGGAACATAAATGTTATTGTGTTTAATATCAAGATCCACATTGTCTTTAACAGGAAGAGACCAAAGTAGTTCCCCAGCACAAAGTACAGGAAGTGGGAGCAAAATTTGGGTCAGTCACCCATTACTTGCATAGCACTAGGCGGTAGAGTGGATCTGTTCTCAACACAACAGTGGGAAATTATGTGTTATGATAGTGGACTTCTGCAATCCCAGAATACACACTGACCACGTCTACAAAAGGTAATGCAATTGAAACATGACAACAAGTCTTTTACTGTAGACTTTTGTTGTAAGATGGGAGAAAAGGAACAAGTCATTTCACTGTGGAAATTGTAGCACTGACTGCACTACATGCTCTGCCACTGTGTGACAGTTCAAAGAGTCATAAACATCTGTTAAATTACTAAATGTAAATGTAACAGACAAGTGGATATAATGTATTGAGAATGAAAGAAAAAAAATGAGTCATACTGTTCTTGATTCAACATCTCTCAAAGCCTAATTGTTATAAGGGAGTCAACTTACTCACACGTTTTGCTCTGGAGGAGCAAGAGCAGATCTCAGTGACAATACGGAGAATATATTAAAAAATACCAGGTAAAAACACAAAGACAAGTTTGGACCATTTATCATTCTGAAAACATGCCTAGACACAGATCACATTTCAATAGCAGATGGAGTCTTGTTGAGGTAGTCCATTGATATACTTGGTAGTCATTCAGCTTTCAGCCTTATTTGATTTTTACTCATTAATTATTAAAATTCTGCATTAACTCGTAGTAAACAAAAAATGATCATTGATAAATATTTTTTGTGGAAGTGCGTTCATTATTATCAATGATATAACAATGGCATATTTCACCATTACCATCACATATGAATATGCTAATGACTTCCAGTGTGTCAAACCTGAGCGTCAAGTATTCAGTTATTAGTGTTTATTTCAATAACGACATTTAAGACTATTTAAATGGCAATCAGTCAGTAGTAAAATGCGTAGGGATCAGGGAAATCTCTAAGTGGTGGTCAGTAGTCTAAAACAGTCGGAGAAGGCAGATTGTTGTCCTTCAGAAGTAGTTTTATCACTGTACCATGGCAGGGTACAGTGGTACACAGCAGGTGGTCTTCAGTGGCTCAAAAAGGCAGCGACAGTGGTCATATGCTCTCACAACCAGACACACATCACTAAACATCTTCTCCCAGCTGCGACTGACAGCAAAAAGAAGGTGATGTCACCCTCTATAGAGGAGGCAGTCACAACAAAATGGTTTCACTGTTGAAAGAAAGCTGCTTATTTACCAGCCAAGGACTCAGACATTTCTGACTTGCATCAGTTCTCAAACAATGCCAACAGAATTATGATTAAGGAAATAAAGCCAGCAATGGATGGTAGGTTTTCATTATTATTGTCTACCTTCCTACACTGAAGAACACACAATAGAGTATCAACAAATTCATGTTTTTGTCATTTGGCCAGTTAGAAATCCATCTTGAAATGTATCTGTCTTCAGAGCTCCTGCTGAATGCATTACTAAGTCTTCCTGTTAGTGATACTATTTATCTATTTATCATTTACTTTTCACCATTTCGGTACTATTGGCAACTCTCCCAGGTGGTAAGTGTAATCGGCAAATAAGTGCACATCTATTTTTTTTTTCATTTGCAGTTAAAAGAAAAACAATTACCCTGTAAATTACCCCTGTACCAACAGTCTCTGTCCGAAGGTACATGATACATAGGTATGTTTTCAGGGCTTTATATGTGTTTCATAAATACATGGCTGCATGAAAGATGCATAAGAATTTTCATGATCATAATTAACATAATAAATTAGATTATGTTAATTATGGTAGATTAAATGAGTAATATAAAAGTACTGTAGCTGAACTATTGTAAAATATATGTAAAATATATATATATATATATATATATATATATATACAGACACACACACACATATATATTTATACATTTTTTTAAGAGTCAAAGTAGCCAATCTGCATTCTGCTATTGACTAATGTGTCTATGGTCATAATAAAGAGAGACACTGCCAGTCCCATTCAGCCTCTGTGATTTATTCCAACCAAACAGGCAATTGTTCTTGCCACTCAGGTGTCCTAAAAGAGGACTTTTGTTGGAACATGAGCTCATTGCTCACAGCTACTTTAATGAGTTATACTGTGTTTATGTGGGGGTGTGTGAAGGGTTATATCCGTGCATATGCTCTGTGCATTTTTGGTTTGGTTTGTTCATTGAGCATATATCATTTAGCAATAAATGATATATTATTGGACCATAGAACTGCAGCTAAACCATTGAAAAAAACAATGGGAAGTCATATATACACAACATTTAAAGGAGACATATGCTATTATTATTATTATATGCATTTTTCCTTGTTTAAAATGGTTCCTTGATGTCTAAAAATAATGTTAGCAGCATGCTTTGGTCAGAAAAACCCAAAGATTGAGCACACCTGGGATTTCTATACACTAGTTTCACAGGCCTGCTTGAAATGCGTTTTAGCGCCTTTTCCTTCAAATGCCCATGAGCTCCTGCAAGCCCTGTGTACCTGGGCAGCAACCAGGTTCGCATCCGTAGCCGCATTTTTCCTCTGCATCAACTCAACTGAACACAAACATCAGGGGGTGAGACAAGCGGAGGCTGTCTCTGTATAACTGTCTGTGTGTATATTTGTGTATGTAGAGGCTCATCACCTCTGTGTGTGGACTCTGACAGGTGATCTTGCGCACATGCAAGTTGCATGTTTACTGAGGGAGTGTTGAGGTGAGCAAGCTGCAAAATTCAGCTAGAAAAATGAAAAGAGCAACGGGATTCAAACTGGGATCTACTGTATGTCCCAGTTATCTATGTCCCAGTTTGTCTCTGTACATGGCATGCCTGCTCTACCAACAGCATTGACTTGTTTTCTTTCCTCTCGATTGGATGGCAAAGCCTGTTATTAAGTTTTGCACAGATCTTGAAGAGCTATCGTTGCCATGAATTACTGAAAAGCACATGGAATCTGGTGGGTGGGTTGTGGCTGGACCCCAGTAGCTCATGTGCAAATTTTTCAGAAGTTCACCATGAGCATGATAAAATAACATTGTTACAATGTCCTTGATAAAGTTAAGTATATCATAAAATGCATCACTGATTGCTTAGCTTCCTCAGCTGACAATATATACTAATTATTTAAAGATGATCAGTTTCTTACAAAACCTGTATTCATCAAAGGTTGCCCACTAGTGCTCACAGCAGACCTAGTAGGTTTAAAGTAAAATAAACATTATTTGGAGGTTGGTTTTGTCACAGGGATTCATAATGTTTTCCACAGTGCTGACTAATTATTACAACTGACTCTCAATAACAATTCAAGCTTACCTCTAAAAGGTTTGCCCTGGGATCTGTTTTGGAAAATACATAGGTTGTAGTATTGTTCCGCTTTCCAGCACTTCACAGCACCACTAGCAACAGGGTGGCAACACTGACATATACTGATGGGGTGAATGCATCATGCATATGTTTAGCAATGCTCCTCACGTACAGCCCTTTGTCCATCATACTGTATGCTGTATGGGTTCCTTACTTACAGTATAATGATAAGACACCTTCCAGACTGCCAATAACTGTATATTGAGATACTGATATTGCAGAAAATAAAGTCTTAAAAATCATGTGGATGTATGAATTCCGAGCCAGAGAGCAAGTTTAGCTAAAAGAACAATCTGTAAACAAATGTCTGAAAAAAGCTATGAAACAGTGTGAAGCAGTGTGAGCACCCCAAGACACAAAGTGTGGTTATCTCCCCCAGCTGCATTTCCTCAGAAAAAAAAAATACAAGCAGGTATTTCATCCACTGCAGTGCAAAATTATGTGTACCACAGTTAAACTCTCAGTGGGGGTAGTGGTGGCTGGTGGGGTGCAGGTGGGGGTGGGGGTGTGGTGATTGGTTTTGTCTTGCCTGGCAACATTATGGTAAATGCTGATGTAAGTCATTGCTTTGTTTACAGAAACAAAGGAAATCTTCTCTCATCCACAATCCTGACTGCTCTGCTGCTGGTTTCCAACCAAGACAAATGTAGAAAAAGAACCAAGAGATGAAATGATTCAAGGCATGAAAGCCTTGCCGGAAGGAGGGTGGCCACAAAGAAACCCTCCCACTACTTAATTTCTGAGTGGCTACCTGCCTCTGATGTCCATCACCAGTTTGACAGCAAGACACCCATCAGAATTAGAGAGAATGGTAGGAAGAAAGGTTGCATCGCCAACATTGAGATTCCTGTTAAATATTAAGAGTGCTTGAATTCATTTTTAGCAGCCCAATAATCTTTGATGTCATGCATTTATAAAGGTGCTGTTCCACTAAGACTGTGATGTAAAAGATTGTTCAAGCTATTCTTATGTCACTGCATCAGTATTGCTAGCTGACACAGTGGATAGGTGGTAAACACCGCTGCCGTGTAGCAAAAAGGATCAGGATTCTACCCCCACAGGGTTCCAGACTACTTGTAAATGGTTGCATTTTCAGACAGTGTCAATTTTTACTACTTATGATGAAAGCCAAAACATAAAGACCCTGAAAGATAAAGGACTCCACAGATGAAGGCACCTATTCCATTTTAAGTAATATTGTCAATTGACAATTACATCCTTTGGTGGGCATATTTGAAGGTCACTTATGCCTCACCGTCGTTGTGTCACTACCAGGGCCAAACCTTTATGGGGCCTTAAGACTTTGTTTTGGACTCCCCTCTCACCTTCACATTGCCCCCTGTGCTTGACTGCTACATATTAAAATGTAACACTGTAATGTAACACTAGAAATTGTATCAATATAGAATTAGTGTTTCTTGTTTTTAAGTTTAATGAATTAAACATTATGTTGACCACAAGTGGAAACTGCAGAATAACATTCACCCAATTGAAATGTATATGTACTGTATTGTCTCAGAGCATGTACAGGCCAGGTTTAGTTGGGAACAAGATATAGACCCCCTATGGACCCCCTCCAGGGCGAAGACTGCAAAACTGATTGGTTGGTTAATATGAGAAGCCTAGAGCCTTTCTTTAATATTTTAATATTTACATTTGCAGGCAAACGCCTTAACTTACTATTTCAGTTCAATCAATAGTTTGCAATGCCACAAGTCATGATTATTCATACAGCAAGACAGCAAACATTATGAGCTAAAAAAGCAGCTTCTACATGTGTATGGAAATATTAATGTTGTTGGAAAATACTACCTATGCTCTTTATTTGATGTATAACCTCTGGTGAGCCTACAATTATTATGTGTAAATGTAACCATTTTTGGTTTGATGAGGTTACAGTTAGTACCCTCCATAACGTCATTCAGTTCACAATTCAACCAGCTACCAGAATTTTAGGAAGTTGCTCATGGATCCCAGAATGGATCATTAACATTGAACACACATTGAGCTTTCAAAAATGTGTTCTTACACATTAATAAAAACAATAAAAGCAATTAGTCATCAAGTAAACAATAATCATAATTGAATAAGGAAAATAAAGTGCCCATGAAAATTAATTTAAAAATGCGTCCTTCGCTGTATTGTTTTTTACAAGCTCAGTTTATATTTTGTTGGGGCCCTTTATTCTGTATGCACTTCAATAATCCTGCCACACCACAGGCAAAGTTATTAACATTATTGGTTAGTTTATTTAGTGTATTTTATTGGTATTACCATAATGTACATAGCCAAACAGAGAGATAAGAGAAGGCGATGGTCCAAAAACATGGTCCTCTGTGGTATACCTGAGCTAATTACAAACAATAAACTATCTTGATTTTTTTATTAATGAAATTGTATTTTACATTGTATTGTATTTTACTACCCAAGCTTATAATTGATACAAAATGGACCTTGTTGTGTAAATTGTATTCTAACCAGCTTAGTGGCACAGCCACTGCATGAAACTTTCATTTCCTAAGCTTTAACAGACTAGCAGACTAGGTTTCTAAAATCTCAATGGATGTGACTTCTGAAGTAGTGCTTGTCTTTTTAGAAGCCTCTCCTCAATCATAGTCTCGCAGAAATACTGTTGGCTCATTTTGCTTTTCTGATAGGTACCAAGTATAGTCTCTGAAACAGGTGACAGGCTTTACTGGCCGTTCCCCATCCCAAATTTGAAGAAGCAGATTTTCGTCAGCTGCCAGAAGCAATGTCCCAGATGTGCTTGTGTTCTGTTGTGTTTGTGTTCTTTTCTGGGTGTATGATTCATTTTTGTATTTTTCAAATAATGCAAATTATGCATTTGTGAGGGGCCAAGCGGCAGGCACAAGAGACACAGCATAATAGAATTCAAAAATCAGGATTTATTTACAAGTAAAACATAATGAATCAGGATCACAAATTAATTAGGCTAAACGGACAAATTCTAAAACGGGAAAATATCAAAATAACAACAGGTAATGCAAAACCAAACAACTAAACTTAACAGAACTTAACTCCAGAGAAATGACCCCCCAAATGACACCATGGGAAAACCTATATACTCAACTGATCAAACCAACTAGACACAATAGGGAGATAACAAACAACAACGAAATACACTATTCAAAACCCATGGACAACACTCAACTCAAAGAAAAGACAAAGGTATATAAATAATATTTGCAAAGTCAAATTAACTCTAAATAATATCAATCAGAAACAAATCTACTTATTCCCACAATAATGAACTTCCTTTCCCCCCATAACTTTTCCTGGATATGGACCCCTCCGCTGGCTTCTTAATGCAAAACTCTACGCTGCGGAAGTCCTTTAATAAAGGTTACAATGTTGAAACGAAAGAAATGTGCTACGTATTTAATTGTTCAGTGTGTGTGTGTATGCTATGTGTAGCGTGTATGCAGGATGATCACGTAACTACTACAGACGTGCAAACAACAAAAGGGAAATAATTGATTGGTAGTGTAGGGAGAGTGGGTGTAGCTCGATGTCTTGCCACATGTTTCAATGTGCGGCCACAAAGCCGGCCGCCACAGCATTGTGCTGGCAGAAGGGGTGGTGCCCACCTGGATGTGCAGAGATCACTTTTGTGATCTCAGAGCTTGTGTCTTTGCTGCATTTCCCTCACCATCTTCTGTTTGTCTTTCTACCCCTGGCACTACAGAAAAATAAGCTCAACGCTCTCTTCCATTACGTTACAACAGATTCACAATTCGCATTGACATGACTGTCCTCATTTTACACATACCTTCTTTTTCAGCCCATTTCTGAAAATGAAAAAGTGTTTTTTGAAGGGAGGGAATTAATGAGCAAATATAACTTAGTCAAAGCTGATTTACATTTTCAGCCTCTTGGTAAGCTGAAGCCATCCACACAACACAAGGACTACCTGTATTTAGTAAGACAACATGCAGCAGTTATACATTTATTCCATCCTGTATCTGGTAAAGGAGTTACTTGATTGTCTTTTTCAGATGCATACAGCAATCCATTATTGTGGGGTGATAGTAAATGTAGTATGTGTGGCTAATTGAGGCATTGTGCCCACGCATTGTGACCTCAGATGTTGGAAATCAGTCATTTGTATGTGCAAAGTTGCGCGTTGCCCTGAAGGGTTTTCACATAGCTAGCAGTAAAACTAGCATGCCTCCCCCCTGAAGACAAACTGAAAGAAATGCCTGTGGTGGGGTGCTATTGCTTTTAGATAGTCCATGGTGCCCTTCTCCAGAAGCACTGAAATCTCCTGCTTTACAGCCAAAGACCCTTTACATTAGTCATCCAGACCCCATTGACCTTGGGGGACCAGCATCTGAAATGAGGGCAGTAGCGTGTCTTGGCTGATGAAGGTCAGAAGCATCAGGATGGCTGCAGCATATTGACCACCCAAGGAGTCTCAGAAATGTAAGTATTTTCAGAAGTTGTAGTAGAAATGTAAGTATTTTCAGTAGTTGTAGTAATTGATTCACAATTATGATGCTCATGTTCTATGTTGCATTTAATGAACTATTAACTGTAGTAACGTGTTATGCTGACGTTATTGTCATGGAACTTTCATGCAAGCTAGTTATTTGTCAAGCTGAGGTATCCGATAATCAGCACTTTTTCGGAGAAATCAGTGTGAAGTCAATTTGCTTGATAGCGCTTGACTGGTTTTTTACTGCTAGACCGGTTTGATTGTGTGATTTCACGTGATTACTATCTGACTCATCTTGTTTTTCTTTACACACAGAGTCGCCAGAGGAGACTCGGTGTCTCATAAAATATCAGAGCGAACATGAAGAAAGTTTATGAAGCCCAAAATAGTGGCAAAGTAACCGTGGGAGTCAGTATTTGGTCATGCATTGTTCAACCATAACTGTCATGCTGCCAATGCAAGCTGCTGCTTGTGTGGCTTGGGTTCAAATAATCATGACAAAGAAATCCATTTGTGGATTTCTTTATTCCAAGTGCAAACATCTGTCAGTGCTGTGGAAGAAAGTGTTTAATCTTTCCTAGATCACATGCATTACATTAGATTTGACCCTTCCGGCTACACTCGGTATCAACCCCTTCCAAAAACAGAGGCATCATGAAACTAACCTTCTGTTCACACTTCTACCTTTTGTTCATGCTACAGAGGTGCCAAAGAGTCTCTGCAGCCAGGTTTGGCTCTATTGTTATTGTGATTTCATCACCTGATTGTTACTTCCTGAGTTCTGTTTCCCCCTCCTGTTCTCAATCAGTGTCCCCCACCTTCTCTATCTCACTGTGATTATCATTATCATCCGAATCTGCCACAATTCTGGACTTGAGGATTTGTTTTTTTCCACAGTACACAAAGCCAATGTATAGGTTGTGGGCTGCAGCTTGGGCACTGAACAGGCATTTATAAGAGCCATGTCCATGGCATGAGCCAGTATGAGCCACAATACCACACTTAAATGTTCTGTATATGTATACTTATTGGTCAGTATTCAATCAGCGAAACTTTACAAAACATCACATTGGCGTAGAACAACTTAACTATATTCTTGTCTGTTTTCTGATTTTCATTTTTTTTTAAATGCCTGTGTTGTGCTCTGAATACTAAATGTTTGCACTGTTGGTTGTGATGCAGACAATTTGTGAAAGAGGTGGGTTTGGGGGGGAAAGGTGACCAGACTTCCAAGAAGTGGGAGAACTTGAAACAGAAATACAAGGTACGCAATGCACAGTTAAACATACGTTTCAACTGAAGGATGCATATATCCACAGGACAGTTTGTTTGTGTTTTTGTTTCAGGAATTGAGGACCCCAAAAACAGGCTCCCCAACTGACATGGGTGAGGTAACCCTCGCTGTCTTGCAATTTTCTGAAGAGGTGCATGAGGTTCTTGGTTCAAGGCCAGCACTGGACCCTCCTGTGGTGGTGGCGTCCTTTCAGCCAGGAGCCGAAGGCACTGTCACAGTGCTCATGGTGAGGCCAATAAAATATTTACCTTGTATTTCAGTACTTCCATTAATTCCATTAACATCAGATTCACAAATATTCTCTTTAATTGTCATGAGGAGATATGTCCCTCAAAATGTCTGAAACTGATTTGCCTTGTTTCTTTATGATATTGTGAAGCCATCCACCTCTGACAGCTTCACGTCCGAGCCCAGCTCCCAAGCAGCCAGCACTCCAGAGACCAGCACCCAAGCAACTGGCACCAGAAAGTGGAGGTCTAGCCCATCCTGGAGTTCCTGGCTGAGGAGGTGCTCAAGGAACAAAAACGGCATGAGGAAACTGAGGCAAAGATACAGAGGTTTTTAGACCTCTTTGAAAGAATGGTGGAAAAAATGTAATTGAAGTTTTGAGTGTTTTTTTTGTTTGGCTGTCATGGGTTACATGTCAGTGTTTTAAAATGTATACATTTATATTCGTAACCTGTTATATTTAATAAAAATGTTTTTTTTTGTACATTCTACATTCTTTTCCCTGTGGACGCAGCCACGTAGCGGCAGAGGATGGTGACACAAACGGTAACCGAGGTAGTGACAAGGGATGATGACGCAACGGTAACTAAGGGGTGTCCCATTTCTTAGGGGAACATTCCTTACCCCTAGCCCTTTCAGATCGGTATCGAGGGGCAAGATAAAGACATAGATTAAGGGGTAGGGGAAGATGAAAGGGTACACTGTTAACCCGAAAGTTCTTTCTATGCAAACATGTTAAGTTAATACCACTTATAGAAATTTGTTTTATTGCATAACTTAAACAGTATGAGAATATGTGGTTGGGAGAGTCATTGAGTGTACTAATTTTTGTACGTTTTGGATTTGCGTTTTCTACTTTGTCAAACGTCGAATAAAATACATAAGATGTGCTGCATTGTGTGGTCATTGGCAACTAAGAATTCAATTGGAATTTTCTTGTCCCAATAAATTTAATACATTCATATTATTAATAAAACTGGGATTTCAAGTGTATTCAACTTAAAAAAATCTGTTTTGCCTGTAGACTTCACAATTATTTTTGATTGTTGATTACTTAAACCAATTAGGTATACATAGCTTAAAACTTAATTCTGACTATTGATCATTTATAGGTGACTAAACTTAAAATGATTTTCTCTATTGTCAGTTACTTAAACTATTTGAGGCACTCACTTGATGCAAACAGTTTAAGTACTATCAACTAACAACCGGGTTTACAGTGTCTGGGCAGTGTCTGACATAAAACCGGGACCAGAAGGGAAAAGGAGTTCCCAATGCCTTCCATCTGACCTGCTATATCATAGCTCTTGGTAAGTAGGTCATCTTGATCTAGACCATACTGGTCAGCATGCTTTATGTCAACCAAAGCCCTACAGCTACTTGGCAGGTAAAGGAAAGCTTTGTACCCAGTCAGTACCTCTGAAGTCCACTGATATATGGCACAGAAGGTAAAGCCTTAAATACAGGTTTTTGCGGGGCATGTTTTCCAGTCTAGTTTTAGGATGAATCATAACGCTGAGACTGCACTGGTTAAAGTTACTAACGACCTCCTTATTGTGTCCAATTGCGTCAACTCTTGTCTTGTTATTTCTTAGTGCTGTTTCTGATACAGTTGACCACCAGATCTTACTGAGGAGAAAAATCTGGAATCACAGGCACTACTTGGTTCCAGTTACCAAAGTCAGTCAAATTAATCTATGCCTGGTACATTTCTATTCACTTTATATATGCTCGCTCTATTAGGATATTAAGGCCTGACTGACCCAGAACTCCATTTTCCTGGATTCTGAAAAAAATGAGTGCTCATAGTTCCAAAACATTAGGTGTTTTGGAACTATGAGCACTCATTTTTTCTAACTTCTAAATGTGATGTCATAGCACTACAAAATAGTTTTACTACTGCTCCTGGCACCGCCGTAAAACCTAGGTAAGAAACATTCATTTAGCCATTTAGTTCTCACTCAAACCATATCTCAAGGACTACCTACTTTCACCTCTGCAATATTGCTAAAATTAGGCATTTATTCCCATTCCGTGTAGCAGAAGAGCTACTCCATGCCTTTGTTGCTTTCAGGCTGGCTACTCCAACTCTCCACTGGCTGGATGCTCTAACAGGTCACTGAGAACTTTGCAGCTCATTCAGAACAAAGCAGCTCATGTCCTGACAAAAACTAGAAAGAGAGATCATGTATCTCCCATTCTGGCCTCTTTGCACTGGCTTCCTATACCATTCAGAATTCAGATCAAAATCCCTCTATAAAGCTTTTCATGGTCTGGCACGCTCCTATAAGCTGATAAGACTGCACTATCCCACTAGGACACTCCATTCTTTAAATGCAGGCCTCCTTGTGATTCCAAGAATCTTTAAGTCTAGATTTTGAGCCAGAGACTTCAGCTACCAAGGCCCTCTCCTGTGGAACCATCTACCAGTCTCAGCCCAGGGGGCAGAAACCCTCTCTACCTTCAAGAGTATGCTAAAAACCCTCCTTTTAGACAAAGCCTACAAGTAGATCTTAAATCTTAGATGCTGTAGTTTGAGACTGCCATGGCTCCCCCAGATACATTGAGCTCTATCTTCTGCTTTCTCTTTGTGGGTGTGGATCAGGCACATGTTCCCTCTGTCTCTCCTCATCTATCCTCCATCTCCTTCCTCCTCTATATTCTTACTCCCTGATTGTACAGGACTAACATTTTGGACCATGGATCCCATGTCCTGGGGTTTTTGTGCTTTCTCCTCTTCCCGACCCCATAGATGCTGAGTTGAATCCAAGTCTGTCCCTCACCATGCCTCTTCCTGCTGCTTTCTCATATGAACTCATCTTACCTCCAAACCAAAATCTAAATTGCTAGCTATGAATCTATCTATCTCTGTATACTGTTTGTCTCTCGACCAGAGGTTTCTCCATATTTTTTTCAGGATTTTTCTTGGGAGTCGTTCCTCAGCCTTTGTGAGAGTCTACAGGCTGGGGGTGTTCATTATGACACTTCTCTGTATATATTGTTGCTCACTTTGTAAAGTGCCTTGAGATAATGTCTGTTATAAAGTGCCACTCAAAATGAATGAGGTTTAGTTGGGTTGAGTGTCAAGTATCTTTCGCCTTGGTAAGAAATTGCTGTTAAACAAACTCATCATACGCTCATTGTGGTAACTCAGGCTAATTTACTAGACTTACACACAGTGCAACTCAATATTCTCTACTCTTATATCTTTCTGGGTACCGATTGCCTCTTGTCAATTTTTTTTTTTCCTTACTCCACAATCTCCAGTTATTTGTTTCATTACAGCGATCCTTAATCACTGAGTTCTAAAAAGTTGATTGATCCACGCGAAGATGGATATATGTAAGTAAGTAAGTAACTGAATAAATAAATAAATGAATGATGAATGAAATGAATTGTTTTTAACATCCTTTGAAAAACAAATATAATATTAGCATCTGGACAACATTGATATGGTAAAAATTCAATGGAGTAAATAATTAATTGAATAAACAAGCAATTTCCAGCAAAACCACATTATGGACACCACACACTCTCCCTAGTACACCAAAAAACAGCTCATGCACACTGGAGATCAATACCAATAGGCCCCCATGGAGGAAAAGCAAAAACAGCACACCACAAAGAGAGATCGATTGTCCCCCAGGAGCTTCTGAAACCTCTTTCCTGTTTTATATGTCTTCCTGCACAACTTTTCTGCCATACAAATGCAAGCAAATGGAACTGGCTGGATGGAGTGAGGGAAAGTAGACCTGACTGCTCATCCAGTCAATCTTTGCATCAAATTAACCATCACATTGTTGGATTCTCATCCTTGCCTTAGGATTTAACGGTTGAGTGGGTCAAGGCTGGACACTGTGTCAGTGCCTTTTTATAATTTATGTTAGTGACAGTAAACTGAAACTAGTACATACGTTAAGATTGACTAAATTAATTGTTAATCCATTCATTAGTTTTAGTTATTAGTTGTGTGATACCAACAAGGGGACCAACTGTCACTGCATTTTACTCATTTATACAAGGTAACACGGGAACATCCAATGCCGTTTATGTGTAACTGGTTTTATCTCAAACCCTTCAAACGACAGGAGTCAATGCCCAGACATAGGCTATGTCTTGTCTTCCCCTACCCCTTAATCTACGTCTTTGTCTTGCCCGTCGATAGTGAATTGAGAGGGCTAGGGGTGAGATGGTCCCCCTACAAAATGGGACACCCCTCCTTTATATAGAAAATGCATTGCTCAGCTGTAGCAATGAATATAAAATATACATACAAAAAAACATTTTTTAAATATAACAGGTTACAGATATAAATGTATATGTCACTCAATCAAGAGCATTAACCCTAACAAGCACACCTGATGCAGCCATACATTGGTCTGCTACCAATACTGTCTGGTCACAAGCTTATTAAGAGACAGCATATTGTATTGTGAATTATACAGAGCTGTATACCCCAACTTCCGCTGGAGCCATGAACGACATGTTACAGCTGTGAAGCAGTCGCTGCAGCTAATCGCTGCCATTATAATAAAAGAGTTTCTGGCTGCGCTAACACACCTGGTTGAGACTGATGCTTATCAGAGGACAATGCTAAAACACATTGCAGTTGTAATGCGTCGCTGGTGCTTCCAGTGGAATTACATTATATGAATAATGGAATTCATAGAGTAACATTTGTGTTACCAATGTGGCACACACTTTATACAGTTTAATACCGTCAAGCTGAGAGGCAACCTTGTCACCTATCACAGCAGTTGTGCATAATTCAATTAATTAATTGATTCCTACGAATACAGAGAGTAGTATATTTATGGGTATAACTTTAATTAACATGTAAATGAAAAGAGTGTGCAAAAGGGAGATGAGCAGGAAGGAATTTGTTCTCAACAAAATCAAACTAGACCTATGCATTCATCACCGAATGGATATATCCCCGAACACCCCGAGGCATGATTGAACAATCCATGTTGCTTCATTTGCAAGTATGACATCAATCAACCTGGAGACATAAGCACATATATAATTTTTCAACTATAGCACTGCCCCTTGTGGCCAAACAAACAATCCGAAATGTGTGAGTCAGTCAAATCAGTTCTTCCTCTATGAGTGATGAATCTGTCTGCCAAATATCAAAATTCAAATCCAAATGGTGTTCAAGTTATCGAACACGAAAAACATGCGACGGTGGCAGCAGTCGGGACAAAACCATAATATCACCAACACTTCACGTTCGGGGATATAATTACACCAACAGAGATATGTATTCCTCCATGCAGTTTTCATGTTTCAATGTCATGGACACATTCACCATCACTACAAGAGTAAACCTCACGACAATCTCAGATACGTTTTTTACATTTAATTGAGGCAAAATGATTTCCCTTTCAAAACCGTAATCTTTTCAGTGTTATCCTTCTTACCAACCTGGATCACTTCTCTGCCACAAGTATCACTTGGAGGATTGACTATGTCAAATGTCTATGTCACCTCTGACTAGAGGAATACAGCCAACACTTCCATGATGTATGATGTATGCAGAGTTGTACCCCTCTCTCATTCCCCCCGTCACATTCCCTGCCGGAATGCACCTCATAGGGTGGAAATTAGTCTACTGGTTAGCATATAGCCTAATCTCATCTGATGGCACCTGAACTAATCTGTCTCCATGTCTCACTTGTGGATGTAATAATACATCTATGGTCTCACTGCGCTCCTCTGTCTGTCAGAAGTGCAACAGATCATTGGCAAGTGTACAGATTGTATGTATGTCTTTGTAGTTTTCATGCCCCAGTTTTTGGCTACAGCCCAATCTTTTCATATCATCACATGTTCGTGGTAATATTGAGGCACTCCACTGTAATACAGAGGCATTTTTATTATTATTGTGATGTTATATACTACAGATAATGATACTGGTATATCTTACAATATATATAGCCCACATCGAATGCAATGGATATATCCCAAAATGCCCCAAGGCATGATTGAACAATCCATGTTGATTCATTTGCATCAAGTTTGACTCGGCCAAATAGTTCTGGAGATATAAGCACAAATGTAATTTTTCAAGCAAAATACTGCCCCTTGTGGCCAACCTGCGATTAGAAATGCGTGAAAATCAAATCAGTTCTTTCCCTATGAGTGATGAATCTCTCTGCCAAATATCAAAATTCAAAACCAAATGGTGCTTGAGTTACCATGTTAACACGAAAAGCATGCTGCTTTCTATCCAAAACCATAATATCCCGGTACTTCACGTTTAGGGATATAATAATAAGACATAATGTATTAAAACTATGTAACTCCATCAAATTATCAGTGACATTTTTGTGCCATTGCGGTAGGAACAGTAGGCTACATACAGGTTTTTTACAGCTTTTTTTTAATTGCATAATTTAGTGACAGTTATAGCCTGAGGGTTAAGAAGTCAGCTTGTAAGTGGAGGTGTTCATTCCATAAATCACGGTGGGTAGAATGGAGGAAGAAGGAACTTGCCCCTTTTTTACTACCATCCCGAGGTTCCCTTGAAATAGGCCCTTAACATGACCTGCTCCACTGGGGCAGCTTGTAGCCTGGGCGGTTTCCAGGAGTGGATCTATGTGACTGTTTGTTCCTGCTAAAAACAGGAACAAATGCATGTACTTATGATGTGATGCACTTTCATTACCTTTACAAATGACCCTCATGGCTCTTAAAAAAAAGATTCATGAGAGAGTTTGTCTTTCTGAGGCAGGAGAATGGATATGAGCCACAGTCTCTTGTGTCAACATTGGACATTTCTTTAGCAATGTGCAAAGATACAGTTAGTAATTTAAGAAAATGTCATCCATTTTGTGCTGATGGACAAACAAGCTCTTGTATGCTCCTGGATGGTAGGATGAATCCATCTGTTCCTCACAACTGCATTGTATCAATTGTATCACTGTAAAAGTCCTTTCTATTAAAATATCATAGCCTTAATAATTAAAGGCTGGATATATTGCGATAAGCTGAAGTTGTTAAATGTATAGAAAATGTAATATTATCGGCTCTCTCATCCTCTCAAAGCATAGCACACCATCGCAGAAGATATCTAGGAATGACACTTTGAGCTGCTGGAATTTTTTGTCAAGTGACAGCAATAAATTGATAGAGGCCCTGACAACTTATTACAATGCATGTCATCGCATTGCCCCATTCACCAACATCACATTCCTTCAAGATGATCCTCCTTAGAGGATCATCTTTTTTCACCAAAAGCCAATTTTGCAATTATTTTTTATCATATCATATTTGGCCTTGAATAGTGTGGGTCCTTCTGACTTAGTGTCATTACAGACACTTGTTGTCTTCTAAGAACCACTCTTTGCAATAGCACTTGAATGTAGAGAAAGCAATAGCTGCTTTCCTACTTTGAAAGATTAATAACTGTCAGTCAGACAAGACTCAGCAGTCGTAGATGAATTTATTACCTAATGAGAGTTACTAATGAGACTCAGAAAATTGAAAGTCTCAAAGTGAAGAGAAAGATCATCTCTACCATTGATACAGTATTACATTACTCACTGATTGAGGAATAAAGCACACAACAAAAGGATACAAATGCAAAGCTAAAACAGATTCAGTATCATATTGAGGCATTCATTTTTGGTTGTACAAGTGGATTTGTCAGCCTTTTCCATTTTCGGGTGGAAGTGGGAGATTATACCGGGTAAAATTCACCATTTTCCATTTCTTAGTAGTACTGAGCTTCTGTGTTTAACCATATAAATGGGACCATGACCAGTCAGAGGCAATTCTCTGTTGACTCAAAGAATAGTGCAACTGTGACACTGCTTCCATCTCTCTCTGGTTGACTAACACAGGCTAAGCATTGTGATACAGATCTGGATACAGGTCAGTGCAGGTAGCATCCAACTGTTTTATTTTAAATCCCCCAGCCCTGCTCTGTTGGTGTGTTGTATTAAACTTGCCCTCACTTCTCTGTATGCCGTGTGTATTTTTGTATGTTTGTGGGTGGGAGTGTGGGAGTGTGCCTGTCCAGGCATGGGGAGGGTCATGTTTTCACTTCATGTGAACATTCATGTTTCGATGTCTCTGTGCACGTAAGTGTGTATGCCATTTCATTGTGATGAAGCCTTCACTCCCAAAGGGATAGTAGGATTGTCCAGATAAATCATCCTCAGCTGTGTAGCCACACCACACACCACACACAGGGGGAAAAAAAAGAAAGGGAAGTAGAGAAAAAAGAGATACAAAAACCAAGCTACTAAAACATAAACAAGTAAACAAGTGAATAAAAAACAACAACAAAAAAAAACGGGATGAAAGGGACCGAGAAATTTTAAGTGCAATGTATGATCAGCACTTCCTATGTGTTGCTGAGCTCTCAGACAGGGATATCTATACTAGGCTCAGAGTGCAAGCAGAGGGAACAAGAAATGAGGAGATGGGCAGACAGCTGCAAGCCGTATTGTTGAAGCCTCGGGTAAAAGAAGACAGTCCCCACGATGCCTTGAACATGTAATCAAGCCAACCAAAGCCAGATGACTCCTTGCTCTACTACCCCCTCTTTTTCCATCTCCAGCTGTCTCTCAGTAAAACCTGTTAATGCACACACAGTGGGTCTATGTACACATCGACTCATGTATGTGGAAAGCCTTGGCATGCTCACCTGAAGGATTATATCCCCATATAGGATAGTGCTACCTGGTGTCCATGTCCCAGTGTGGCTGGAATAAGGACATGGTACGCCAGATGTTAGCTAAGTCTTTAATGCTGAACCCGTCATCCTGAGCAGGGCTGCTGATTAGAGTTCAGCAATGCCTCCTGTCCTCATGTAATAATGCACTGACCCCTTTGCCCGGACACCCCGGTCTGGCCTGCTCTGACCAACAGCAGATGGCTGAGAGTGAAGTTCATTTCAGTGCACTTCCTATCACAATATCAGGGGGTTGTTTCACTGCACAGAAAGTTAAAATGAATCTAGTTCACTAGGGCTGCAAGAAGGAAAGAGTAAGAGCAGAGCATTCAATACAGAGCCAGTAGAGTTAAACAAGTCAGCTAAGTCTATTGATTTTGAGGCTTACCGGACGGTTGACTGGTACACAAGGTCTTCACGCCTTCTGTAGTCCTCCATGTGAGAGTAATTGGTATTAAACATAGCATCATAGGTGAAGATTTTCTGCTTGATAGTTCCTCCATCTGTGACCTGCAGTGCAAAAAGAGAGCATTAAGAAGATGATTTCTCTGATGATAGATAGAAGAAGACTTCTTATTTTGCCCCTGCAGCTCCACCTATGCATAAACTGTTGACCCATGGCCTGGAACGTGGATGGCATGACCGCCTGGTTACCCCATTGATTACTTTTGCAGCTTTGATAAGTCCATTCCTCATAATGTCTAAAATGTAAGGGACTGAAAACCTGCTGACATGATAGCATCAGCAAGACAGTCTCTTAAGCAGCTGCCAGGATGTGTTTGTGCACATGGTTAAGTCTTAATGAAGACTGACACAGTGCAGTGTTATGTATGTGTCAAGCAGTCTGCTTTTTGCAACAGTAATGACTTGTGAAGAGGTACTGCAGAGGTAGGTGGATAAGATATTCAAAACACTGGTCATATCTTTTTTCTTGATTCGCATGGTAGCTGATGGAGTAGTTCTTCCCTTTGTAATATTCGCAGGAGTGTTAAAGTCACTTAGCATTTGAATGACTGTGATTTCTCCTCTCCTCAGAAGCCACAGACAGCCATAAAGGAAAAAAGGTGACAGGATTTTAATGGAGCCACTAATGCTGCTTTGAAGACGGAAATTGTTGGTGGGCTAGAGATCCTTCTTATGTCTGTCACTATCATTCAGATCCAATCCAATCCCTTCAGCAAGGTAAACAATGTCAAAGTATTTCATGATATGTCTCTATAATATATAATGTACACATGGTTCAATGAAGAGACAATGCTAAATTGTATTTTGTGAGCAAACAATTGATCCTTGTGAATGCGATGTAACTCACTTAACCCCTTGCCTCTGAAGAAAATACAATGCCTCTTGTACAATGCTCCTGCTGCTAAGTAGTACAGTGCACGGAGAGTTACAACTGAGCAACCAAAAGCAGGGACATGGAAAAAATTTACCTGTGTCATCTATAATGAATAAGAATCAAACATTTGGATATTTTCACAGATTTCAAATATTTGTTTTAATGTGTGATTTAAAATGTGTGATTTTTCTTTGTGGAGTATTGTAGCCATTTCTGTGTTTTTGAAGCCACTATGCATAGCCAGTATGCAAATGCACAATATGTCACTGCAATGCAATCCATAGATTTATTTGGCCGATCATCCAAATTCTTGTCTCTTTCCTCATTATCAGTTACTTATCCAGGTCTGGATCACAGAGGCAGCAGTCTGAAAAGAGGTCAGCATGTTTCCATCTACCTGGGGAGGCATCTGGAACACATCCTGGTCAGCTGCCCAAACCAACTAAGCTGGCTCATCACAATTTGGAAAGCCCCTGTGAGCCCCTCCAAGATAGCTGAACTCTTCACCTTATCTCTAACCCCCATATTCCACTGGATACGTGAGTGCCACCTTACAGCTGTGATGTGGTAAATGCCAACTTATTTTCCATTTAAAATCAATGAGAGCTCTCCCACTGAGAGCGGCTCAGCTACCTCTGTGATGTGTCCAGCCGCAGCTTGCTTCTCCAGAGCGTGCTGGGAAGGGTAGCAAGTCTATATGTTGCGGGTAAGCTCAACCGAATCGGATCGCACCAGAGAGAAAGGTGTCATTTTGGCATCTGAATAAACTTCTGTCAAACTTCAAAATAAACCAATGCAAAGCTCCTAAAAATTAGAGTGATCAGATGTTCCAGTTAAAACTGTCCTCAAAAATGTCCCCGATTTGTATGGAAAAGAAAAAAAAGTTTGGGTCGGGTCAGATCCGAGGCAGTAGCAGCCTCTCCCTTAACCGAAACCACAGGATTGAGCGTTCTCATGATATTGCGTGAAACATGCAAACATGGGACCTTTTACATAACTGTATTGCTGCTGTGCTGTAGCACGCAGCTATAAAGTATCCAGTGGAATATCGGGGTAAAGCTGAGACTAGCCACACTGCAGAGAAAACTCATTTCAGCCACTTGCATTCACAGTCTTGTTTTTTCATTTATAACCCATAGCTCATGACCATAGGCAAAGTTTGTGAAGAAGACAAACTGCTAAATTGCCTTGTGCGCCACCGTTCCAATTTGAGGTCAAGAAGCTCTCCATCCATACCATAAACAGCACAGATCCTGTGCCATTTCCCTTCATGAGACAAGACATTCGTAAAATATTTGCATAAGCACTAACAATCAGGACATGTTTCCCAGCTGAAGATGCAGGGGAACAACCCTCTGTCCAGGCCTTGGAGCTTAGTTTATTACTTCCACCTAACAGCAGTGCCATAATGTCCCTGCCGTAGGTTTCAGTTTTCTTATTTCAGTGTAGGTCCCACAGTCATGCTGCATAATTCTCTGCTACAACACAAAGTGGAATAAAGAATTTCTGGGAGGTCTGTGGTGAAGTTGTCTTCAAGGTGGTTTGTAACTGTGACTGATGAGTTGTAATGGAGTTGAGCAGTTTAGATAGTTGTACTTTCTGACATCCTCAATTATGCGCTCAATGATTTGGTCCATGTTTACTCATAAGTGAAAATTTAAAAATGGTAGTCTAGCAGAAGGGGCAAACGAGTAAACCCAAGCTCCTGAAATGATGCTGCACAGCAGAAAAATCACAGTGCTTAAAACTAAAAAACAGAAAATTTGAGAGGCACCCATAAGCTACGTGGAGGGACTTGACACTGGAGCTTACAGGTACGGCACGAATGTAGACATGGAAGCATTTACCATGCTTACGCTGACACCACATGAATATATAGGTTCATTCAATCTATTCAAGGATTCATTCCATACATTTAAGAGTTTATTCAATATATTCGAAGTTCAATCCAAATATTCAAGGGTTCATATGTGTTCACATGTTCAAATTTATAGAGATTCAATCTGTATATGCAAGGATTGATTTATGTGGTGAAGAAATTTTTTGGTATACTTGTCGAAGATCTGTCTACTCATTTGATGATATCACCAGGAGATGGGACACTGGGCAATGATGCAGCTTTGTTTTAGGCATCAGCCCATCAACAGGGGGAAGCAACAAAAATAGTAATAGTAACAGCATCACCTGTGCCCTGACAGATTAGTTAAAGTTAAGAAAAATCACACAACTTCAAAAGTTCTCTTCATGTCACTTACCTATATAATGCTCTATATCACTTTATCTGCCTCTCTTCTTAACGTTTTTTTTCTTTTCTTTTTTTTGCGTATTTTACAATTTGAAAGTTATTGATTTGAAACGTGCTTGTCTTCATCAGTCCTATAATACTTCACACTTAGTAATTATCTCTGTATTTGTGTGTGTGTGTGTGTTTGTGTGTGGTGTATATATACATATACCACACAGCACACATACGCACACACTGTACAACACACACACAAACAAAAAGACAGAAATCATTGTGACAGCACTGCACTGCAGCTGCATTTTTGTAGCAGGACCAGTGTCTTGCCATAATGACATGCACATATGTTGCAAATAAATGGAGGCCTTGGTCTGAAGTGGCCAGCAATGTGTTCAGTCATCAGGCAGCAGTTGCTACGACTGACTGTGTGTGACTTTGTGACTCCACACATGCAGCTTTCATTGAATTTTGAAATTGTGTTTATAGTCATGATTAAGGTTTGGACACACCATCGGCGGGTGCTGATAAGCATCTGCAGCAAGCAACTGGGTGGTGTGTGAGCCGACGTGTCGAGGGTTTTCGGCGAATTCAACAATGTTGAATCAGCATCATGACAGGCTGCCATTGAAATGAACTGCTCTGATTGGTTGTTTGGCTAGCAAATCAGTGCAAATCACCACACTACAAAGACTCCATGGTCACAATGCAGACACACATACAGGCATCAGCACTAGTGGCTCTGAGTTATTAATTAATCCACGTCATCACTGCTTTTGGATCTATTTCTGCAACGTAGCTAGAAAATGAGGACTTTAAGGTACTTCCTGATGCCTACAAGGTCTGGGATCACCATACACAGGACTTATCTCTTGTGTGTTTGTGAGCCAAACGGTATTAAATCTGATGTCCTTGCAGCATTGATGTTACTGCAATAGGTACATTTTCAATACATCAGTACTGACTTAGAAGACCATGTTAGCTTTTGAAACCACTTCCAGTGGATAAAAAAGAACTACAAACCACAGGCAGCAATAGCTAACACAAATGAAAAGGACAGTTTTTCACAGACAAATAGTTACCACAAACCAAAAGATTGTGATGTTACAGCATCTAATTGCTGGGCAAAGTGCAGGTACTTCCCAATATTTTATTATTAGAAAATAGTTCAAATCAGAAGAATAGTCTTCCCAAATACTGATGAGTACTAAGCATCTCTTTTTCCAAAGGTTTTCAAAGATCGAAGTCAAAATCGAAGAAAGCTTATGTCTCCTCAGTCAGAACCCATTGTAGCTGGACTTGGAGTCACAACCCGAACAAAGGTGCACCACAAGCCCAAAAGTACTGAGATGAGTTGAATACATTTTCATATTGTCTCAGATTCTACAGTCCATCTGATCCAGTACGTATTACAACTGCTTCCATCCTACCCCTGAAAAATTATTGCAGATAATGCAAGCGTGAGCTTCTGGTCATCTGGAAGGTCTAAGGAGCAGAGGATATTTTTGCCTCTGACAGGTCTTCACTGTGGCACTGTGTCTTTATCCATTCCTACTTAATGATTTCACCTCTTAATTAAGACTGACCTATAAACCCCTCTGTAATAAATCTGAAAGAATCTGTGCATCATGGATGTCTCCCCATCCCTATAAGGGGATCTGTTTTTGGTGTAAACGACTGACTACAGAGGGAGCATAACAGTAAGAGCGGAGAGATTGGGAGGGGGAAAGAGAGCCAAACTGCCAAAACGGCTGTACAAGAGGGAGGGCAAGAGGGAGATGAATACTCTTTGATTGCAGAAAAGTACCACTGGGGAAGCAAAGCTTTGCTACAACTACTTTGTGGAATCCAGGCCACGCAACATATATGAGGCACAGAGGCATCAAACCACTCCAACACTTGGCCATCTGGAGATATGAAAAGACAAGCATGTGTGGTGGAGAGCTACCTCTGCATTCATGCAGATTGTGGATAATGGTTGAGAAAGAAGAGGTGACTAACAAACAACAGGTAGTTGACAATGGCCCTCTTCCTCTGCCATTTATAATGACAATAACTGTCCAGATTGAGTGGTTGGGGGGAAAAGGGTGGTCTGAATCCTTCCTGGCTGGCTAGCCAGACAAGCTGACTCTGTAATGATGCTGCCTGTTATTGGGTCAGATTAGGATTGGGTCGTAGGGGTTAACCAAAACCCTCCTCCCTTGGCTTGTCTGTGGACAGCCTATTTATAGGCTGCAGCTGCATCAGCACCCACTGGAGGAAATTCAGCTTACACACTGCAGGCCAACTGTGAGAGATTCAACCTGAATCCTGCTAGATAATTCCAGGCAGCAGTCAGGGAATCACTACACCACATCTTTATGTAGTATTTTTCAATCTGGTTAAGAAGAGAGATGAAATATGATATATGCATTCTAATCACCATGGCCATGGCAGTTTAATGTTTGATATGATATGGTCAAATAATGATATATTTCCTGGATTGCATTTTATATAAAATAATGGTTGCAGGAAACAATATGTATTTCACTTGCATTTATTTTTAATATGAATCTTAGAGTCCGAGACTTGCATGAGTTGAACAGGAGCATAGTTTCACACAATGTCTTAATGAGATTTAGTCCCATTTTGTTCCTCATTCAATGACTTAGACAAGCAGTAACAATAGAGATGATCACAGCATTGTAATGAACCCAGCTTGGCACGTTCCTTCATATCCATGCTAATTTTCCTAATATTATTATCTCAGAAAATGTCTTTCTGGAACAATCTATGACCATGGCCAACATTGTCTTACTTGTAAAATTGGAGTAATTTCTGCATGCAAGGATGAGATTAATGGAAAAACCAGTCAGACAATACTGTATATCTTAGTGCAGAGCAGGAGGCAGAAGATCCTTCATTCACATTGGAAATTACATTGTTTAAAATTGTAATGTTTATTTTGACCTGCATTGGACTGGTGTCTCCGGGCTGTACAGTATTCCCTGCCCTGTGTACGCTATGATAGGTTTCAGCACACCCTTGCAACATAAGTATGTAAGTATGTAAGATAATGGATGAATACTTATTTTTGTTCTTTGTTGTATATCTGTATGTATGTATGTATGTATATATGTATGTATGTATGTATGTATGTATTTATTTACTTTTAGATGTTTTGAGCTTTTAAAGGGGAGATATGTGGGATGCCTGCTTTAGTAACTAAGCTAAACAATGCCTTTACATTGTTATAATTATGATTCTAATACAGATAGCAACAACATACTGTATACATAATCTAAAATACTTTCCAATATGCAAAACTACTTTTACTGTACTTCATTAACCATCACTGTTCTTTCTGGAAATTAATGAATTACTGCCGCTCTCAGCTCTAGGCTCTAGGCTCTGCATTTACATGACATGTATATGCCATTGTCATAGACACAATCTCTGGCACAATAAATTCCTTTTGGATAAAAAAAATTCTTCTGATTCTGATTAATGCTATAATGATGTTTGGTAGTTTGAGAATTTTGTGGTCCTGTCACGGCCTATTTGATAGTAAATCTCAAGCATTTGCACATTACAGTTTCTAAACAGACATGCATAAACAGTACAAAACACCAATAATCACGGGAAAACTACAATACTCAGGAAATATTCAATGAGTTAACAGACATTAGGCAGTAAAGCACAGGCCCTTTCCATTCCATTAAATACAGAGGCACAAAAAGCTACCTACTGTATGAGTGTTTGAGCTACTGTAACGAAGCAACAGACGACTGCACACTGAGATATGCAGTTTGTAAGAGAGTGCTAAGGTACAACAATAATGCACCATGCCCCAGTGAGGTAGGAGATTAAATTTGCTGTCATAGCTTTTATGGAGTACAAAACATTATATACTGGGGACAATAGAGAAGAAAGTGTTGCAAAAGTGTTTCACATTAAAAAAAAGTGCAATAAACCAAATGAAATACAACACAGCAGGATAAAAGTGCATCATGTATTAACTTTATTAGTCTGCAGCACTTAAGAGCTGCCAAGTGTAACTAGGGGGAACACTGAGGTGTTACTGCAGTATGCCTGCTGACTGAGGAGGTCCGTAAGTAATAGCTATAGTATGTCTGTGGGTGCTGTGTAATCTCTATCTCAATTCAGCGAGCACATCTAGCTGCACCGATGGCCCTGCCTCTTAACCTGTGCGTTTCACAGCTCCGCATGCTGGGCTCCCCCACTGGCAGCTGAGTGACAAAGGACTTGGTTAAACAGATACCATGCTTCAAATGATAGGCTCCTCTCCTCCCTCTGTCTGTTGGGGAACCACAGCTAAATCAGGCTGGTGGCTAACTGATGGAGCAGAAATGTGATACTGTGTTTAGCTCATTACACAGTGCTAACTGAACATATATATATATATATATATATATATATATATATATATATATATATATATATATATATATATATATATATATATATATATATATATATATATATATGCACGCATATGCCCATGGTCCATATAGACCCATATTTCTGCTCTGCTGTCAGGCATTTTCACTCCCATATTACAGAGCACAAAGAGGTTGCAATTGGACACTCCTCAACCTTCCAGATTATATACAAGGATTAGAGCTGGGCTTCATGAAAACTTTGTCACCATTAACAGAAACAGACCAGCTGCGTTCAGCTGCACCCTGGAGGCAGTGGGGGTGAGGGTCACGCTCAGGCAGTGTATAAATTCAGTCAGTTAAGAGTTGTGCAAGCACGTTATCAAAAGCCATCTGAGACAAGGCCATCTCGAGCTGGTTATTACAGATGTCATTCTAAGGGAGACTGGTCTGTGCCCTAACAGTAAGGTGGTGATGAGATCAAAACAGGTCAGACTTGTTTGAGACTGCTGATCACAGTATATTGGTTGTTATATAGGTGCTATAAATAGTAAGTAAGGCAGCTTTGGCTGAGCTTCATTTTAGACAGTGAAGAAAAAGAGAGAGAAGGCTATTTTTTTTGAATAAAAAATTAGGTATGAAAATGGCATGCGTGACTGAGGTCTTCTCCATTTACTTCTACATCTACCTCTCCAATTATCATTGAGGCACCCTAAAGCAAAGTGCTTATTCCTGCTGATAATATGACCGTTCAAAACTGTGACTGTCCTGGACAGTGCTTAAGAAAAACTCAGATATTGTTTGCTATTATTTTGCCAAAAGCATGGGTTTTTTAGAGTAAGATTGTTGCTCATAGTTATAGGCAGGTGTAAAACATAGCATAGGAACAACATAAAATAGAGGAAAGGGCACATTTATGCTCTCTGTTTATGCTTACAAACCTGGACTGAGTAGGGCATAAATTCTCCCACATGTACTTTGAACTGGTCTGGTAGTTGAGAAATGTATCCACTGGAAGGCAGCACTGAGTTCAGAGTTCACTGCCGGGTTCAAGATTGAATTTGCTCATGAAAAAACATGGTTCCAATGGAAGAAGCTATGATTATGAACATCCTCCGAAAGTGATCCAAAGGAAGGCAGCGCAGGAGTGGATTGAGGACCAAATTACAAATGACATCCCTTACGAAAATTAATCATGGTATTGCATGGATGAAATAAACATGGTTTATCATAGTCTCCCCTTTTATATTTTTTGGCTAACCAGGAAAACCATGACAAAAGCGGTTACATGGTTTCAGAACCATAGTAGAAACAGCTACAATAGTACCACAGCCAGTGGCAGCTGCCCAATAGAGGGCGGTAGGGACCACCACTCACCACTCCCCAAAACAAAAAGAAAATCTGAAATCTGAAAAAATACTTTGAAATGTATGTATATCTTACTTTCGATGAGAGAGATAAATATTGTATAGTTGGTGAGTTAAGTTCATCTATATTGTTTTAAGGTACTGAGTGGTGACATATTTCCTCCCGGTGGCACATGAATATTTACTCATAGAATCACTTTAAGTTGAATATGCACAGTTGCTTTTCTTCAATGCAAGAGACAGGAGCTTGTCGGGGCACTGATCTTCTGCGCCTAAAGCTGAATGCAGCTGGATTTGCATGCAACTGCCCATAACTACACTGCGGGATGACGTCACTGCCTTCTGTGACAAGGTTTGACAGAGCGAGTTGGTGTTTGAGTGGAGACAGTTTAAGTTGGACGTGGACAACAGAGGAACAAGCAAAACAGAGAAAGAGAAATTAAATAATTCAGTGAAGTCACTTTAAACAATCCCATTTGAGAGGAGGACATTTCAGGAGAAGCTTGGACCTGACCAGTCGGACATCACAACCAATCAACAGTCACCAATTACCACAGCATTAAGTGCTACACATAAACAATGACAGTACTATGGGCAGGATAATAGTACTTGTAATCACTGTGAGGTACCACAGTAAAACCATGGACACTGCATAAGAAACACAGGAAACTATAGTGAATTTTGAACATGGAACACGGAGCAAAAGCGCAGCACGCATGGAGCATATCTGGGTCTTAAGATGCTGTGTTGACAGAAAAGCATTAAACCATGTGCAAGTGATAAGGGTAGAAATTCAATAGCATATTGCATAACTTTGGCGATTAGTGACAAATTAGGTAATGCAATGACTTAAACCATTTATCAAAAGATTCAATCAAGGACAGGCAGGTAATGAGATGCAGCTCTGAGAGAAGAACATCACTGTGGGCACTTGTCCTTAATCTGTTTGATCAATGTGCATTGAGTGACTCGTCGTTAATGCCGCCTGTGACGGTATCTTTGTTATACAACTGGTAGGCTAAGCAAATATTGTAGGGCAAAATGAACTTAAAGATGCCTTGATGAGAAAAAAAGAATGCAATAGAGTATATAGAGATAAATGTCATTAATTAAATATACATTTACTTAATTGTACACCCAAAGCCTAAAGCTTTTTTTCATTCATCTGTAATTGTATGAGTGTGATAACCCATCCATTATCGATTATCTCTCCTGCATTGTCCCAGACATTGGTGTGGGGTTGCATATGTCACACTTGGGGCAAAGGCATGTGATGGAGAGAAGCCAAATCTCCTGATTAATGATAATTTTTGTTTTAGCGATCTGATTGGTTTAACTTTAGCAGTAACCGCAAGAAATAGAAAAGCTACCTATCTGGAGTGCTCGGGAGCGGCAAGCCACAGCTGACCACTCCTGGGACATTGTTGAGCTGCTCTATTTGGGAGAGGTCTCCAGTTATTTAAATGGAAGATAATTGTGGTGATTACCGTGCCGCAGCTGTAAGGTCCCAAAAAAACAAACAATTTCAGCCACTATAAGGCTACTTCCGGAAACACTTTGTTCTGACTGCAGCTTTTCTCTGATCGGCATAGTGGAAGATTCCTCATAGGTGAATGAGGTTTTCCGCCCCACCCTCACCAGTTCTTGTTTACCCAGTTCAGCAACGCTGCTGCCAAGCTCTGCACACACTTTACTGTGGCTGCCCTGGAGCAAAGAGTAGAATTATTTGAGAATATGATCAATCAATAACGTGGCTGCATGTGTATCTCTCTCTCCTACTCTTACATACTTTAAGACATATACGGAGATGAGAGAGAGGGAGAGAGAGAGCTACAGACCAAGTGTTAGGTGATCCTTTCTCTTGTTTCTTTGGTGTGGGAGCAGGGGTGGGATGCCAGTTGGGGGCGGGCTTAGTTGTGATGTTCACGAACAAACCAAATCTTTTGAATGGCTCATTAAGATGAACCATGGTAATTGCTCATGTTGCTTGTTACCTACACATTCATACAAATGAGTACAACTGCACTTTGCACACTAATATTGTAATTGTAATGTATTCTAAAAAACTGTAACTCGCAGGAACTAAGCACAGGCTATGTGGCAGCATATAACTAGGTGGCTGGTTATTTGAATTATCACTATTAAATGTGTGGGGTTGACGGTAATTGTTCAGCAGAACTTGTGAGTGGTCATCGGTAATTCTAGTGTTTTGGTGCACCGCTGGTGTGTCCATGGAACGTTTGAGCACAGGTCACTGTGCGATGTGTGATATGAGTATGATATAAAACTGTGATGTCAATGCATTTTAAGATTAGTTTGAACACACAGGCGGGTTCAACTATTGTTCCAGAAAGTTCCTTTGAGATAGCTGCAGGGTCACTGACTAAATGCTTAGTTTGAAACCATTCTTTCTTTTTCCACATCCAAGAAACTGACTGTGGTTCCATAGTAGCACCACTTGATTGGTCAGAAGTATAAGCTAGACCGAATCATCACTGAGATACTAAGACTAACATCCACAGACCTGCAGTTAAAGTGATGTACACAGTAATGTAATGACATTCACTTGTGTGGTGGAAAAGAAACTGCTGGTCTCAACTGGTCTGCAAGATAATACAATACACTCTTAATAGACTCTGGAACAGAAATAGCACAGCCCAGAAACCAATACTGGAACTATTTTAGTGGAAAGGGGGCATAAGTGGAAGGCCAGTGGCAGGAACCTCTCCTTCATGTGTGAGAAAGCTGATGGACAGAAGCTTCCACCAATGGCCAAAAGGGAGAGCTCATGATAAGGAAGGAAATAGTTTTACTTTCATATGGCACAAAATAATGGAGATATTTATAGAAAGAATTGGGACCGCAGCAAAAACTATTCTGCATTAAAACCAACCTCAGACATAAATTAACCTCAGTAGAATAATTTACAACATAGCCTAAATACCAAAACTAAAAGCAAACAAGCCATCTCATAGGGCACCCACATGGGCGATTCCACACATGCTGTTACAGTGTCACACTGTATCATTAATATGGACCAATACATGTCATCTCTCCAGTCTCCTTACTAGCCACTAGCCAGCAACAGCTTATAATGGGCTCAATTTAGGGGATTGCCAAGGTTCCCAAGGTGTTGCCATTGCAGCATCTAATACACTTCCAAGATGTTGTTATTGATATGGAACAATGGCAGCTGTCTTTCAGGGCCCCTATCCAGCTATAAGCCCTAGGAAATTGCATGGGATGCCCATGCCGTTGCAGTATCTCTGAGTAGATGAATGTTCTCCACCCACTGTACAGTCAGTTGCCAGATCAGTGTACTTCTTCATCCTATCAAATGCAGCCACCAACCTCTCTTCCCACAAGACAATGATTTCCAACATAAGGACCAAATTGCTAGGAACGCAATATCACACTGTGGTTGCCCTAGGGGAAAGTTAACTGGCAGTCAAGGTCATCTGTCATATTAGACTCACTGCCAGAAAAGACCATGGCCTTGACTTACTGGCCTCAGCCTTACCCCGCCATCTTGACTGACAAACTGAATATGCTACTGAAATTGTGGACTGGACGATAGTTATATTACTGTGTAAACCATCTCTGTGTCAGCTCTGCCTTGGCCCCAAGAGAGGCTATGCTACAGGCTTGAGTTTTGGAAGACACAAAGTTGGGAACAAAGCTAAACCAAAACATAGATGCTGATTCAAAGAACTGAGGACTGAGAACTGAGGTGTCAGAGCCAATCGTCATGGAGGCAGGTGCTGTAGGATTGAAGGCACCAGAGCACCGGAGCACCGAGGGATTTGAGTCGGGGAGTGCATGCATTGCTACATGAACATAATCAAAACTGAAACTTAATTTGACTTTCTGGTCCCTGGAGTACAGATAGTTGCTAGTGGGTCCCATATTGGGGCACTGCTCACCCTCGTTCTGGTGCTAGTAAGAACACACAGGTGCGTGTGCGTGCCCCTCACTCAACCAGAGCACAACCAACAGCGTGCGACAGGGTCGTAAAGTAGGGGGGCGATTAGCCCACTGGCCCCCCGTTCTGGCACCAGCAGACACATGTCACATATACAGTAGATCAGATATTCTCAAAGTGTGGTGTGTGGGAGAAAAAAATGTGATGGCTGTTTGGATTGTTTCAGTTAGATCTTTCAACACATTAAATACGTGTAAATAAACATTTCCATTGTAAAGTGTAAAATCAAAAGTAGACATTTTAATAAACAGCAGGGTTTTTCCTGGCTCAAAATGAGGCGGAGGTGGTACCATACTGGGGGGTGGGGGGTATGTAGTATTTGCCCTACCATTATAATCCGGCAGCCGGAAAGTTTTGAAGTTCCACAGTGCTCTAGTGGAACCACTAGCACCACAGCATGCCATCCTACAGCACCCGCCTCCATGACCCACAACCAACAAATGCAGGTGGGATCTGGATTTTTTTCTGGAGGGATGTTTTATTTTTTATTTTTTCATCGCGATATCAATCGCTCTGGCTGGGGTCAACTGGAGGTGGCACAAAACTAGCTGGAGGCGACCGCCATACATGAAACTCCCTGTAACAAATAGAAAAACACTCCTAAAGTGCATACTTCCACAGAGGTAGCTCAGTTCCTACTCCCATTTTAAAATGAGAGTGCATGCAGTTCAGTCCTTACTTGTATTGAAGAGGATTTCAAGGCTGCATGCTGTTGCAACACAGCTAATGAAGCAGCAGATAGTCCCTCTTACCATTTAAAAATAAGAGTGCACTGTACGCTGATTGTGTATTGCCCATTCTTGCATATTATACCGCAGACCATCACCAAGAAAGAATCAGCTTGAGTCACGGTATACAGTGACCAACATACAGTGAAAATTTCAGAACAATTTGTTCACGCGTTAGCAAGTTGTTTTGCAAACCTACCAACAACCAACCCATTCACCCTCATTTAATTTTTCCATAACCGTGTAAAAACGGGGTTGTGTTGCTGCTAATTTTAAACACAGCTGAAAATCATACTTTTCCCCCATACATACAGGCTACTTTCTGCTCCTAAGTCATCTCTCTTGTTTGCTATAAATTTGTGCTTTCACATGTTGCATTATTTTAAAACATTTATTACAGTTCAATTTAATTAAAATATGAGTGCATTAATATGAATGTGATTATTTGATGTATGTTCTCATTTGAGCATGATTAAACATGCTGCCTTTTTAAGAGAGCTTAATGTGTAATTTAGAAGATGTGGGAAAATCTGTGCATCAACACGGTTGGGATATTGAACAGGGTGCATGGCCAAAAAAGTTTAGGAAACACTGCACTAGATCAAAAAAACGAGCTTGACAATGCCTCTGAACTGAGTGAGGACTAATTTTTCTCCTTTGGGAAGAGGGTGTTAAGTGCCCTGCTCCAGTCTGAAGTGATGGATTAGATGGATTCCAAGCCTCCTTGTTGCAAGTGTTTGACCATTTGGCTTTGGGGTTACTGCAGGCATCTCTTGAGACTGTCTTTTGGTTTCTGCATTTTACATTACTCTGCATATAAACTGCTGTGGGCTTCGTGAACATTGTGGGTGTGCAGCCTGCCTGGAAGGCTGATCATCCCCTCTTGCCAGTTGCAATAAAGAGATCATTAGTTATGTGGTGCTCAACCCGGCCATGATCCTTCCTTTTCTGATTTGTCTCTGCAAACTTGCACGTAGAGGCTGATCCTGCGGCAGGACCAGCCCAGTTAGGTTGTCACCTTGGACAACCCATAGGTGCATTGTTTCAGGGACTGCTGTTCTTTGTTATTTCTATTCCATTTTTTTTTCTTTATATGCATCCTGCTTGGTCTATCTTTCATCCTCGATCTTGGTTGATCATCAGGCTGCTTTGTTCCATTTGCAGTAAGTATTAAGGTCAATGTAATGTGCTACAAAGATAGATCTTGCCCCTTTAATCCTGGAGCATCTGTATGTGGTGGGGGAGTGACAGTGACATCTCCAATACAACAAGGATCTCTATTTTATCTTTACAATGATGCAACTTTATTTACCTCTTATGGTGGACTACAATATAAACTTATATCTTCTGATGTCTGTCCAGTGGGCTTCGACTCACAAGGGCAAATGGAAGATGGCAGATGGTCTTAGAAGACATCAGGGCTACTGTGGACATAACGACTCTCATATGTTTGCAGAACCCCCACGCCACACACACACACACACACACACACACACACACACACACACACACACACTCACATGTATGCATACGCACACAGGCACGCACTCAGACATGCACGCACACACACACACACACACACAAACACCTTTTTTATTCTTTATCCTCCAGATTACTGGAGCCACCATCTGTCTCTGTGCGTTGATGGAAATATGGGAGTGTTATTTAAGGCATAAATCAGAAGGCAGGGCCGTATGCAGTTTGAGGAAACGCAAAAATAGGTAGTTTTTGTTTTCTTTCTAATTTCATGAAGACAAGCACAAATATACTAAGATAAAGCATTTTCTGTATTTGTACTGTGAGAAAATGTATCACTCAAACAGTGTGACAGAAATCGGCTTCTGCATAGCAGACATTTAAAAAGTTAAAAAATCCCAGTGAGTGACTGATTTCACCAATAGAAACTGGATTCTTCATAGGAAATGGTAATGAATCCACAAATCAGCATGATGCTTTCCATGTTCAAAATCATTTCACATGGTCAGTTAGTTTCATATATACAAATCCCAAATCTTTCATCAAGTTGAGAATGTGCAAGAGCTTTCATGGCCACATTTGAACCAAATTTTCCCATGTTCCAAATATGTATTCGGGCTGGGTCGTATCATTTATCTGTCTGTACTGCATGCAGCATAGGAGTCATTTCATGCTTAAATACAAATTCCTAATCCTTAATGTGTCATGGGCGCTTTTTCCATTTTTAATAAGACATGGTTGAGTTAAATCGTGGCAGCAGACACTGGCTCATATTATTTACTCCTAATGCTTGTTTCCAGGGTGACTTTGTCTCTTCATTCAACTGCGCTAAGTACCTAGGAACAAAAATTCTAATTTAATATTAAATCCTTCTATTTTTCTCATTTACTCCACATAGCTAATCTCATGTTCCACTGCTTTATCTTTTTGTCTTGATGTGTCTACAGAACAGACAGGATTTGAAGGCAGCGTGATACCTTTATTGTGCTGAGATACTTAATTTGCAGCCTAACTTAAACACAACACTGGGGTGACATGATGCCTCTTTGCTTATCAAACATTAAAACACTGTTGATATTAGTGCAGTGTGGGTAGAAAACATCTTCCAAACATCTGCTGTGTTGCCCCCAATGGCTTGTGCTGATTTAGAATTTTTCAAACAGCAAATCTTTGATTAAACCAAAAAACATTCTGCTTTAGTATAAGACACCTTTTATCCCTCAAAGACTGATGTTTGGAAATAGGAGTTTTGCACTTCACAAATGCTGACCTGAGGATTCAAATCCATTGCTAATTGGAAACCCTGAGGGAGAGACAAAGGCAGAGAGTATGGTGAAATCCCTGAGCCACGTCTAAAAAATGTAATTTTTTGTAACAGTTGAAAGTTTAATTAGAACTGTCATTTACTTTATCAAAGCACATATGTTTACCTTGTGACTGCAAAACAACAGTGATGAAATAAAACCTCACCATAGCTGTGTTTATGCAACACAGCTGAAGCCTACAGTTGGAATGTCATTCGGATATCATAAACACATCTTGATACGTGACACAAAGACAGGCACATGGGAGCATAATAAATTCAATCTAAACATTCCCTAGTTGTTAACAATAGGCCAAAAGAGAGAGTGGCACAGGAAATGATTTATAACGTGTCTATTAGCATGAACAACACATGCCAGCCTCAACCCCCCGACACACACACACACAGACACAGACACACACACACACACACACACACACACACACACACACACACACACACAGAGGCCTATAATCAACCTCCCTCAAGACATTTGAATTAAGAGTTGTTGCTCATATCAAAATATTATTAGCGGTAATGATCATCATAAAATTATCCCCTTGTGTGTGTGTTGACACCAGCACCATTTACATTTAAGGGATGACAATGGTTGCTTTTTCCAAGCTGCACATTAGTTCCACATTTTCCCTGGTGTAAAGCAGTTACGGTCTGACTTTAACTTGCTCCAAGGTTGAAATATCAAACTGTCTTAAAAAATATGAATATCATTATTAAATTATTCAAACAGCAATTTATAGCATCTCTCTTCAGAACAAGAAAAGTTTACTTTCATCTGTTATTGTTAGTCAATCTGCTTGTGGGGTATCCATATAACATCATTTACAAATCATTTTGACAGTCTAGTGATTTCTTGCTGTCTCAGTCACAACAATGTGTTCCATTAAACATCCTGTGATACTGTCATGAACCGACACTTTAAATAAAAATGAATTGAACTGAAAAGTGTGTGACCCTATAATCAGTGCTAATCTGGATGATCATGGCTTCAGACATTCGCTCACATAATACGTGCTGGGGCTGATGCTTTGAATCAATCTTGCTGCCAAGACGTGGACACCACCCCCAACGTGAATCTCAGTGCAAGGTGTTTGAGGACTAATAGGACAAGACTGGCTGCCCATTCCATCTCTGTCCCTGGTCCATTCTTTACACAGCAAGCAGTATACCAGCCTAATGACCAGCACTTGGGAGGTATATGCTTAGCAGTCCTGTGCAGAGCTCTCCATAAGGTGAAGTACTTGTTACATACAATCCTATGCAAGGTCTTCTAGCCCTCTTCCGTGTCTATTTCAGTCCATTGTTCATCAAAATGGAATCAGTCTTAAGAGTCAACAAAATAGAACAGTTTCTAATTAGCAAATGGGGAGCAGGAGAAACAATGAAAGCATGTCAGAGCATAAATGTTTTGTTGCTACTAGCAAGGAAGCAAGGACTCAGTAATGTCTGTGCTAGTGAGACTGCAGCAATATAAAGTGTATTAAAGGGGATTTCAAGGCTGCATGATGAAGCAACGCTGACTAATGAAGCAGCAGATAATAACAACACCAGAAACTGTGAGCCAGGCAAAAGTGACGTTTGTGATGTCTGAAGTGAAGAATGTGACTCCTCTTCCTTTTCTTTCCCTTCTTCCATAAATCTCTCATTAGTTTGTTTCCTTGCACTGTGCACATTGCTTCAAGTCTGCTGGAAGCAAGAGCTGTCAAATTCCCATGTGCTGAAGCTAGTGTTTCCTCACTGAGGGAGGCCTTCAGAAAATATTTTAATGCATAGTGAAATCACCATCTGTGATTTCACTATGCACCCACCACCACCACCACCACTGTGGTGGTGCAGCACCAGCCATGGTGCTGCTTAGAGCACTATTCCCAATGAAGACATGTTTCTGCTGTGAAGGTCAATGTCAAATCTGTGACAGTGGTACTTGAAGTTCAACTTAAACCACTTGTGGCTAAAAGTTTCCATTGATTGTCAATTGGTGTAAAAATAAGAAATGAAAACTTCCTGAGCATCCTGGCTCTCCTGATGCCTGTAACACTTTATGTTGCCTCTGAATATGATTAGGTACTGAGTAGTTTCTTCATTTAAGTGAAAATATGTACCTTCAACTCATTGCAGCAATTACCACTTGTACCATATGGGCTTTGTCTTTCATAAAATTGTAATAAGAATTTTATTTTATTTTATTTTTTTTATTTTGCATTTTATTTTATTATACTACGATATGGCATCAACACGAGTTACTTCATCTCCTTTCCAATTCCGTGACTATGCAGGACTAACATATGGACCAGGGACTGTATGTCCCCAGAGTGTCTGTGCATTTTTTCCCTCCCAGATCCCATAGATGCTGAGCTCGATCCAGGACTCCGTCCCTCCACTCGGCTCTTCCCACTGCGGTTCCTCCAGCTTTCTACTCTGAACTGATTCAACTTCTGATTTGTTTATATTCTGAACTGGTAGCCATCAGTACTGTTTTGCTTGTGCCCGCATGTCTGTCCTGGGTGAGGATCCACTCCTCTGTCTCTCACCCTGAGGTTTCTTCCCTTTTTTTTCCCTGTCAGGGTATTTTCTTAGGAGTTGTTCCTTAGCCTTTGCGAGGATCTAAGGACAGGGGTTTTTCAGTATGTACACCTTGTTGGTGACTTTGTAAAGTGCCCCGAGATAACAGCTGTTATGAAATGGCACTTAAAACAAATAAAGTTGAGTTGAAAGTTGAGTTTATTCAACTAAGAAAATAGAATCGTCAATCCAAACCTCTTGATAAACTCTCTGTAGTTTTAATAGTTTCCTTCTGGCCTCATCCTGTAAGATCAATTTAAGTACCCAATATTTTGGGTGCAACCTTACAGGTCTATTATTAATAGTTCCTTGATGAAATGAGTTGTGTTTTAAACACACAGTCGAGCAACCACATTCAAAGGTGACGGGTTTCAGATTTCAGCTGCTGTGCAGCCCCTTCTGAAAAGGATTTGTTCTGGCTGCTGCTTCCCTCTGATTGGCTGATCAGTGGAGGATTCCTCATAGACAGACGAGGTTTCCCAACCTCGCCCCCGCTAGTTCCTGTTTACCTTTGCCGGCCTGCACTGCTGCTGAGTCCTGCACACACACACGCATGCGTGTCTTTTCTCCTTGGATATATCTTTATTGTTGCTGCACAAAGCAACACAAAGCAAAATTATTTGAGAATATGATTTATCAGTAATGTGGCCATGTGTCTGTGTGTCTGTGTGTGTCTCTCTCGGGCTGCTTGGGCTTACAAAGATGTTCTGAAATATGGGACAGCACAAATGTCACCTAAAGAAGTCAAGCTCAGACCTCCATCATCTGATTAGTACGATATCAATACTTTTAATATTATTGAGCAATTTCAGTGTGGTTTGAGAGCTATATATAACAAAGAATCTGCCTTGTCAAAGGTTCATAATGGTATTTTCTATTGACTCAGTTTCATTTGCCATTTTAGTTCTTCTATTCTGCCACGTTTGATACAGCTGATCATGACACCCTTTTAACCATTACATACTGTTCAAATTTGACATGTTTTGAAATTTGACAGCAGTAAAAGTACTGCTTTCTTTTATCCTGAAACTTGATGACATTTTTCCTGAGTGACCCAAAAAATACAAAAATTAAAACCTCATAATTTCATATATTTGCACAGGTGCTACACGATGTTGCACACTGAAGCTGTTTTAGGTCAAATTTGACTCTTATATGTTAATATAGATTTCAGACCTGCCAGTGTGTGTCAAATCAAGGGAAATTATGGTTTTAGAGAATGGGTTAGTATTGACAGAGTTCAGTGGGGAGCTCAACACGATCACGAGAACTGTCTGTGTTCCAACTACATTTGTCCTGGTTACTCCAGAAACAGACACCTACTTGTCTTTGACGAGGCATGGGAGAACCTCAAAACAGTGAAATAGCAAAACAGCATAGGGATGATCATATATGGTGCAAAGGGTTATCAATCAATCATCGGGTGCATTGGCACAGACCAGGATCTGCAGTTGCAAGCACAAGCACCTACAAAGTAACAAATTTCAGTCAATGATAAAGGTACCTGACTAACATCATGGCAGCAAAACGTAATGTGTGACATTCCCGTGATGTAACCCTCCAGGATGAAAAGGATAGTAATGTGGATGAAGATGTGTCAGAATAAGAAGACAACATGAAAGAAAATTCTGATTACAGAAAGACAGACAGACATTTATGTTGAAAAACTGGGCTATCTGTTGGTCTTCACTTTCAATGTTGTAGGTGGGATGGTGGAGGAAATTGTCATCTGAATAACTTAAGGACTATTTCGCATACATGTGATGTTTTGTCAACTTTTCAGCTCTTCCTCCCTCCATCCACTGACAAAATTGTTATTGTAATGACAAACTGATCTACATGCTTTCAAGATGCTTCTAATACAGGCTAGTGTGTACAGATAGTGAGATGCTGCACTATGTTTGTGGAACACTGAGATGGGAAGATCAATACTTTGAGCACCAATGTCTCAGGAAATGTCCCATACCCTCTATTTAATAACTGTAATTGTTAAAAAGTTATATTGTGAATTCCAACTATTCCAGAATGTTTGTTCAATTCAATAGAAGTTATAATAGTTATAATGATAATTTTGTTAGTTATTTCTTGAGAAAACAAAAAAGAAGAAAAGAAAACAAGAAAAAAAGCACTTTCCTTTCACTCCAAAACATTTATTATCAGTAACCATGCATTCATTCTTGAAAGATTTGTAGTTTAAAATTCAGTACACACACTTACTATGATGGAACTAGACCTACACATTAAGCACCAAATGCAATGGATATGGATATTTAATGCCCCGAGGCACGATTGAACAATCTGTGTTGCGTAATTTGCAACACAGATTGTAGTTTGACATTGATTGGCCAAATCGCACAAATGTAATTCTTCAACCAAAGTGCTGCCTCTTGTGGCCAAATGTACAATCCAAAATATGTGAAAGTTGAATTAGTGCTTCCTCCATGGGTGATGAATCTGTCTGTTAAATATCAATATTAAAATCCAAATGGTGTTTGAGTTAACACAAAAAACATGCGGCGGCAGCAGCGGTGGTCGGGCCAAAACCATAATATAGTGCTGGTATGGGTCAATTTTGATCCAGAGGTAGTTGAGATACCGCTTTTATCTTGTTTACATGCTTCTCCTCTTCTGTTTTTTGAAAACACATTACAATGCAGATAACACACATTTTTAACTACCAGATAGTACCTAGTGTTGACTTTTTTTTTCTTTTTGTTTTACTGTTAAAAATATGTCATACCGCTGGCTCTGAAGGTCTTTCAACAGAAAAAAAAGTGTAAAAAAAAAAATCCTCCTGAATCTGTCACCAATCTAAATACAGACAGATTAATCACTTATAGAGAAAGAACTGATTCGATTTTCACGCATTTTGGATTGTACGTTGGCCACAAGGGGCAGCACTTTGGTTGAAAAATTACTTTTGTGCTTGTATTTCCAGAACCATCAGGCCGATTGATGTCAAACTCCAAATGAAGCAAGACGGATTTGTCAATCATGCCTCGGGGTGTTCGGGGATATATCCATTGCCTTTGGTGCCATTATAGGTTGCAGCATGTGCATATTGGACAATTTCTGCCATGTCTTTATTGGGAATGTTGCACTTTCAAAACATGAAAGTATAATTCACCTTTTCCCTCAGGTGTTTGATTAGGTTGTACCTGAGGTGGTAGAAGCAGGACACTTCCTTGGCTCCTGGTCACTGAGGCAACCTCTATTCTTCCTGTAGCCAGCCATATAAGGGAGGAACAGAGGAAGCCCAGCAGTGCCTTCATTTCCTGAGCATCCTGAGATGGAACAAGCTGCAGACTGATCTCCTAGTCTCATTCTATAGGACCGTGATTCAGAGCATGTTAGTGCAAGCCACCCCTGTGTGGTACACTGGGTGTACAGTGGCTGACAGGAGTCTTCAGAGAAGTCTACAGAGGGTCACTAGAACTGCAGAGAAGGTGATCGACTGCCCACTCCCCCCCGGACTCAATTGCCAGCTCTAGGTGTCTCATGAAAGCCAAAACAGTCATATAAGATCACCTTCATCCCAACAATCACCTGTTCAACATGGTCCGAGTCTAAAACACACAGACTAAAAGACAGCTTCTTTCCATTCCATGGGTGATCAGAACTTTAAATGCATCTGGACAGTGATACCGCTCCTCATATGGTCACTTAGTGTGTGTGTGTGTGTGTGATGCTGTATGTTCATCTGTATGGTGCTGTTGCTCATGCTCTATTTGGGTCTGCCCCACTACCTGTAGTACTGCATTCATTAAAAATAGTTCCTGTGCATGCTCCTCTTACACAAATAATACAACTCTAATCATAATAATATAACTGTATTAGTGAAAAATATATCCTATACATACTCCTCTTCCCGATTGTTTTGTATACATTAAGGCCTTTAACCTTACAAAAAATCTTAGAGTAAATCGGTGAATACAGTACACACTTAAACCACCTTTTACAAGACAGCAACTACTGTACATCTTGTGTGTTTCTCTTCCTCACTACTCCCAGCTCCATCATAGGGAGTTTGTAACAAAGCATAAAGCAATCCTGTGACAGATTTATCTCTGTAATAAATTCAAACTTTTTTTTTTCATATCCCTGTCTTTTATGTGCCCATTTAAACGGTGTAATTGAACCAATAAACAACACATTTTAAATTCCTGATCTGCACGGGCAAGACGCATGTGAATCAAGTTGTCACTAGGCAATTTCAGATTGACACAATGCATTTATTTATGCATGTATTAAAATAAAAAGGTTTATTCATGCCTTGGTGTCAGACCACAAAAGATGCCCATTAATTCTAGTTCTGTGCAAAAATAATACTGAGGAAAAAAAATCACATTTAATTTCTTCACTGCACAAGAAGAACATCACATATTTGCTGCTTTATTGTAGCAGCACTAAAGCTATCTTAAAGTCTTGACATATTGTTTTTAGCCTTGTAGAAAACAAATCTGGAGCTCAGTACAGTCAACTACCAACAGATCTCTATTTGTCAGTGATTTACTGCTTGAGTGTACATGTCAGCACAACTATGTCAGGGCTAGGTCAGGAAATGTAGCTTTTAATTGAGAAAACTGCAGATCCCTGGCAAATGTCTTTCGTACACCTAACTTTGCCTGGGCCATGTTTCAACAAGGTACAACAACATATAATGTAATAGGAACAGCTAATCAGGCACACTGGACTCATCAGATGATCCTCTTTTCATTTAAATTACAGGCTCTCAAATTTCATGAGACTGCATAGCACCTACATAGAGACCTAGGCCACTAAAACTGCCTCACTGCTAAACATTTTTTGATGTAATTTTGGGGCTTTTTGTATTCTTTGCAGTGCTCAGTCAGCTGTGACTCGGTCAACAAGGGTGAGCCCCACTAAGCTTTTTTGTTCACAAATTAGAGCTCCACTAAAACAAAATGCAAATAATGTAAATATGTTTGGCAAAGAGTGCTTTTCAAAAAATAGGAGGGGAGAGGGGTTGGAATGATGGATTTAATTTTGCATGATGATGCCTGACTCAGAGAGCCTATGTCATTAGCTCAGTGAGGAAAAGGGTTTACCGAAACCATATAAAATCCCAGCTGAGATGCAGGCCCCCAAACACAGCCCAGTATCACAGCTTTCTAAATAATTATGTGGAAGACCCTAGATGAAAGGCAGCTCTTGGACTTTTAGCACATTTCAAAGCTAATACCTCTGAAATTTAAAAGAAAATAAGATATGAAAGCCTTTGGCTGGCTGCTATTGAGAATAAACTGTGACCATGGCACCGAGCTCAAAACAAAAATAATAAAGAAAGCAGGAACTTTTTCTTCTGTGGCAAGGCGAGCTCATTATCTTAGCCATAATTAATGAGAGCACTTGTTATAACAATATCTTTTCATAATGCACCTTGACTGTTGTTGCACAACTACGCTTAATATTTGAGTGTTTTCCAAAGAACAGCATGTTAGGAGGAGGAGATGGTGAAATGCTGAGGCCACTTGTCCTCTGCATATCAACCCGACTCTGGCAAGCTCAAGAGTGGTGTGAAATGCACCAGCTGCCAAGGTTCTGAAGAGTCTTCCTTCCTAAAAAGACAGCATAGCTCAGTGGGCATACTGGCATTTAATGAAACTGTATTTTACAGTTGACTGACACATTGAATTGGCTAATAATAATAATAGGAAAAAAAGACAAGAAGCGTTACATATGCTCATATGGTGCTGCATGAAATGCAAATGCCACTCTGCTGGTTTGAATACTTCATTGTATGTGATTTGGGCCTAACTGATTTTTGACAGGGGTAATAGCCTGTAAAATCAAACTATAAAATGGATATCTAAATATGTATGCTTTATGTGAGAAATGCTGCTTGTGCCATTTGCATTTAAAGCAGCTCTAGAGGGCTGTTTTCTGCTTCTGCTTGAATAAGAAAAGAAAAACGTCCCACAATTTTGCGAATCCAGAATCAAGGCCTGGAAACAAAGCTTTTATCTTAACTAGGACACCTCAAAGTAGCTTCACTCTGTGGAGAGAAAACCTCACTCTTCACTAAAAGCAGGGATTGTCATCCTTCATTCATTTCAGTTTTCATATCTGAAACTAACAAAGCCTCTTGTCTCAGGTATGGGCACCAGCAGAACAAACACTTTCATACTTAAAGATGGTTAAATTTGCTCAAATATTCTCAAACATGTAAAACTCAAATTCTTCTCACAATGCCCTCTGATGCTGGATGATGTGCCATGCTTTGACCTTGCACAGGTTGGTGCAGGTTGCAGCATTATTTGGTGTCAAGTTTTTCTCTGTTTCTTTTGTATTACAGCCTCATTAGAGTGTCTGGCCAGGTCTGCTTTATCCCAAAGTAAACTTTGCTGGGAGGTATAAAAAGCCAGAAAAACAAGATTTAGCTCTATTATCAGTCTATCAATCTGTCTCCTGAGCAGCAAGCCCCTTACTAACAGTTACAATTCATAGCAGGTGGAGCCCTGACCGTGGAAGCAGGTTTGTCAATACTTCATTTTGTTTAATGGGACCACTGACATAATACTTTGCCTCGGTAGCTGATCGATCAGGCTCCAACATATGTGCTGCACCAATAGAGCAGACAAACATCATGAAAATCCAAATTACAAAGACATCTCTGTAGGCTTCTGAGTCTAAATGCTTGGATAATATCAGGATAAAGAGGGATTAAACAAAGTCTTCAATTTGTAAATCAGAGGGTACTGGAGCACTAAGTGTGTGTGTTTAAGGAGAGCAGAGAGAGGATTGATGGAGAGAGTTCAGAGTTACTGGACTGGGTCTCATCAGATAAGACCATACTGATGCAGATGTACTGTATTAATGTGATGTAGATGCCATCATGTCAACATGTCATGCTATCTTTAACACAAAGAAGACCCTTAAAGAGGAACTGGAATTAAATTGTAGTAGTGGAGTAACAGCAGTCCATTCACAGTCAAAGATGCTTTTCAGTTCCAAAAGCATTTTCAGCTTCTCATGTATATATGATTTTAAGATACTGAAAGGAAACCTAAACAACTCAGCAGGCAGAATGTGACACAACATACAAATGTGCCAATAAACTGTAGCATTCCTCTATCTAAAAATAGGATCGCAAAAGTGTTTGTAAACTATGTGGAAATTCAGTTCAAAATAATATTATAGAGCTTCTGTTAACATCAGAGCCTAAGGCCAAATCCCCCATGCAACGATTTTAGGGCATTTTTATCGCAAAGTATGTTGTATTGAATGGTATATTATTAATGTGTTTATGGAAATAAATATTTTTTCATACACTAATATATATATATATATATATATATATATATATATATATATATATATCCACACACACACACACACATATATGTATACATATATATATATATTATATGTATATATATATATATATATATATATATATATAAATATATAAATATACAACTGTGCTTTAGATAGTTTGCAGGGTAGAAAAGATACAGTAGACAGGGTAGACAGTATCCATTGCCATCTGTTGTATGCCATTTTGTTGGATGGGATTACTGCATAGCAAAGCAAGATACAGAAATACGCATCGAAGTGGACATCAACCTCACACTGTAGATACTGTACATAAACCAGTAATTAAGTATGTTGTATGTAAGTATGTTAAAATGTAGTTGGTGGATGGGATAGTTGTGTTGGATTTGTTTGTGTAAAGCTTAAAACATATGTACATTAAAAAAGTAAAACTTTTCTTTCCACGAAGAGAAAAGAAAATCATGACCCCAATTAGTTACAGCTTGATTTCAATCACACTGAAGATGAGACTGACCCCACCCATTCTCATCACAGCGCGTAAAATACCAACTATTTGTCATGCCCCTTAATGCCAGGGCAGTAAGAGACACCCAGGGCAGAGGCTGCAGCCATGTCCCTAAAAGTCTCATGCTGATGGACAAAGTGCCCTTCCACATCTGTAAAAGACGCTGGGGTTATCAATTGACTTCTATGTAAATGTCCTCAGGTCTGCAAGAGATGCTCAGAGCAGAGGCACCAGCTGTCCATTCACGTCAATAATAACCGGGTCACGGCTCAATGTTATGCCACGAGCTGTAATTTCATTGGAGAACCGAGGATCCTCTACCTGGAAGTTTGCTTGGATTTCTTTTAATTACATCACCAACATTTCTCAATACAAACACATCAGTATCACTGATGTATCACTAATAATTAAAAAAATATATACAAAAAAAATAAAATAAAAGTTTATCCAACGAAATTGCTTATGCCCCCGAATCAGATCGCTCTGTCTGTCTGTCTCGCTCTCTCTCTCTCTCTCTCTCTCTCTCTCTCTCACTCTCAGTCTCTCTCTTCCTGTGTTCCGTGCAACTTTATTTCTCTCCCACTGAAACCGGGGACATTTTTGGGGACAGCTTTAACCAGCAAATGGATAGGAAAATTGGGCACGTTTGGTCACGCTATAAATCGCTTGCTTGCTCATTGATGCGAAGATTTTTCGGATCTTTTCTCTGTTGCTAAGGCGGTTGCTAGGACGCCACAGTTGCTATGCGCATTCTATCTTCCAGTTCCGGTTTCCCCCGTCTGATGGACGGACAGAGAGGGAGAGAGAGAGAGAGAGAGAGAGAGAGAGAGAGAGAGAGAGAGAGAGAGAGGCACTGGAGGGAGCAAGGGGCATGACCCCAGTCTTGAAGCACCCATACGTTCACCTTTCTCATGAAACCAACATCTGTCATGGTTATACATATTTCTTTGAATATTGACTGGATAGACAAGACTGAGAAGATGTGAAATTCTGAGTAGGAACCTTTGTGAGCTTATTATAGGTTTGGTCACCTAGGGCGCCATCTGCTGGATTGACGTTGCCATGTCATCCTTTGCCTGTTTGGCAGTAGACATTCAATTGTGTGGCCACTTTAGACATTTCCAGAGGTAGTAGGAGACTGAAACTCGGTGTGCTGGATGCTCTAGACCTACTGATGAACATAGTCATATTTCATTCTCATAGCTCAAAGTGTCTATAAGTTATTCTAGAAAAAGCCCTTCACATTCCCATCATTCCTTGAGGAGCCACCTTTGGAACTTCCAGAAGTAGTAGGTTACTGAAACTCGGCATCCTGGATGTTCTTGACCTTCTGATGAACATAGTGAAATTTCAGCTTCTTAAAAATTAAAGAAATTAAAGAAATTAAAGAAATAACATTTAGGATAGTGGTTCAGGAATCAGGGGCTGTAAAAGCTATAGCCAATGAGACCATCAGATTCTGGAGGCCATTCTGAAGGAGATTTCTAATGGTGCTATAAATCTGGAATTTCAGCATGTTGTAGGCGGGGCCAGATGAGTGAATATGTGTTGGTTTGGCCCTTTTCAGGGGTTTGAATATTCACCATTTCCCATCTTTAAGGGCTTGCCAAAGCCCTTAAATGTTGGCCCTAGGTTGGCACTTGGGGGGTCATCAAGGTCATAAAGTTGCTCTGAGAAGGTGCTATCAACATGGAGGGAACAGATCCTTACAGGACACCCTCTAATAAGCAATATAGTCAAGAACCAGGAAGAAACTTCAAGGGAAGGTATTTTTCTCTCCCCTCCTCCCTTCTGACTTTAAGGGACATTAGAACTACAAAACAATATGGTGGAGCACATGAGCATATATTGCAATGTAGTTCCTTTCTGTTAAAGCTTTTCATCAGAAAACCTCTTTCCGGTCAGTATTCAAAGAAATATGTAAAACCATGACCATGTGTTTATTTAATGTGACATGGTATGTTATAAATCATAAACATTTACATTTATTAGTACTAGTGTAAGTGGACACTGCATTGCCAGCTTGTCATGTGTGATGCAGGAGTTGTAGAAGTAATAAACCATAATAAACGTTTGAGGGGATACCTCTCCAAGAGTGCCGGCTCGTGAGTTTTTGTCAATCACAAGAGCAGTTTTAGAAGCCTTACACCTCCGACGTTTCATTAGTTTAGTGGAAACTCCTGCCTCTGTCTGTGAATAGTAAACACTGGCTCTGCATCGCAGACCGATGGGGGTGTGTTCAAAGGCTGAATTAATTCAGCAATGCTTGAAAACCTAACTTTCAGTGCTTGTGATTTGCATTTATTTTATTCATAAGAACTCACAAATGAAAGACCATACCCATTTACTGAAAGAAAATAAGATAAATATAAGGAAGCAAAAAATGCGAAGACACAAATGCGAAGCGAAGGCGGATACGTCAACCTCGCCGCCATATTGCGAGTGGCCAATAGGAGTAACACCTGTGGTCCCCAAATATGTCCATCTTGCAGCAAAATTGCTAGTGGCATAAGAATAACGCTCAATAAGAAATTTTATTTATGCAGGGTACCAATCGCGTTTCTGAGTATGGTCAGCGCGTGCATGATACTGACATCTTTGAAGATTAAAATAAATCCTTAAGATAATGAGAAAAACACTTCCAGGCAGTGGACTTTTCTTGGTTTTCCAATGAGATTGTAAGTCACAATGTGACGTTGAGCCTGGTTATTATTGACGTGAATGGATGGCTGAAGCCTCTGCCGTGGGCATCTCTTGCAGACCTGAGTGCATTTACTTAGAAGTAAAATTTCCAAATGTCAAACAATTTAAGGCATATTCTGTTCTTCACTTCTATCCAAAATACTTTACATTATAAATCCATGTAAAAGCAGCAAAAACGTTTGAAAAACGTGTCTGTAGCAAGTTACACATCCAGGCCTTATAATGCAACAACATCAATTAGTTGTTTTTTTTTTTTGTAAAGCTGACAATAATACACCAAATATCCATCCTTAATTGTTTCAATTTTGTGCCTCCCCTTCACCTCTACTGAAAATAAATTAATAATAAATTGTTTGTGAGTGAAGCTGTAGTCTAAATATGCAACAATTCTGAATTAGGCTGCAATCTCTAGTAATAATTCTCTGTAGTTTAATTCAATTTCTTGAACTTTTTATCTTCATGTTTGCACTAAAATGGAGCATAAACAAAGCACCAGCAGATAGCATCAGTGAGCTGTTTGTCTCCCCTTTGGTGAATTGGAGAGGTCTTTTGGAGTTTAAACTTATATTTACTTAGGATTGCTTTGATCAAGATGAATTAAAAGAGAGGTAGGGTTAAAGACAATAGACATATAGGATAATGTGAATGATCAGTAATTTCCGCAGTTTGAGAGAGGTTCATTACTGTAGCTGAATGGGAGTCCCGATTGTTGCCAGATCACTGCTGGCTTTGTGATATCAACAAAACTGCTCTGTGCTCGGACTAAAACCAGAGGCCTTGGTATTTGCCCATCTCCTCCATTCACCTGGAGGCCAGATGCTCAATAATAACTGTGCACATTTGGAATAAGATAGGATTTTTGATGACCTTTGGGTTTCAGGATAAATACTGGATTAAAGCTTGGAATTAAAACAATAATGCGCATGTGGGTGGTTCCAGTAAATGAGCTGCACTTTAAGATTAACATTAATGTCAGCAGAAATCTCTGAATGTGTACGAGTAGGCAAAGCTCCATCTAATTCAACCAAAAACTATAACTTCATTATTTACATACTGCCTTACTGAGAAAATCTGACTGCGATGTACACTAAAAGCAACACAAGTATGTTCCTATAATACATGTCCTCTAAGTCATTTATATGTAAACATTTTATAGTAAACATTTTATCTTTCAAAGTTTTCCAACTTATTGAAGCTAACTAGCAACCAACACAGCATGAAAAGCAAAATCTTGTTTTGATGGAGAGTATAAAATGATGGAGTTCTGACACAGTTGGATACTTTATAATGGTTTCATTAAATACACAATTTCAAAGAAAAGTGCCTAAGAGATCAGTGTTCAAGTGAGAACAGAAAATTAAATATAAGCCTTAGTGCTTACAGGCAACCATATACAACCATATACAGAATTAAGTCCTATATCATCATTGACCGTTTAAACCCAAGCAGTTTCAAACATAAATCTTTTTTTGTTTCCATCTAGAATTTATTTTAATGTGCCAATATTATGAAATAAAGATTTGCATTGGTGTTTTCAAGGTGTTAATATAATCTGTACAATATATAATGTTTTCTCTGCAACAATGTTGATTTAAGTAGTGTAAACATTAGAGAATAAAAGAGAAAATATCAAAAACATCAACAAACAGTAACAAATCAAATTTATTGTAACACATATGCATGTATTTGTTTTATTTATGTTCACTTTTGAAGGGGGTGTTTCCCCTATGTGTGAGGTAAATGACTAAAAATGTAGTATCTTTGCAATCTTCACAGTATTTATGCAATTCACTGTGCTTAAGGTGCGCTTCCCTTTTGTCCAAGAGAGGAGAGAAGAGTCTCTCCTTGGGTTGCTGATGGTGAAGATAAAGCTGTCCTTACTCTACAGAGCCTGGTGAACTTGAGGCCGTGGAGACCTGGTGTTGTTCAGTGAATTTTAAGTACTTCACAGTAGAGTGCTGTCGGGAAATCTCCACTTTTTCGTCTGTTGACTCTGCTAAGCTAAAAGCTCCTAATGGCTAGTGCCATGCTGTTAATGTTTCACTTACACCAGATGGCTGTGACTCTCTCTTTATATATTGTGAGCAGTTTCCTCTAATTTCTTCAGATTAAATCAAGAGTAAAAAGAAAGACTAAAATATGACCAATACGAAAAATAAGTCATATGATCAACAACGGCCTTTAAAATCTGTCAACTCAAACCCAGTAGCCTCACTTTAGACTAAGAAGATGAAGCCAATTGCTGCAATCTTGTGACATTTTTATTAAAGAAAGAAAAAAAAGTGCTTGATTGCATACTGTAGATGCAATCTCCACTTTCACTTTCAGCACCCTCAGAGACTCTAGAGTGATAACTACAGTGAGGAGTAGCTGTCATGGCTCATAGCATGACTCACACCCAAGTGCGAGAATGATGTCCTGGATGAATATCCATTAGCCCCATTGGGAGTGTGCTGTCCCGCTCTTCTGATGTCTTTGAGTGTCTCCGACCTGGAGGTCAGCATCTCATTTTACACAGACAAAAATCTATTACCAAACCTATCTCTCTCCACTTGCATTAAAGCCACTGGGGAAGAGGAACATTTCTCTAATTGTTTTTCCTGCTGGTCGTGAGCAACCCTAGTCCACATTAGCAGGTCATTCAGACCAATCATTTATGCATTGCTATATACAGAATGATATCATTCATGCCCAGTGTCTTTTTTTTCTCACTCTGGGATATGCATGTCTTGGAATTTCCATTTGAGGAAAATGGACTATGTATTAAACTACTGCAATTTTACAAAAACCATAAAAGTCCTGGCAGGCAGACATCAACTGACAGCTATGATTTTATATATGTATATATATATATATATATATAGATATATACTGTATATATATATATATACTGTATATATACATATATATATATATATATATATATATATATATATATATATATATATACACACACATACATATATTACCTGTGACGGGGTAATGAATAAAGTGCTGGAAACAGCTGTGTCCACTATGTCCAATGGTGGTGTTAAAATCCTGGATACCAACAGTGAAGCAAAGGGTTTGCTACATCTAGCACCCATGGTGGGGCTAGCAGGCACCATGGAGCAGCAGAACATTCAGTTGTGTGAGTACCTGGCCCAGATGGAGTGGATACCTGGCTGCGGCAGAGAAGAAAACTGCCCTCCTGGAGAGGATGATGGCTGGGATGAGGGCTGGTTCCAGCACCATGGGCAGCCTTCGCCTGGGTGGGCCAGAAATGGGAGGACTACTGGTAGCAGTTCTACTCCACTAGGGGGGACCCCATGGAACAGCTGTCTACATCCACGGAGGCAGTGTATTTATATTTCAGATAGGTGCAAGCGTTGTCTCCCTAGAGCCAAGTGATTTTCCCATAAGAATAAACGGGAAAAACAGTACTCCTCAAATAAACATCCACTTCATCGCCACACTTTGATGTAGAAAATTTTTGTGTTCCAAAATTTCATGCTATTAGGTTGTATTGTTTTTCAGCAATGCCTTCTTGAACAGCCTATGGTCAAATAGACAAAGAGGGTCAGTCTGCAGATAGGAGCCGTCATCATGGTAACCGTGACTCACTCCACTGCTGCAGCTATATAGGAGTCCTCAGCAGAAGAAATGAATGAGAAATGAACCCTGCCCCAATGATGGGCAGGGTCCCCATAGGGAATGAATGGGAAAATGACCAAAAGAGCTCATTTCTCACCCAGGGTAAAAGTTTACTTCAACCTCTGCTATGGTGATGAACTTGTGGTGTGTGTGTGTGTGTTGTTTTCACTATAGACACACACACACACACACACACACACAGACTCTCTCCCTCTGTCTCATACATGCACACACTCACAGAATGGTCTTGTGCTGAAATTTTCTAGTTTCTCTAGTTTGGTTCCTTTGTCTTTGTGGGAACAACAATGTCCATGCAGAAGTTCAGGTAGTCGGTTGTACAAGCGGTGGCCTCCTCCAAGTTCTCACTGTTTTGTAGTACACTCCATACATTAGACTCAAAGCTCTCACTCCTCTGCTCCTGGTGTCAATTCTGTGTAGATTTGTGTGGTGACAGTCTCTGTACTCTTGGTATGTACAATGGCTTAAGGTAAACAAGATTGTGATCAGATATTCCCAGTGGACAAAATGGTATCTGTGTGTTGTGTTCAAAGCTTCGCTGCAGTTGAGTGAATGACGTCACACATTGTGTCCAGAAGGGCTCATGGTGGAATGCAACAGTGAGGATAATGGCGTGCAAGAACTCTCTCTGCAAATAGTAGGGTTGGAGACTTACTGCAAGTAACTCCACGTCCTTACTGCAGAAGATCTCTCAGTTACATGTCTGGGATAGCACCACTGGTTGGTGATGAAAATCACTAGTCCTCCTCCCTTCTTTTTTCGCCAAGAGTACCTTGTCTCTGTCGCGTATGACAGCACAGAAGCCGGGAAGGTCCACATTAGCATTTAGGACGTTGCTAGTTAGCCACGTCTCTGTCAGGCAGATTAAGCTTGATTCCCTGTATAGCCTCTTATTCCTTATAGGGCAGCTAATTAATCCTTTTTGTTGCAAGACAGTTTATGTTTCCCATAACAATAGCTGGTACAGAGGGTTTGTATTTCCAACTCCTCTCTCATTCTGTATTTTCATATGAGCTACATTGTACATACTTCATCATGAAATACTCCGACCAGTCACTCAACTGCTGGGATGGATGATGCACCATTCACTCTGAAGCAGCCGCAGGATGCTATTTTACCCAGTGCCAACCTAGTGACTTTATTTGGAAACCTAAAAAGCCAGACCACTATTGGCTGGTACAATATACAGTAAATATTGCTTGGTCGAGCCTGTAATAATTTTTTAGGTGATTTTATTCAGACTACTTTTTTTTTTTGAGAAATAGCTAATTTTTACTCTGCACTGTTTGAAACACAATGTGGATGTTTTGATAAAAGTTCTAAATATTCAACCATACACAAAAGACAGAGCTGTATTTTGAAAAGTATAGTGTTAAAAAAGCGAAATGCAGCCCTTAAAGGATGCATTTCTATCTACTTACTAAATTATTCATCAATACAATACAACCTAAAGACTAGAGAGAAAGTGGCTGCTTAGCAACATCCTTGTGCACCACCCAGCAGATTAATAAGATGAATGTTCATGAAAATGAGGTTGAATTCTTAGGGGACTATTCACAAAAAGTAAGAAGTGGGAAACTGAAATGAAAATAGAATAGAAAGCAAATGAAAGTGTTTCACAGACAATAACCTTATCAAGCATGCTCAAGCCTATGTACTGTAGTACTTGTACTTGGGTGCAAAGTGCTGAGGCTTTCTCCATCCTTTCCTGAATGAAACTATTACATACAAGCACCTGTTGCCAACAAAACCCTTTACCTGAAGAATGTCCACAAAAGGTAAAATTAAAAAAAAATGACCGAATTTTTGGTTGCTGAAGCATTAATATAGCATTTCAGGAGTAGGTCTAATTAAGGAATGTTTTATTCTTTTCCCATCCAATACATGACAATCACACTGACAATCACTCAAATCCAGACTTTCTTCCACCAAGAAACTTATTTAACAGATCTGATTAAGCATACTATCTTCAAAGTCTGAACTGACTGAACAGCACTCAATATTGTAAATCCCAATCAGACAGAGCACAATAACACTGTGATCCTTTCAGATAAACGTCATTAAAGACACTTACAAAGACTGCCCTAAGACTCTTCATTTGCTACCTCATTGTCTGATATTCTTTATATGCCCATGATCATTCAGAAGCTGTAGACACAGCAGCATCTCTATGAGAGTGAAAGACATGCAGCTACAAAGTTTTGCAGCATTTAAGTACTTCTCTGTCCCTTCACAACACCTTTATTTTCATAGGACACCTTGCCATTTTGAAGCCTCTTTAAAATTAAGAAAAAAAGTTCACACAGCTCTTGTGGCTGCTCACTGGCCCCTGTGAAATGGCAGGGTGCAAATGTTCATGCTGAAAAGCCCACTCTTGCCAACTGTTAACACCGAGACAGAAGCAGCATCCTTTCAGAGCCACTCTTTGCACCTGCAGTAGTTTCTGAACAAGAAAACAGGAACAATGGTGCACAGTGTTTGTGGCTGTGATGGCAGCAGTAGTTCTCATGTCTAAGTAAAGTTCTAAAGCTGAGCCACATTTTTTTTTCCACTGTAAGAGACACAAAAAGCCAGACTCAGGTCCGACCATTTCATTTTGTACACCATGTTCCTTCAGAATAAAAGATTGTAAAAATACCTGTTATCACCACAATGCTGTGAGTTACACTTACAAGTTTTTCTTTTTTCTTTTGTCCTCATGTGTCCCAAAATCCTTACTCCATACCTGCTTTGTCATATATAATATCCAGTGAAGTGTGTGGGCCCTTAGCAGGCAATATGAAAAGCTTTTTTCCGTGCCACATTATCTTCCACACGTAAATGACGGTTCACTCCAAATAAAACAGTACTTTCGAAACAACATGCATTTTGCTGTGCAAAGGGCACAGCACAGTTTGCCCATGAAAAACTTGACAAAGGAAACCAGACCAAGAGATTGACCCCCACAGAGGTAAGGTAACTTAAACAGATCTTCCGTGTATTAACATGCAAATCAACAAAGGTATCACATCGACTCAGAAAAATAATACCAGGTGTATATTAAACTTTGCACACACACACAAAAAAGAATTACAAACATGAATTACAAAGAAAATATGTTGATGAAACTTCAAGGTGTTAAACTTACCATGCCATGCGACAAATAACACTTTGCATTCACACCAAAAGCGTCATAATTGTCTGTGGATGCTCTGGTCGCTCACTTTGTCATCGGTACACTGTCGCCTGACTTCGCAGCTCAAGCTACTGAAGGGGTGAGTCAGGATGTGGTATAAATGCGTCCACCTAGGCAGATCAGCTGTGCTATGAATGACAATGACTACAATTCTTGTTTTCACAAGGCGTATGTATATTCATGACTTTGACTGTACAAATATTAGACAAATGCACAGACACTCAAGAACATAATCATGTGGTCTTCATATGTACAGTAGTGTATTTGATTATTATGGAATTATTATGTTGGTATGTCTGGACAATTAAGTGGGAGTTTATATGGATGGAAAAAGGTGAAAGCTCATTGTGGAGCTAGGCCTCAAAACTGTGTTTCACATCTAAAAACATGGAAGCATATGCCTGCATCCCTGCTACACCAGAGTGTGAACACATTCAGCCACATAGCTGTACATTTAATACTGAAGTGCCATAAAATCACAATATTAAAAACTTGTAAAGGGAATACAACAAAACATTGTTTACTTTGCAGTGTAATTTAGAAAAATGTTGAACAAAATATAATTGTACAGTCAAAATAAAATTATATTTTTTAAACATAATTTCTTTGTTGAAAAGACTTGTTGATGTTATTTTGACACACAAATACTGCATTGCAAAAACAATGCAAAGCATATTAAATGACAATAAAATACAATTACAATTAAAATTTGTCAACTTAAAAAAACAATTTATTTAGAGATTTAGAATGTATTCAGAGGAAGATTGATACCACCTAAATGTTTCTGTTTAATATTTATTTGTTTATTTTATTTCAACATTTTGAAAAAATGTTGAAAATGTTGAAAATGTTCAGTGTTCAGTTTCAACATTTTGATTGTTTTAGCAATAAATTTAGGCGAATGTTTGAATGTTGTGACGGCAGACAGAACGAAAGCGGAAGAGTAAGAACGAAAATAAAAGTAAAGTGCTAACCGTGCTAACCTATTATAAATCGTGTTGTTACTTATATTTTATTAACAATTAATAAAGCTAAATTAACAAGCTAAATATCAAAACGAGAGAGAGCAGAACTGAAAGAGTAAATATTTAACCCATTCTCTTTGGCAACACTGCCACTTAATAGGGGACAGAGTGAAATTAATTGAATAATTAAATAACTACACTATTTCAGAGCAACATAATCTGATTGACAGGTTTGGATCAGTAAGGTGTCAATTACCATGTCAATCACAGTCACTCAACTTTGCGAAGCTGTCATTGGCCGACCGGGAGGTTCTTACTTCTCATTGTTTGAAGCTACACAGTCCTACCCTTCAGAAAGGTGCTTGTACACAGTGGTGATAGGAATTACGGCTCTTTTTAGTGAACCAGAACTGTCGGATCAGCTCACCAAGAAGAGCCAGGCTTTCAGCTCCCAAGTGGCTCTTCATATTTTCTGTTGTTTTAAGTATATTTATTACCAAAAATAATGCAAAACGATGTGTAAAATGAAACATACACTATATCATATATTTATTATTTATATGGCTTTAATTAGCTACTTCAACAAACTTGAGTAATTTAGTAATTAAAAAAAAACAAAGACCAAACAAAGACCTCACCAATGTTTTAAAAACAAAACAAACAAAATAAAAATAAATCACTAGGTGCACATACACAAGATACACTGGTACCTTCATTTGCAGGTTCCCTTGCTTGTCTATCTTCTTCTAATTACACTGCTAGGTGAAGAGTTGTCATAAGCCTGTACAGGTTATTTGTGGAGCCTGCTCTATACAACATTTTCACCTTGCACACGGGTGTAGCCAGGGTGGCCCGGTCTCCACCCAGCCACCATTCCAGCCACCATCCCACCGGCAACATTTCGTTTTTTTTAATAAGTTCAGCTTTAGGTGCATTAAAAAGCTTATTATGTGTATATTCATGATGTGGTAGTCAGTCACAGTTACTACATGGCAGTCACTGTCCGTATAAGTGAGTGAGTGACTAAGAAACACCATTGAATCATCCACCCCTGTGTGAGCAATGGTCTCAGTCTGGCTACCCCTATCAAAATTGTCTGGCTCTGCTCCGCTTGCACAAGGTACACTCCACTGCCGCTTTCTCTCTCACTCTCTCTCTCTCTCGCTTGGTTGCTCGTCCTCTCGCTTGTTCTTCCTCCATGTACTTGTGCTCACTGCTGTCCCTGTATCTCGCCCCTACTGCTCTGTGTGTGGACATGCAGATTGGCAATGTTCCTGAGGTGACAGAAGGAGTTTTTGCAGAGCTGTTGGATGTGAGTATCATAGGTGAGATGGCAGTCCATTTTTACACCAAGGTTGGTGGTGGCTGGAGATAGTGGAATGTCCTGATCCTGATCCTGAGAAAGTTGAGCTTCAGCAATGCCTTTGTCTCCTCCAGGAAGGTGGTCAGAGTGGCAGATTGTGAGAGAGCAGAGTGGTTGGGGTGGTTAAAGTACATTTTTAAGTAGAGCTGCGTGTCAAAAAAGCATCTGGATTGGACAATTGCATAATCCTGACCACAGGTACACCGTAGGGCTTTGCTCAGTCCAGCCCTCTTCAAACTCTTCACCCAGGACTGTACCCCCATTCACTCCCTCAACACCATAGTGAAACTTGCAGATGGCACTATGGTTGTAGGCCTCATTGCTGACAACAATGAGACCTTTTACAGGCAGGAGATCCAACACGCTCAGACAGTCACCTGGTCCTTAACACCTCCAAAGAAGGTAGAGCAAGCAGACTCAGTCAGATTCCTTGTTACACACATTTCCAAGGATCTGACATGGGCACGTTACATCTCCAAGCCTGTGTAAAAGACCCAGCAGAGGGTGTGCCTCCCGAGGAAGCTCACATACCTGCCATCTCCTGGGGTGCCAAGGGGCTGAGCGTGAGACGGTGACTGTATAGGTCCTGATTGGGCATGGTGGTCTAGGAAACTGGTCAGAGACTGATTGTTAAAATCCACTGTTTGACTGAGGACACAATGGTAGAGTCAGGGGCTATGTGTTGCAGGTCTCGAGCTAGGGCATCGGGGTCAATGTTTATGCATAAAGTGTAGGGGAAGCAGCGACAACACACACCTACGTTGTCCCCACCCTTGGTTGTGATAGTATTATTAGTGGTAGCAGTAGTACTATGAAAATCCCTGCCGGTACATTTTCAGGTTGTTTCCAGTTTCAGGTTGCACTATGCCATTATACTGCATGCAGTGGTTTGAATGTGAGAGGTTCTAGACCTCTCCTGTGAAGGGACGTGGTTTCCATGCCTTCCTGAGGCATGGTGGTTAATCTTGTATTTCTGTGATATTATAAACTTAACCCATTTTTGCTTCCACTGGTCTTTAAATGTGAAAATGCAAAGTCAGTATGCAAAGTTTTTTTTATTTTCCTTTTTATTTAATTTTTGCATTGCAGATCTTGAGAGAAAATTAGGTTTTCAGACAGCACTGTTTTAAAGAAGCGCACTTTGGCCCCAAGCTTCTTTGGAGTCAAAGCCTTGTTTGAAAGGATTGTTTTTGATTTTTTCTTTTGTTTGATTTGTTTTTGGTGTGATATTATAGATATCTACCTGTAGTTATTAGGCAAGTAAAAAAGTGAACAAACCTACTTTTTCTCACTGTTATTAATGCTTGTTTTAATTCTATTAAACCACACATTTAAATGCAATGAACTCATCACTGGGGAGTTATGACGTTCTACGTCTTTCTGTAGCATTTACTGAGTGTATTTTGGAGAAGTTACCTAATGACCTTGATGGGAGGTACAAAGATAAACAAAAGCCACAGAAAGATTGATGAGTGGATCATAACTGCAATGTTAAGTGATGGTGTCTACATCATCACTAGCAATCAATATATGGTGACAACTCCCCCTTGCTAGAGGGGTATAGACTAATCTAGAGAGTGGCAGTCAACAGGTGCTTTCATTATGCTCTCCCCTCAGATTTATTTCAATTTGATGCTTTTTTTAAGTGTATAGATAAAAATATATATATATGTTAATATAAATATTGAACTATAGTTTCTCCTCCCACATTAGTGTTGCATCACAGACGATGTTACGGTGCCATTTGAACCCAATATACTTCAGAAGTATTCAATACATAGGTGGTTCTGTGCAGTATATGCATCAGTTGACTCGGTTGTCATATTTCATTATATTATTTTTCAGAGGCCCAAAATATATCACTGGAGCCTTATGAACTGACTGCAGAGACAAGCAGGAAGAAAGGAAAAGCTGAAATATAATTAAATCTTATATAATAATATTTCAAACGTATATTGTCTTTCACAAGTTTTCAATAAAGGGTCACATTCATGTGATATCAATAAACCCAATGACACTTACAATAAACTGTGTCAGCCTTTACTAAAAACCACATTTACATTTACTCTTTTGGCAGACTAGATACATACATATTCACATTCTGATTATTATTTATTATTTGGAGATCCTTTGTGTGATCCTTTGTGTGATCTTTAAAGTGTAATTCAAATTAAAAACATACCCAATCACAGTGCGTTGCTAACGGTCATTACTGTTTGAGATTTGCAATTAAGATTTTCTTTGAAGAATGCATGTGGACTTTCAGAAAACATGATAATCAAAAAAATGTATATATTATTCAATGAAACACCCCAATTTATACTATCTTAGACCAGAAATGAATTAATTGCTTAAATACAACATTTTGTTCATTGCTCATTATCATTTTTTTATACAGTGATGGTTTTTACTCCCTTCGGAATAATGAATAATCATAGTTCTACCAAATAAACAAAGAGGAAAGTAAACAAGTAAATATATATAAATGTATACAGCACTATACAAGTCGTAGCTATGCTGCTTCCTAAGCCCATGGGGACCTCACAAAGTGTTGTTTTGAGGCAGAGTTGGGGCCATTGCTAAGACTCTTCTGGCATGGAAATGACTTTCTACATTCATGCAAATGTCACAAAGAGGCTCTGATCCAATCTTAATCGCTAAGTAATCACGTTCCTGCTTGATCCTTCTGCGATAAATTGAAAGAATGGATTTCATAAATCTGGTGTGATTCGGGTAAGGAGATTAAGAATCTTCAAGACATGCTAAAAACTTAAAAAGATGCAATGATTTTGCCTTCAAAATCCAAAATGTATCTTCTGATTGCTATTGTTAAAGAAACCAAACCAAGGTGTGTGTATACATACACAAACATGCATATGCACAAACAATAAGGACATTTTGTTGGCTGATCTTTACTGCTTTATTTATTACTTGTTGTTACAATGTTTCTTGGCAATTGGAAAGCCTGTTTATTTCTCTTTTAAATGGTGCCATATTTTTAAGGAACATCCATTTGTAGAATGAGCGGCAGAGCTGAGTATGTGGGTTATGCCCATTAAAAATTTCCCAAATCTTCTCTGCCAATGCCAACCAGCTTTTCTATACTGTTGACTCCTGTTTGGTGTTGTTTGGTGGATTGGATCATCAAAGTCTGAATAAACAAGACATACTGCCAATGTAACAATTTATTCGTTTAACAAACAGGAGCCTCAGTAGCTTGCGGAAGAACCATACACAGCCACAACAGCCTGGCACCTCCTTCTGGTCACCTGCCTGGTCACACACTGCTTTGGAATGGCACTGAATACTTCACTCCCAAATCCTGAAGGTAGTCTTTGATAAGCTCCACTCTGTGGGTGTGAGCATTGCTAACTTGGAGGACAGAGTTTGGGGCTGTACAGAGAGGTAGTGACCTGCAGCACTATCTATCTTGATATCTCTCTATCCTGTGATTTCCTCCAATGATGACAAGTCTAATATGTGTGAGTGAGGGAGCACCATAACATTGCCTCCAACAAAAGACTCTATCATTGCAGCAATCACCAAAGCATTCACCAGAGTACAATCTGAAGTTACCCTATTGCTGAACATAAGATTTATCCACATGTTCAGGTTTCAGTGCATGGTGGGCTTTCTGACAGAAATATGTAAACAGAGATTGGCTGCAGATTGTCTGGGGAGAGTGTGGTCAACCACACCATCCTAGAATCCTTTAATATGAACCTGTAGAAGCTTAGTGCCTCATTTCCTGTCTATGCTGAGGCGTGGCAGGTTCGCGATGGCTTCTCTCTCTTCCTCTCCTGCTGCTTTGTCCTACTCAGTTTGCCACATTTTCAGTTATTCCCTGCCTCCTTTAGGGAGGGTATTACCTTTAAACACTGAAGTTTATTGGTCAAGTTGGAGGCCAGGCTTAGTGACCTGGAAGCGGGCTCCACACCATGTAATCCAAACAATGTGCTGTAGTTTGCACGGGCCCCATAGGGCCTGGACAGACCAAGGCGGTAGGTCGCAAATTACCCTGACAGCCTTCAGTATCCCATCAGCCTTCACTGTTGTATACGAACACACCACGCAGACTACAGGCAATGGCTCTCTCACGCTTTCAATCTGCGCACGTGTGAGAGGCAATACCCAGTCACGCCCGCAGGGAGTGGTACACAGACACTAACATTAACCCAACTAGTCCCACGCTAACTTGCTAATGCTAACTCGCTAACGTATCTGTTGCACATTGGCACCAGATTCACATTAGAGGTGCAGGGGCCGCGTGGTGGAGCCTTGGGGGCTGTCAAGCCAATTTGCGGTGGTGGTGATGGTGATTCTGTGTGTGTGTGTGTATGTGTGTGTGTGTGGTGGGGACGTGGGAGATGCTATGTGGCTCACACTCTACTGGTTCAAGTTGCTGTAACTATACCAGCTACTTTGTATTAACAATTGTGTCTATTATGTGCTGATGTAAGTTACATTAAATATGTATGACCATAGCCAAGTCCCCATGAACATCGGGAAAAACATCAGAGTATAAATGCTTCAGTTGTTGTCTTATCAATCGTAGACACAAGACACTAGAAATGTTAGCCTTCTCAGGATCTTCATGAATCTTTAACACAGAGACCTATGCCCTGATCTCTGTATGACACTGAGAGGGACAGAGAGTTAATACAGTTAGCACAACAAATAACAAGTACATTGCTAGCATTAGCTTTATGGCTAAAGCCACCACAAAATCCCATAATCAGTAGCGGTCACTCACATATTAGTTTTACCAGTGACGGGTCGTGCATTTCACACCTAGGATTTCAGTGTTGTCCTACTTAGTACGACTTGAATAAATGCACCACATAATATCATCATTTATGACACCACGGCTTGAGAGATAATGTACAGAAACACACTTACGCACCACTGGGCGCTGAATCACCTTAATTGTGTACAACACAGGCTATTTTCTGGAGCATTTAAACATAAATAAACTCGCATCAGCGAGTAAAACTATATGTGGTACTTTCAAACTTACAAACTTTTCCTGCCCACCTGTTCATTGAACTGTGTATCCATTCTGGTGTCCCAAAAGGTTTTTAAAAGCACTGTAGCTTTCAAGTGTTTAAATGTGCTTTGGTGTCTTTTTGCTGCCTTGGTTAAACAATTTTGGTTTGCAAATCCAGTGTAGCTCCAAATACCAAATCAATCTTTTGCAAGACATTCCAACCAGAACAATTTGTAGTGCCCCTTGGAAGCTGTAAGCCAGGGGTACGCCTCAGTTTCTTGACTGGAAGTGACAGACGAACCCTTATCTCGCCTGGGACAGGTTGACTAGCTCAGGGGCTGGCCAACCTCACATGAGCTAGCTTCTCTTGAAATGTCCATCTTGAAAATGGCCTTGCAAGAAAATCTGCAGCCAAATATACATTTTCCTCATCTTTGGCCATTGTGGGTTAAAAAAAAAAACAATCATATATATTAGATTTTTCTGCAAACAGCCCCCGGGTGTGGCTCCGGGGTGGCTTTGTTAATCTGCATAGCGCTGCCATCTCTCACAAGTGACTATCCAATCACAGGATGTGTACATGTCACGTTCAACATGAGGCCAGCTAGAAGGCCTTACCGTCGCCAACTCGTGATCTATTTGGCTATCTATCTATGAACTATGTGTGTCCGCTCACTCACAGTGGACAGATGCCTGCATTGTTAATTCTAAGGGCCTCTGACAGATTTAATGCAACCTGGCAAAACAAGCTAGCTGAATTCTGATTGGATAAAATCTCTAACATAAGAATATAACACTAGGATATAACATGCCATGAATGTGAAGAATCATTTTATATGTATGTAATGAAAATACAATAAAAATGAAATTAACTTTTATCATAAATATTATCGGGATTTTTGGCCATGCTAGGCCTGCAGAGAAGGCCTTGCAGAGTCTGATGGCCCACCACTGAGTTTTACTATAACAGGTGTGGACCAGATTGTTCTCTATTAACAATGATGTTCTCTATCCAATTTAAGTAAAGACATTGCAGTCATTAATTGCACACTTACAGGTAGATAGATAGATAGATAGATAGATAGATAGATAGATAGATAGATAGATAGATAGATAGATAGATAGATAGATAGATAGATAGATAGATAGATAGATAGATAGATAGATAGATAGATAGATAGATAGATAGATAGATAGACACACGTCCAACAAATGCAAACCCGACCCTCCCAGAGGAAACACTGCAAACATTCCTTTTCTTACCACCTTTAATAAAAGTTGCTCATTGTAGGACAGCTATGCTCCTCCCGTCAATATGGTGACATCAAACTACTTGTCATCTCAGCTTTGACTTACTGACAGATAAGTTGACATGAAAAGAAAAAATCACACATCGTGTGTTTATACAAACAGATAGATCATAAAGACAAACAACCCTAATTTAACTACTATCTATTAGTACAGAGAGAAAACAAGTCAGTTGGGAAAAACCAAATGATCTTGTGGTGCCTTTCCTTTTTTGTATAATCATTTGCTGATTACCTAATAAATTAGATCCAGAGTATGCCTTTGATAGATACCTGGGGATCTCTGGGAGACACTCACAATGAAGAGGGCATTATTCACCATGAGCAGCGAGGAAACAAAATGTCCCATTGTCATCGAAGTTGCTGCCATTAACACCACAAGCTCTCAGACGGGCACAGCAATGATAAGTCCCTGTGTCGCTGTTAACATTTGTGGATAAAAAGGGACTCATCTTGAAGTTTGCTGATGTGAAATGTGTAATTATCATTGAAGGTATAACAGGCTGCTTATTTGCCTTCGTGGCATCTTTAAAAGGAAAGGTTGCTGTGCAGCAATCCATATCACCTCATCTCCCGATCCCCCTCAGGGTGCCACATTCAGTCTGGGGCAGCAGGCTAATATAGATGACAGAGGTTTGTCCCACTGTTTAAAGGGGAAGTTCACATTGTTTTACTCCCTTAAATATTGAGATTGTTTCATCTTTTGCTGACAAAATTAGGTGTGCACATTTTAGCTGAGGCCAAAGTCATGGTTGGAGGTAGGACAATGGATCATAAACAAGATCCTCCAGTTTTTAGCATGCTGACAAGCAGTAACCTCTTATACTTAGTGCATTGCACTTGTGACACTACTCTTCTGCCATTGATGTAATGTGAATAAGCTCACTCATGAGAGCTCCTCTCAATAAAATTAGATGTGGTTGAGGACACAAAACAGTAGAAGACAATGACCATATCAGGAATTAATTACCTGGGTTGTTGACTGCTAAATTTAATTCATCATTATACTGCAAACAGTGCCACATGTTATGATATGGTCTGTTTTAGTTGTGTTTCCATTTTTATTTAAGTATATTTCTGTCATATTTCTGTCACACCATAAAGGCCTGTGGCATCACTTGATAGCACATATACTATGTTACATCTTTTGATGGTGCTAGGAGATGACCAGGGCAAACAAATTAAAATGACCAGGAACCAGAGGAAAGTGGGCACATGAGTAAGGCTTTGTTTGAGTTAAAAGCACATTTTATTACACCCACCAAAAGTGAAAAGAAGCTAAAAGAACTAGTCACAAAATAAGCACCCTAAAAGGCCAATAAAGAAAAAACACCGGACACTAACACAAACTCCTCTTTACCAAAAGAATGATAGGCCCACCTGGCCTGCTGTGTCCATGGTCTAATATGGCCAAACCCAAGTGGCGGCTCTTTCTCCTTTTCCAAGCCCAGCTTCCCCAGCCAAGTGCAATCAGCTGCACACAGGAGGAGGGACATGCAGCTATAGTTAATCAGGTGAATGAAACCTGGGGTCTGTTTTACAAAACAGGTTTAGTGAAAACTCTGAGATGGTTAACCCTGAAATCGGGGAAACTCTGAGTTGTCTGTTTCACAAAGGGAGGTGACTCAAACCAGAGAAAGAGGGTTTCTAGCTTGTTTTACAGAGAGAGGTAACTTAAACTCTCTGTCAGTTACCGTAGTAACATACTGAATCTAACCTGGTTGGGAGCAAGTTTTCATCAAGAAACCTCAAGTTTCTATCTGTCAACTCCCCTTACACCCTCACCACTTTGATTCATTCATTCAGTCCACGCAGGTTTCAGTGGAGTTTAGCAGTCTTGTTCGCCAGAGAAAATCACATTTTTGACCATGGACTGTCCATTTCTTGATAATCCAGTGGACAAAGAGACAATATTATTTCGCAGTGTGTTACACATAAGTCGAGAGATCATTGGCAAACTGCGAGTGGACCCGAGTTTTCCCGACACATTTCTTTTTTGATGGGTACCGTTTTACTTCACAGTCCCGTAAATACATCCATAAACACATCCAACCTCATATCACCAACATCATCATCCTTTGTCAACATGCACTTTTATCGGAGCAGATGTTTTGCGTTCCGTTTCTTTGTGAATGGTAGTTGTATTTATAATGTCGGTGTTGCATAAGGCCACCGTACGCAGAGTAATCATGAAGTGATTTTGACAGGATCGCAGGTAAATGATGAAGAACTCATGACATGGTGCTGAAGCCTCAGACTGGGATGACTGGTCTGAATTTCCTTTCAGGTTTTCTGGCGTGACTGGTTGCATATAGAACATCACAGCTTCCTCACAAAATGAGGCAGACTGTGTGAATAGGAAGTCCATTCAGAGCAGTAATGTGCAGATAAACTGATTATTGTCTCAAAATGTCAAATACTGCAAAAACACACTGCAAAAACTCAAACAAAGATTTTTTTCTAATAATAATGTCTCATTTCTAGTCAATACAAATATAATTACTGTACTTACAAGATGCATCACCTTAAAGTTAGCTGTTTTCTACTGATTTCACTTTAAATATTATTTAACTTGAAATAAGTATAAATGTCTATCAGTCTCTGTAAGTGGAGCATCTGTGTTATTTCTAATTATTTCCCTGACAAATGTGCTTGAAACAAATAAGAACTGTCTAAATACAAGTCATTTTTCAGGGGAGGTGTCTTATTTTGAATGTAAAGAGAAGATCTGACTATCTCTTCAAATTTGCTGTAAGAACGCATTAAAATGTCCAACTTTAATAGACTGAAACACCCCGCCCTTTGTTTCTCTATTGTTGCCATGGTGTCTTGATGAATCGGGGTTCCACTGGTTATGGCTTTTAAAGTTGCGGTGCGTAACTCCAGGTGAAACTACTCTGAGTTGATTAAACTATCTTATTAACTCAAATCCGCTGTTCTGGAACCAAAAACTCCTAGCTCAGAGTAGATCAACTCAGAGTTCAAGGTGTGACTGAGAGTTTGTTCAACCTGCTTTGTGAAACGCAAACCAGCTGCAAACAGGGAGGAAGTGCCTCCAGCTGCAGTAACACAACAAACAAACATGAACACATGTATGCATATTTGGCTGCAACATACAACATACATTCATACAGAAAGTATTTCACCACAAAAAAAATGTAATGATGGAGCTTATGATCCTGAAATGTCAGGGAGTCCAAAGAGTACAGCAACAATTTCTACAGACAAGTACACACAAATTAACTCACTGATCACAGACAAGAGACCAGCTAAAGAGTTGCCATGCTTAATGTTCTCTACCTAAAAAAATGTATACTCTGTGTGACCTGGTAGACTTGAAAACAAAGCATATTGTGGTTTTAACACATGTCAAGATGCAGCACCCTGTTGGCTACAGACAGTGTGAGAGGATTAAGGTGGGTTGTACCATTAGTTAAGAGCTAGGTTAAGTCTCAGAGGTACTGAGAGACCTTGCAGGGAGATTCAGGGGGATGATGGAAGTGATGTAAATAACTGCACAACCTGAGTCCCAGCAGCCCCACGCTTGCTGTTGGGGAAGCCCCTGGGCATAAACCTGACATGAGCGTTTAGCAATGATCACTCCACAATGGTTGGGCTGGTCCATGTAAAAATCTTTGCATATGGTAGATTAGATATACTATACACGCTTTGTGAGTAGGACATGTATGGCTAAATATGTCTAGTTTAAATGATAGCAACAACAACAATAACATTAATAACAATAATCATTTTTGTAAGTACTGTTGTAGTAGCAATATTGTAATAATAATGATGATTATAATAATGGAAGATGAAAGTGTACCAAAATTTCTCTATCCAATTCAAGTATAGACATTGCAGTCATTAATAGTGCACGCACACTTACAGCTAGATAGATAGATAGATAGATAGATAGATAGATAGATAGATAGATAGATAGATAGATAGATAGATAGATAGATAGATAGATAGATAGATAGATAGATAGATAGATAGATAGATAGATAGATAGAAAGATAGATAGATAGATAGATAGATAGATAGATAGACAGACAGACAGACAGACAGACAGACAGACAGACAGACAGACAGACAGACAGACAGACAGAGAGACTGATAGATAGATAGATAGATAGATAGATAGATAGATAGATAGATAGATAGATAGATAGATAGATAGATAGATAGATAGATAGATAGATAGATAGATAGATAGATAGATAGATAGATAGATAGATAGATAGATAGATAAAAGTTTTGAATCTACAGATTTACACTTGGAGATCAAATACACTGTGCATGCATGCTCACTGAGCTCTCTACTGCATTCACAGACTGCAGTTGCCTGGGCAACCCCATCTTGAAGATTTTAAACTTGAATTTAATATATGATGCCTCCTGTGTCTCCACAGTCAGGAAACAGGATTAATGACTGGCAAAGCGCTCCACTCTCCACCGAGTGTCCAGCACCATATATTTGCAATTGCATTTAAACATACCATATGTGTGGCAACAGTGGATCCAGTGGCACACTGCCCTCAGGTAACACGATCCTACATTACTTGCCAGACTGTGACAGAGAGAAGTCATTTGCATATCAGCTATTTTGTGCTTTGACTCTGTCAACAGCTCTAATAGGATTTGTCAAAATGTGTGCCACAAGTAAATCTGAGAAACACAACCAGAGGCAAATGAAAGAAGTCAGGGGTGCAGTGGAGGGATTGTGCAGGCATTAAATGTCGCAACATTTAACCAGAACAAGTTTCTTGCTGTAAGTCACACTGTTGTCGTCAACCTTTTTCACATTCACAAATATAATCATCATATTCTTCTCAAAGAAACTAAGGCAGCTGGGCTGTGTCCAGACACAGCTGGCGAATATTTAAGAACATGTGAACAACCCTTCTGTGCTGTTATGATAGTGGAAATATGTCAAGAGAAAAGAACTTTGCAGAGAAAAAAGTCACAAGTCCCATGAGGACTGTAGTTTGTTAAAACACCATCCTGTAACACAAGGTTTAATCAGTATGCTAAATAGACATTTGTTTCTAAAACAAAACCAAAAAGACATTTAATCACCCCATAAGCAGAATGGGGTGATTTGACTACAGTACAACTGCAACTGTCTCTGTCACACATTACAAAGCCTTCCTCCTTCAATAACAGCACTACAAAGATTTTTACAAAGATTTTATGGATTGATGGATATGACTGCACAGTCGCAGTGTTAGCCATGTCTGAAATCATTCCTTCCTTATCTCCTTCATGACGGCAATGGAATTAAGCAATATATATACACACACACACACACACACACACACACACATATATATATATATATACACATAAATACAGGAAAAAGCAGAATATGGATAGGGGTTTTTTTGCCAAAAAAAACCCAACAGAATTATACCGGCTTTCAAATAGATCCTGTCTTTGACCAGCACCACATAAAACAGCCTTGTGCTCAGAGATCCAGCATCTCCCCTAAAGATACTGCTACCACTCATCTACAATAATGGACCAACTTTGTTTGGCTACTCAATAATCACAAGCAGAAGTTCAGCTTTAAAAAATTGTTGCATTTCATCATGCCTGTCAGAGAGTTGCACACGGCTATACAGCAAACACTGATTGTCTGACTTGTGATGCTCTAAATAGAATATGTGGAGGCAGATGGCTTCATTAAACTTTGACAGGCTTTCAATTGAATTTGGCTGGTAATTGAGATTTACTACTGTCTTTGGTTCTTGTCCTTTGTGGAGATTATAAACTATTGATTTGTTATTTCTCCACATGAGACACCCACACAACAGAGGTGTGGAATCTCAACATCACAAATGCCATGAAGGAACCATTACTTTTGTCTTGTATCCCGGCTTGTTTTTAATGATACAATATTCAGCTGCAAATCTCATGGAACACACTGATGGTTTTGGGATACGGTTTGTGAGCTATTCAAAAACAGGCAGGGAGCTAATGTCACTTTATTCAACAAGCTAATTATAATTGAAAAAACAGCAGTTTTTATTTGTGCTGTGACTTGATTAAAAACTGACAGTATGAAAACATGCTTAACAGGTGCCTGTACCACCTGCAACTACTGTCCTTTCTGAACACCAACAATGGCCATATTAGCCAAAATACTCCATGGAATTCAAGCAAGCATTCAAGCAAAGAAGCTCATAATTAAGGAGTGCATGAGGATATAAATTGAGGAGCTCACAAGATGGATTATGCTTGCATATCTGCATGATATTTATCTACTTTGTAGCAGCTTCACTGTTTAAAATTGAAGAATGTCTGCTATGTTTTCTGAGTGGATCACTGGATTCGAGTTATATTTAGTAAAAGAAACATTTTTGACCTTGGCTATTAGGCTATTGGCTATTATTTATTTTATTATAGAACAAGAAGTAGAACAACAAGAAGTCCATGCGGGATTTAAGAGAAAATTAGATGGGATTCCACAACTGTCCCCATTAGATCATGGAGACATTGCCCTATCCACTTAATTTCAAAGACAAATTATTTTTTCTCTTTAATTGTTGGCCTTGTGTTGGTACTATGTATAGAGAGGGGTAGATTGGTATTTAATTCGGTTGAGAGCAGGATCATGAAAACAGGTGAGTTGAAATTATAACAACAAATGGATAGGGGTGGACACAGCTGAATGATGAGAGTGGAGCAGAGAAGCTGTGCAGCCGGCAGACAGGCCTGCAGTAAATTAGGGAAATGTCCTGCTGAAGAGACTTGTGTAGGTGAGAGAAGATCCCAGAGGAGTTTCCTCGGTGAAGATGTAGAAATTCAATAATGGGCAGAGTGGGAGTGAGGGCAATGGCAGCTGAGCAGAGATCCAGTGATTAAAATGAACCAGTGTGCATAGTTGCACTCAACAGGAGAGACACAACAGACATGGCTTGCTTCATCAATGCTCAGTGCCCACTGGAAGAGGCCCTGTGTGTATAAATTCATCAGAGTGACATGGATTAAAACAAGCATGGCATGAGATGAGCTTGTTGGCATGTCTGTGAGAGGCTGCCTCTGAGCACCACCATGCCGACATGCTGTCTCACCAATGTGCAGGCGCCGCAGCAGCACCACAAAATGATCCATCAGGACTATTTGGTCTGTTATTAAAGCATAATAGACAGCTTGATGGTACTGCATATCCATAGTGCTTAATCCGTTCCCTGCCGGTGTTCACCACTCTCTGAACATTTATGTGGCCTGTAGTGTAATATCCTACTCACTTGAGAGGCTTCCATTTATTTGCTCTTGAAGCATTAGCTGCAGGGCTATTCAACATCCATTACTGCAGGACTGCTTGCAATCCCTTGATTTCATTCCATGCCCGTGTCTCTGTCTGTCTGTTAACGTCTCATCTCAAGCGAACAAAACAAAGAACAATGAGTTATATATTCTAAGATTATGTCAGTTGGTACAGAATGGGAGGCACAGAAACACAAGAGTTTTGCAGTCTTTCAGTAGCTTGGATAACTTGCTTACCATTTAGTTTTTGACATTTGTGTTGCTTCTAAATGCTAGCACTTCATGAGTTTAATGACGCGTGGCCACACACCAAAATATCATCCAATCGAGCCACGATGCATGAAGGACACTGGATGGTACACATTGGCCAGAGTTATGTCAAAAACTGGGTTTCAAATAAGATTTAGAAAATAAAAATAAGCAGAGAAAAATAATAAACATGATCAGAAAATCAACCATTTTTTGCAGTTGCTTTGTTTGACAATGTCTAACACCCGCTACATGTCAAATCTCAGAGAAAAGCACTTTAAAAGCATATGCTACAAATGGGCCCAATTTAATATCAGTATCAGCACTGATCTCCAGGTAATTAATCAAATCAGGTATAGGTCAGACAGGGTCAGTCCAACTGAAGTCATGTCCACACTTCGCACTGGCCCTAAATGCACCAAAGGGAAGCAATGAAGCACATTTAATTTTCAGGTACTTCCATTCAGTTTCTTATTACCTGAAAGTCTTGTTTTCATTTAGACTGAAAGAATTTTCAGTGTGAAACTCCTTTTTCTGCAGTTGTTTTTAGTTTTCTTTTCAGAGCAGCTTCTGCGCTTGAGTCGCTGCATGCATATTAAATTATAATGTTATCATTATCTGAAAACATAATTTAAAAAATACATGATCAGATTGGTATTGGCAGTCGTGTATTGGAATTGGATTGTAACAGAAAAAAAAGTGTGGATTGCCCCATCTATATTAAAACAGTGCATTTTATTAGGATTTATGTGTGTGTGCAAGTGGCAGTAATTTTGCCTTTCAAAATAGTAATACTTCCTCCTTTTTAGCTCTTTGTAACTTGATGACATATAGTTTGAAAATCTCATTTTAAATTAAATGAAAAGGTCAAATGGAAATCGTAATGAAATGTGAAGGTTTAGAGGGGAAAACATCCCCCTCTCATCTCTCTTTCACACACACACATACACACCACACACACACACACACACACACACAAACACTCACACATCCACTCTGTAGCAATAATATCTAGTCCCTGCAAAATTGTACTTATTCATGATTCAGAGGAATAAAAGAAATTCAACAATGCTTTAATATAATAGAAACTGTGGGGTTCCTCACAAGTATCAATCTGTTAATATGAATCAAATACATTACTTTTATCTCTCGTTTTGAATATAACATTGTGGGGAATTTGAGTTGGTGTGGTTTGAAGGATTCTAAAATGATCAGGTTTATCTAAGTACACCCTGAGACATGCTAATAATAATTCTGACTGCAGTCCAGATGTGTTATGCATTAAGAAATCCTCAAACAGAATATGTCAGGATGCAGCACCACAAATGAGCCCTTGCTGAAATATTCAGCTTGCTGTCTGATTGGCCTGTTGATTTGAAACAAGGATTCCCCAGGTGGGTATCAACCCCAGTTCCATTTGAACAGGAGGTAAAATGAGAAGTCAACAGTATTTAGTCAAATAAAAGCCAGAGATTAAAGAAACTTTGGCAGCCAAGGGCGGGTAATTGATTTATAATTTATCAACCGTGTGCTGAGCAGTGGCCACTGGGGAGATCTAGGCCGATTTCTATTACAGTCTTTTCACATTCCTCGTGAGAGCATTTAATATGGGCAGCTGTAGTTTCATAGTTTTTATTTAAACCACAGCTATCAATGTATGCCAAAGAAATTTGATAGACAATAGGCAAAACAGTGTTCTCTAATCCTAGCCTGATCAGATGATGTTGTCATAGCAATTAACAAAGTTAAATACGATGCTATGATAAAGGTGTAAATTGCCACAACACTCCTTTTGTCGAACCTCAAAAGATTAGCATTGGTTATGATGAGTCCAGAGACACTTATTTATTTGATTATGATAAAGGTAGAAGAAACAAAAGCTGATCCACAGACCAGCCAAAGCAATAAAACCTAAAGTTGATTAATTAATGAAGTACAATCCATTGTACTGACATGGATTATTTGTTCATTGAGTTTATAGTGTACAATTCTGAATTCTAGTATAGATTTAGAGCTTTTGAAATGGCTGTTGTTTTGTACATTGCTTAAGATTTCCTGATTTTATCCATCTAAATTGTGTTCCAAAGGTAGGAGTACCTAGTGAGAGCTTATTTGAGGGTCTCTGTTGAAATTAGTATTCTTCCTCTGTAGAAATATACACTTTCATATCACTCTTAACAATGAACCACATACAGTGATAGAAATCAATTCAGCCAAGGTCAGAACATTCTAAATTTTACTGCAATATATGTCGAAATTCAGAAATGTAAATTCCTATATTTCCATTATAGCATCGATGGTCAATTTGTACAAGTTGCTTCCATCCAACACCAACACGCAAGCAGAAACACAAGGCAAAAAAGACTCCTCGAATAGAAAACCTGTCTAAAACCACAAATAGTGCTGCTCATTTACTGTAAAAGGAGTCAGAACAGGCCTCTGCTTTTTGCAAAGTCACCCTTTCTGTCTGGGCTTCTGTGTCATATGCTGCCCAGAAGTTCAGGTGACCGACATGCAAGTGCATATCTTTTAACATGTCTGAATTCACTCATAGAGCAGGGGGAGGAAAAAGTAATTTTCCAGGACAACTTAAGAATTTCCAGGACATTTGACCTTTTTGTTTCTCATTTTCCATACGTTTTCCATGATTGGAAAATTGGTCAATTATTTTTCAGGTTTTCCAGGTTTTCCAGGACACGTGGGAACCCTGTATTTTGCAGATTCACTTCACATTTACAGACTTACATACAAGATCTAAAACAAATTATATGGAAATAATCTCCATTTGAGACATTTAAATCTTGTTGGGATGTTTAATTTTTTTTCCTTGTTCAGTTGCAATCTAATTATTACTCTGAATTTACACATCCTGCACAATGGCCCTGTACGTGCTGCGACACATCATCGAAGTCAAGGAGACAAGGTCCACATGCTCCGTGACACTCCCGTGAAAGCTCCATCCAAGTTTCGTGACACATATATGATCCGTCAAGAATCTCGGATAGCATTCAGCACAGTGAGGCTGGAAGAAACTTGTGAAAGTATTTTATATACAGTCTATGGTCAACATAAACCGGTCAAAATAAACCAAAAATACTTTTCAAAATAAAAGCACCCGATTAACCGCTATATCATTTGAGATGTCATAATACATGCACAAACTTGGAATAACGGGAAAAGATGTGTGAGGAAATTTTAATCACTGGGGTCAAAAAGCACCCATCTTACATGGGCTTGATGTGTGTGTGTTCTGTGCATTGTTTTATATTTTTGTTCGGTGATTTCTTCAACGTAACAACCGAAAACAGGGACCGATTGCAAAAAATAAAGTGCTCTACAACACAAATGAGATCCTATTGTATAATTTTATAAAACTGTCCTGTTTTCTCGGGCATGAAATGACGTGAGAAATACAAATCCTGCGGCTCAGGCAGTGGAGTAACAGAGTGCAGTTGATGCTGCTGAAACGTGCAACAGCCTGCACGGGGCTGTTGCGCAGGATGTGTGAATTCAGGGTTAGTCTAGTACACCAACTGGGATTTTAATAACTGATGAGTCGCCAGCTGTGAACTATTAAGAAATGATGGTGATGACCAGTCAATTGAGAAATCAAAATCCCAAGCAACAGCAAGCAATGTTCCCCATACAGCTGGCATAAATAATAGCTTAGTTTTCTGACAATTGCAGGTTGACAGCGCATGCTTGTTCTCTGACCACAACCATAAAACTGCACTATTAAAACCCCTGCTGAGCACTCAGATGCATTAAAAACACAGCTAGTGTTACTCACCCTGTACCAAACAATCTCACGAAGTCGTCCATCGGTTTTGAAGTTACACTTCAGAGTAACGGTTTCTCCCACAACAACTGGTGGCAGTGGCTCTATGGTAACTGTCAAATATCCTGGAAAAAGAAGAAGAGGGAAAAAAACAGTAAGTGGAAATGAGTTCCATGGTTCTGTGTTTCCCATTCTTGGTTCAAGGTAAGTTTTGGATGACATCAACAACTAACGTGAATCATTTCAAAAAGCAAAGGGATGACTGTGTCTGTATTATCATTTGGCAAAAACATGATGATAAATTTCTACAACAAGTACATAACAAAAAGTTCCCCACAAGGGTAAAGTATCTAGGTAAGAAATACCTTTGTGGCAGACACTTAAGTATTCTTTTTTTCAATTACCTTTTTTTTAATTTGCTTTTGAAAGCAAATTCACTAATAAACAGTTGTAATGATTTACATCTTTTTCTTTTTTCACTTTTTCAAAATTCATCTAAATGGTCAGTTTAAAGTTCTTAACAGCTTACTCTATGAAATTATCACCATGAATTACACCATGATTAGTCTGCACCCTCCTACTAGCAACCTCTTTCAATTCAAGTTGTGTGGCAGTAATTAAACACATAAAGTATTTGAATGACATCAAAATCTTTACATCTGATAGGAATAATTCACGTTAACATTCAATAAATACACAAATATAATCAACACATTTACATTTACTCATTTGGAAGGTGCTTTTTTCCAAAGCGTCTTACAGTTCAGGGACAGCCATAGTCCTTACAGTGCAACAAGAGGCCATAGTTGTTGTAGATAGGAAGATAATGTAAGATAAGAAGACAGTATTTTTCTTGAGAAGAGATAAAGCTACTGTATGTTTATGGGGATGTTCCCATTCTGATGGTGTTCAAAAATCTGTTGTACCACAAAAGAAAACACTCAGGATTGTGATTGCGTTGTATGTAGGGAAGGCAGTGCCATACAATGTTCTTGAGAGGAATGTAATGCTTGAGAGGTTGTATGAACCTGAATGATGGAATTCAGGTAAGTGGGAGCAGACCGAGAGGTCACTCTTTACACTAACACAAATAATTTCAATTTGATTCAGGCAGCAACCAGTAGTCAGCGGAGGTCTAGGAAAAGCAGCCTCACATGTACCCCTTTTGAGTTGTTGAAAGATAAGGACTGCTGCGATGTGCTCTGTGAAGGAGAGCTGTCATCAATCATGACACATAGGTTTCTTGTGGTTCTAACTGGGCAGAGGGAGGAAGAGCTGATTTATATGTCAATGATGTGTGGTGAATGACTGGCAGAAATCACTAAGACTTAGTCTTAGAGAGGTTGAGTTGGAGATGGTGATCCATCATCCACTTTGATATGTTAGAGAGACAAGTGGAGATCCACTCAGACACAGGCAGGTTGTCTGGTGCGGAGGACAGGTAGAGATGGGTGTCATCAGCATAGCAATGGTATGAGAGATTATGGGGCAAATGACTGGGCCCAAGGAGGTAGAGTACACTGCAAAGAGACAGGCCCCTCGCACTGACCCTTGAGGCATCCCTATAGGAAGTGGATGACAGGAAGAAGCGTGCCCTAGCCAAGAAACTTTAAAGGAGCACCTGTTTACGTAAGAGTTAAACCAGGGGAGCTCTTTGAGCACTAGAGATGTCCATTTCAGAGTGCGGTTAGCAGGATATGGTGGTTTACTGTAGGATAATGCAGGATGAGGACAGATGATTGTGTTGCAGACCTAGCAGCCCTCAGGGCTTCTGTCACGGACAACACTGCTTTTTCAGCTAAGTGGCCACTCTTCGATCTTTAAGCCTGACCGATAAGGGTCATGAAGAAGTGTTGTGTGTGAGTAAGTGTGAGACCTGATTGACGACCACCCTTTCAATGGCTTTCGATAGGAAGGGTTGTTGAGAAACTGGCAGGTAATTTTCAATTTGAGCTAGGTTAAGCGATGATTTCTTGATGAGGGGCACCATCCAAGCCTCTGTGAAGGAGTCAGGAAAAGTTCCAGAGGACAAAGAGATATTGATAACGTGCATGAGAGCTGGCACAATACAATGGCAGAGGAAATGTTCTGTAGGGGATTGGTAGGAATTGAGTTCAGAGCACAGGTGGTAGCATGGATAGGAGTCAGGAGATATGATAACTCAGTCTTAGAGAGAGGGGAGAAAGAGAAGAGTCATGTACATTTGTCCTGCTAGATTTCAGTGGTTTTCAGTATTTCCTGAGGTCAACTCCAATAGCCTTGGAGAAAGAACCAGGGCAAGTAGGTAATTAACATTCCTGCTCACACCTTCGAAGCCCTTTTTGTCCTTAGACTCATCTCAAGCTCACAGAAACAAATGTGATATTCCACATCTTCTCCAGACAACCCCAGCTGCTTGCCAGCCATATATCCAGCCATATTACCCATTAACACACATGATGTTGGGTACCACCAAGCACCTACATTTACATTGGCACAATAGGATGAACCTCTGTCAATGAGTGTGTGTGTGTGTGTGTGTGTGTGTGTGTGTGTGTGTGTGTGAGCTCTTCCTGGTTGTCGATGGGGTATTAACCCCCCAGACTCCACCTCCTGGTGTGGTGAGTTCGACAGGTCTCAACTTTTGAGCTGCACAAAACGGGCCGCGCAGCAGCACTTTGGTCGTGTCGTGCAGCCACGCGGCCAAAGGAATCTTGTGCGGGCCTTAAGCTGGAAAACCACTCCTCCCAGACAGTACAAGAATGGGGAACCATCAAAGCTTCCGTAGAATTTTTCTGGATACTATGTTACATAATCTTGGGTGTTAATCTGTGATTACTATACATTATTTTTCCTGTGTTGTTTATTTGCATGACTATTTGGACCAGTTTTTGTGACTGAACAAATCAGTCATCAAGCTGGCTTCTTCAAGTCCTTTCTTGAGTTTTCATCAACCATTGAAGGGAAACAGAACTCTCCAGATGGAGATGGATTCACAGGAATCTTTCAGTCCTAAGGAGACTGACTGACAATGAGTGGTGCAGAAAACTGGTTGTTGATAGTTTCCACCTTTTCTGTGAGTAAAGAGGTGATGGACACAGCTGAGAGATTTGTTGCTGGTGGTGGAGGATTGACCAGTAACTTGAAGGTGGAAAATAGATTGTAGGTATCTTTGGTGCTGTTGATTTTGATGAGCTAATTTGGACAGATGCTGCACCTTTTGGGGAGCTCCAGAATGGTGTCAGTTTGCCATGGCTGAGGTGGGTGGCAGTGAGCTCCCTTGGTGGTAAAAAATTAGCATACTTTACAATGAAATGACTCAGACAGGAGACAAAAAAGAGAAAAAAAAGAGTAAGCCAGTAAAGTGTGTGACCTGATAGCAGACACCTACTCAACACAACAACAGTTTTGGCACATCCAGGATTTTATGAGATAACTGTATCTCTTTTAACATACAAATATCACAGCTAGGTCTTTGTAAAGAACTAGATTTTCAAGCTCTTAACTAATTTTATTGAGAATGAATGCACTAGCATTTGAAATATAACTATTTAGCACAGAGGATTATCACCGTAAGGTCCCTACTGTATGTTTTTTTAATGTGTCTTTGTTAGAATCAATTACAAGAATGAATGGTTAGCATATTGCTTGAGAAAATAATATTATACCTTTTCCATTATTATGTAAAAATACTGATAATGCATGGCCTGCTTGCCATGCATCAAGACGAAGAAAGACTGTTACTTTATCAGGCAGCTACTCTGTGGAAACAATGAATGGTGGGAACTACCTCCTTAAATTTTTTTGCATGTTGCTTGGTGGTGAGGCAGATTATAAAGAAGGTGACATGGTAGAGGTAACATGATAAGGGTGGAGTGACCAGGAAAGTAAAATTCTTGTAGAGACTGTTGTTCTGGAGATTATGGTGCATGGCTTGAGTAAGAGAAATCATTTCTCCATCAAATATATAAGAACACAGGAGCTACACTCAGCACTTGCAGGATTTTGCCTCATTAGGGTTTCATGAGCATCTCACACTTTGTTATTCAAATTGCTGAGATGTCAGAATCTCTATACCACTAGGGGCCTCACCAAGATAGCATCAGTGCAATGTCTCATGCAAACTTACATAGACCACAAAGCATATATGAGTAGGCATCTTGTCCAGCAAGCGGTGAGGTGCTGTGAATGAATATACTGAATCTAAATCAGATTATTATTTCCATCAGTGCAAGCATTATAATGAGTGGGGACATCTAAATATTTTCATGATCTAGCCCTGAGGTTATCTCTTAATTATTTAAGTGCTGGAGATGCTTAACTCCTATCCAACATTGTGGCTATGTAGAGGTCTACATAGTCACAATGCTTTCAGCAGACAATACCGGTATTGTTTGTTCATGTGAACTTATAGTAAGTTGTTTCCTTTTCAAATTTAGAGCTTTACTTAAAATGCATGATTTTAAAATAATGTATTTTGAGTTAAGCTCAAACAACAACACAACAACAAAAAACAAAAAAAAACTTCTTTAAAGAAGTTTTTGTTTGTTTTCAATTTACTATTCAAATAAGGAGAGATTGTTAAAACCTCCCATCTAAATAGAAAATGTAAAAAGAGCTATTCTCTGTAACTTCTGTGAATATACAGTCTGTTGGCTTCATATAATTTGAATTTTATGCTTAGAAAACTAAGGCCAGCTCATATTTTATGAGCTCATATTTTATTTCTCTTTTTTTTGTCAAGAGACTTGAAAACATCCTCTAAAATCTTCAAATACAAGTGACAAAATACAAAGCATCACTTCAATCTCTGCCAAGTGCCCACTCCAGGTTGGGGAGAAGACCCTCCTTTAAACAAAAAAGTTCAAGTGTATTATTCACAAGTGTGAGAAAAAGGGAAAGGGAGATTGGGTCGGCCTCCACAGTGAGGCGGTCACTCTACTGGTCCAGGGTCGTAAAGAGAGAAATGAGTCACAATCTATGGTCTTGAAATCTGAGTGATGACTGAAAGGATGAAAGTACAAGCAGCTGAAATGGGTTTTCTCCAAAGGTTGGATGGGCTCAGCCTTAGAGATATCATGAGGAGCTCAGACAGGGAGAGGCTCCTGGTTGGTGGGAGGAGACCCAGTGGCCGACCCATGACATGCTGGAGATAATATCTCTTGGTTGGCCTGGGAACACTTTGGGACTCCCCCAGAGTCAGTGGTAGCTGTGTAGCTGTGGATAGGAGGGTCTGGGCTTGAAAGTGAGACACTTTTGAAGGCTTACAGCACATACTGTAAACAAAATACGCTACAGACAAGGCCAATAAAAACAATAAATTCTGACCAAATAGGTGTGCTTCCCACCCCCTAAAACCTATAATAAACTATGTGACATATAAATAGTGTTCTTGGTCACTCGTCAATGAAGCATGTATAACAATGACACATTTTTTAAGAGAAAAAGTATGTTATAAACCATAAACATATAGATTTGTTAGTGCTAGTTTAGTCAGCAACAGCTTTCCTAATAACTACCATAGCAACCAGGACACCAGAAAATTTGTATCTGACGAACTAAAACTCTTTACACTCAGTGATGGAAGATTATGGAAAGAAAGGCCAAATTTTGGCCTTTCTATTTCTTTTCCCCATACATTGGAGATGCACGCCGTCCATCACTAAAATATGTCACATCTACTTGAGGAGTGACATTTCTGCATTTGTGTCTGCATTTTTTGTTCCCTTATATTTTCCTTATATTTCCTTAATGAATGGATATGATCTTTCATTTGTTAGTTCTTACAAATACAATAAATCCAAGTCACAAGCACAAAAAGATATGTTTTCAAATATTGCTGAATCATTTCAGCAATATAGAGCCAGTGTTCACTATTTGCAGACAGTAACTAAACTAAACTGATGTAGCATCTGAGGTGTAGGGCTTCTAGAACTGCTCTAAAACTCAATAACCGGCACTCGTGGAGAGGAATGCCCTCAACCGTTTATCATGGTTTATTACTTTTTCACCATGTCACAACTGCAATTCCCTGCAGCAACTGCGCAACACTTTTTCATGATATCATAGTTGCGGCATACATGACAAGCCGGCAGTGTCCACTCTTACACCAGGACTAATAAATGTATATGTTTATGATTTTTAACATACTGTGTGACATGAAATAAACATATATATATATATATATATATATATATATATATATATATATATATATATATATATATACACACATATATATAATATATATTTATGTTATACATATTTCTTTGAATATTGACTGGAAAGATGTTTTTCTAACCCTAATGAAAAGCCCTACCCAGAAATGAACTACAGTTCAATGCACACTCATGTGTTCCGCCATCTTGTTTGTAGCTCTAATGTGCTTTCAAGTCAGAAGGGAGGATGGCCGAGAAAAATATCTTCCCCCCTTTCCTCCTGGTTTTTGACTATGTTGCTTGTCAAAAGGTCTTCTATTAGAATCTGCTGCATCTATGATGATAGCACTTTCATAGAACTACTTTGCTTCTTCAACAGCCTATGGAGACAGGGTTCAGAAGGTCTGTTCCACGTGTCTGCAGTGTCTGCAGATTGAGTTTCAGGCCATTCATTCTATTTTGTGACCATGGCGAGCCCTCAAAGATGTGAAATGGGAATGCAAAGAGGGGTATGCTCGTCCAGGGCCCCCCTAAAACATACTGAAATTTCAGGTTTATAGCATTCTTAGAAAGAGATCTCCAGAAAGGCCTCCAGAATCTGATGGTCTAGTTAGCTTTTTTTAGCTTTTTTTTATCTCTCTCTCTCTCTTAGAGAATGAAATTTGTTCATCCTGTTTATCAGGAGGTATAGAGCATCCAGCATGCCGAGTTTCATTCCCCTACCACCTCTGGAATGATAGGACCATGAAGGACTTCTTCGGAAATAACTCAAAGACACTTTGAGCTATAAGGATTATATTTTAGAATGTTTATGGTAGGTCAGAGGCAGCACCCTTAAAGCAGGCCCAAAACCTATAATAAGCTTCCATGGATTCTAGTCAGAACTTCACATCTTCTTCTCATCAGAGCTTAGAGCTTCTCATCTATCCAGTCAACATTGAAAGAAATATCTATAACCATGATATATATGTTTATTCATGAAGTGTAATGGTGCTTCCCGACTGGGGTGCTGCGTCTCACAGTCAATGCCTATACAGGTCTCTTTCTCTCTCTCTCTCTCTCTGCATGGCACAGGTTCACACACAAAGCGTTTGCATCTTTGCGCAACTTTTTGTTCTCTCACATTGAAAAAGTGACATTAGTAAACATAAACACATAGAGTTATTATTGCTAGATTAGTGGTGATTCCTGCTTCTCTGTTTGTCAGCAAACAGCACAACTTTCTTACGAACAGGAAACTTCCCCATGATGATCAAGAGCTCATATACATTCACCGAAAGAAGATAATGGAAATAAATGTTCACTGAAGACAGATTGATACACAACACATGCATGGGGAGTGTTTTATCCGTCAGACGGAGAAATCCATAACCAAGTCAGAACAAAGCTTTCATAGCAACCAAAGCGTGGAAAGATCAGAAAAGTCTTCGCAACAACAAGCAAGCAAGTGATTATTAGCGCAACCAGACGTCCCCAATTTGCCCATCCCCGGTTAAAGCTGTCCCCAAAAATGTCCCTAGTTTCAATGAGAGAAAAACAGTTGCGCAGATTGCAGAGAGAGAGACAGAGAGAGAAAGCCGGTAGCGATCCGGTTCGAGTAGCAATTTCATATGAAAAACTATGAAAATATCGTGCATTACTTTTCAGTCAGTCTGGGTGACCACAACATGAAGCTTTTTTATTGTTGAATTATAAGTGATACTTCAGTGATACTGATGTGTTTATATTGAAAAATGCTAACAATGTCATTAAAATAAATTCTTAAAATAGTGTTAAGTGAGGACTGGTTGCTACAGTATAAGAAAAGAGCAGGGAGATAAAAAGTAATCGCCATACATTTTAAGAGACCAAAATCTATATCCCCTAAGTTTTGTGAGTTGGACCAGTGAAGTCAGGGTCCATTTTCTATGAGACTGAATTAGATACCACAGCGACCCAGACCCACCACGACCCAGACCCAAATAATCGGACAAAGACAATACGAGACATCAGGTATACACTGAATACAACATATGGGAATAAAGAAATAACTGTTTATAAAATCTGTCTAATATATATAGTTATGTTCAGACATCCAAATGCCACATGTTATTCTCTCTATTTTCTTTCATGAAGTCTTCATAATAATAACATATTCACTCTCCCACTCACACACACACATACAGACACGCACACACACAGACAATCAAAATCTCTTTCACACAGTGTTTGCATGTGTCTATTAGATTGAAAACACACAGAGATGACACTGAACCAGGATTATTTTGTTGTCCTTTGCAATACCAAGTTATCAGTTTTTTCCTCTTTGTTAGTCCATGGTTTGAACATTGTGTCTAGATCATTTGTCCTCTGCCAGACCAGAATTTGTGTCTACATAGTTTGAGGCTCTTCCACAAACTGCTCTTGGGATTTCAAGAAATACCTGGGTTGGCATAGAAAACAAGACTGAACTGAATAATTCAAAAGATATACACTGCATCGTAGAGGAGAGTAATTGCCGGTAAACAGATACATTAGACTGCAGAAATGAGATGCTGCTCCACTTTACAACAGATGATCTTGCTTATCTGTATTGGTACACACAGATCAGCCCATCTCTCATGTCAGTGCACCTAGATATGCTTATTAAAGAATATTAATTTAATCAGCTGGCTGAAGAGATCTTTACTCTGGAGCCAAATTGAACGGATAAAGCTTTCTGAAGACTGCATGTCATTAACACAGAGCTGAAGCTCTCAGAGAAAATCCCAACCACTTACTACAAACCCTCAAGAGGAGCAGCCTGTCCTTAAAAATGTCTCTCTATGGGTGTTCCACAGAGGTGCTGGGAATGCATATTACAAGAGGAAAGAAAAATGTAAACCAACTTTGTGGAAGGCCAAACAGCCTGCTCAGCAGGGAATAAACATGTCCCTAAGCTGGTGAAGGACATATTCTGTTACAAGTTGTACAATAGTCCCTTAAAATTCAAGATGAGCCACCCACCCTGTACACACACTCTACATCCTTATAGGTAATTAAATGTGATATAGTGAGTGATTATGGCTACTACAAATGCTGCAAAAGCTAGGTGGTCTCTGTGTGTGGCTGCAGCCATTAATTGTGAACAATTCATTGACACAGAGGAAAACATAATGAAGCCAATGACATAAGAATGCTATGGAGCGTGTGGGGAGGGATGAGGAATTTTTAAAAGAGCAAATTACATGGGTTGTGCACTCGCGCCAGGAAAGTTCACATTTCAAATAATCCCTACGAGAAGCTGGAGCAGTTGCAGGCTGCACACACCCAAGACACAAGGGCATAATTCCCACGCAATCCAATATCCATCGAATGCCATCCAAATGACTCCATAAATTAGACACATTTTATTTGCCAATTCTCCATTGAATGTGTTCCAACAGAGCCATATCTCTTGTTACTCTCAATGTCCTTGTTAAAATGCAAAGGCTAATGCAGGCCATCGTCACACAGCAAAAAACTCCAGTGGTAATTCAACCCAGAGTGTAAAAATCAACACTGTGCAAGTGCTTATGTAAGTCATCAGCCATCAGAGATAATTCAGCATTCGTGATGGTTCTGACAGGTGCCCAAGAGCCATTTCAGCATATGATGGACACAAGGCTCCAATCAGCTGCTGTCAGTTCAAAACTGAAGAATCAACATTTAATCAACTGTGAAGACTCATGCAGACAATACAGTATGGCAGGTTATTAGTTTCTCAAAGAAAAAGAGATGTTCTCATACACATGCACAATATACAAAATCATAGTACTGTTTATCACAGTTTGTCATGTTGCTATTATTCATTACTTATTTCAGTCTTGATCACAACTGGAAATGACAGCACTGCTGTTCAGTTCTGACAAGGAAAAAGTAGCAGCTTCCTGTTAACCAGACTCTCTTGTGCTGTAAAACTATATTAGAGGTGTACCTAAGTACTTTCATTTCATATCAATATTTTTATAAATAAGACTTTAGTACTTTAGTACTTAGTACCACCAAAATTATTTATAATTGCCAATACATGTGCACTTTTAAAAGATGATCTTTTGAGCCTTTTAAGTGAACATGGCTTAAGTGTAAGACTGGATATATCTAGTAAGCTGCGACAAAAATATGTATGGCACTGTGAGCACCTTTACTTTAGCTAGGCTTAAAATTAGCAGACAGAGAGAGACTTAAATTCTTTTTTTATGCTCTTGCTGCTGCTGCACAGTATCGATCCTTCCTGTGTTGTAAGCCCTGCATTCGAGGAACCCCAGATGTATTTATATAGTGCTTACAACCTCCTACCCATAAGCCCCCTCCGCATGAATCAGACTCTCTGCTCGGATGATGCTACCTTGAAATCTAATGCTTCCAAAAGCATCTGTGACTCTTACTTCTCAAGCAGAACTGATACAACCTTTGTCACAATAGCACAATTACTCAGGGCAGAGATGAAAAAAAAATAACATGGACGAATTTGAAATGTGTGTGATCAAAAGAAAATGCTCAGCATCCTGGGGACGCCAACTGCTTTAAAAGAGCATAATCTAATATAGTGGAATGTGTGAATGTAAGCATGCATTTTGCAGGAAATCTTTGAAATAAATCTATTTTGCCAAATTTATCTATTTGGCCATCAAGCAGAATGCTTAGATATCAGTGAAAAAGCACACAAGCAGCTGTAGAGTGGCCAGAGAGTGCAGGGCATTTAATTGGCTCATATTAGCTGGTTGTAGAGGCAGACAAGGCCTCCAGCTTGTCTTAATCCATCAGAGGCGCTGTTGGAACAACATCTAATGAGGGCTGCAAACTATGCTTTCTCCCCATTAATAACAGCAATTTGCCAAGATGCAATGAGAAAACAAAACACAGCCAATGATGGACCAGCCCAAATGTGCCCGTTATTGTGCTCTGTGATTTATGACCATGGAATACCTTTGCTTAGATGTCACTGCAACTGAATGCATGAGTAAAATGAATGGCTGAGTTTCTTAGCTTGCTTTCTCCTCTGTGCAGTGTAAACAGGCAGCTTTGATCTGTACCTTCTGAGGCACATTCAAACATTTTCCCATCCAAATAAGTATGTCCAAAAAAAGCTTTCTCCATGAAACTACAGTAACAACAAGTGCAGAGGATAGATAGTGAACCCTATGAAGAATCATTTTACAGATACAATGTCATGAGTCCTTTGTAGGACATGACTGATGTACATGTGTTTTAGCCCCAAACTATAATATCCAATCTAAACCATGTTTAAACAGTTTAGTGTCTGTCAGTTTAAACACTGACAGACACTAATTTATAGTTTTCAGGAGAACATTATTTGCTCTTTGGAAATTTTGGAGTTTTACAGGATCAAGGATTTTGGGAGCAATGAAAATTAACATATTATTAAATTAAATACATACACATCAACTACTGTATGACAGTGAAATAATTTCGGTGTAGTAATAGATGCAGTACCAAGGCTTCTCAAGCAGGGAGATTAAGGTGTTTAAAAGGTACAAGAGGATCTTGCGAGGAAACAAGAACTACTGTGTGTATGTGTAAACGCTTTACTTGCATTGCATCTCAATTTATACTCTTTGCATTTTGTCAGTATACTGCAGGTCCCCTCTGGAAAATGTTAAATCCTGAGCCTGAGGCAAGAGGTATAGATTATCTAAATGATATTCTATATCTCACTAAAGATTATTTTCAGTAATAAGAAGTCACTTAGTAAGTTAGAGGCTTTTAAACATCTTGATAGGTCAGACATACTATAGACTTACTTCTACAACAACATTCTTTCCTCCGTGACTATTAATTTAAGGAGAGCATGGAGAGTTGAATGAGATAACTATTCTTGTTCTCTGGTGTTAACAGAGAAGTTATAGGACATTGGTTTAAGTCGTTTCAAATTGGTAGAAATCTGAGCGAAACAGCTATGGAGTGCATATTGCGCGTATTGTTTATACTGTATGTTTGAGCCTGAATCAGAGGACTAAAAAAGATACTCAAAGAACCAGGTGTGCATACAGTGTCATTTCAGAAAACCAAGCTGTTGCCTCACAGTCCTGTATCTTAACAGAGGTGGGTTCACACAAATAATTTTGGTCTTTATTCTAGCTACCCTTTAGGGTTAATGAAAAATAAGTCGCTCAGACAATCCTTGATTTATTGTTTTGTACAGATGCGATCGAACATAAGATGTGTCTATTTCTCTTCTTGGTCCATGGTCCTTATAATGTTATGTTAAATTAATCACATTTTAGCTTTGTTTCCTTTTTCTTTTTATTTGTATGTTACAATTTCAACCATGTGTCGTGTCGGCAGGAGAAGTCAGCAATTTACAAGCACAGCACTCTGAGCATGCACACAAGCGATTTATTTGACAGCCTGTGTTGCGTTATTTGTTTCTGTTTGGACATTGCATCCACCTGCGCTTCTTCGTACTGAGATCTCTATGCTGTCACAATGTTCAAAATAAAAATCATGACCCAAAATACCAAAACAGAGCTGTACTGAATACATTTCTGTATAATACTTGGTTTATTCTCTGCAAGGGCACCTCACACACACAGGTGCAGTACGGTATAGAATGGTTCAGTGCCCTTGGGTAATGTACCCCCAAAATGAAGTAAAATATAAGTCATGACATATAAATTATGTCCATTCTTCCTCTACAATATACAATCCATTCATGTTAAGTGACATCACTGCACAAAGGCATTAACACAAGGTATTAAAAGGTGTTATCATCATCAGCACATTAACAGTATTGACAGTGATCGGCAGAGCGCACACAGTGGTGGATGGGGCTTAGGTATTTCTGCCAGCTCAGAGAGAGAATCTGGACGACCAGTTGTTGATTTATTCTGGCCATGAGTGCAATTGATGCCCGTGGAGAAGGTCTTCCTTTTGTAAACAGAGAGCTGGAGGCTGATGCGTCTTCCAATCAGTGATTTACTGTTTAATGACATGCTTCAGCTTTGAGAGCGTCAAAGCCTGTCTGTTGTAATCCACCACCCTCCCACAAGCCCATGCTGCTGCAGCAGATAGCTATCAGGAGGAAGCCCCTATCAGTAGGCCGTCATCCTGAAAGGCCTCAGGCACGTGGCATTAACATGTCACTGGTGAGAGCCAGGGAGAATATTCAGCCAGTGTGTGTGTGTGTGTGTATGTGTGTGTGTGTGTGTGTGTGTGTGTGTGTGTGTGTGTGTGTGTTACTGCTGGCCACCTCAAAAGCTATGAATCCCTGATCCCCCACTTCTCATTTTCTATCCCAGTATTAGTGTTCTGCTGTCATCAACTAGAAATGCAAATTGGAAATGTTTCTTCTCTTCTTGCCTTACTTGCATTCAAGCCATTCATTTTCTTGCTGGGTGACTTTCATGACTCACAGGACCATGAATCTTGTTCAGAACCTGCTGTGTCGCTTTGAAAAATAAACAATTTCCAACAGCATAACACTGAGCCCCTCCTGGCCAAATGCATAAAAGAGCACATTTTGAGGTGATCCAAGGATTTAGCTGACAGTAGCAACAGCCAAACAAGGTTTTCATGATTTTCATGATGAAGATAAAGGGTGTAGCATGCAAGTGGCCCTCTAAGAGATAAACAGACAGTGCCTGCAGAGCCACATCACCAGACAAGTTATCACATGCAACAATGGATGTAACAATGTCAAACTAATCAAAATATTACAATCATCTCTATACAGCGATACTGTTAAAATATAGTGCTAAACTGAATTTTAGCAATGAAAATTCAAAGTTTTTCAAATCTATATGAATTTGAAATCAATGTATTGAAATGTATCTATTGAAATGTACATTTCAATAGATAGATTTTGTTGAAATGTATATTTCAATACTGATATGATGTATTTCAATTTTTGACAGGGGTCAAATTGATCTCAAGGATGATCTAAGTTGATTCAATAAATCTGAGTAATAGGAGTGTTCATTATATTGACATAACTTTTAGATTTTAGGAGAATAGAAACAACCTTGTATATCGGTAGTGCAAACCTAAATATAGATCCATTAACCTTGAAACTTCATTTCTCCAGCTGGATTTGATTTATTATTGCTGTTTTATAACTGCCCAAACTAATCATTTTGGGAGGACTTTGCAGACTGGGGGATGGTCCGAATCGAAGCTTTTTGAAAATGGTTGCATAGCAATCATACATCTGCAATCATAAAAAATATTATTCAGGGAAGTCATGAAAATGTGTGTGTACAGTACATGATAAGGTTTTTAGAGCAGGTATCCCTCCCTCTGCAAGGTGCTGCACTATGGCCTTTAGTTTGCAATTTTTGGAGATGCAAATGATGCACTCAACAAGACAACAAGACTACAAGACTGCTCTGTGCTTATATTGTACTATTGTACTCTTGTACAAAGAGTGAATTGGCCAGTACAGCAGTATCTCAACTCCCTGCCAAACAGGGAATGCACTGACATGTCTTGACCCTGTAACCACTGTGATCACCATCCAGCAACCTCAACCGCAATATATTATATATATATATATATATATATATAAACACACACACACACACACACACATATATATATATATATATATATATATATATATATATATATATATATATATATATATATATATATATATATATACACATATATATATATATAACATGTATACACACACACACACACACACACATTCTGTAGGGCAAATCTGGAGCCTGTCAGTTGCAGACATCAAGTGAAGTGTGAAGCGTCAAGTGACCAAACTGTCTGCTCAGCTGGAATGTGTTTATTTTGCTTGAGTGACTAATTGGACACCTGCAGAAAAAACAAAGAGAAAACATGCACCCCAATCTTTAACTCTTCCCACAAAAGAAAGGTAATTTTTCAGAAAGCATTTCAGGACTCTGTTTGATATTCCTATCTTGTTTCAGTGAATGCCTCTGGGACAATGAGAGTTGCTAAAAGAAGTAAACACATTTTGAGACACATGACTCCACAAACACACACACACACATGCAGGGGTGATGCATGCTAGACAGACACATGGATGAATACAATAAACTATATGTATTCTACAGTTTCTTCTAAAGTTTTCAAAGTCTTTTTAAATAATTAGAGAAGCATGAAATTGTAGATTCAAACCTAAAAAAATCATCATAGTTCACTGACAAGAAATACAGAGGGGAAAAACATATATACATATTTCTGCGAATTTAAACCATAAAAATTGAATAAAATGATTCATTGAAATACATTGTGTGGAACTACAAAATAAGATGAAGGTTCCCCTACCAGTTTATTTGGATTTTGCATTAGTTAAAAATAAACAGAACAAACAAATCTCAATCTCAGAAAAATGAAATGTCACACAGCCTTGTAAATAGATATTCCAATTTGTTTTTAATAAGGTAAACCTGACTCAGGGGCCATAATAATAGAGGGACAGACTCACTGAGATATCCATCACTGTTTGTGCATTCAATCTGTGGACCTCAGCATCACCACAGGTCATAAGCAATGGCAAGAAACTAGGTAGGAGACGGGGGCAGTGTGGAGAAATGCCCATTCTGAAAGTCAAACGGGTGAATTTGAGAAACGCATCCTGCATGCAGGGAACACAAACTGCAGAGTCAATTTATCAAAGCTGAATTGCTGCCATTACAAGAAGGCCATTTCATGTTGTTTCCAGGACCATTCACAATGTCTTCACACCGGTTTGTTCTTGTTTTCTTCACTTTGAAGCTTCACTCAACGACCTAAGAAACAATTTCCCAAAGCTGTGTTTTTCGTCGTCGTCATGTTTTTTTTTTGCTTTCTTCAAGTGTGTCACGACCAATAAAGTGAAGATATTTAAGAAGAGAAAAAATGCATATATGTCCAAAGAGAAAAAGGAAAGTATATAGGAAAAGTGACTTCAATTAAGATGCCTTTGGCACACACACACACATAAGTTGTACATTATTGCATCCCTAATAAGTATTGTAAGTATTGTAAGTATTTTTACACATAAGGGGAAAAAAGGGGGGGAAAAAGAGTCATCTCTTTATTAGTTTCAGGTTGAGCATGATGCAATGAAGTATGTAGTATGAGTGCATAATCTTCAATCTATGCTTACACAATCATCCTAGAGCTTAGAGGCAAGAGGTTCAGTTTGAACATGTTGTAGATGAAGGTCTGAATCAGTATTTAAAAAGGGACTGACAAAACATAAAGTTCTCTTCATTTAGGACTTTCTCTTCTTAGAGAGAATATTAAGTATGGTCAACATGGGTTCACTGTGACAAGGAAAGTGCACTGATGATCGATGAGACAGTAATAGAGAAATTTAAGGGCAACTGAAATGCATCACTGAATGAGAGTGGGTAATTTCAGCGAGTGGCACAAAGGCTCATAATAGTTGTGAAAGATTCACCAGCAGCCATTGTCTTGGCAGGACAGAGAGTGATCAAAGCGATAATCAAAATAAAACTGCTCGCTCTTCTGGCTCCTGCTCCTCTTTTTTTTCTCAGCTACTGCAAGCGCGTGTTCACATTATATGTGCTTCCATTCCTCGAAGCCCAATTATAGTCGAAAATGTCAATAAGTAAAACCAACAAAGCTTTTTGACAGGACTGACATCCTCTCCTCAGCAATGCAAAGACTGCATGTCCACTTGAAAGCAAACTGGACCCTTGAGTCCATCCAGCCATCCTACCACAACCCATAGCCTCAGCACCAGGCTGACCCAGCACACAGTGTAATCCAGGGATGGTCTTTATATCACGAGGCCTCCAAGGCAAGTGGGGGTTTGTTCATCACTCAAGAGCCAAGCAAACTGCTAAGGGGGATAAAAATGGAACTCGCATGCCGATTTATCAGCACTGCGGTGAGGATTAAAGGACTGCCAACCCCCTGCCTGCACCGCCAACCTACTGCCTGCATGCTTTGTTTCGGCAGCTTTTAAACCCCCTCCATCTTTTAAGATGTGCTTCATCACCTCAACAGAGTTGAAGCCTTCCCCTGACCAACATTGCAGGATCCAAACAGCTGAAGAGATGAGGCATTCATCCTCTCTTGTTTGATATAGTTTAGTTATATGACTACATGTGCACATGTTGGAGGTAAGCATCCTTTCCCGCCATTCTTGGGGGCAACCTTTACTGTCAGGAGAAGGAGAGAGAAGACATACACAAACCCCATTACAAGCTTGATTTTGTGCAGAAGGCTGAGGAGAAGAAGCCACATGACTGCTGATGAAAAATAATAATAATAACAGCACATATCTCCACCCCCAACCTCTTTCATTTTCTGTTTTTTTTTCTTTTTCTTTTTTTTTCCTTTTGCCCAATACAACCCTTCTGGTGCTGCCATGTCATTGTATTATGTGGAATTGCATCTTTTTTTCCCTTTTTTTTACTTTTAAATCCACATAAAGTAAGTACTCAGCTCAGCACCAAAAATATTCATTGAAGGGTTGGGTGGGGTGGGATGATGAGCAGACCTGTATTAAAAACCACCAGAAGAGGAGACAGCTGTCCCAGCCCACGTTCTTATGTGATCTCTGCTTAGGGAGCAGGCTGGTATTCCAAAGCCCCATCTGAAAACAAATTAAAGAGGATTAGAGGCTGCCGCTACAGCTCCTCTCCTCTCTGCACTGTTCTGGGGAATCGAGTGTCCTGCCGGCCAAAATGGTGACCTTAGCTGCTTTCCTGTGTTCAGGTGTTCTGTACTGAAAGCTGAGGTCATTGTATGTATTCAGCAAAAAAGCCAACATTAAAGATAGAGTGGTCAAAGAGGTTACAAGACCAGTTGGCTATATAGGTAAACATACACAACACAGGCAAGACATGGCAAGATGCTTTTTGCTTTGTTGGCTTTGCAAATCTACACATTCATTTACAAATGAAACAATGTGGCTAAAGGGCTGAAACCCATTACTTTGAATCTTAGGCTCTATATACCGACATCTACTGAAACTCTGTGATGCCTACACTGGAGTCATCATGTGTTTTTCTTTGTTTTGTTTTTTTTTCATAAGGTGTCTATATCTACTGCCGAAAAAAAAAGATTGGTTATTGGTATCAGTGGGGGAAAGAATTATCAGTCAATTAATGAAGTTTATTTTTATCATTAACCATTAGCCTGTTAGTGTCGCGGCGTTCTCACTGAAGAAATGACAGTTTCACTTTTGTTGCTTTTATTTTTCAGTTTTTTTTGTTTTTGTTTTTGTTTTTTTAAGGAATATCAATCTCAGTCCCTCTTCAAGTCTCCCTACAGTTGTCTTTGACTTAACCAAGGGCATTTTAAGTGATTGGATAGGGGCTGGTTTGATCATCTTGCAGCCCTTGTTCCCTGTGGCCTCAGTTACACTGAACATTAATCAGTCTTCATTAGCTCCAGTGTCACATGTATAATTCTGCTGTCATTTCAGATGCCTATATATTCCATCCCACTGCTGGCAAGTGCCAGGTAGGACAGCCAAAGGAGCCATGTTGTCTGTCCCGAAGCTACTTCCCTTTAGTCATCTTCAGATCTCACTGGAGATGTGTGTAGAGACAGCAAGTTGGCTGGGGAGTGAGCGGCACTGGCAGCGCCAGGATCTACATATCAGACTAAGTATATTTTGGATTTATATGGAAGTAGATGAGAGAATAAAGACTACAGAAGATACGTATCCCGTGCCATTCATTACAATGACAGGCACGGGTACAGGTAGACCCAGTAACATATCTGTCCCTGATTGGTAACCCTTGCTCTGCAACAAATGCTCTACATCTGTCACTCCTGGATCTCTCATCTCTCATACAGCTTTCATTCCTGGGGACATGGCTTCTCTGGTGAAAACACTGCCATAAAGTAGAATGACCCACATACCCCTAGGGACATCTTTTCCTGTTCAAGACCCATAGAGGAAACAGTAATAGCTGACTATAGGGGAAAAGAATGCTTGAGAATTACATTCATGGAATTTTTCAAAGTGCATGAGACTTAGAGAATAGGAGATTTTAGAAAATTACACATATTCATCTAATCTCACTACCTCCATTATGCCTCTCAATTATTTCTCTAAATGTGCACTCCTGCATGCCTTAATGGGTTATTTTTTTCTCATCTTCTTAGAGATGATGTATTTCTATAGTAGGATAAAAGAAGCATGGCAGCCTTAGAAAGAAAAAGACAGAGAGAGAGAGAGAGAGAGGGAGAGAGAGAGAACAACGTATCACCCGTCTTGAGTGAGAGGAAGTAGGAAGCATTGGTATTCACAGCAGTCTCTCCATTCTGGACCTCGTTCGGCACTTGGCCGCAGCCAACTGCAGCTCTGACACATGCACATCTCCCCCTCACACTGTTAGTAAAAGAGCTACTGTGTTAATTGGGCTAAACTTTGTTAGGGATGGGAGGGGAAATTAATGCATGGCTGTAAACACAGTGATGAATCACATCTGTCAGGTTTATGAGATCAAAGAAGATGTGCATCACATGAGTCTCTAGCATTGTACTTACTGTGCACATCTGGGGAACTGGGAAACTTGTTCTACTGAGTAAAAATCACTATTTCACTATCTATTCTGAGAACCCTATTTTTTACTAGAAATACTACCTCAACTGCTAGAAAGGAGTTCTGACTTTAAACAGAACAGCCTGAAAACCAAGTTGAAATAGAGAGGAACACAAAATATAAGTGCACAACAGTAAAGCATGAGAATATACTGAAGGTAGGGTAAGTCATAGTGCATATTACCTTCATCTTTAAAATTGCTTTCAATATTTCAGTGGTTTGCAACAGGTCTACAATGTTTAGAGATAAGATCAAATATGTAAGTTCTGGAAAGTTAACCCCCTGGTCCGATGCAGGTTGAGAGGGAGCTTAAACTATAAGGTTGGTTGCTGTAGGTAGCTGTTAGATTATACAACTGAAGCTTATTATCTGCATTGTTATTGTATTTACATTCAAAGAGGAATGAAGACATGTTTGTGAAGACTTGTTTGTTATATTGGGTTATGACATGCATCTCTATGACCTCAGACCCCACACTTGTTTTTCTATTTTTTTGTCTGACTGGAGAGATGAGATGGATGTTTTGCAAACAGAGAGAAAGAGAGAGAGCTAGACTTAAATTGGTACAAATTAAATTAATATTTCGTGAAGGCTCACAACACAGGTGCCAATGTGGAGGCAATCAATCATAACTAATAACATGTCATGTTCATTGATGTGCCAATGAACCTGGTAATGTAAATGTTCATTCCAATTTAATTAATTTGTTAACATGACTTCTGAAGATTATAAAGAGCTGTTTTCGAGCCATTCAACTACTCCTTCCACATAGTTCAATCCCCCAAAACTAAAACTGAGAAATGAAGTTTTAAGTGATGCTTCTAATACATCATATGTCAACTCATCTGCAAGTTATACTTTGGAAGCTAAAGCTAAGCTAAGCTAAAGCTAAAATGATGAACAAAGTGATAGCTGTATATTATATAATATACTATATTATATGTATAGTATATTATATATACTGTATATGAATTATCTAAATGCAGTAGGGACAAATAGCAAACCAAACAGCCAAACAAAGAAAGGTTCATCTGATGTAATATGGATTCAATAATTGTGTGATGTTGTGATACAAATATAAAATCATCAAAGCCAGGACATCTCAAACCGCAACTGTCCCACCCTTGGATGGATGTAGTTGGAAAGTGGTCAACAGAAAATGGCTTAAAAGCTTTCTTTACAACAACTTCAATAGACAATATTATTCCTGACAGCTCCTTTCACGCCTGTGAGAAGGCAATAATTGTGTGTAGCGAGTGCGATGAGGGAATTTCAGCCGCAGAAGACAGGTACATGTGTCACACAGATAGAGGTTGCTAAACGCTTGGATACTTTTTGGGCTTACGCTCCTATTCTTCGCCTTGGACATGCATGTGTGCACGCAGTTATTTACTCTTTTCCTCATGTGTCAAAAATAATTTAACATGTTTCAAACAATATTTGCTTCTGCAGGAAGAAAAAACAGCAGTAGATCTTTCTAAATAATAATCGAAATACACATACAAACAAATAAAATCCTGGAAATGCTAAAGGAAGTTCATAATGGAAGCTTTCCACTTTCATAATAAGGCCCGACATGTATATTTGAGTGGACAGGAGAAAACATAGCCATAAGGTTAAAGACTGGGCATATAATTATTCTTAATATAACTATTCGTTAAGAAATACACTTTAACCTCAACTACAGGAATAATGGAAATAAAAAAAGAATTAAGTAAATCAAATGAATGTAGAAAAATAGGGATTCATTAAAATTTTATGACACAGGCAGACTCTCAAACCTTCTCACCATAGGCCACAGGCCATCCACACCATATATGTTAAATGCCATATTTGTCATGGACATAATTTTACTGTATATTACAGTTCTCTGTGTTTGATAAATATAATCACTGAAAATATATGTCATTTTACATCTCAAGTAAACAGTAAATGTGATTGTTTAATCACAAACCAGGAGAGGTGGGGAGGATGGCTGCAGGAGAGGTGAAGAAGTGGAGACATAAAGCTAAGTGATAGAGGTCTGTGCTGTCACCCAGGGTCCCTGCAGCATGGTCGCTCCGGATGCTCATCTGTCTCAGCCTCTCACTTTAGCAAAGCCATCTAAATAAGAGGCATCCTTGGCAAAACCCTGAACCTGCCCACAAGGTCAATGTCCCACCAGGGCTTCGGATTAGCGTCACTGGAGGACTGGAGCAATCTGCTGTTAATATCTACACTAAAGGAGCCTTAGCTTCTAGAAGGTTTCAGCACCGCTGATGGTAAATGCTCTGTGGAGTCGGAGAAAGCAAAGCTAGTAAAATCTGAATCAAGGGAGTGAACGTATATATTCACATACACACATATACAAGTCCGGACCTAGAAAGTGAGTGTTAACTTTCCCAGTAACAACTCATATACATCATGCCAGAAAGCACATGCCACAATACAAATTATTAATGCAAGGCAGCTAAAGCTAAAGATCTGTCATGTGCAACACAGATTTATAATTAGGACAAAGTGATCTTTAAATCATGTATACTTTGAATCTTTAAATAACTGAATAATATGGATGAATTATGGGATGCCATGTTAATTGTAAGTTTAACTGACAATTCATGGGTTCACACTAGTATGCATTGGTACCCAAAGATACCTGTTCCATCACCCTTTAGTGCATATAAAAAACGCATAAAATACCAACATGTAATTCTTTAAAAAAAAATCCAAACTTTGCATCTTCAAAATCTTTCTCATGCTCCGAGCTTGTTTCAGGCTGAGGCCTTGCCACAAAGCAACACTGTGAAATCCACCACTGTGTGAGCGATCTGACGGGTGTCGAGGTGTCCCAGGGAAGACAGACGACCTATCACACAGTGCTTTGTTCTAAAACTGCTTCTTTCCCAAGTTGTTCCACTTGTCTGCAAAGTCACACACTGCTGCCTGAGCAAAAAAAAAAAAGAAAAAGAAAAAAACAATGCAAATTTTCAAGTCTCCTCTCGTTTGACTTATTTATTTGATTTAGCATCTAATTATTATTCAATGGTGGCCCCATTCTCCCAGTGACAGGTGATATCCTGTGTCCTAAATATCAATTTTAATGTTGTGCTCTAGCTACAAACACATCACAGTGACTCATGGGTTTTAATGGATTATTTTGTGAGCTGTCAAGTCCAGGGCCTGTAATAATGTGACAACGGTTCATTGACTTTTAATAGGATGCAATTTGAGCTGAATCTCAGTGTTTAGAGCAGCACAGAGGGAGAAGACGGCATGTGAGTGATGCCCCTTATTCCTTCAGCTTCTGATGTTTCCTCGGCTTGTAAAAAGGGTGGCAGTTAAGGGCGGTGTATATCTGGACAAAATACCACAGGGTGTGACGCAAAAAGGGGGCAAATCTAAACTTTGTAATGCAGGTGAAAGGAATCAAAGTCATTCAATGACAAGAAGACAGATGCAATAAATATTAGTTTTGAGAGGCATGTGGTGTTGGATGATGACACAAAGCTGTTCGATATGGCTGTCGCTCACTTGCAGATTGAGTTTGTAAATGCTGTACATGGATGCGTGACCTGTGGTTGAACCAAGGGTTTTTTTCTGCTTGGATGAAGACAAAAATGACAGAGGGATTGTTGGTGGAGGGAGCTGGAAAGGGGCGGATCATTCTGACATTGCCTTTCCTGACATTAATAATGCTTAAAGGACACAGCGAGCATCCAGCGTCCCTCCTCCCTGTCGTTTTATGACAAGCTCAGACACTCCACAATCTGGTGGCACCCAGGTACCATCACTCCAGTCATTATCTCACAAAACCCATTCCATTTGACCTCTGCAGTTGATGCACATTATTCACGATAGGAAAAGCTCCACTGTGCATCTGAGCTCTGGTGAAGGAGACACCAGGGCAGAAGAGAGTGCAACTGAGTGAATGACAGAGAAAAGAAGGGAGACAGACGAGGGGGTGGGCAAGACACTGCCAGAGACCAGAGACAAGGAGACAGTAAGTTTAAAGGGACAAAGCAATGGAGAGTTTAACAGCTCAGGGGAGACTGATCACATGCATGCGGCGCGACTCATAAAATGCCATGGTCACCTTCAAACAAAAATAAAATGACCGCTGCATGTTTCAACCCCATGACCAACACCCCTCCTGCTTCCTCATTAGACCATAAGTACAGCTCTAATGAGCAGGAAAAAGCCTCTGTGTTGTGGGCAAGATGAATGAATGTGGGAGGCTCCTCTGCACCCTTGCACCCGGCATGGGGCAGTGGTTCTATCTCCCATGGGAGGAAGCTGTCTGTGGAGTCCTTTAGGACCAAAGGGCCCTCAGAGGCCATAATAACACCACTCAGGTAATTATCCTCAAAGTTGTCATGGATAGCCATTTTTTGTCTGAATAAGAAAAAAGGGGGATATAGCATACAAAGAAGTTTGATATACACAGAGGTAAAGCAGTAATCTTATATTTTTTGTATAAAATCTATCTCTACATGTCTTTATTTAAATACAGGGAAGGGGATAACACACCAAGTCCACAAAGATAGGCCCTCAACCTCAGTTGAACTAAGGCCATTCCTAATATGAAGGGACAGAGCTAACCACCACAAGCAGTGACACTGTTATATCATAATTCAATTAAGTTTCAAGCTGTGAAGACATATTCAACAGTTTGCATGGTGGTTTGACATTATGATATTTGCATCTGGCGAGTCGGTGCCTCTTCACCCTGACCCTTCAACCATTTGCTCCCTAAACATTTTGTGCCTGTGTTTGAAAGGAGTACGCAACAAACAGAAAACAACTCAATGATCCGAATATTGCAGGGTGCATGACAGGATGGGTACAGAGCCCATCCATTTCCAGTATCTTTCTTTCTGTCTGACGACAGTGTCTATGACAATGATTATTGCCATTATTACAACAAGATTGTGAAACAGGTTTAGAGATTGTCTAACAGAGAACAAGACTGGTTTGAAAAAAGACGTTCTGTCAAAAGTATAAAATAATGTTGCATTATTGTCAAATAACCATTAAGCCAACATACAGCACATAAAAATACAAACGAACAAAGCCCTTAAAGTGAGAAGTGAAGATGACAGGATGTAAGTAATGAAATTGTGCTACAGATATATCAAGGTCGCCACAAACCAGTGGTAGAAAGAGGTTGCTTGAGCTCAGTGATGGATTAAGCTGTCTGATCCTGCTCATGACTCATATAGAATAATCATCATTGTTTAGAGCAGGAGTCCATGGTGTGCCACAACTACATGCTGAAAAATTACTAATACAGTAAGCCAATAGTGGTGCAAGATTGCTGAATTTATCCTTGACCATCTTAAGGTTGTGCTTATGCAGGGTATTCTTCAGCAAGAAAAAACACAATAACAAGTAAAACACTATAATAGGACAGTCTGATCAGGATAGTTTCATGGCAAGACACAAGGATTCACACACCTGAAACGTTATAGTAAAAGGTAATGGGCAATTGCAGCATCCTGTTGAAAATGCTCAAATGTATTCCTATTTACGGGATGGTTTTTCATGATTGTGCTTTAGAAAGTACTGTAGCTAACAGCAGCTAAACTACTACAATTTTGCATTTTCATTGTATTTAAAATGCCATTAGCTCTGCACAGAAAAAAAACAGCACCATTAGAAAACAGATGTAGGGCCTTCACAAACACAGAGCTAATCCAATTCATTTCCATATAAGTCACCAAAGATTATAATGCACTGTTACGTTACACAAATGTGTGGATCTAATGGTCATATTAAGATGGAATTTATTCTAACCTGTCCTGTCCAGCAACTTAGGGATACAGTACAGTACTGAATGCCTTTGTAATGGCAACCAGATTTGATTCTACAAGAGATGCCATTTAATATTCATCCCTTGTTTCATGCAGGGAAAAAAGAAAGAATTGCTCTTTTGATATTTATTTTATTGAGGCTATCCGCAACATCACTTGATCAGTGGACTGAGCTGGGTGTTTTTCAACCCAACTCAAATTGATGGGGAATTTTGGACCACTGCTCCCACTGCTTTGTGGGGATATAAGGCGTGGGGCACACCCTGAGAGAAAAGCAACATACTTAGCAGTGCATGATAGTTCTCCAAAAAGCTGGCGATACAGCAGCCACCTGCAACCACACTCACCTAAAGGCCATCTCGAGAGTAATGGGAGCAAGTCAAGGAGGTGAGAGGCAGCATGGACATCTTCCTTCAGTAGCAGCCCATGCAATTGAGCAGCTCTATTCAGGACCACACTGCTCTCCCATCATGGGGGAAGGGTCTGGCAAAGATTACCTAAGAATTGCTCATTCCACACACTGTACACATACGTGGCCACCACAGGCATCGAGGCTTTTCTGTGGTCAAAAGAAATAAAATAAAATAAAACCTATGGCAATGAACCTGGCTTGGTTGAATGTCCACAGCCTCTTCAATAAATGGGATGGGATAAAGCACAATGCACTTAGCTGAATGCCGGACTGACCACCGGCTGATCAGTTCCAAATCCAGGATGAAGTTCTGAACACCACACAGAAAAGTCGCAACCGCTCTGGAATGTCCCAATTGCATATCCCTCTACCATGGAAAGCTGAGGGGTTTGCCAACCTGAAGAACAGCAATGTACTGGACATGGAGAGTAAAGAGATGAAACTGAGGTTGACTAAACCAAGCTTCGTCCGAGACCACTGACTCGTCACCAGGAATGGTTTCACAACAGTTCCATGGGAGATGCTAGAAACGAAGCAGAAAGTCCATGCTGTCCTCCTCTTCAGACCTCTTTCTTTTGGTCCTCTCTCACCATAAATAATTCCATTGTGAGACCCAAAAATACAAATTTAGGATAATGGAAAATGAATGGTGGATCAGAAAACCACCATGATTTCTAAGAAGCTGTTAAGAGTGAAACATCACTCTTGTAAGATCAGTGGATGGGTCTATACTACTTGTTGGGACTGCTATATGACCAAAAGAAACTAACATATTGGAAATACAGCATGGACTTAGTGGATTAATACTTTCATGTGATTTTACAAATCACAGTCCAGCTCAGAAGCTCCTTCTGCAGCCCCCTTGCAGAAGAAAGCAGCCTGGGGGTCTGCACGCACTCTGCTCCCCGAACGTTTCAAACCTGCCCGGAAACCAATCAGCCGCTGGTGTGAAACCAGCATGCCAGCTACACCCACCCAACCTGGTGATGTGGGTCCCTAATACCTGCAGGGGGTAAGGAGCCCTCTGTGGATAAAAGCCCCAGAAGCAAGCTGCTCACTCTCTGCTCCGACTCTCATCTTCACCACGAAGACTCATCAGCTGACCGTCAGGAGCTCCAGCCGCTGGACATTGCCGCAGCTAAAATGCACTGAAGCCGCAGCAGTCCGACCGCCCTCCAAAGCAGCCACCGGTGCCATAGCCACTTTGAGCGCTGCACCACAGTCCTTTTAAGGACTAACGAGTCTATTCCTTGGATGGGCAAGTCCAAGAACAATTGGAGAAAATCTCCTACCTGGAGAGTGAACTCCAGACCCAAAAGAATTCTTGTTCCCGCCTGAGAGAGGAGCTCCATGATCAACAGGGAGTAATTTCAGACCTTCGAGCAGAGCTCGCGGAGCTCCTCCCTGCAGAGGGATGTTGCACAACTCGGGCGCAACATGGTGGAACTATGCATGATTACCCAGATGAAATTACGGCGACGAAAGTATGCCCAAGAGACTGAGGTGGAATTATCCAAACGTGAGCTCAAACAAGATGAGAAAACCACAGCAGTTGGAGTGCAAGACAGATTGCTCCCACGGCAAAGAGAGGCCTTGCGGCCAGTGGACAAGGGTGGGAAAACAGACTGTGAGAGCCGGTCTGACGATCCCTCGGGCTCCACAAGCGACAGCGACACCTCCTACCGAGACTCCTGCCCCAACCCCAAAGAAAAAGAGGGATCCAAAACTTCGTCACACACCCTCAAAAGATGTGACCGAACCTCGCCCTTGTGAACGTGGCTTGCGCCTAAAACTGTTGGCCATGGCCAAAGATGTTGAGCACTTCAATCCTGCACGACATGCACGGCAGCAAGACAAACAAAGAAAGCACCTGCACCAAGGCCACAAAGAGCAACCCCAACATTACCAAAAGCAAAGAAGACAGGCCGACGGACAAAGTCCCCCCTCCAGAGGAACACAATGCAGTCTACTTTATGGACTGGGGAAGAGAACCAGGTGGCCCCCACACCTCCTGGCCACCCTAACGACTCTGGACCTCCAACACTGACATTCATGGGCAACCTCACCTCAGGAGAAGACAGACTTGTCTACACCTCTGTCCTGGTAGGGGGGAACACCAGAGTCGATACCCCTTTGGACTCTGGCTCATCAACCCCCATTTGTTGGGACTAGCCCGAGGCATGCCGGTCACCACTGAACCCTGCAACATCAACATCACCAGCTATACACAGGATAAGTCCCCATCACAGAATGCGTGTGGATTGACCTCACTTTCCAGGAGATGGCACTGACTCAACCCATCTATGTGTGCGATCTTGACACCGAGCCACTCCTAATTGGACAGGTCCTTTTGGACCAAGTGACTTCCAGCAAGGATGTATCTGGGCCCAAGTACCAAGTTCCAAACCTTTGGTCTATGGTGGCAATTCACTGTTAGTGGACAGATGAGGAGCTGCAGAAGAAGGATTACGCGAACCAGGACCTGTGAACCAACTCCAGACTCCCAAGCCACCACCTGGTTTGTTGCCCGAGTACTCCACCCACTGCCCCGTGTGGTCAGAAACAAACCCAGACACCTCTGTGGCACTCCGGCTCGATGAGGCAACCACCAATCAGAGCCCTCGCAAAGATGTGTGCCAACAGCAGCTTGCCTGACTCGCCCGGCGCCACTACCAGCTCATGGCAACAGTGCTGCGTCACAGCCTCCTCAAAACTACTGGAGAGTCCATATTCACAGTGACCCTTAAGAAGGAACAAATCCTGTGTCGTGTAAACGTCACCCCCGGATTTCTGACCATCATCCTGGCCCAACAGGATGAAAGAACCCTAACTATGGGACCAGAAACAGACATCCTCTCAGCTCTACGTCACCTTCCCCAATCCTAACCTGAACAGAAACACTACCCCACAGGTCTGCGACCACATGCTCTCAAGTCAGACTATGACCATCACAGGCTATGGAGACCCAGCAAACCAGCCTGTCTGTGAAGTCCCCACAGACCCAGGTGGAAACATGGTAGCCTACGCCCTGACAGATCCACCACCAGGCCCCTCCTCCATTGGCCAAGTCACCATGCAGTCGGCTATTTGCAGGCCCAGAAGATGCAAGGATGCTTGACGCACCGCCAGCATCAAATTTCCCAATCACAGAGCCGAACACTGCCACAGCCAAGGGGAAGGGGGGGGGTTCTCACCCGAACAAACCCCCAGGCAGATTTAGCTGGACCAGTCATCAGCCTCACCACAGTCTACACCAACCACGAGTACGACGTAGGAGGCGATATGCTCTGCCTCCTGTCTCTCCATCTCCACCAAACCACATTGCTGGAGATCATGAAGAAGTTCCTACAGGTGGCGTACTGCTTCAGGTCCTACAAGCCCTGACAAATGGCCCTGAAAAAAACAGACAGCTTAACAGCTTAAAAGGAGGAGCCTCGCTTGACTAGTGACCAAGAGGGTCAACCATAGTCAAGCCAAACTAATCATTAACCCATAACTTACCCATAACATACAACAACCATCTAACACTAACGCACATGATACAACACGTCACCCTGCACCTTATCTCTTTCTTCTCTTTTCTCATCTGCTGCCGCCTGTACAAGAAGATCACCCAGGGGCTGAGCTCCTCAACCTCCCCCAACTCCAAAACCCACGCTGCTGCAGAGGTCCTGTACCTCGTGTGTCCGAACAGACCACGTGATCACACACCCTTGCACACACACACACACATACACAGATGCATGCTTGTTTATTGTTTATTATGGTGTTTGTTCAATCTATGTTTAGTCATTAATGCATGTTTTTCATTGTAGAAGTAAATGGTCAATGATAACCTTAATGCACTAATTGTAAAATTGATGTGCCAATTAAGTGTGATTGTTATACTAAAAAGTGTGTAGTTATTGAACCTGCACAAGAGTTGCTCAATCCAGGTGAGTGCTCAGATCTCGCCTCCTTCAGATTAAGACCAGAGGCAATTTGTAATTCGGCTGATTGGTTAACCTAGTTACTGGTCCCTGGTTTACAGGGTGGTGCCCCGATTCAAATTAATAATTAAATAAATAATAAGCTAGTAATCTAGGTTCTCCTCCACCAGGTCCCTGTAGTTGGCACCCTGCATGAGCTGCATTTGAGCTGTCTCACCTCCGGTGGTGTAAGGTCAATTTAAAGGGGACCCTATTTTGAGTCGGTCCTAGATTGGTGACTGGAATGTCCAAATAGTATATCATACTAGTTGTTATAGTCACAACATACTGGAGGACAAACGGCAAATATTGGAGCATTGGGCTGAGCACTTTGACTCCTTGATTAACACGGCAAACCCTGTTTCTACCGATCTTTCCCTGTCTTAAATGCCCTCCCAGACGTGCCACCAGTTCCCTCCCTTGACAAACCCCTGAAGTTCACTGGGGTCCTCTCTGTAATCAGGAGTTAGGATTCTAGATATAACTTGTGCAGCACTGAAAGTCAAAGATAAGTGCAAGGAGCAAGATAAAGGTCTTTACATCACCTTTATTGACTTTACTGACCACGACCTTTGACACAGTTGACAGGGAAATCTTTGGGATCATATTAAAGAAATTTCGCCACCATAAAATTCCTCGACCTCCTCAAAGAGTTTGATATTGGTGTGTAGGCATGTCTACTTGTTGGTGCCGAGTGATCTCCCTCTTTTCAGGTAAAAGTTGCAGTAAAGCAGGGGTGCATTCTGGTCCTTGTGGTCATCAATCCTTCCAAGATCTCTCGACTACTGGCTGGCAGGACCAAATGCCATTAGTATAAGCAAAGACTTCTCTCTGGGATTAACATTCAAGATGCATCTCAAGGTGTGAAAGTAAATTTAATGAGAAACAGCAGGAGAGCCATGATAAAACAACATAGTATAAATGCTGTCAATTTGGCCCAGGGATTGATCATTTAAGTCATTTGACATGCCTGCTCCACTTGCCAAAAAACTCCTTTTTCATCATGTCTCTGAGGAAATCGCTTATAACTAAAACTAATTGGCTGAAACACTTCGGGAGTTAGCAGTGCAAGACAAACATAAATATCTGCCAATCAATCACTGCATCCACTTACAGGCTGTCCCACATATGTCGGCGTGCGATTTAAGATCTGCACTGTACAGACTTGGAGGTGTCCTAAAATGAGCAGTCAGTCTCAGTGGATATGTGAAAATTCTCCATAAGTCACTATTTGTTCTTGTAAGTCTTCCAGCCCCACCCCATGACAGTTACTGTGAGGAGAGGGTAAACACAAATCTGCCCCTGTGTGCACCTTATACCGGTGTCAGCAGTGACATCCAGTGCACTTACATTTATGGGCCAATGTTGTGGCTGAAGTGCAGTCTGAGACTTTTGAGTGTGTGTGTGTGTGTGTGCGCACATGTGTTTGTGTGTGTGTTTTCTTGAACAATGGAAACTCCTCAGCTGTTGCAATTCTGCTCTTTGGTTCAATCACTTCCACATGGCAGATTTAAGAACAAGCGATGACTGTGGATCCAAATGGAGAGTGGAGACTGTAGAGAGACTCATTGTTCTTTATTCTTTTGAGAAAGTCCTCTTTCTGTTATTTGATCCTCAAATTTTAAGCATGTTTGTATGTGCCATTTCATGGCCTCAAAAGGAACAAGTAACTTGAAAATTCCAAGGCATGGAAATTATGACAGTGCCCCCAGGGTGAGTGCAACCAGAAAAACACAATAAATATATGAATTGCTGACTTTGGTTTAATCTCCAAATAGAATGTGCGTTGAGAATGTGATATCTAGCTCTTCATTCACTGTGTTTTCAAACATATTTCAGAAAACATCTGCTCATCCTTTAACATTCATAAGATATAAGACTGAAAGCAGCAGATGACCTTGCAGAAGGTGCTGTTTCTGTCCACCCTGCCTGGCAGTCTGGAGATTTCTGCCCAACATATTCAGACTGCTAGTTAGTAAGGTCTTTTCCATAAGGGAACATCCTTGAGCAAAATGTTTAACCCCTACCTGTCGCACTAACTGGCAGACCCTAAAGGCATGGGGTAAAATACGGATACCATCCTTAGGCAATCAAGAAAAAAAACTGTACATTTAGACTTCATTATATTAGAGCAAGAATGTAATTGCCAATAGCACAAAATCTTTAGCAGGCTACAGAGCTGCTACTTTTTTTACTAGCTTGAATACCATCATAAACTAAAAGGTTACCATTGCATTACTGGTCATGTAAAAACATGCATTGTCAATGTCATGGTTTTAGAGCGATGACACTTGTAGCCATGGTGCAATTTCTTTCACCCTTTTTGTAGCAAATGAAAGAAAAGAACGTTTACAAACGAAAACAAGAAGTAGTTATATAGAAGAAGTTGTGTGTGTGTATATATATATATATATATATATATATATATATATATATATAGTGTGTGTATATATTTATATAAATATATATATATATAAACACACACACACACATATATCAGAAAGCATAAGACCAAGCAAACATATGATTATTTAAAAGTGAAACAAATCCAATGAGTGTGGGGTAAATTGTGACTGAGCTAAACACATAGAGGGCTATGAATATTGTATCTGCGCATCACAGCATAACTGTTATATTAAACTAACAAAATAGGTCCTTTTCTTTTTTGCATGTTTATTAGATGCAGTAGCTTGTAGCTGTAAGTTTAAGAAATGCCTTGTTTATAGTATTTTTCGGACTGTAAGTGTGGTATTGTCAGTGATTCAGCTCTTCATTCACAACAGCCATTGAAAGCATATTTTACCATGCTTTTAATATAACTGTATCACAACAAGCTTAATTTCTCACAAGTACTTGAGAAACAGATTACTGCTGGCTCTATTTGTTGTCATACTACCAATGCATCCACAGTACTGAACATACTGTGGCAAACTTTCAGTGTTAACACTCAATGACTTACTGTCCTCATGCCGAAATCTCAAGATTTCTTCCAGCATTATACTCACTGGAGGTGAATTGTGTTGTTTCATTTATGAGCACACAATCAATAATAAATAAGATGCTAAAATAAAAATGACTCAGAGATATACAGTATAAGTATTTGTTAAGATTCTCTGGCACATTGTTCTGAACCACACACTATAACTAATAACTGCTTACAAAAATGCTCACCTGAGCCTTAACTCACATGAGTGCATGCATAAAAATGATGTTGTTTCCTTCAGCAATGAGGTGATATCACCACCAGTAAATAAAAATTGCTTATGGGTTAGTAACTATTATTGAGCCCCAGCCATGTCTTGGGCCTCCCCGGAGATAGACATGAGGGCAGGAACCTTCTTGCACACCACAGTTGATAAGAATAAAAATAAAAAAAAAACAGATCTATAAACAGACTGTTTTTGGGGTGAACTTTTGTGGGATAAATTATGAATTTTAATGACTTTGTGGCTCTTGCTGTCACAGCTCTCCACCTGTCACAGACAATTTTATTCAGTGGGCAACAGTCACTGTTCAACTTTATACTGAATATCTGCTTCTCTTATTATTCTAATGATCATTGTCAATCTTGATGGATTAATGTATGCATTATCGACCTGAAAGTATGACCGAGAAAGACAGACTCAGCATGCATCAGTGAAGGAACAGTTTGGTTTTATGGGCAAACCCATTAGGCACGCTAATCAGGATAAAATGTCTATCTCATCTATTTTCAGTGACTGACCGCAATAATGAGTCATTAAACATTGTGTTTCGCAGAAATCCATCTCCATCTTGGCCCAAAGATATTCTGAGATTAGTCACATTATCTCCTGTACCTCACCAAACCACGACATTGGATCAAATTTTTAAAGTATCTGCAGAGGAAGATGGGCAAAGATTAAATACATCATATAAAATGTATTAAAAAGGTTAATCAGAAGTTAAGTATTCATACTCAACCTCTGTGCTTGTTGAATCATCTCAGCTGGCAAATATGGAAGTGAATCATGCCTGGTGAAAACAGTTATGTTATGTGGGTTTTGGGGATATTTGTAGTGATCTATTATGACATAGCTGGGTCTCATATCTGTTTGGATGACACCGTTGCTGCAAAACAAGTTGTAAAACCCACATCTTTGTCAAGAACTAAATAATGAGCCTGCAAAAATAACAATATCCATTATTATTGGATTAGATTATTGAGGACAGATGAGACTTCATCTTCATCAGTTAAAGGTAAATGTAGAATTTTTTTTCTTAATGTAAATTGCACTATATAGTGAGAATATGTCTAAATCTCACAAGGACTTTATGTCATTGCTGTGACTCCTGGAGCCACTCAGGTCTGTATTTTCCCCTTGTGCATCTCGTCTCCGGTTATTTCTAGGTGAAGACGGGGCTGCAGTGTGGGCTCAAGTATTCCACGTCCATCAGAAATCACTGCCTGTCTGTCTCTTTTTCTCTGCTTTTTCTGCTTTTTTTTTCTCTCCATGGACCCTTTTTGCGACCAGCTGCCAAAGTTTTCACCAGAGCACTTCATCTAAGTCTCCTGTCACAGTTAATACGCTTCAGAGTTATTTTCCAACTAAAGTAAGGGGTAAATCTTATACATACTAACTGCAAAATAGGGTAAAAATCAAAGTCCTTATATGCAAGTCATGCCACTTGATAGGTGATTGGCTGTTTGCCACAACTTCGTTGTTAACAGTCCTTCCTATCTCTGAGAGTGAGTGGAAGCACAGAAACTGAACATGTTGGAAACAAAACACAGTGTTCATCTGTTCTAGCCTTATCCAGATGTTTGATCTAGTACATGCACAGGAAAAACCATGAGGCACCCATGAGTGTCCGTGGGTGCTTTTGGCTTTTGGACTCTGAAAGTGTTGTTTGCATTAGTCAGTGATCCAGAAGCAACATCTGAAGCTGTTAGCTAAGGGAATTATAAAACAGGTTCATCCCTTGAAATCTTGTGTGAAGCTGTTGTATTGCATTTTAATGTGTTTTCCTTTTCATTTGGTGGGTTATTGCTGCTTAAAAATGGTTCAGTTATTTGTTGTACAAGTGCACCTGGACAGTAGATTTGAGTGATTCACTGTTGTGTAAAGCTGAAAAGGCACAAGATTTTGGATTCAGGAAAATCTTCATGTGACTGGACATCCCTTGGTGTATTGCACTTATTATATTCTGTGTTTTTTGATCATTTTATGTATCAAAAATATTAAATTATCACCATCTGAAAGTGTGGGGGGTAAATCTCACCTTCTCTGAATAAGTAACCTAAATGGTAATTATTAGGTAATCAAGAATTAATTTTAGTAGTTTCTGAATATATCCAGAAATGTGAGTTTAATGTTACCCAATTTATTTTAATATTCCCTATGTTATTATTGCAGTTAATTAATACTCAACATATGGAATAACATTTATCCAGAAAAGTGGATGCAGATTATTACCTCAATTTTATTGGGTAAACTCTTTAGGTTACTTTTCTCAGTGTTGTGGTGGCATTTTTTAATCGCCAGATAAACTTAAACAGATGCATACCAACTGTCTCATTTTAAACTAGACAAAACTGAAATCGTATTTTTAAAAAATCAATAAAGAGGAGCAACACACCGATTATACCTCAGCCTGAGAGTAGAATCAGTCAAAAGTTAAATGTAAACTACAAGACAACCTTGAAAGGAGTCCTTGGTGAAAATTAATCTTGGTGATAAAGCTGTCTTTGTCAAACAAAGACAGGAGGGCAAAAGAAAATAAAAAGTACTAACATTCTCTCTTAGTATGCACAGCAAAGTTAAAACATACAATATGTGGCCAAACCTGAGGAGGTTATAGATTTAGTTTAGTTTAGTGAGAGGATTTCCTATTGGTTGAGCTGTATGCAGGGGAGCTGAGCTCATCACATTTCCACATCCACTCAAACAATCACAGGAGACAATGCAATGAGATCTAATGATTCTCCAACGATTCCCCTTCAGAACAGTCCCACCTAGCAAGTTTTTTCGTCTGATCCCATTTACCTAAATCAGGGGATTTCTCAAAATGGGCAATGAGACTGACTTTGCAAATGTGTTGCAATGACACAGCATGACAAATCATTACTAATGGACCTTGAGAAAGCTGCTGTTTCACATTTATTGCAGGCCAAGATCACCTGATTGCATAATGTATTAATAAAAAAGAAAGGATTGATAATGATTGGAAGGCAAATTATATTGTGGATGTCAAACTAGATTCTAGGGGATGTGTCTAAGCGCCAACCTATCTTGGAGAATGTATTTCACCCAATACTACATGACCTGGTTTAACACAGAAGTTAATTAAGCAACTGGTTTATCCACAATGCCACAGAGCACCACAGGAAGTCATTCCTGCTTGTGGCCACAGACTTTACAAGTAATCCTTCAGAGTGTTACATAATAGACTAAGAGTTATTGTAATATTGATCATTCTAATATACCTCTTGAATCCATGCAATGACACTTGTATTATAAACATTCACAGTAAATATTAATTGTGCACTTGTGCTGATTCTGACAGGGATGCCTGTTGAATAGGCTTTGTCATATTTAATTTACTTGTAATATTTATTATTATTTATTATTTTACTTGTGTAATTTGTCTTACACCACATCTGCTGTCTACGAACACACAAACGTGTGTTTAGTGGTATATTAATGGTTGGTGAATTAACAGCAGTGTGTGCAAGAAAGACAACACCATATAATATCATAGTAGTAGTACAGTATAGTAGTATAGTAACATATAATCCTCAACAAAAATGTGCAATGGCCACTTGTGAAGCTACGGTTTTTGGGGGCATGCAAGTTAGTTGATTTACTTAAAACTGCATATGTACTGTAAATTGTGTGGACTTGAATTTCTGTGTGTGTGTGTGTGTGTGTGCGCGCGCATTGGTGTGTTTAGAAATAATGCCATAGTGTTTTAAGAAAGAATGTGTAATAGCAAGACTGTGTCTGTTTGTGTGTGTGCAAGGATGCATAAAAAGCAATAATCTACAGAAAAAAAGATTTTTTTTTTTTTTGCATACGCCTTTGATTTAGGATGCCAGACCCATCTGCCTGGTGTTTAATCAAGCGTTTAATCGATTCACCACAAACTGCACAGCTGCAGAGAAAACCCTCATCTCACTCTCACCCATGTTTTAATCCAACAACCTTTCACCAGACCTGCAACACGTTTAAACATCCATCCACTCACCAGGGGTTTAAACCACAGCATAATACATTTAAGATTATTCAATATTTTTTATCTCTGGCTGCTCTTCACAATAAAGGCTTAACCTATAACCAGTTCATGAAAGTCTTTAGAGGTAAGTCTACGGCAAGGCTGCACACCCAGAACAACTCAAAGAAGCAGCATGAAATATATCCATTGTGGTCTTTGGATGGAGTGCCTTAAGACCTTAGCGATTTATTTTATTTTTGCACACAGCTGAAAGTTGAAGGTAGAGTACAGCTAGGGTCTCTGGCAGCAGCAGTTTCTGTAGCTGATTTTTGCCATTTGTATAGTCAGGTGACAGTGAAAGTGTCATGCGCTGACAGCTGGGAAAAGTTCCCCTGTAAATCTCTATTGATTACCCATTTCGGACTCTAAGCTGCAGAGCACTTGCCAAGAGGTTGATTTTGTCCGGGTGCTGTTCAAAGCAGAAATACATCTGGTGATGGAGGAGCAATTTAGGCCAGGAGAGGGGTAGAGGTGGGGTACAATCCCTGTGTGGCATTAGAGTGAGGACTGACTACAAAGCCACACCAGATGTTCCTGTTACTCAGATCACACTGTTCACTTATTTAAGTGCCTTTTTTCCTTTTTCTAAATACCATTTAGTGCACAGATTTCAGAGTGTGAATTCTACCTGCTTTTCAGGTTAGCACCCCTGGTGGAGCAGTCAATTAGTGGTTAAAACTTGAGACAGGGGATTAATGGGGACCAGGAAGCAAGACAACATCGTTTATTTGGGCTTGCTCAAGGGTGAAGAAGTAAAAAGTGAAACAAAAAAAACAGATATCCATTCACAACCATTCACATGATATGGACACAAAAGTAGTAGAGATATCACAGGAATATGGGAACCTAATACAAGAGGCATTGAAATATGGCAATCACCACTGACCACTAACTGATGAAGAACCTACCAAAAGACCAAACCAAAATGCTGACACAAAAAATCAACAACATGAAGAGTAACTGAACAGACATGAGAGGAAGATGACCAGACTGGCAGAGAGACAAGGAACAGGGCTGAGTAAGCCAGAAAACACAGGACAGTTACGTTAATGAATGCCATCGGGTTTTGGACCAAACACTTTCACTCTCGCCGAGGAAGCTGGTCCGAGGAAGCTTCTCCAATGAAAAACTACGATTCTTAAGCTTCGTCACCTGCTATAATCCTGCCTTCTGTCACTGACTTTATACATCATGGTGTTGCCCTAAGTGCAGCCCTCAAAAATGGAATTTTTGAGTGAGTCCATCAGTCTCACTCATACATGTTTTTAAAAATAAATAAATAAACAGGCTACATATATATATCGATATACATAACAAAAACATTTTTTGATGAACTGTCTCATGAACTAATTGAATTATTTTATTGAATAAGTCAATGATTACATTATCCTTGCTCTGAATGGAAGCATTTATCAGGTTTGCTCCACTGCTGTTAATCAGTATGGGAGCCATAGAGTAAATTGCCTACTTGTAGCTTGCATAATGCTGAGTGCAGTATGTGCGAAGCTTTAGGAATGACTGAGATGAAAAAGCAGTGTGTTTTGGACTAATTATTTTTGCTTACTTTAAAAAAATAACTCACAATGACCATGGGCTAGCTCCAAAATTTGGTTGAATGGCTTCCACATCCAGACAAATCCAGAACAGGTGCCACATCAAAATGAGCTACAAATTAAACATAATCTATTTTCATTAATCCGGAGAAAGATAACTTAGCACATGTGCTCTTCACAGATTTTCACAATCTGTTCTTCTGCCTCTTAATCTCACTCAATTAGTAGATGCTTGTTGTGCCATCAGTTGGAGTTGCAGTTAGTGGTGCAGTTGAGTTCAACACATTTGGTTCATGGGGCTCATAATTAAAGAAAATTGCTTGCCACTTTTGATGTTCATGAAGAATTAGCTTTTAGAAACTTTGATATCAAAATCTCCACGCAAAATGTTGACAGGAACTTGTTGTTTTTCATTTAGTTTTTAAATTATGTCATAGAGGGTCGGCCACTGTGTGTCAGGAAGATCTTCAAGCTTTCTTGGATAAAAACATCTGCACCTGCACCTCTACATCTGCACTACTCAATGAATATAAGATAAAGTTTTTTTGTACAGTAAGACACAGTTCACAGAAATAGCAGTATCAGTAGTTTGAAAAGATGAATAAAGACACACCTGTTTAGTGAGACGACAATGAACAACCACTGTAGTAATGAAATTCCAATTAAACACATGGAAGGACAAGGAAAATGAAACACAGAAAACACAGACACAACAACCATTATGACAGACCAATTGATACAGCCAGAGCCCCAATGTAATAATAAGCACCTGTCAATTGGTCCTTACTAGACAGTGGAGCCCACCATATCCATTGTTAATCATCCCTTCTTTGCCGGTTACATTCATAATTTACAAGTGAAGATTTGCATCATTTGTCTAGAGCTGAAGAACTTCCCATACAAAACTGGACCTCATAATTTTTTGGTGTTTACAAAATGAATCCAAGGATGAAGAGATGACGATGTGGCAAGCACACATTGTGATGTCTAACTGTTAAGCAAAATCTTATATTTGTATGTGTGGCAGTCCTGCATGAGTGATCCTACTACAAATCCTACTATGTTGACCTCATTCATATAATGAGGAGAGTCTAAATGGCAGACACACCTCCATGGAAACATTATCTACCCCCCAAGGAATTGCTTGAGAAAACTGAAATGACCAAAACAACCTTCAGCGAGCTCCATCTTGTTTGACATATATATATATATATATATATATATATATATATATATGTGTGTGTGTGTGTGTGTGTGTGTGTGTGTATATATATATATATATATATATATACATATATAGAGAGAGAGAGAGAGAAATAGATATATACACACACAAACACACACACACACACACACACACATATACACTGAGCTAGAGGCTATGAAACAACAATGCTTCTTCTTTCCCTTTCTCCTCTGGGATGAGACACATTATATTGCAAAAGCTATACTGTTTGCAGCAAACACTAGAGCTGCGAATAATGGCTATTTTAATCAATTTAAAATAGTCCAATGTGCTTCCTCTGTGTATGACAGAGAAATGGAAACCTTTATTCTTTTGTTGGTTTTCTTGTTCATGCAGTCTCAGTAAAATCACACAAAAATGTGAGAAACACAATTACAAGTAAGCTTCTTTTCCATAATGAATCCAGGCCCAATATTGCTGGTATTAATTGCCTTATCATGTGTACTGTTCATATGTAATAAATAACCAATGGATGTTCTAGCACAATTAATGAAAATGACAATGGATTTTTTGGAAAAATAGAGTTTGCAATGATTGCAATTGCAATGATTTATGAACAATTATGATATGCACCCATGAGGGTGTCCAATTTTCACAGCTAGTATTCTTCACATTTAGCATGTCATATTAGCAGAATATTGTGAAACACATTTGCAGTGTTTTTATTTTTGTTTCATTTGAAGTTTTGAGGAATGCAGCTTTTGGCTTTTTATTTTCTCCATGTGAAAAAAGCTATTACCTATTAAAACCTAAATAAAGCTATGTTGTAGATGGTGGTAAATGTTCTAATACAATAGTAAATTAGCTGTTTTTTTCCCATTGGCACAATTTCACAGGACTTGTTTTTCCAATCACTCACTCATGAACATTTTATTATACACCTCTCATGATATAGGGTAATGAGGTAGTGGAGTGTAAAAATCTTGCTTAAAAAGACTTTTCACAGTGTGTTAAAGAGGACAATGGAAGTGCTTATTAACCTTGGCGAAACGTCAACTTGCCTTTTACTTAAGTGGCAGTTAAGATGAGCTTCATCATATATGAGGAAACTCACAGAGCTCTCTTTGTTTCATTAAAACACGCAGGCATGAGGATGAAGTCACCACCTTCACTGCTCTCCTCATAATTACATGCACTTATTTTTTTTTCAATCTCATCGTTTCACGTCCTTGACAATCTTTCAGTTTTTAATCTACAGTAAGATTTACTCTGTACTGGCCTGTGACTGCATGCTTTGATCATGTAGTAATCTTGTCCCTGTCCACCTCTTGTTCTTTTCTGTACTTAGACTGACACATCTTTAGCTGTTGTCCTATATATCACTAGAGATTTAGCTTAAGGAAAAGTCACTCAAAATGGTAAAATAAAAGAGATTTTCAACAATACACGTGACAGTGTAACAACGCAACATTTGAGCAAACTCTTGTTTTGCTGCATCGATCAGGCTAGACATGCAAAACAGACAGAAAACTGATGAAGTATTGCACAACTGCACTTTTCCAAACATTTGTATACATGTACTGTATCAAGTGTGGAATCAGTGTCAAGTGTGGGCACCAGTAGCACTATGATCAACCAGATAAAAGTTGCTCTATCCATACCTAAATCATACTGTACCTATAAAGTCAGAAGACTAATATTTCAGCAAACAATTTAAAGGAATGAAATAAAGGGAAAAAATCATAGGAAAAAAACAAAGAAGTGGGAATAAAAAGAATATAAGAATAGAATATAGAATAGGTATTTTTTTCCTGATTTTTTTTTTCCTGTACTATGATGGAATGTTACTGTAAATACTACAATCAGTTTTATCCAAAGGAGCAAATAGAGTGTTGGTGAAAAGAAACTTAATAGAATAGAATAGAATCATTGCATGAATCATGTTTGATTTTATTCTTTATTTACTTCATCATTATTATTATCATAATTTTATTCCTTCTGTATAGTGAACAGTGACAAAAGGCTAAGCTGTGCACTGCTTCGTTCAGAACCTTTGCTTGTGGATGACTGAATGAGATTTGCCTCCAACCTGGTTGTAATACAGCAACTATCATCACTGATTTAGAATATGTTTGCGCAGCTTTTGCAATAAAGATACAGCTTTCTCTTTTATAGTGAGACTTAAAATTGTGCCACAGAGTGAATATAACCTAAGCAGGTGTTGTCTCCTCTGGGCATATCATTACAATCCTGAATTATTTTAACTTGTCCGCCATGAGAGTGCACAATCATAAACAAAAGAACAAATGCGTTGTTTCAGCCAGACCTTTTTCTGGTTCAGTGCCGTATAATTCTCCCGTCAGCTGATGTTTTTTTTTTCCCTCATGGGTGGAGCTTAAACAATAGAATTAATATTAAGCACGACACAGCCTCAGATGGAGCGGATAAAGAGTAGGAATTATGAGTAGTCCGACTGGCACGATGCATCTTCCTCTTTATTCTGAGATTATTATCCCCAGTACTAATAGCATCCAGTGTGGTCCCAGCATGAGAATAACTGAGAGGGATCGAAAGGAAGGATAGAGCGGATGAGACATATATCACCAGACTGTGTCTCTAAGGGATAGGGGTGAGTGAGTGGGGGTGGGTGACAGATGTCGACTTAGCAATACACTTTAATTCTATCATATGGGGGAAAAAAACTCCTAATGTCAGCAAACCTATCGTGCCAGAAGGATATGGTTTACATAGGGTTTTCTAAAACTGCACATGACTCTAGTTTTTACATTTCACATCATCATGTGATGCCAATGGTACTGTAAGAATCTGCAGCAGTGACCTCAGTTTATCCCCTCATAACACGTGACCGTGTCATTCGAACATGATAATCTCTCCATGATTCATGCTCGGTTGTTCCAAGCACACAGTAGTCTTAAAATAAAGACGTAAAAATGCAGCACAGGGTTAGTTTTAATTATATAACATCTGTTTTGCTGCCATGGCATCAGATGTCCAACATCTGATATCAAGGATATTCCAGGACATTTCAATGAGAAAGTCAAAGTGCACTGAGTTTTTCTCATTATTGATGCTGTGGATGTGCAGAATTGCAGCTGGGCACACGTATGCAATGGGTTTGCATGGAAAAGAGGATTTAGATGAAATGACAGTTGAAATACTGATATTACAATCCGGTGAACCCACAATCACACTGCAACCTAAAAACAAGGGCTTTCAATCCCTTACAACATAATGTCTTGATGTCCTGCAGAATTTGTACTTATGTTCATTCACTTGCAGCTGGGACTTATATAAGCTTATAAGCTTGGGCTCACTTTACCCGCCTCAAAGGAGGACGCCACCAAAGGAATGTGAGTGGCAGACTAGGCACGTAAATCAGACTGCTATAGTGTCAGCCAAGCTATTCAATTCAACTTTTGCTGATCATTCATGACCAACATTAAACATGTTAAAAAAATATACATACTTGACAAACACACCATCAAACAGAGTCATTGATGTGACATCACGGCATATGGAGGCCTGGAGCTTGATCAACACCGGTGCTGTTCATTTTTTCAGTAGTAACAACATCTATTAAGAATGCCCAAATAATTTATTCAACCTCCAATCAGATTGATTAATACCAAAAATCAAATTGCCCTTGATTAATTCCTACTCGAATAATACTTCATGAAATCCAATATTTTCTTGTCTATAATGGGGCAGCACTGGAAGCCAAAGCCTATATAAAATGGATTTTTATATGTTTTATACAATATTTATGTAGGCAAACGCCTCAGTAGGGTCTGGAAATCCCCTTTTCTACCCCAGCATGAAAAATGGTCCCCTACTGATGTTCAAAAAGAATTCTCAATCATCAGAAGTCCTTTTCAATAGATGAAAATCAATCAGTTTTGCCCTAATAAATAGCTTAATCCGGACCAATCTTGAGTTTAGTTTCAGATCATGACAAAACACAGTTAAAGAAAGATTCCCAGTATGCCAATCTGCTTATTATACACTTAAAGTGCTCAGCACTCCAGGCCATTTTCCACCCACTCCCTTTTTCTATTACCACTGCTTCCCCATGCTTCTCTCTAAATTTGATTAAGTACAATCCAGTGGGGTTGTTTCAGCACAAACTTGATTCATGACCAAGGGCTGACTTAACTCTGGTGCATCAGACCCCAAGATTTTTCAGTACTATTTCTTTTTCTGATTCCCCCTTTGTATTCATCACTTTCATTGTGGCCTGGATGCTCAGCATATCCACCTGTAGTCTAAGGACAATCAGCATAACAGATCCAGAATTAAAATACAACACAGAAAATCTGGTGTTTCACAACATTTTAAGAAAGAGCAATATTTTCTGAATTGTGCTGCTGCCAAACAAAAATCAAAATCAGTTTCGAAGAAAGATGAGAGAAACAGACTCAGCTGTGGCTCCTTGTTGTTTTGATTTATTAGTTTATTTATTAGTTTATTTATTTATTTATTACAAAGTTTATAAAAAGCTTCAAAGAATATTTCCTCTAGTCTACTATTCAGGTAAACCACTTGCCAAAGTCAATCTGTAGACAGTTTGACAAAGGAAAATGAAAAATAATAAAGTAAATAACATTCAAAACAAACTATTTGCAAATGAAATGACATTGCTAAAATGCTAGTAAGTCAAGACTTGCCTTTCTGATGTTAACTGACAGCAGCACTGTCATACTTAGTGTGTTTACACTGAGGCAGCAATTTTATGTTTCGCTTTGAGAGGAAAGGAATGAGAATAAGTGTGCATGCAATGCTTGTATATCTGACAGTGACAGTAAAACATTAATGCCATCAAAATTAACTGAACTCAGTGATATGTCAGAGTTACAGTTTTGGTTCCAGATAAGACAGGTCTAGTCGATACCGCCAAGGTCTCCACCTTTGACTGCCACCAGATCCACATTGCGCTGGACCCCTATGAGTCCCCCTGCAGGCAGTCGGTGCACAGGAGAACAAAAAAATGTCATTGTGCCAGGCTGTGCCTGACAAGGTGCACCATGGGTGCACTCACTGATGGTCTGGCTCTAGGGCAGGGCCCCAGTGAGCCTCTAGGCAAGGTACAATGAGCATTGATGGTCTTTCTCATGGTCGTCATCGTATGCTACTGTCTTTTCTTGTTGCTCTAAGAAACAACATTACCATACATAATGATAATGCTTCAATACAATATCAGTTCAATTTTATTCAAAGTACCAATCCACAGCAAAAGTTATCTCATGACACTTTACATTTAGAGTAGGTCTGCAGTATCTAGTACTCAAACTTGCCTAACAAACAGAAAATAAAAGATCCAAACAAATCCCACATGAGCAAGTGTTGGGCAAAAAACCTCCTTTTAAGAGGCAGAAACCTGGAAAAAAAAATTCAAAGAGGGCAGACATCTGATTGACTACTCTATATGGTGTGGGAGAGAGAGAGAGAATATACTGTATGTGCAAAATATACATTTAACATAGCAACAAATGAAGCATCTTGTACTCATTAGTTGTTACGGTACAATGTAAAGTAGAGCATGAGATGATTTCCTCAGCAATAGCAAAAGGAAAGCCAAGAAGGTAAAGCACACACTCCACCATTCAATTATGGTACAATACATGCTGAAAGAAAATAATTTCTTGTAAAACTTGTAAAAATTCAAACAGAGTTAATGTCTCAATATACTTCAAGTTTCTTGTAAATTGCTACGGGAAAAGAAATGAATAGCAGATATGGAAGTGTTGATATACAGTACAAAGATGGATACAAGGTCAAGCACCACTGTTTATGGGTGAAAACAGATTGCAACTTTATGCTCGCCTCCAGAAATCACAGTCAGAGGAGGACAAATCACACCATGACCCCACATAATATATTCTTACAGTGTAGGTCAACTACACAAATACAAACATCCACAGTGGGATTAATTATATACTACCTAACATTTCCTTCTGTCCTAAGAGCAGGCCACTGTACCAGGGTGTTGTATCAGGTAAACAGCACAGGCCATGCTCACTCTTAAAGTTGTATTACTACTGACAGTTTTATTGGGTAAGAAGAAGAAGAAGAATAAGACCATCTATGCTTTACATAAAAATTCAGAACACCTCAGAAAGCAGTGATGAATGAAAATGAATGTAGTCACCCCAAAAGATGCAATCCCTGCAATATTAAAATCCATGGTAAAAAAAACAATTGAGTGAAATAATCATGTCCAATGGAGCTGCAGTTTCTGTTATTTTGTCAAAATCACATGTGCAGGAGATTCACTATGAACTTGCAAGACAAGTTCTCTTGCTAGATCAAAGGTCTGCTGATAAATATTGTCATAGATGAAAGGAATTACAGGATCAACATAGAGACTTGTCCCATCATAGACTGCAAGTAAAATTTCACTAAGACCCGCTCCTCTGACTAGAGATTGATGCCTTTGTGATTTTTTTGCTGATAAGAAATGAAGGGATGCTGTCCAGAGGGAATGATTCTCCCTGTGGCTCCCACGGTGGAAGGCAGCACACATGAAAAGAAATAATTTGTCAAAAGATGCATAGCCCACACAATTCTCTCTGTCTCTCACCTACACAGCTTCAGCCAATCCAAAGTGACGTCAATGAGCAGATTACAAACATTTTCCTCTCCTATCGCATTTTTTTCCCTTTTTTCACACCTAATCTTGACTTTTCATGAAACCTCTGTGATGATGCATTCATTGCCTAGAAGATGCTTTGAGCTAAATACCGAAAAGATTCAAATTAAACCAAACCAATGATAGTGATTGTATATATTTACAATAAGGAAAGCTAAGATCTACATCAAGTAAGATATCTGACCTGTCAGGGTACCACTCTTGTTCATATTAAATAATATAAAATGTTCACAATATAAAAAAAAAAGTCTTAACAGTCTTCAACACACTGACAAGACAAGAGACAGTTTTAATGATCACCAGGTGCATATCCAGAGAAGGTGAAGCAGCAGTTTGAGATAACACCAGTCCTGACCTTTTGTGTTAAAAAACAGACATCTGCACTATATAAACGCTGAAGTCATGCGATCCCTCTGGTTTACTCTTCAACGTAACCTTGGTACACTACATGCGCTGTGTGCACAAGAAAACACAAGGGCAGTCAGTGGTTTATCTTTTCAACTTGAGGTCACAGTGACGTTGAATAATTCCTTTTGCTCGAGTTATCTAAAAAGCGCTTGGTGCTGGGGAAAACCTAACAAATCCCAAAGAATCATGTCTGCATGTGACAAATCTTGCATGCACAGCAGCACTGCTCATGTGAGCTTAAGCCTCCTGTGATGAAACATGAGTGCAGAGATAAGTTTCATGTATAATATACAAGGCACTTCTCTGAGTCTTTAATAAGGGCATTAATAAGGATGTTGGGACATGGTTGCAAAGCAATTGTTATTACTCAGCAGCCATGTTTGAACACGATAAGCAAAATCACATAATCCACATTAGCATGAAGGAACAGTGAAGGGAGAGAACAGCAAAACTGATGACAGCTTATTCTGATTGCAAATTTAAAAAAATACCTCAAAATGATATCAGAGAAGTACAATTTACACAAAAGCACAGTGCAAATCACAGACTATTGTACTTTCTCTTTGTCTTTGCAGGCCAGAATAGGAGACCTTTCTGAACTACGGTTCTCAGCTGTTATTTTTTTCTATCTCTGAAATCCAACAGCTGCTGAAGTAATCAGCAGTTCCTTCAAACTCCATCACAAGCCAAAAATATCAGTCAACCATCCTACATCTGCGTATGAAAGACTTTGCGAAAGTTACTGCGTTATTTGAACCTTCCTGCCAAATGCATTTCGATTTCGCCACTAATCACAGGCCATTTCAACCACACAGGCAAAGGAAGCGACATTTTTCCAAGACATTATTGGTTCTTCCTCTTCTACCACTTTCTTTGCTAGTGGCAGAGGACAGGTCTGACATGAGGGAAACATATTCTGATGCATTATTTGCATTGTGGGAACCCGCTGGCTAAATCCTTGGGTCTGAGGCATCTAAGCACTTCTTTTTTCACTTTGGACAGTTTTGCCTTTATTGATAGTGCAGCTGAGAGAATTGGGGAGGACATGCAGCAAAGGACTACAGGCTGGAATCAAACCACAGTTAGCGCTATCTGGAGCGATAGAGTAGCTGGTTTATCCACTGCACCACTGGCACCAGCACACCTAGTCTTCAAACACCATGGCTGAAGATGGTTGCTTTTAATAAAATCTGCTTATGGATTTCCAATGGCTGGCTCACTTTAAACACCACAAATAAGCTCCTCCAAAATGTAAAAGATTACTTGATTCGACACATTTACCTGAAAAGCAGACACTTGGCATGTCTGCAAATACTAAGAAAATCGTATTTTCTCACATGTGGCTTATCACAGGCTCAAACATTTCAGGGTGTCATGCTACTAAGATGAATGCCTTTGAAGAAACTAAAGCCAGAATTTCTTTCAAGATGAACAGCCACACCTCAGTATGGAAAGTAAATGAAGGCATGGCAAAGGTGTAACACCATTTCAGGCCTGCGGTTGGAAAATTTGTAGCATCAAGTGTCATAACAGGCATAACAGGTTTATTCAGCCCTACTGTGAACGTACTATAGTGTGACTGTCACCAAAAAGGGTTTAAATGAAAGTTAAATCACCGCACCAACTGACATGTCCACCATCAAGAATTACTTCAACACTGTGAACAAAGGAGTTGAATGGAAGGGCCCTTTGAGGGGCCCTCTGAAGCATTGGCCAAATCAGAAGCAGAGGGGGAAATGCATGGAGTAACACCCTCCAACAGTACACTAGGACATCTTGCTCGAAAGAGCTGCACTCCTCTGTCCAAGAAAACCAGAGAGGCTACTGAGTTGACTCTTCAGGCAAAGAGATCCTCCTCCATCCGTCCGAAACACTACCAAATTCCATTAAGTACCTCAAGGTTCTGCTCCCATATGGATCTCAAACCTGCCTGCTAGGGACCTGCCCATGTCCAGAGACATTTTGCCTCTTCAAGCAAACATACTGAAGGTCCCCAGATAATTCACCTGAGATATATCAGATTTTTCCTGCCTGTGGACTGTGACACATTTTTTTGGCTCTGATTTTCAAACCTTTCTTTTTTTTAATTTCCTCTGGCCCAACAGTGCTTATGGCTGTCTTTTTTTTTTCTGCCTTTAATGTTCCAGACAGTATTTTTGGTTTGTTTCAACTGTACGTTGAAATTCCTCTTCTTCTCACCTCTTTGTCATGATTTTGCTAAATGGAAAAAAAATCCATTCACGCCTTCTTAAAGGGATTTTCGCTACCATATATGGATAATTGAAGGCGTTTCCAAATGGATATATCATCACCAATTATTTACAAGTGTGTGTATGACCAGTGTTTGCATGTGTGATAGATACTGATTTTTTTGTACTTAAACACTCTAATTTTCATACTTACGACATAATTCAGAACCTTTTTTACCTTTTTTTAACTTTTGAAATGAGGGCTTACAACTGGACGAAATCCTCCATCCTTCTTTGGCACCAGGAAGCGAGTTGAGTAGAATCCCCCAGGTTTTGGCCTGGTCCCGTATGATAGTCATTTGGACACAGCCAGTGGCTAAGGGCCAGCATAAAAACTGGCAATCTCCCAGGAGTTTGACGTGTAAGCTTCACAGTACTGGAGCTGCACCCTGGGAAAACAGCCGATGACCAGCCCCGGGTTGTCAACATTTGTGGCCTCGGCCTCTGGTCCTCAAGAAGAGGAGAGCATGACCTGTCGCCCTGGATGCCTCTCAGGCGGGCAACTAGGGGTACGAAATTCCTGAACAGGATGTTGTACAGGCTATTAGTAACTGCCAGGCACAGCCACTGGATGAATGTAGTGTCGGGCAGCAGCTGTGAGCGCCCTCGGTCTGGCGAAGGCCACTGAGAGCAGCTAGCTCTCCCAGCTAGCTTCTGCTGGGTCCTCCTTGTGTGCGAGGACACCTGGCCCCCTGTTTAAGTGTCATGTCAGGGGCCACTATTAGTGATGCAATGCCTAGCTCTACACTGGCATGCAGCCAAGGCCATATTTAGCTGCATCCTGCACAGCCACCAAGGTTCGGGCATCAGAACATGCATGCATCTTCTTCATGTAAGCCTCTGTAGGAGGCACCAAAAAGGTTGCTTGGCCCAATCACAACAGAAAAAGGCCCTGACGGGGGCCTGCAGCACTTCAGGCTGGATCCTTGAATGATGACCCCCATGGGGGCCTCCTCTGACCCCCAAGACAAACTCCGGGCAGAGTGCTGTTATGCCGCATTTCCACGTCACTCCACTCCACTCATCTCGGCTCGAGCACATTTCCATTACAAATCAGTGCCGCCTTGAGAGTACCCAGACGTCATAGTAAGACGTGCTTGTGATGTCATCTTCAACGTGATGCCACCAGTTAAACAAAGTAGGGCGAAGAAGAACAACAATTATAATAAGCACACAATGGAGGATGGTCGAGGGGATGATCATTTTATTTCTGGGTATGTGGCTGTTTGGCATAGCAAGGAGAAAAGTGTTGTTCCAGAAGTTGTTCCAGTGAAATTAAAAGTACTCTTGAAAAACACAAGGTAGTTTGGGAAATTATGCAGAGATCAGACAACGTAACAAGTTGCGTTGTGCGGCGACGCAAGCTATGTACTTTTCTGTATCCAGTCCAATTTCACTATGGGAGGAACCATAGTTTCTTGTTTGTTTGTTTTTCTTAACTCACACTGATGCACTGGTGTTTCTGTTGACACCGAGCCATACTTAGCCCGACATAGTCTGGCTTGGCCAGAGCAGGTACGAGAAAAACAGCACCATGGCAGAGTCGAGTCAAGTACAGCCGAGCAAGTACCATGTAGTGGAAACGAGTCATTAGAGTGATCCAGGGGCCTGAGGGTGTGCCTGCCATCATCTTTCTGAGGTGTCTCTGCACTGAGTTGCCGGTGCTGCAACTGCCAGAGCATCATCCTCAGCCAGCATGTGTTCCATCTGGGATACTTGCACGCAGGCACCTGGTTCAGTTCTTAGCTGAGAGCTTGCTGCCCTTTACCTTACCCTTGGCCATGGCATCCACATCCAAGGGGATGCCTGTGACACCTTCCAGATGCTCTGCTATTGAAGCCCAATATTGAAGCCCAATAGCAGCCCTCTGCGATTGCAGACTACGGCATACACCTGCATTTCATGCTTGGGTTCTTAGAAAGGCTGGCTTTTAGATGGTTAATGCCCAAACAAGCATGGCAACAGTCATGGCCATACAGGAGTGGGGCATTGTCTAACACTGAACAAACACAAAGAAGTTTATGGTGATTTGTGGCATGACAATGAGCACCGCAACCACTGCTTAGCAGCTAACGACAAGAAAACCTGAGTTGTGGCTACCAGAAAAGTAACAAACAACTACAATGTTAGCTGCAACACTAAAATTACCCAGCCGCATAAGCATTGCAGCTGGTGAAACACAAACAAGAGGCTACAGTTTAAACTGTGCCATCAAACACAATGCCGAAGGCTGGCATGAGAGCAAGGACTGCTGCCAGCAAACAGCTTTTCTTCATCTTAACGCTCCTTCGTTTCCTTTCTCTTCTCTCTGTCCAGTGTGGACCACAACCAGTGTGTCACAGCCCTGCGGAGGACAAAAGATAAGTCCACAGCTCTGATTTCTTAGATCACTAGGCTACTCCTCTGATGTCATCACCACAGGAGGACATTTGCACTGGCCTCTCTTCTACCTGCCCACCATATAAAATCACTAGCCTGCCACTGAGCAGCCATTACAGACTTTATGAAAGATGTCTAAATGTCACTCTCATGGGAGCTGCTCTCTTGTTGTTTGCCAACATGAAAATGAATGTATGTTTTCATTGTCCCTCCATCAGCAGACATAGCTTCCAAGGAGTAGTGGATTCAATTAATCTTCAATAACAATCTTGCTGCAACTCTCCCTGCCGCTCTTCATGTCTGTGCTAAATATTTTACGAATGTTACGAATGTTTCAGAGTTGGGCCAATGCCAGGTTAAGATGGCATCAACCCTGCCTTTCGCAAGAGGGGCGATTCACACTGTCAAGGATTCTCCTGCAGTACAGTAGCCTCACCATTTGTGTAACGTTAAACTGGCCAGATGACAAGGGGATATGTGAAAAAAGAGGAGATGACTCCTTTAAATGTTTTTTTTTTCTTTTTGGTAGACTGAACTCTTAAAATAAATCCTGTGTCTGTTCTAATTCTTCAAACATTCCATGGCTTTTGTGGGATTATTCAAGTATATATTTAGAGGAAAAATGGTTTTGGCAGTTATTAAGGATAAATAAAAAAAATAGTGAGAAAAACAGAGGAGCAAAGGATCCTCGGTTCTCCAATGAGATTGAAGTACGCGGCATCACGCTGAGCCGTGACCTGGCTACTATTGGTGTCAATAGGTGGCTGGAGCCTCTCCTCTGAGCATCTCTTGCCGATGCGAAAGCATTTACATAGAAGTCACTTGATAACCCAGAGCATTTTACAGACATGAAAGGGAAACTTGTGCATCAGTATGAGACCTTTAGGGGCATGGCTGGAGCCTCTGGCCTGGGCGTCTCTTTCTGTCGTGAGTGGTATCCATAAGAGACAATTCAGAATCTAAAGCATTGATATACAGATGTGGAAGGGTACCTTCTGCATCAGTATGAGACGTTTAGGGGCATGGCAAATGGCAGTGGCAGAGCATCAGGGGTAGATGAAATCCTTGAGGATCTCAAGGCTCTGGATGTTGTACTGCTGTCTTGGCTAACACATTTCTGCAAACTGTATGGACAATTGGTACAGTCTCTCTGGAGTGGGAGACTGGAATAGGGGTGGTGGCACCCCTTTTTAAGATGGGGGACCAGAGAGTCTATTCCAACTATAGGAGGATCACACTGCTCATCTCAGGCTCATGTCCCAGGTAGTCAGGTTCAATGACCTTAAGACAGGTGATGTGATCCTACTGACGGGTAGGATCACTGGCCTCATTGAACAAGGATGTCCAGCTCGCACTGCAGCAGCTTGCAGCCAGGTATAGAGCAACTGGAATGAAAATCTGTACCTCTAAATCTGAGGCCATGGTTCTCAGCCAACAATAGTTGGCTCCTTCCCGGAGCACTATTGTTCCGCGTGTTTCTGCCATTTATTCTGCTTCATATTATTCTTGATCTTGCGACAATATTCGACACTTAGTATCTTGAAAACGCATGACCGCACACACACAACTGATACATCAAAACCTGCCAATTATTCGATGAATTTTGTGCATGGCCCAAAAGTGCCTCCCATCACAAATAAACGGGATGACAACCGAAAAAGCTTATTGCTCACCCAGTGTACAAACTTCGCTTAAACTTGAATATAGTGATGAACTTGTGGTCTGTCTGTTTTGTTTTCAACATGCATTTCAACACATTCACAGAGTAGTTTCTCATGACAAATACAAAGACAAGGAAAGTGCTGCAAACAAACGGGCACATATCCCGGAGCAGTGACAAAATTTCAGCACACTGAAATTTTCTAGCTATCTAGTTAGCTTTTCAGCTGTTGCTGTTCTTCACTTATCGTTATTTCTTATTTTGACTTTCTTATTGCACAGTGTAATTATTATAGTTGATTATTACTTTAGCCCTACTTTTTATTTACTGCAGAATTATGACATTATTACTTTTTATATGGATTGTTCTATCTTGTGAATGTTGTGTACTGCGCAGCACATTGTTGTATTGTGAATGTGAAAAATTTTGGGATGTTGTATAGAATAATTTTGCTTCAGGGATAAATAAAGTAGGATCTTATCTTAATCGATAGCTGGAGTGCTAGCTAGAGCAGGATCACCTCACTGGAGATGGCCAATCACTATGGACATCAGAAAGTATCAGCCATCGGATTTGTGCTATCGATATCTGCATGACCAATATGTAGTCGTTTATCGACAATCTCCCACATCTCACAACGCACAGTAGTTCAGTCTAATGAACCCAGCTGTTTCCCTGCTTCTCGCAAAGGTTTGCTCCAAAACACTGGCATACAGAATTCTTAGCATCACATGCGCAGTGACAGCAACTAACTGTTTTTTTGTTTTTTTTTCTGTTAAGCATTGTTTGCACTGAACTGCATACATTTTAAGAAAGTGCTGCATTTTATCAAATCCTTTTACCCATCAGATTTAAAACCATTTGATTGCGTTTAAAACAACATAGTATATTAAAGTATGTAGGGGAGGGCTGAGTGAGCATGATGTATTATTAGTTTTGTTAGTGTCCTTAAATATTTTTTGTTTATTTTACGATGTTTCAAATGATTTTGGGGGTATTAACGCACTTATGTCATGTCACATATTTATGTTACCAGAGGCAATGTATCCAAAGTCCCCAAGTGGGCTGTATTTGATGGCCATAAGCCAGCTCCCAAACAAAAGAATGATTCAGGTTTGTAATATGCTGAGAATTGTGCATATGTATGTACACATATGTGTGTGTGTGTGAGTGTATGTGTGTATGTGCACATATATAAAACTATATCTACACTTTCATGACACAACACCCAGCTGCAGCACGTCTTGTCCAGGATGCAGCAGGTAAAAAGATGGTTATAATCATAAAAGTATAGCAGGCAGTGAGGTCTGTATGTAGCAACCACCACTGAATTCATCAGTATTATCTGTAGAGTTACAGATACCACTATTTGACAGTTATGTCACTGTATATTTTAGTTCACATACTAATGAGTGATGTATTTACTCTGTCATGACATGGCAGGCAACTACATCAGGTATGGCATGGAGCCAGCAGGGCAACAGAATGCACCATTGGTGCTTTCCTCAAAGTGACCATGGTGTACTTAGAACTGCAACTGTGCAATACTAACTTTGCCAATGATATCTGGACATTAACTGATACTCACAAATTGTAATTGAATATTTGACAGTTTATTCACTGGATGATTGTTAAACAATATACATCTCTCACTTACGACATGGCTCTTTGCTATATTGTCCTTCAGTTTACCAAGTTATGAGCTGATGGTGCAAGTGTGGATGATGATGATGATGAAGTTAGATATTCGCATCACCAGAAGCCCAACCCAAGTAATATATAAGTCAAATAGCAACTTTTTAAAAGTTCTTTATTATTACAAAGTACTTAACCTGAGTATTTTGCAGACCAAAGTCACCAACCCACTGAAGGAATGTCTCATTCTTAAGCTTCATTACTGTCCCATTGAGTAGCTCCACCATTAGCAACTATTCCTGTCAGGGAAGATCCCTGAAACCTGAGTAGTATTGTTTCATGTAGAATAACTAAGGAAACAATATCTTAAAGTTTGATTATATTGTTAATGCTTGATTTTTGTTACTAACAAATGACAATATTCCTGATCCAGACACAGATGACTGCTTATGTGTCAATGCCTGTTCACAATCAAACATCGGAAGACACCTGACCTGTAGGTCATAACTATAGCTTTTGCATTTGTGTTCTTTATTTTTCCCCTCCCTCTTTTTCGCCCTCTCTCCTTCTTCCCCTTCTTCCCCTCACAGGTTGTCGAATGTTTGTCATTGATTTCAAATGTTTTCAAATGAGGCTGAATTTTATTTTGTAGCAGCAATATGGTTGTGGGTAAAATCCAAAAGCCCACAACAACCTGAAACTGCTCTGTCTGCATAAGCCACACCTACTTCTGAGTGATATTTTATGAGTTGTTTCATCTAGTCTAAATCTTGTTTCATTGGAAAATATCTGTGACACAATGGAAGTTGAAGATCTCATTGACTTACATCTGCTGCAACAGATAATGAGGTACTAAACTGTAATAATTTATTGACACCCTGCAGGGACTGCGTGACATCACAATAACCTTTTCAGGACATTTTGATTTTTTAATGAGTTTTTAAGCAAGTGGTATCTATGCACAAAGCTGGCTGAAGCCCCTCTACAAAAGCTGTCATTTCTGGGTTGCCTACTTGTTTTAAGTTTGCTAAAGCTCTTTCATCACATTCAACAGGATTTCATATTACAAAGATGTAGAGTGAAAGGTGAGCATAACAAAAAATGAGACAAAAATTGGGCGCATATCTTAAATCTGCACATATTGTCCTGGCTCTCGATGCTACTTTAGTTCCCTCTTCTTTTCCTCTCTCAGTGAAGCTCTTGGTTGCGGTCCACTCATCTATGTGTGGTATTTCTTCTACTTACTCTCAACTCATTACTCACACTACTGGTCCCTGCTCTCAACTGGTCTGAGAGGTCAATCAGAGTAGTTTGATGTCACAGGGTCATTAGGTTCCAATGAGGTGCATTCTTCGATATTTTTCGATTAAGTTGCCACCTAAAATAAATTAATGATACATTTCCCTCATTGTTAAAACTCATTGTTGGACAGACACTTAATACTGAGAATCTGAATTTGAGACAAATCTATCACGTGCAGACAGTGACATATTAAATAACACATCTCAACAATGCTGTATTTTAAGACCAGTCTGGTGGCTGTGATTAAAGAAAATTAGAGCAGAATGATAATCAATAGAACACTTATGCTGCTTAAATATATTTTTACAATGATCTCTAGTGCAAGAAAACACAATACTAAGAATTACTACAGGAGAAAGAAAGGAACCAAGAAAAGAACAAAGCAATGCAGACAGCTCCCAATAAGTGTGTAATCATTTTATGTAACTGCTAAAAGCTGCAGCACTGATGCAAGGCTCCGTCATTGTTTGATAGGAACATAACCACAGCCCATTTTCCTGCCAGTATCTCTTCTCACTTCCTGTGAGTCAAGATCAGCCCTCGCTCACAGATAGCACACACTGCAGCAGAAACCATTACATCCAACAGAGTTCCTGTGTCTCTAAACAATTCACAATTTGTGCACCTCCAGGACTGAGGTGTGTGGCAATCCTCTCTGGATGCTTTATTCAGCAGGTGTATTAGAATATATAAGATGGATTACTGTTAACCTATAGCTGTTTCAAATGAAAGCTCCAAAAAGTGTATTGCAGCATGTCATTGCAATGTTTGGCTGACTGACACACTATAATTGTACAGCCACCTGTGGCTGCTATGTAATTTTATGTTTAGACGCTGACTAATTTTCCTCTGTTTTAACCGATGCAGCTCTAGCAGTGTGGTGGATGCTGCTGTTTCACTTCCTGGCTAAAATGCTCAGTATACCTTTGACCTCTCATTCAACATTAGTCCATGAGCATTGATGCTCTCAATCCTTATCCTTGCAATATTCTTTACAGATTGGTCTGGAAGAGAATCACAAGAGCTAACCTGTCCCACTTCCTGATCTCAATAAAATCACAGCACCTTGTACTTGTACTACTCTTTGAACCCTAGACCTAAACCTAAAGAATTTATTTTCAGAGTTGAACACAAGAGGATAGGACATATATATATATATATGTGTGTGTGTGTGTGTGTGTGTGTGTATACATATATATATATATATATATATATATATATATATATATATATATATATATACACATATACATATATATATATATATACACACACACACACACACATACAGTATAAACACCCACACATATATCATATATATTATTTCGGTCATTACGTTGCTAATAGGGACACAAGTAAAGCAAGACATACAGAACATAAACACAACTAAAAATGGAAAGACATGACTGATGAATTTTCTCTTGGTGGAAAAATTAACAAGGTCAGATATTTAATTGAGAAAAGCATTAGTTACAATAAAAAGTATGCAGTAAGATATATCTAACAATACATGAAAGACACTTCATCCACAGATTGCTCTAACAGGTGAAAGGGAAATGAGATCGAGCATTAAGAGACACTTTGATTTTGAGGGAAGGCTGATCTTGGAAAATGGTCTCAGCCAGAGGATGAATATAAGTGGATATGCTGAACTAACTGCTTTTACAGGGGGTGAGAAAAACATCAAAAAGCTGCAATTTGACATAATTTCAATCCAAATCCTAAATGATCTTATCTTGTTCTTGATTTCTTGGAGAAAACTGTGAGGCAGTTTTTTCTTGTCTGGACTTGTCTGTAGACATTAATACAATCTTATGCAAACTTATTAGGCTGCCTCTTCTTTGGATGGGGGTGCAGGTCAGTAAAGACTATAAAAAACTCTCTAAGCTATCCTACACAATGCATTAATGTAAAACCATGTGTCTTCTATGCCCTCCAAAATGGGACTGCAGAGAGAAGCAGCACATCCCTCCTAAGTGAAACCCAGAAGGATACAGACAGAAACTATTTTCCCAATTAAACTCCAAGGGGTTGAGTATATAAATTTCTCCCGAACAAGGAGTCATAAATCTAAACACTGCACTATAAATTATCTCTAGAACAGCAGCAAGTTGATCTGAAAATAGCGCTGATGATTGCTTAGTGTGGATCAGGAAGAAAAAATACAGCACACTGATTTTAGTTTTCCTCATTGTGCACTTGTCAGTTCAGGACCCATGTCAAACTCAAGTTCCTTGTGTTCAATTTAGTGTTAGCACCTAACAGTAAAGCAGTGAATGTGTGATGTTGCTGGGGCAACTTTTAGAGGCTATTATCAGGCTAGACTCAAGAGCAATGCCATCCCCATCATTAACCTATCTCTACTAGCAGAAAAATGTGAATGGGGTAGTGCAGTCATTTGGATGAATTTGTTCCTCTACTCTGACAGACTTCATCGATCCATTAACTGACAGATCTGTGCAAGTTACAATTGACCATTGCTCTCAAAATCAGTGGCAGCCCAAATCAGTGGCACATTGATAAATCTGTGGTCCTGTCTATACGGGTAAAGTAGTGGGCAAATTTGAAATCACACCTGTGTCTCACAAATCCACCCTTATATCAGTTTTAACTTGGATTCACCATATTCTGTGAACTACATCATATATGTGCTCTACCCTGACGTCTTAATACTTGTGACAAGCAATGACCCGAGGGTGTAGAGCAGCAGGACTACAGAGACACATCGATGGCTGTATAACAGTTGCAGTTTTCCTTTAAAATTTCAGAAATTATTACAGACGGTTCAACATTCTGTGGAGAGCATAGGCCTGTCTACACTGTCTCTGCAACAAAATAGGGTTAACCCCAACCTCTGCACCATGCTAACAACTCATTTATTACAGAGTAATAAGGGATTCCACATATGTGTTGACCTGGTGGAAAAGTAACCCCTTTAAATGAATAACATGAGATGCTGGAATTTTATTTTTAATAAAAATAAAAGCTATAGCAAAAACAGATTTGTTCAGTGTTAAGATTAGGAAACTGCTCTGGTTCTGTTTGACAGCAACTAAAACCACCATGAAGTTGACCATTTAACATGCTTAACATGCTCTAGTTAATCCATTGAAACCAATATCTAAAAACAGGTTGCAGTTTTATGGAGGTCACAGATTAGATTTCTGTCTGAATATCTGACCCACAGGGTAAGCACTCTGGTGTGATCAATCTTCACAAGGTTGTGTCTGAGCCGGTGATGCAGAAGCCAGTCAGATGTAACAGGTGTACTGCAGGCAGAGGACACAGCTATATGTTGTCAGCACAGACATCAAAGTTTGGCAGATTGAAGGTTTGTTATGCAGAACAACAAGATATGTTTGTGCAGCATATGTACACTCCACTCCTGTTTATTAGCAGTCTGGCAAAAATTTTCCCCCACAGTTTACAGTTCTATTGAAGTGGAGTCAGACTCCACTGACTCCTCCAAGTAATCTATCAAAAGACACCTTGAAGCTTGTGTGAAGTAAAACATAAACCTTGATCTCATTAACAAATGCACATATGTAAGGGGAAATTGCATACCAGGAGCTATGGCTCAGAAGTTATGTCCAGGTGACAGAAGGCAATGTAAAGAAAATCCTTTCTGGAAAAGCAAAAGTTAAAATTGTAGGGTGCAGACTCAGCATATATATTTTTGTTACAACAGAGACCTATAGTAAGTGAGCATAACACCAGACATCCTGCTGTTTGCTCGCCCACATTACACCTCTCATTGATTGCTTTCATGGTAATCAGTGTTAACTCCTGCAGTCAGGTACAGGTGGGATTAAAGCTCTCGCAGATGGGGTGAATGCTTCACAATGAGCAAGACTGCACTATCGAAGGCGTCCTAATGCTTCAGCGTCATCTGGGCCAAGCCAGACCAACAAGCATTTTTATCACTTAACGATATGTTGAGCACAACTGACATAAAGATTTCCGATACGGGTCAGCGAAGGTCAAACACACTTCAAAACAACAAAATCCTCAGCCAGCGGCACAGGTTAACAGGTTAGTTCACCAGGCATGCTGCTCTGATGTCATGGCCAGGAGTCAATTCCCCTCTGAAGTCCTTCAAACACCACCGTTACCAAGAACGCAAAGTGTGTGTGCGTGAATGTGTGCGCCCGCGTGTGAACTGAATTCCAGCAGAATGTGAAGGAGCCCCAGTCTCCTCCGTGGGGGGATCAAGTGATTGCAGCGCAGTCTTCTACTGCCAGCTCTGTGTGACATCGTGTAGAAAAACAAAATGCATATGGCCACAGGCACCACATGAGGACAGCAATATCAACAGTGAGGGAGCAGTCTTAAATTACTGACAACAGCTACTTATCTGCTGCAAATATTTTAAATGCTGGCTCCCCCTTAAATTGCAGTGTAACATCCACAGTGCCATCATAACTACCTCCCCCCCATCCAAAGAATAAAGAAAAGCAGCTAAAAAAACCGAAGATAATAAACGGCTTGTCGATCTAAGGTACATGATTTCACATGATGAACGCTTTTCTCCGCCAGCATCTAACGCGTCAGCGGAGGAGAGGAGAAAACACGCGGCACTGATGCCATCGCTGCGGAGGGAGACTGAGTGATCGTGGATGTGAGGAGGAGGAAGGGGTGGTGGTGATGGGAAAGACGCACTTTGATGTTTTATCAAGGCAACAACTTTAATATCTGTTGAGCCCAGCGCAATTGGGCGCTCACAAATTACCATTGCCGAGTGCGCTCCCTCCGGCTGCAGCGCTCAGCTCAAGTGGTCGTGATCGTCAATGCGGAGGAATTAAGACTTAATACACAAGCAGGCCTCCTGCTTCTGCATTTTTCAGCGTCTCATTTGACCACAGACGACACTGAATCACGGTCATTCTTCACTGATTTCACTCCTTCGCGACTTACCGGCCACGGAGTAAGGGGGGCAAAGTTGGCATGAAGCGGCCAAGGCTCCGATCGCCTCCACCCGGCAGTCCTGCTCATTGGGCCAGTCAGTATTTTACTGTCACATCCCGATCAGTGCCCTCACTGACTCTTAAGGGTGATGACTGGAACCCGCGAATGAATGTGATGGGTTGTGGGAGATGTGGAGATAATGTACCGGGGTGTGAGGAGGTGGAGGTGGTGGTCGCACTTACCGACAGCGAAATCCAGTAGATCCGCGCACAAGAGCAAGCACAATGAGAAGACGGTCATCTTTCCCTTATTTTGCAATAAATCCCAAACTCCATTGGCGTTTACATGCTCTCTGGGTCTCGGCTGCGTAATCCCCGCCATTCCAGAGGTATGTGATCAAAAGGTGCCCCCAAACTATTCATGATGCAGCTCAAGTCCGAGTGGAGAAATCGCAGAAGTTAACACTAAATACGGCATTCAGAGCGGTGAGGATCGAGCATCAATTCAGAAAATAAAAAGCGGATGAGTCACTAGCTGCGATCACCCAGCGCAGCGGGCTCTGGTTTCGTTTCCTCCCAGTTTCAACAATGGGGAGCTGCGGCGAGCCACGGAGCAGAGGCAGGCTCCGGAAAACACGCAGCTTTGGATGAAAATGTTTCTCTCTCCCCCTCTCGCTCCCGCTCTCGCTCTCTCTCTCGCTCATCCATCCCTCCCTCCCCCCAGACGCATAGTCATTCCTGATCACTCGCGCTTTTATTTCACACAAATTTCCTTAATCCTACCCTGGATTCAGACCACTCTAATTCCGTCCATTAAGCCGATTTATTTCTACTGGATATATATATATATATATATATATATATATATATATATATATATATATATATATATATATATATATATATATATATATATATATATATATATATATACACACACATGTGTGTGTGTGTGTGTGTGTGTGTGTGTGCGTGTGCGCATGTATGTACATACACACACGTATTCCATCACCTGCCTTTGAATTTCAGTGACATACTATTTTTACTATGATGTTGGTCCACCCCTTGCAGCAGCTTCAACTATTCTGGGATTTAACAGCTACAACTATTCTGGGAAGGCTCTCAATAAGGTTTAGGAGTGTGTTTATAGGAACTTTTGACCATCCTTCCAGATGCACATTTGTAAAGTCACACAGTGATGTTGGATGGGAAAGCCTGGCTCACAGTGTCCACTCTAATTCATCCCAAAGGACTTCTATTGGGTTTCGGTCAGGACTCTGTGTAGGCCAGTCAAGTTCATTCACTTGAAACCCTCTCACACACATGTTGGAACAGGCTGGGGGCTATCCCCAAAACTGATCCCACAATGTTGAGACCTGGGTTTGGCCCTTTACTTCCATTGAAACAAACTAGTTAGATTTCCCAGAAGAGTATAAAGCCTTCCCAGAATTGTTAAAGCTCTCATAGCTGCAAAGGGTGGGATGTCATATTAAACCCTGTAGATTAAGAATGGGATATCAATTAAATTCATGCGTAAGTGAAAGCAGGTGAACAAATACTGTTGACTTATATATACACTCTGTGTGTAAATCGTCTTACTCATCTTACACAACAAAAAAAGAGGCAAATCTACTCTGCAAGAAGCAATTTTAAACTCTTGTTTCGGTTTCATGTCACTAAATTTTGCTTTTCAACCAGGAATTTCACAATATTTTACCACTCATCCAAACAATTTTGACTGAAACAGATACATTTGTGAGACATATCGTGGTCAGTGCAACATTAAATCCCATGAAGACTTAATTGAACCTGGTAAGTAGCTGTGTAATGGACTTGAACGGGCAGGTTAAAGCTGCTCCTCTGCTTCAAATGGCTTGCAATCGTTTGTCTCATTAAGTATCATCTGTCACATGGAAAGGCCAGTGTGGAATCAAGTGTCAGGGAAGATTTTGCCAGAGATGGTGGCTCTTTTCACTTGACAGACTGATACCTGTATATTACTGTAAAAGCCTGGGTTACGTTTGTGTTTGTGTGACATCAGTCAACTGAAATGCCTGTTGAAAAATGTCACTACTTAAAATTAGGCTCCACACATACTTTCAATGACATTTTCTAGAGCCTCCAATTAGCATATTTCTGGTTTTCACTGATCTCCTAGATACATTTCATAAATAGAATCAGGCTGAAAAATCGCCATCTTTAAAATCTTTAAGATTTAAGAGTGACAGGGCATCATGTATTGTCAAGACTCTCCAAACTTTGATAAATGCCTCAGGCTGTCATTCTAATCAGTATCATCTGAGTATGGTTAGCCCTGGTTTCTTTAAATGATTTGCAAGTCTTTTAGGGAACGGTCCTTGGGCTCGCATCTCAAGCTTAGCATGACGTTATAAAAAAAAAAAACAGCTATAAGCATGCCAAATCCTCCACTCAGTCCACCCCTTAAAAAAACATAAAGAAAAGAAAAAAATAATACTGCTGGTTTTATTCATTTTCAAGAAAGCCACTCAATACGTCAAGGTCACAAGTCTGTATTGACCTGAGCAGCACCGATTTCAACTGAGAAACTGCAGAGAAGCAGTTTTCTTGTAGGTACACCTTAGGTGGCCCATTATTAGTGTTTTGTCATCAGTAGCCACAACACCACACTGAATAAGGAAACAAATGGGTTGCTCTTCCTCCTCCAAACAATAGCGTGAAAAGGAAAAGGGATCACAAATACATGAACTCCACCTCTAAATGAAAATTTAAATGCAATGCCAGAGACTCTGCTCCTGCACTCTCTCCCCTCACAGCTGACAGGGGGAGAGAGGAAGCTTCCTTGGTTAAGGTCTGCAGTACTAATGCACTATCACACATCTCTAGAGGGCAGTGTCAACAGCAATTTATTGGTGTAAGATAGCTGAACGTGTTGCTGTCCATATGGCATCCAACCCACTGACAGAGAGGGGACTTCAGTGTTGTGAGATTGCACATGCTGCTGCTCAATGTTCCTTTTCTATCATAGGTACCAATCAATAACTTTAAAGTGTGTTTTGGCTTTTTATTTGGGATGTGAACAATTGTGAGGGAGAGTAGAGCTGACAAGCAAACAGAGCTGACTCCATCTTGGTGAGAATTACTCTGTCTCCTCTCAGCCTTCTCGTCTTTCCAGCGACCATTAAGTACTTGTCCTTTTGAATTATTTGTTGTGATGCCTGTATCATTCCCACTAATCCATTAGCTGTTTTGTGAGCATATAGCGAGGGGAGTTGCTGCTGGCAACTCTGCAACCAGGAGTGCATTTCAATCAGTCACCTGCTTTTGGCTACTGGGTGAACACTTTCTTTTTCATATTGCGTATTAGTTTGCTCAGTGGGGAACTTGTCTAACTGCAAATTAAACACAACTATGTTAAACACAATGACACAGAATGAATGCAATAAATTAAATTTAAACAGCAACTTAGAAATAAGTGAGACCAAGTAACTGACTAGTGTTTGTTCAGTGGCTGACCATATGCAAAATGGTTGGCGGAACCCAAATGTACATGTTCCTAGAGGGACCATGTTAATCTGTATACGCATTCAAATGCATGGGATTGAAATGTTTGGAGGTAGCTCATTTAGCTATCTCACATGTTCAAAGGAAACAAGACTGGTCTAGAGCTCACTGGTAGTAGAAACAACTTGAGTGTGGATAATCATTTGAGACTATGCTTTGCTATATGTTTTGGGTTTTGGTTAAGTTAGTGTGTGACATGCAATTTGATTTTGATAGTTCTGTTAAGCACCGTTCCTGACCAAAGTGGGGCCCTAGGCCAACTGCGGGCCCTACGTGATGCCACATTAAAAAATAAAGAAACTCTCTCCTCCTGCCTGCATCTGATCAGTGACCGGTCGGTTGGTCGGTCGATGGACTGCTGTCAATCATTGAAGTGACAGCATGTGAGATGTTACATTACAGCATAAAAAAGGTCTCTTCTCTCTCTCCTCCTGTTTTGCACTGACAGCTAACCTAGTAGCTCACCTCATGGCTGTGCATATGCGCATCCTTCGTGCAAAACAGGCCCTATTGTACCATATGCACTGTGCGTGTTCTGCGTGTAGGCAGCGATGGCCCTGGTTCTGTTCATGCTAATTTGAGCTATGGGTATTTGGAGCTCTGAATTTTTGACTATGAATGTATTGTTTCTTTGCTCAGTCTGTAGATTAAAATGGAGGTTTGTTACTTTGATCATTGGTTTGAGATGCTTGCTTGGTTTGAATCATTTTGTTTGCTTTGGGATTCAAAAATATATCAGAATTTGCTCTTTAGAAGTACTTTAAGAGAGTGTTTATTGGTGTTTGTTTGAGATTTTGGCAAGTAATACATATATTTTCTGACTATTTTCAAGGTCATCAACCTAATCCATTATTCTATTTGGCCTTTGAAACCATCAATCCAAACCATCTTCAGGGAAATAAATCAAAGAATAAGAATTGAGTTGTCCTTTACATCCTTCAACAATTGATCAAGCAGTTTTTCAAGTTTGAGCTTTGGTCACAGAAAACAGGCAGAGCTTGACAGTTGATATCCAACATGGCTGTGAAGACAAGGATCAAAAATCTGAAGTCAAGCAAGCTGTCGACGCAAAGGAAGGAAGAATTGACTGGAAATTCTTCACTGTGGCAAAGGGAACTGTTGGGAAAACAGTTGAGCAGTTCAAGCAAGAGAAGACCTTCCGCTAGCATGGCCAAGCATGGCCTATACTGTTGGTGGAGTTCAGCAAGCTTCCCTGACACAGTATGCTGGAAATGCAAATAATGAATACAGGGCTTCCCTACTGGAAGACACTGAACCTGGAACCGGTGAGGGTGAAGAAGTCAAGTTCGACAAGCACCAGCAGGCTGAGCTTTAAAAGACAATGGCATAGTGTTACACGAAACTGGGTGGGATCCGAGTCCAATAGGGCAAAAGGGCACAAATAATCGCAGCGGGGCAAAGCAGAAGAATTGAGCCTCAACTTATGGCAGTTCCACAGCCAGTGGTGAGAATGAAACCAACCAGTCTACAGTAACAGTTTAGAATAACAGATGCCTATAAGGCATTATAAAGCATTAGTAACACTCAATAAAAAGGGAACTAAATATGAACAAAACATTTGCAGACATTTGTAAATGATTAGGAAATGCTATGCTAACATTGAATATATCATTTGTTCCACATTTGGGAAACATTAGTCAATAAGCCAATATAATGGTTAAATGAATAATAAGAAAACTTTAATAAACATTTAAATCCGCTAGCAAAATCAAAACAAGTTCACATTCCTCAAATATGTTCTGCATCATTTGTATACCTTTTAAAATGTTGAACATTTTATTTGAAAATTATTAGCTAACTAGTTCAAAGTAGTTATTATTACTCCATTAAGATTGCCTTGTAAACCACTACATGTGAAAAAAAAAGCCATGGAGGCATTACCTAAAATATGGATAAATCACCCATTAATGTGCTAAGTTAACACTTATGTGTCTAGAATGTTTATATCTAGTGCATCTATTAGTATAACCAATTATTAACTAAGAATTTATAATAACAAAACCTTTTACAAATCATCTGTTCATGTTTACATTTTATTTACAAAGTTTTTTGTATCCCCTAATCTTTAGTGTAAACATGTTCACGTGTTGAAACACCTCATTTTTTGTAACTCACTATTACTTTTTACAAATGGTCTGTTCATGTCTAAGCCTTTTGCATTCCTGAAGATGAAGTGGAATACAGAATACGGAATAATACACAAATGGCTCTCACCCATTCATAGATGTGTCATGCTTTAACAAATGATGTGCACATACAGTGTATATTCCAAACTTTTGCTTTAATGATTTCTTCATGTCAAGAATGCATTAATAAAACATAGCTATGATACCGTTGATATGTATTTTACTACTTCACTTATTATTGGGTTGATAGCAAATAATAAAGTAATAATAAAGAACAAATAAAAAATACATTAAAGGACTGGCATTCCATTTCTAAGAATCTAATTTCTAGAAAACAAGAAAAGTTTTCATTTTGGCCATGTCATGGAGGAGGCGGCCTTGGGTTCCATTATGATGCCATTTTCCTAGGCACTCATGCCATTCAATCATTGCTAGATGAGTGGTAAGAAGTTCATCTGTGTGGTTTCCCCTCAGCCTACACACATTTTCTTTATATGTTCTCTAGGCCCTCTTCAAATCTTGTGTGTGTGCTCCTCTTTGAGCATCAGCAAATGACAGATTGTGATTAACAGTGAAATGCCTATATCCTAACTGGGGTAGCTGTCTGTAGGCCCACCACTCATCACTGTGGATGTTGGATCCTCTCTTAGCATGGTGGGCTTTCCGAGGAACCAGGTCCCTTCTTCTTCTCTTTTCTACCAGGTGGAGAACTGGCTTCATTGCTGTGCTTCGTTTGTGTACACCCAACATCCTAAATACCCACTTCTTCCTTTTCCAGGCACCAGACACTCTTCTTCTACCATATTGTAAAGTAAATGCAAACAAATTAACCATAGCCCATAAGCAATGTATAAAAAACATCTTCATAGAAAAAAAAAGATCGTAAAAGTGACCTATATAAATTGGTTAATACTAGGCCATTTAATTGTAATAACCGCAAAAATTGCACTCACCTTTTTCTTTTGCCGGAAATTACTCTTATCTATGACAATGAACTGCCTTCGACCTTCAATGCCCTGCCCTGTTCTCCTTCTTAGCTGTTCTTTTGCAGCCACACAGACCTCACAGACATTTCTGGCCATCTTTGTCAGGGATGCAGAACTTCCTTCTTGCATGTCAACTTGACGAAGCTGAAGTCCTTGAGAGAACCTTAAAATGTAAGAAAATCCAAGAAATGAAGACAAAGATGAAGAGCTATTTTACAGGAAATCTTTTTTATAGTCTACCTCAGAATAAGATGAGAAAAAACATACTTAGGTTTGAGTTTCAATATGTAAGTCTTGAGTCTGGGCTGAGTTTCAATGAAAACTAAGGTCTGAGCTCTCACACACTGAACTAACCTAAACTATTGACATTCTGTCCCCCATTTTGTCTCATGCATCTCAGGAGTGATAGCCCTCACTGCGAAAAAACAGGTAAAAAAAAAAGAGATGCTATTCAAAAACTGCAAATAGCCAAAACGACACAGGAAAGAGACTTTCTTTTAAAGCAGTTATCCGAGTGTAAGTATTACAATTAAGTTAGCCCTATAACCTCACCTGTGTGGCCTCTAAAAGTGGTTTTGAGAGGTATCAGACCAAAATTGTTAACTTCACACACTTCAACACAGACACCCTTGCAAAATCATACAATAACAAATCCACATTGTACTTAACAGACAATTAAGCAAGTTTTGTACATACTGATTACACAATCATTGAACAAACAAAAGTAAATGTCAGAACTGTGTGTTTCAATGGTATGCCTTTTCTACTGCACTAGACAAGAAAAAAAAGTGCTGTAACTGAGGATCTTTCTTTGTCTGACTCTGAGATGTCAGACATGAGACATCTTCCTCTACATCCTTCATCATGTGATGATGAAAAAAAACCCATGCTTCCCATGCCTTCTTCATAAAAGAAGAAGGCGAAGAAACCTAAAAAGGACAAGCGTTTCATACCACGATAGGTGCAAATATATTGTGACTTTGTTCACTCTGCTCTATTTTCATTAGGAATGTAGCTAATACAATAGTAGATGAAACAGACACAAAAAACACAAATAGAAACAAAAAAGATTTGTTCATATGTTTTGTTCATATCTTGTTCCTTAATTACTCAGTGTTAGTAATGCTTTATAATGCCTTATAAGCATCTGTTATTCTTAACTTTTACCCAGTCTACCTATAATTGGGTTCCACTCAAGTAAAGTGGAAATAGACAAGTTCCAACTTGAGAGTGTGGACAAGAAAACATGCAGACACCTGCACCAATCCACATACATAGTGCTGAAGACTTACTTAGAGTACTTGAATTTATATATGGAAGATGAGTAATTAAAGTTAGTAAATTAAATCGAGAATCTCCTCGTGAGCAGATCGGAAAAGAGGCCTCCTTACCTGGAAAAATAGTATGGCTCCACAAGGAAGGTGTGTTGTGCAAGTCGTTCAAAGAACTAAAACCTGGTAAGAAGCTTAAGGCTGTTTAAAAGCTGGGAACATACAAAAGATGCCTCATACATGCAGAGGATGATGAATGTATGGACATTTACCTTTGCCGGAGCGGAGAGAAAGCTTTTGAAAGCAACTTTTCTTTCTTTGCCTTAAATGAGGCCTCAAAGGACTTGACATCACACATCATAGGGGAGTTTCCAATTTACTTGATTAATGTTAAATCATAGCACATTTTATTTATTTAAAAGATAAAAATTCTCATTATATTTGCAAAAATGTAAAATGAGTAAATAATAAATATGACAGAATTATCACTGTAATATTGAATTTTGTTGAATTGTACAAGAGAAGCAAACACAACCATGTCAGCATGTCAGCACTGATATGTGCGTAAGTATACTCCTGAGTGTTCGTAGGATTTGTTCTTACCTAAGAATAAATCCGAGACAAGAAGAAATTCATGAATGCCACAATCTTCATAAAATCTTCGTAAGTGGGACATAAGAACAAATTTGTTCGTAAGGACGGTTCGTGAACGAGGCCCAATGTTTGTGCTTCCACTGTTTATGCCTGCGCCCCAATCTGGCTCTGCCATAAATCCAGGACCCTCTAGAGCTGATCCTCAGAGCTTCTAATTTTGCTTGATGCTGGAGCACAGTGCACCCCCTCTTGGATCAATGAGTTACTGGTAGAGATGATGTAATCTGTCAGAGAAGATCCTAGAAATTTCGCTCATGGAGCCCAGGAATGTAACATCAACATACACTCATGTAAATTTTTGTTTTTTATATGTATTGTATTTTATATTCATATAAATAAAGACAACCATGATAATTTATCCACAAACCACCACAATAATTAGAAAAGAAAAAAAACACAAGTTACATACAAAACAAAACATAGAATTAATTTGCAACAGAAATAAAAGATAGAAAAACCTCTTGTTTCTGTTTCATTTTTGCTGGGGCCCCCTTTTCTTTCTTGTTCACACTCACTCACACAACACGCAGGAAAGAGGGCAAAACCTCCACTGTCCATTGACTGGATTCCCCTGCGCGATGTTCTCTGATCCAACAGCCGTTCTGGAAACTGCTCTGTCTGCTGTTCACTGTCCTTGGCTGGTCCTCTCCTCTCTCCAGGATCGGTCACCAGTGACGCTGATGTCCTCCACACAGCAATCCCCTGCTGACTCCGAACCTGACCTATCGAACTGGTCACATTCCTGTATCTAAATGAAATTCAATTATATAATAAATAAGATATGCTTAACAAGATAACATGAAACAAAATCAAGACTTACATTTGCATAGACTTATATTTCACACATCTAACTGTCAAATAACTGTCAACTAATTCTCTCTTTAAATTTACATGTTCCTGTTCTGGGCTATAACAGCACAGCAATTCATAACAGAGCAGATTGTGTGATTATAGGGTTAGGGTTAGCAAAGTCTAGGTTTAGACTCACTTTGCTCGACTGATGAGAACTGCAGCAGTGAAGTATAAAAAAATTGCTGAGATGCATAGATATAATGCTTAAACCAAAAGCACCATTGCTGATGGATAGTTATTGGGCTGCTGGAAATAGGACAGCATTGGAGCACTGTTTATCAAATAGCAATTATGTTGACAATGGTGAAATAGATTTTATTCCTCAACTTCTTATTTTCTTCTCTTCTTTTCTGTCTTACCTATCTTAGTTCCCCCTTTTGTATTGATCCTACAATGCAATAATTTAGAATGAAGTATCATTCCGAACATCAGCACATCATGCCATGCTTACTTAAGAGATTCTTTTGGGTGTGACTAGACAGCAAACGACATAAACGAATGGCCAAGAACCCAATCTTGTGAGAACCTTTTCATCAGCATGGAGTAAGTACACTGACACTGTCAGCAATTGCACAGGCCACAACCCATCTGGTACCAAAATTCTTATTGTTTATTCAATGCCAAGATGGTTAAAGATGGTGAAGGAAACTGCTAACAATATGGGTCCTCAGTGGGTCCTCAGAATAACAATTCTAACTGTGCATTTTACATAAGATTTATATTTCACATTTATATATAAATTCATATTTCATAATTATGAAACAAAACCTCTGGTTTATGTTTTTAAAAAGGGCCTCTTTCTTTTTTGCAGAGAGGCATTTATCTGCCATAAAAGGGGACTCCCAGGTCCTTTTGACCCAGCAGCCCTAAGCTAAATCCATAAACAACCCCTTGAACAAACCCATGAAATTGTCATGTTTCTGTCTGGCTTTGTCTGTTTCTTGCCTGTCTATCTGTTACCTGCACGTGGACTCCTCCTCTCCGTCATAGGCCGATGATAGGGTTTCTTCCTGATTGGATGGCAGCTGGCACCTCAGCCAGGTATTTAAACCCACCTGTGCACAGTTGAGTCAGTTGCTAGACTGTTGTTCTCAACTATCCATGCCATGTGTTCTGTTTCCTGCTCGTGTCCTGTTCCTGATCTCCTGCAGTCCCTTGGGTTGGTTTTCCGTTCAACCAGGTTTTGTTTCTTTGTTACTTTTCTGAAGTCAGTGTTAGGCCTTGTTTGGTTTTCTGGTGAGTTAGTGGATTCTTGGTTATTTCCCTGTAAAGTCTTGTTTTTCTGTTTTTTGTTAGTTGTAGTTCTTCGTTAATGCTGAGGATTTAGAGTATTCTCTATTCTGAACCATAGGGTTCCAGGTTCATTTTTGTTTCCAGAGTATTTAGGTTATTTTGTATTTTTGTCCTGCGGCAACCAAAGGGTCCCAGGTTCGTTTTGTTGTACTTTAATAAAGCCTTGTTTAACTCTATTCTGTTTGAGTGTGCTTTTGGGTCTTCCCGGTGGAAGCCTGATAGAAATCATATCATATATAGCCACAGATACTACACTGCCAATCAGGACTATGAGTGAGGAAAGAGAGCACGAGATTAACAGGCAAGGCTACAACTATAAGAAAGCAGATGCTCACAGTCTGGATCCTTAATTGGACACAAAATATCCCTGGATTGAAGATCCAACTTCCCTACCCAACAACAGAAATGCAGTAGAGGCTGTGTTTCTGAGAACAGAGGGATGGCTCAAGAAAGCACTGGAGTAGCATGTGGGATATCCAACTCAAGTCCATGATATGGCACAAGAAAAGCATCAAAGAGAGTCACCACAAAGAGACCACTGCCAACCAACAAAGTCCCAGTATGGTATATCAGCCATTGGCTGGCACCAAACATACACTCAGTCACAGCACGTGTGCAACTGGTATGGAAAAGCAGCCAAAAGTGGCAAAGGGACACAGAAGAAGGGCACAGCTTGAATGGCCTCTCATCTGAGCAGTACAGAAAAAATTTAAAAGGTTCAGAAGAGGAGTCCATGCTGCCCTAAATGACACCAATAAGATGTAAAATTCTGTGTGGCTTGAAGACCTAGAGACACATCTCCACTGATTTCTATGGAGCTGATGAAGAAAGATGAAGAAGTTAACCATGTTCATTCACCTGGAAGAGGAGTCCTAGAGTCCTAGAAAAGGATGCCTCTATTTCTGTGTTCATGACAAGTTGACATAATGATCATGAAAAATGAAAAATCAATTGTTAAATTCACTGTCAAGGAATCTGAATCTTTGGCTAGCGATCAAGCCCCAACCCTCCATGACGTCACCCACTGGTTTGCGAAGGACGCAAATGAAGCCAGGAGTTTGAGTTGCAGGCAGCGGCCAATCCCCGTTATGGAGCCAGCAGAAACCCAAGTGCGGGTAGGGCGGGGGGAATGTTAAGTGAACAAAAGTAAGGGCCATTAATGTATCCCACAATGCACCTGGATTTCAAGTGTACATTGGATGGTACACTAGCTGGAGCCCTATATCCCGTCATGCACTGCGGTTGCACACTGGGAATGAGGAATGATATAGAGGATTTGGCACAGCTGAGCTGCAGTACAAATGTAAGTAACTTGATTGTCAGAATAATGTATTCACATTCGAGCGTTGTTGATGTCGATGATTGTCAATATTTTCCGCCAATTTGGTACATATAAATAATACAACAATAATGTGAAGTCATCAACGAGTTCCGGGTGACAATCTAGTGTCCGAAAGTGTTTGCCGGCAAGTGAAGGCACTATATAGTACAGGGGTAGGCAACCTGTTCCACAAAGAGCCGCTGTGGCTGCAGGTTTTTGTTCCAACCTGTCCATAGCACACAGGTCGACCAGTCAACTGTCTGAAGACTCAGGTCAGTTGATTGAAGAAGCCAAATCAGGTGTGCTGCTGCCTGGTTGGAACAAAAACCTGCAGCCACAGCGGCTCTTTGTGGAACAGGTTGCCTACCCCTGATATAGTAGACTACATGTAGTGCACTATTTAGGGGTTTGGGGTTAGGGGTTAGGGAGTGGTTTCGGACACAGCCACAGTCTATGGTAGCGATTAACTTTGTCCGCAGTTGCAGCTCGCTGTGTCGTGGAGTCCCTATGTGGGGGAAGACAGTTATGGCAGAGGAGGAGAAATGGAGCCATGGATGATGCCAGGGAAGGGAGCTCGCCTGGGTAAGGTAGCTTACGTTACAACAATATTTTCTCTTGATCTTCATTTAACGAAAGATTAGACTCATATGCGCAGTGTTTTGAACTGATGAAACGTTCCCACAGCAAATAGTTTGCTAGTTTACACTGTTTGCTCGCCATCCATCTCAACAAGAATACCCGGCTAACATAAAGTATTACAAGTTTATCGTTAGTTAGTGGCGAAGCTGTGCTTGTCATGCTGGATGATATCTAACTGGATAATATCTAAACAAAGCAATCTACCTGCTGTGACACGAACATTTCCCTGGACTACAGGAAAACACACACAGATGTGTGTGTGTGTATGTGTGGAGCATCTGTTTTGTCTGTACTTGCCCTTATTAAGCATTAATTAAAACAAACAAAAATGGTATGAAAATGAATAAATGTGCTTTATGCATACTCATACAGTCTTTCTTATTTCTTATTACTCACAATGAGTGCCTTCCTGATGGGGATAATGCACCATGCACACCACAGCAAGTAGCTGTTTTGACAGATAGCATCCTGAACATGCTCGTGATCAACATGAGGCTTCTATCAATGGTAGAAGATGATGGCTTCAGAGCAAGGATCCACGCCTTGCAGCCTGTTTACAGTCTTCACTCAAGGATCCATTTTTTATTACTTAAGTAATTTTTAATTTATTATTAGTTTAACAGCTCTGGGCTGCTCAAATAACTTAAAAAAAACTTTTTTGTGCATTTTTTGCACTAATATTATATTGTTTAATTCAGAGTAACATTCTGGTTTTTAATAAAACTATGGAGAAATAAATAAATGCCAGCAACATGCTGGATCTAACAGCATGACTACTACTACTACTACTACTACTACAGCATGAAACTAACAACCGACTCACCACCTTGTTCTTCTCCTCCCTTCAATGTAAATATAATTTGTGCATTGTTTTAGCCGATTAATAGAATAAATAACCGACAGATTAATTGCTTATCAAAATAATCATTCGTTGCAGCCCTAATTCTAATACTGACATCCAAAATGAAAGATGACAGAATTGCAATACTGTTGAAAATAACAAAAACAAATAAATACTACAGGAAACAATGTGGTGTCCCAAAAAATGTCATTATGTTATGCATGTTGAGCATGTTGTCATGGTATTAAACTGCTATATTCTTAACTTCCTGAGTGTGAGTGTTTGTTGTGCTTGGTAAAATGTTACAGAGCAAGTCTTGACAAAATTTCTAACAGCACAGCAGAATAGCAGAATTTCTTCATTGCATGTCATAATGGTGTCATGACAGTGAGTTTTTGGCATCCTGTCTGTATCCTGTCAATCTTTGACCAAGTGCTAGAATTGGTCTGAAAATCTGTTTATTATAATAATCATTATGTCAACTTAATGACATAATGTAAACTCTTCAGTTCGGTTCTTCTTCAGAACTGAGGAAGGCCTTCGGATGAAGGACGAAACGTCTTCAAACCCCAGAAGAAGTCCAGTTGCTTTGACTAACTGATCATCGGATACCATGACCTGGATGAATGAGAATCTCCACAGACATGCCTCTTGACCGTAAGTGAGAACCAGTGAAAGCTCAGGTCTGTGGTGCCGTCTTAGCTGTAAGACTCAAAACATTTATGAAAAAATGGACTAGAATCATGTACATACACCAAAACCCCTGTCTATCTAAAACATAACACGAAAAGAAAAGCCTATGACAGTTTTTTATATAAAGACAACTATTAAAGACTCTTAATGAAATTTCCTTGAATGATATTGCTGTAAAGTGGCTAGTATGCTGTAAGCATATATTTCTTCTCTCTGCAGGGGTATCATGCACAGTGTATATTCAATGTAGTACCCAAACATAATTACTCAAAGACCACAAAAAAGTATGGGATAAAGTATTCAAATAAATACAAAGAGACACATAGTAACATAGATTTATATATTGCCTATGTTTTTATAATGCATAGTCTTATTTATACCTGCCCTCAAAAGCTTGTGAAGCTGGACATTTGAGTCCTGTCAACTTTAGTTACAAATTGAGATATTAAAAATCTCTAGTATGACTTGGCAGGAAGCCTTGAGTAGTGCTTAGTCTAATGAGATTTTGGTAGTATCTGTTAGTTTAGCAGACTATTAGTTTTGAAGTGGGGGATTTTACTGCTTGTTTTAAAAATCTAACAGGTAGCCAGTGCATAGCAGAATGAAATGTGGCTGCTTCTGTCACATGTTAAAAGGCAGAATTGATTTCTATGACTTTCAGTCTGGCTGCCTTATCAGTTAAAACAATGGTAAATGCATTGTACCAGCCAAGTTTGAAAGGAAATAAGAAGCCTCTATGAAGACTAAATATATAATATATACTATACTATATACAATATATAATATATAATACTTATACTCAATAAATATAAGGAATGGCCTGGTCCTGGTGAAATGTGTGAGTCCGGCACAGCAGGACAGCAACACTTAAGCTACCTCAGTATCAAAAGATAAAGAAAAAGTACACTTTGTTATAAGGAATATTTGATGCATGACTAAATACTAAGTTAATAACTGAATCTGTTAATTACTGTATTTTTTATTATTATATAAGTCTTCATTTAAGTGTTGCATAAGTACAGGCAGATTCAGTTTTTTATTTTTATTTATTTTTTACCTCTATTGGATAGTGTAGTTAGAGAGGCAATGAAATTAGAATTAGTAATAATATTGTAAATATAGACGTGCACTACTGACCCTTGAAAATATCTTGCAGTAGAGACACATTCACTTACATCTTTCTCAAAGTGAAAGTCATTGGGACTATCAGAATGAAACAGGTCATGCAAAGTGATCTGTGTGTGTCTTTCCTAGTTGTGCAAATACGGAAGAGCAGTCACATAAGAGTCAGTGAAGACATGACTTTTTATACTACCCTGCCATCAATCAGTGAGGACAGATTCTGTTTGTCTTTTGTTTGTCTAAAATCTAAATGTTCATGAATGGAAAGGCATCTGTCTTTTGTCATGATCTGCTTGTGACAAGCTTGCATATTCCAGGAGTGTCACTCTCAATGGCCGTCACCTGTCAAGGTGTATTACATGCACTACAGAGGTTTGAAAAAGTTGCTGTTGTCTCAGTCACTAAGGTGGTTCCCAGTACATCATGTTATTTCCCATACAAAACTGCTTTTGATCACAAATTACATAAATTAATCAGGAGCGGAGAAAATAAGTTCAGCCACACTTAAAGTAGACATTTAATGATAATTGATTATGAGTAGTTGTAATCTTTGTCATTGCAGGTTGCAGGTGCTGAACATACCAATGCATCTGAGATTCAGTCACATATAGCCCAAAGACATTGAATGGCTAATTGTCAGCTTGTTGTGTAATGGAGTCGACATTATAGTTCCAGTGCTATGACACTTTCTCCCATGGGCCAGACAAAGACCCCTTTAAGGAACTAAGGATGAACACTAGAAAAAAACAACACAACAATGCCTATCACTGTCAGTAGTCTTATGTATTACACATATTGTTACTCAGGATGAATTATTATCTAAATATATGGCAACAATTGCCTTACACTATCTGGAGTCTTGATCTCAATATAAACTTATCTTGCCATTGTTGTAAAGCCCCCCAGTATGCTTCCACGAAAATGGCGCAGACGTACGCCTGCGCAGACGTACGCCTGCGCAGACGTATTTGTGTAGGGAAAAATTGAGACCTTGCGAACAACGGCGCGTTAGTCGCGTATGCGCCCTACTGAGCTCGCTACACCAGTAGGTGGAGTTGAGCGCTCAAAAACCCTGTTGACAGCATGGGAGAGCTCATTTCTCCTCCACGAAGAAGCAGTTCGTTGTTGGTTGTCATGGAGGCATTACGAGAGACATCGACCAAAAGGAATGCTCCTTCAGATTTACATTTAAAGCAGCGAAGTGCTATGGAACGGTGTTTAAATACAGGGTCAAAACGTCCACTTTTGCCCGGACATGTCCGCTTTTAATGACGCTTAAATTCATTAAAATGTCCGTTTTTCAATTGACACGCGCTTTGCGCAGGCTGCTCTGTGTGTGGTCCTGCCATTCGCAAACATAGAGAGAGAGAGAGAGACCATAGTAGACATCGCTTTTGACCCAGTAGCACCCCACCCCAAATAATCAATTCAAAATATAGTCACCATAAATATATATGGATCATTTATTATGTATGTTTACGATTGTCAGCATATTTTTAAGACGATCTCTTCTTCGCCTGCTCCAGAGGGCAGAAACTTGTACCGCCCCCCTGTGTTTGGGCAAAATAGTACAGAAGTGGCTGCTGGCGCAGAAGCATACTGGGGCCTTAAATGTCATGCTAGATATGACCCACAATTCAGTTTTGACCAATTAAATTCCTCAGGAGCAGATTGATTTTCATTATTTCAATGTCTCATCCCAATGGCGTTCATGTTTAGAACCAGATGTAGGGACCATTAAATAAAAAAGTCTATTAATACTAGACTATTCTATTATTCTCCAGGTGAACATATCGAGCTCATTTTCTATTGTTGTAGTTAATTGACCACAGCTACTTTCATGTCATGCACTGTGTAAATTTAGAATGTTTATGTAACAAATGTATTACAGCTACTGCTTTCAAAAAAAAAAAAATCTGTATGAAAACATGGATAAAAGGCCAGACTCGAGGCAGGGATATTTTTTACATTGCAATTTTTCTATGTCATTTTCTACCTCACACTTCTCAGACCCACAGCTTTGAGGCTCTTACATGTTGCAAATGCTCATTTTCAAAGAGATTACAACACATATCTGTCAGGAGCAGAATTGCATGGATATTATGCATGGGGACGACTCAGTAGTCTGCCAGTGGGGAACACATTGCAGTGTGCCTGAACCATCACCAGAGATTACGGGTGACTTCTTAAAATGGGACAAGACCAGGCTTGCAGGGTTGACCAGGTTGGAACCAGCTGTAGACGTGCTTTAGCTGCACAATTGCACTTTACTTGCATGCACATGTAGACAGGGACAAATTAAACATCAGTGTCAGCTCCAAGTGTTTCCTGAAGCTATTGTCCTCATATACAGCATGAGTCACTGAAAGAGTGATACCCAGTAGTGGTGTGTAGTAGTGTTTGTGACCAGTAGTACAGTACACATTATTCAAAAAGGGTTCATAATGCATATTCTCAGATACAGTAGAAGGAAAAATGACCTGCAATAATATAATATGAGTAATATGTATAGTGTTGCCTATTTTTTTCTCTGAATTAGTATAACTGCCATTTCTTATTCCGTCAAACTTTAAGTTTAAAGCAAAGACCCTAGTGGTTAGTGCTTTAATTTGCTGTTATGATACTGTTACAGTAGTACTCATGCACAATCAGTCTCTACAGAGCTATATCAGCTCTGGAAATAACTGGAGAATGTGTGTTGGTGGCACATTTATATAAGGTGAGAAAAACACTGGAATTGAAGTGACTAAATCCCTTCAAAGGAAGAGGTAAAAGCTGCTAGCATGTTGCTATTCATATCTCCTGAAATAAGCAGCGAGTGTATGGCTTACACTCACAGTATGCATCTGGACAGGAACACAAGCAATAAAGTGGATGCACCCCAATACATAACGGCAGTGTATTATCCTGACATATTAGCAAACACAAGCTAACAGCCAGGCTATTGCACATGCTGTAGAGGTTGTACTAGTATAGCCAGTAGAGGCATTAGGAATGTGCCATATTTTATGCACATGCTTATGCAAATGCATGAAACTCATAGAACATACTGAGGTGCACAAAAAATCCTCTTGAAGCCCCACCCTCAAACCAACAGGAAGTCGGCCATTTTGAGTTGTTTGTAGTTTCTTTTAGAAGGAGCGGTTCCAAGGGCTTTCACCCGATTGACTTCAAATTAAGTACAGATCATCCAGAGACCATGGTACTAATACTTGCAAAAGAATTTCTGTAGGTCAAAGGGTGTGGGTGCTAGAATGTGTCAAAATGTGGTAATTTTTTTTTCACACTCTTACACTTTGAACAGCTTTCACGCCCACATACTTGATCATGGTAGCTTGAAAGTTGCTTGACATGATGAGGGCTCCATCCTGAATAGTCTGATATACTACCTTCCTACCTCACTCATGGCACTCCCCAGTGGTGACAGGAAGTAATCAGGTCTTACACTTACATGTAGTAAGTGTAAAACCATAATTGACCACATCAACTTCATTCCACTTTACCAACTTGAACAAGTTGGTAAAGCTACATTACAAAGGCAGTGAGGCTAACACCAATGGTATCCGTGTGATAGGCATGAAAAGCGATACCTTGCCATGTATTACGAGTGCCTTTAAGGACAGCATTAAGGAACTTCTATCATCATGAAAATTGGTACACTGATTGAAGACAGAGAGCTCTGACACTGGGGGGCCAAAATGCAAAAGTAGTGCCCCCTAGAAGTTTTGACCAATCCCCATAAGGATTTTTTTAAACTTTGTTGTTGGCAAGTAAAAATTGGTGTGCAAATACATCCTAAATAGATATGCAAAAAAGTCTCTTAACATGATGATCCTAACCTGACAGGAAGTCGGCCATTTTGATTTGAATTTTTGAATTTTAAAAATATCTCCTCCGAGGGGATTAACCCAATTGGCTTCAAATTTGGTACAGAACATCTATAGACAAGCTGAGAAAATTTTATGTACAGATTTTTTTTAAATCAAAGGGCGTGACCACTAGTGCATGACAAAGTTTGGTTATTCGTCATCAATATTTCAAAATGTTCTTCAGGGCAGGCACTTCTTCATAGAAGCTTCAAATGGCCTCGTCAATGGGCATGGCCAAATGTCTCTACAGCGCCACCTTGAAATTTTCAAAAACCCCTCCGCATAAAGCTTTTTGTGGAGTAGAAAGATGAAAATTTGCGGGCTTATACAGTTCATTGAGGCGCACAAAAATGTCTCTTGCCCTGATGGTCAGAAGTGGACAGGAAGTCGGCCATTTTGGTTTCAATGATCAAGTGTTGGTATTTCAATACATCACTTGTCACCCGAGTCCGCCTACAGATTTCATCCCGTCAACTACTCAATATATTGTATAAGACCACCTACCGAGTGGTGTAGCTGTTTGGCGGCCATAGTAGAAAGACGGTTCATCATCTGAATCACAGGGATGCTGCTCAGCCCAGAAGAGATTCCTCTTCAAAATGTGCTAAAAAAAAAGGATTCTTGGGATGGCCTAGGAACTACATTGACCCAGCAGTTGCCAGTACCCCGACAGGCGCGCAGGTGAGGACCTGCTCATAGCTGCTTGCAGCTTTAATTATTACTAATTTTGAATCGGGGCACCACCCTGTAAAACAGGGACCAGTAATTATAATCATATATTTTACGAGTTTACTATTACTTACTATTTACTGTTTATTAGCTCACTATTTACACCATTTATCATTCACTTTCTAATGCATATATTATATATTATGGGTCCCAAGAGTGGTACCACCGTCCATCCATCCATCCATCCATCTTCTTCCGCTTATCCGGGGCCGGGTCGCGGGGGGAGCAGTCTAAGCAGGGACGCCCAGACCTCCCTCTCCCTGGACACTTCCTCCAGCTCTTCCGGGAGGATCCCGAGGCGTTCCCAGGCCAGCCGGGTGACATAGTCACTCCAGCGTGCCCTGGGTCTTCCCCTGGGTCTCCTCCCGGATGGACATGCCCGGAGCACCTCCCTAGGGAGGCGTCCAGGAGGCATCCGATTCAGATGCCCAAGCCACCTCATCTGGCTCCTCTCGATGTGGAGGAGCAGCGGCTCTACTCCGAGCTCCTCCCGGGTGACAGAGCTCCTCACCCTATCTCTAAGGGAGCGCCCCGCCACTCTCCGGAGGAAACCCATTTCAGCCGCTTCTATCCGGGATCTCATTCTTTCGGTCATGACCCAGAGTTCATGACCATAGGTGAGGGTAGGAACGTAGATCGACCGGTAAATCCAGAGCTTCGCCTTTTGGCTCAGCTCCTTCTTCACCACGACGGACCGATACAGTGACCGCATTACTGCAGCCGCTGCACCGATCCGCCTGTCGACCTCTCGCTCCATCCTTCCCTCACTCGTGAACAAGACCCCGAGATACTTGAACTCCTCCACCTGAGGCAGGTTATTACCACCGTAATAAATATAAAGTACCTGTGAGCAGGTGGAGAACAATATTTTACAGACCTGTGGTCACCTATTTTGGGTGAGCCACACGCTCCCCAACTACAAAAGTGGCTCCCAACACTTGCTACTAACTGTTGAAATCACCCTAGACCAAAGACCTTTTGGAATTCTCAACCATGTAAAGGGAAAAAAACATCTTAAACAAAACCTCAAGGTCAGTGTAAAGAGATCTCGCATGTTCAGTAGTAAGGTAAGGGGATGACAGGTAAGTAAAGGGAATCATGTGTGTGGGCTGAGCTGAATAAGGTGTGGGCTGAACAGCAGGAGTGGTGGGCTGAACATAAGGACTCAACATAAGGAGTAGACTGGGCAGAGTAAGGTGTGGACTAGAGACTGTGAGGTGTAGGTGAGATAAGGTGAGGCATAGGCTGAAGTGAGTGAAGTGTAGGGAGAATAGGGTGGAATATAGCCTGAGAGTAAGGTGTAGGCTGGAGAGCGTGGGGTGTAGGCTGGAGGGGTAGAAGTGTAGGCTGGGCAGAGTAGAAGGCTGATGGTGGCTGTGGGTGTGTGAAATATGTCATCTGAGAATCTATAGCACTGACACTAGTGTATGGCTGAGACAAGGGTTTCCCGAGAGAGGTGTAGGTCAACATCTGGGAAGGGTGCCTTTCTCTGGTCAACCTTCTCAGTGCAGGTAGACTATCAGGCTGAGGCTCCTGCATGTCTTTGGCTGGGTCACTGACCTGAGGCATCACCTGCTCCTCATGAGCCTAGGGTTGCCACACTGGCAGTACACTCTTGTACATGCATCCTTGCCAGGTCGCTGGCTATCCTTGCCAGGTCGCAGGTGGGACAAACGGTCCCATCTTGTCAATGTAGTCCACCCACTTCTCAATCTTTTTGCAGCAGGTCCTGGCACTATACATGGAGGTCTTGTCCACCTCCTCCTTGTCTGTCTCTAGTCGTAAACGTAAATGACTGTGACCTGGAGGTCAGTCAGGCCACTTCTCAGGTCATTTCTTGGCAGGATCAGCTTTCTGGAGGGGTCCTCCTGCTGTTGCTTGGTGGCACTGCAGTCCGTGTGACTGTGGTTGAACCTGGAGAACTTGAGATCAGGATTTAACCTAATAGTTTAAGGAGAGTCTTGTCCTGGTCTCCCTCTCACTTAACTATGTTATCCTGATGTTAGTAATTAGTCAGTTAGTTCCACTGCTAATAAACTCAAATTCACACAAGCACTGTGTTGTGTTAAGTTGGAGGGTCTAAAAGTGGCATGTATTTCTATTACTTGTCCAGCAGTCAGGTTCGTAATTTACATGGAGTACCACAGTTGGCCAGCAGGGTGGCTGTGCTCTGTGGTTGCAATTAGCAGGGTGTCTCAGTAGCAGTTTGTGCCAATTTGCAGACTAAGTGCTTTTGTCAAGTTAGTCACAGTTGATAGAAGTTATGATTTTTAAATCATTGCTTTTTTTTCAATCTTTTCAATATTTAAGCTTTTCTAGTAATTAAAGAAAAATTAAATTTGCATGGCAATGTCATGCAAAGGAAGGTATTCGTGACCCAATTATAATGGTGTCATGACAGCTAGTTGTTACCCATTACTTTAGAAACCTAGAACACAAGTCAAGCTAAACACAGTTGTACGTATTTCAAGTTGTCATGACTATACCATGCATACACTATCTTGACAAATGTGTCATGAAAATATTGGTAACAGGTTACATTTTAGTCTTGGACCCCTTTGACTCCCTCAGGGAAATGTTGCTTGGCTAATGTTAAGCTCTCATGACAAAGACACCGTCAAATAATGTCATCTTGACATTCCAAAAACCGAATGACGCATGACAACAGTCATAAACATCAGTAATGTGTCATTAATGTGCATGACGTGTATCATGTTATCCTCATGATGGTGACATGTCACCCTTAGGTAGACCCCTTCAAATGTGTTACTGAAATGTGTGTTACTGAAAATCTTTTCATTTGGGCTCTTTTTTCAAACCAGAATAGCAAGCACCCCAAGACACAATATTTTGATTCTGCTCCTGTGATGTCATCACCACAGGTGATATTTGTATAAGTATCTCCTCCCCCAGCCCGCCCTGCCCACCACAACAAATCACCAGCTTACCGCTGCACAGCCCTTACTGACTCCATGAAAGTTGTTTATACATCACACCTATTTGAACCGCTCTGTTGTTTGTTCCCAAGATCAACAAGAACGTGTTTTCATAGTCCTTGCCAAGGAGCAGTGGATTAAATTTAACCTCAATAATAATGTTTTTGCAATTCTCTCTGCCATTTTTCATTTCTGTGAATTATTTTATGCCTGAATAAATGCAGCCAACACCAGGTGTTGTGCAGGTCCAGATTGTAGGGCAGGGACTCTCCTGCCCTACAATCAATTAGTCACACCACTTATGTAACGTTACCGGGGCCTGACAACAAGGGGCCTAAAATATGGCTGAAATGTGTAGGGGGACATTAAAAATAACCAGATTTTGGCAGTGTTTACCAGTTAGAGTCATTCATTATTATAACCTGGTAACTAAAGAGTGCAACAGGATGTGTGCCCTTTTGTGCGTGAAGAATGACTTCTTTTGCTCCTCTTCCTTTTCCCATTTATTTCTTCTAGTGGGGCCCCTGGCTGGGCCCTGCCCTGGGATGTGTGCCTATTTCTTTCCAATTTCTTCTGGTGGGGCCCTGCCCCGGTATGTGTGGACATTTGTGTGTGTGTGGCAGGGGTGAAGAATGAATTTTTTTGCTCCTCTTTTTTCCCCCATTCATTTCCTAGTATTTTGAGGAGAAAATAACAGCACACTTCTCCCAGTTGAGAAGCACATTTTAGTGTATCATTTGTGTGGGTGCGCTCAAGACTTTTTGTGAAATTATATACCAAAATTTGACACAGAACGATGGGACTACAGGTTGAAGAAGAACAAATGCACAGCCTCCCTACCAGATAACGAAAGCCCAGCTTTATTGAATGTAACACCCTAAAATGATGGTAGACCGAAACTAACTGCTAAGCAGGCTATCGCTAGATGCTAATGGAACAAGTATAAGCTATTATGCACAGCGTTACAGACAGTTTGTAGTGACACTGGTCATGGTGATACTTTTTTTGTCCAGCACCCAACAAAGTTATGGCTGTAAACATGTTTCTCCCACCATCCACCGTTTCTGCTTCTTCACTCTCTGGCTCTACATCTTAACTGTCTGGCTGAGGTTCCAACTCTGGTTTATACATAGATGCCGAAATCCGTTGCCCAGTCACGTTCAGCATTCACCTTGTGCGCCATTATGAACGGGCTGTTGTTTTGAGTCTGTCACTGCATGCATGTACTGGGCCAGCTCCCATTGCGGCTCTCATGCATCAGTGTTGAGAATTAAATTTCTGGTCAAAACAAATCTCTTTACATTTCAAATAAGACACATTCCCCAAAAAGTGACTTCTCACTTGTTTCAAGCAATTTGCAATTGCAATAGTTAGAAACAACACACTTGCTTCACGCAGATTTTTGTACTTATTTCAAGTGAAAGGTAGAAAAACAAACTGCCTATAAAGACATGCATCTTGTAAATGTACAGTAATGATATTTTTACTGACTAGAATTGAGACATAATTAGAAAAAAGACAAATATTCCTGCTGAATTTTTGCAGTGTAATGCAGTATCTGACATTTTAAAACAACAGTCTACCACTCAAAGAAAAAAAGTTTTGGTAAAAGGTAAAACATTTACTTGAGGTCTGCAAATGATCTCTCGATTTATGTGTAACTCCCCGTGAAATAATATTGCCTTTTCATCCACTAGATCATCAAGAAATGGACAGTCCATGGTCAAAAATGAGATTTTTTGATAAACCAGCTCTGATATAATAAATAGAAAGGTTCAAAGTTGGGCACCAGGTAGCAGTACTACCATGTCAGCCATTACTCTTGAAGCAAGTTCCTCTTGCTTCAAGAAAAAAAGATTGATAACACCACGCCAGACAACAGTTGATATGTTTGATTTATGTTATATTGATTTTTCACAGCAGTGGAGTCCAACAAACCCAAAAATTGTTCATAGAAAATTGTATACCCAGAATCAGGCCCAACCTTCCACATGCCAAGGTGGAGTCACAGTCCACTATGCTTCCCGGACACACCAACACATGCGTCAAAAGTTTATGCACAAGTCCAGTTCATCACACAACACAAAAAAAAAACAAAATAACAAAAGAAAACCGAATTGCAGGTAGCGGGTGGAAGAAAGAAATGTATGTTTGAAGGTCAAGGTGAAGGTGAGCAGGCTGGGGGAAAGGACCAAGAAATGCCTGTGGCTGGAGAGCAGGGGGGAGAAACTGGGGCCGTAATCCACAAATGATATCTGTAAACAATCCAAGTCCAGAAACTAGGTTAAGTTATCCCATCGATCCTCCTTTCACTTTCCACCAAAACAGCCTCCATTCACTCCACCACGACACCAGCACCTAACACTCCTGCGACTGTGCATTTTAAACTTCGCAGGTTTGGAGCGTAGCTGAACCTGACGTCCTGATTGGTCCGTCGATTTCCGGGAGGAGTTATCAACCGGGTTGTGCTGTGAATGTGTGTGGTGATGGGAACAAAAGGAACACCATGACACAGAATGAATTAATGAATCAAAGTGCGTGTGGCGTAAATATACAAAAGAGAGGAGACAGCTAGGAACTCCAGCTTTCCTGCTCCTGTCAGTTGCCATACTGACATTGAGTTTAATTTACTCCGCTTCCTGAAACCGACTCCTGGCTGGTTTGGTGTCTGCCCATGATCTGCTAGCACACAGGTGGTCATGCAAACCAGGCCACTCTTTATGTCCTGTTTGTGTGTGTATGTGTGGCATGGATATATGAAACTGCTATTCATGTACTGTACCATACAGCTTTTGTTGTTGCAGCTAAAAAGGCTGGTGAGTGTGCATGCTTTCCTCTGTGATGACGTACAGTACAGTTGGCAAGCTTTGATGAAAAGAGTTGAACTATTGCTAATGAGTTCTGTGGATTATCACAAGCAACTGTGTCATGAGTGAAATTGCTCAGACATCAACATTCCATGAAGAAAGGAGAAACACACCACCAACTAACATTTCAGACTGTCTTGATCTTTTTTTTTATTTGAAAACTGACAGTTGTGACACATCAAAGTACCAAAGGTAATCACTGGGAGTAATTTTTGTCACTGATTACCTTTTACACACGCACATAGTTAAACACCTACAGTCATCTCAATTAATGTTCCCTTCAAGTTGAATCTCAGTCTCTGACATGTAAACACAGAATAACAGCTATGACTAAAACATGATAATTGCTGCAGGGACAGTTATCCTAGACCCAGACATCACCAAAATCTGATTAATCGAACTTTGGGTTTGAAGCCATCTGCCACAAAATTTCATCCAAATTCACTGATTAACTTTTTGGATATCTTGACAGACAGATGGCAACAAATGAGTGAAAATATAACCTTATTTGTCGATGGAGGTAAACATTCCTAGCACAATAAATCAAGCTGTATTGCACTGGCTCGACAGACCTTCCACTATAAGTGTCATCTGAATAATTTCTCCAGCAACATGTCTGCCCTGGCATCTGGGTCACTACACATCTTAGAAGAAAATATAATTTTGTGTTCATCAAGTTCATGATGGGGGGATAAAGAGAGAATTTTTAATTCTGTTCACTCAAAGCAATACTTTAACCACTTTGCTTCTTTATGCCTGAAAGCATGTAATTTTGCTCCCACCCATCCCTGCCAGTCTCTCTCTGTCTCTCTTTCTCCGTCTCATCATCTTTCATCTGTCATTTTGTCTTGTGTCCACACCATTTTGCATCTCACCACACTCAGTTCTCCTCATGATGTTTATTTGCCATTGCTCAGTGCTCATCTATAAATTAAATTTCTACAGGGTTGTCACAGGATGTGTACAGTCAAGGATTATTTCACAGCATTCATGTATCCCTGGCCCTTTAAACTCCTTTTTTTCTTTTTTTTTTAGATTTTAGATACAGATGCAGGCAAAAATTTGGGCTTGTGATTATTATTAGTATTATGGTTTTGGTTCCATCACTCTTGAGGTGAGTCACCAGAGCAATGCTTTAATTGTTCAATTAAATTTAATTCAAGTTGACTTTTGTGCATTTCAACAAAGGGAAGTGGGATGAGGCAGAACAGCTATCTTCATCTGCCTTAAGAAGCCACCCAGTCAACCCAATTCATGCTTAAGATACACAATTTCCTACAGTAAACTTTTTTCTTCTCAAAAAACTTGCACTTTTAGGATTAGAAGTTACACAAACGATCAGAGATGATCTCCCACCCACTGACTCATTACTGAGTAATGCGTTTAGTCAGCTTTGACTGCTTGCCTCCATCTCAGACTATTACTGCAGATGGGCTCCTTCGTCTTGCTCTGCTCTCTGAGCACACTTCACTTCCCATGCTTAAAAAGTTTAAAGAGTTGTGCAAAAAATGAAATGTCACAATTTTATCTTCTTACTGATTATAAACATCCGTGAAAAGAAAACAAAAGATAATTTAAATTATTGAAGCATTTTGTCTTATGCGCCCAATTGTTAATGCTTGTCACACAAGTTGTTAATATTAACAATATCAGTTTGACTATACTGATTTACTGCAAAATCATGACATACACAAATGCCTATATGCTGAAACTAATTCAACATAAATAGCACATTAAATAGCATATTAACTCAACAAACATTAAAACACTGGGAATTCTACAGTGTCTGAATGATTACTCTCCAATTACTTGAACTAATTAAATGCCACTGACGGTGATAATAAGCCTGACCTGGGAGGTGAGCTCCACTGTGCCTGAAATTTCCCTCCTCTAGTAGGAGATGTTTACTTTGACCTGACTGCAGGTGCTGTGAACTCATACGTTTTCTATGCAGCTGTGCTAAATTGTCTGCAAAAATCAGTGTAAGAAAGCATCCGCAAAGCTGTTGAGGCCTTTGATAATCAGCTGGATTTCAATGCTGCATGAAATATCTGGCTGTTTCGATTTTGTCATTGTATCTTCAGTTTCATTTCAAAAGCTTTTCATGAACTGTGATTGGAGGAATGCAGATAAATGTCTGTGTTTTTCCTGAGTGATTTTTGTAATGCAACATTACTATTTCTCCCAAAAGAATAAATGAAATACTTATACTGTCTGACTATGTCCATCTGTCCGTCCGTCCATCAGTCCATCAAAACTTGGTTCTTGTTCAAATACAACACTGTTAAGAAAAGCATTTAATATGGCCTAGAAGCAGACAATCAACCTGTTTACTTTTAGTTTTCTTATTGTTTATTCCACATCAGTCTGTGTCCTGAGTTTTAAGACATTCTAATTTAAAGTGCAGTGATCACAGCTTTAGAAGTGGACACATTGGTTCCTGAGGAAGATGGATTGCTCCTTCCTCAGGAACTAATTAGCCAGTGTCTTAAAGGCCCATGTTCAAATGCCAAGTCCTGAAGCACCACAACTGTAGGGGAGGCAGCCAGAGACAGAGCCATGAAATACGCTCACAAAACAGAGAATGCCAATTGCCCACTATTAATTCAGGCCATTTTGATGGCAATTTGTCAAATCTACCAAATTTCATTTGTTTTCCACAATTAGGAATACATATTGGCATATCAGGGGGAAAACTCAATGAGCTGTAGTCCATTTGTGTTCTCCAAAGAGATTCTTCTGACGTTGCAGCTTCATCATATGAACCGACAGCAAAATCTTATGATGTAACTTCATGAAATTGTCAATGGCCAAAAACATGTCAGTAAAGTGAAGACAATATGACTTTTCATTATGGTATTGATATCATTTGGGTCATAAATAGTTAGAGTTAGGGTTGGATTAGTTAAAGTTAAAAGAATTTTCACTCCTTTTTTTAGCAAACAACTGGATGGATTGCACAAATAATCAAAACCTATGGGAAACAATCAACTTAAAAATGTATATACAGTTAAGATAAACACTACATTTAACAAAAAATTAAAAAATGCTATTCAATCAGTCTGCCTGCAACAGAATGGAACTTTTTATGTTTTTTATAAGACATTTTTTATGAATATGTTATTATTCACATATAACCTCTGAGCCTTCCATCATCACAGTCTAGATGATGTCTGATGATCCATGCACTGAAAGTGGATACTGCTTTTCCATAAAGTGAGGTGGGCTGCAGCAATAAATGATAGTGTTTTCTGACACATTGCATTTTGATTTCACTCAAGTGGATCTGAATAGCACACTGCGAGATACAATGGCTAATTGGCTGATCCGTCTCAACATTAAAGGCATTTCATAGCACACTTAGTGTCTTTTCAATGACATTCAATGTGCCATTACTAGAATTCAATTGAAGGTAGGAAAAGTAATGGAATGGCAGGGAAATGAATAGTCATCAACTACTCAAAATCATTCATAAGCTCTCTGTGAAAACTGTCAGTGTCACAATAAGCATGATTTCTGTCTAAATCATCCACTGCCTATTGTATTGCATTTGAATGAGATTATGCTTCTGTGGAGAGAATTCAGATACAATTAGGAATATAACAACATTAGAGACCAATCAACAGCAACTACACACACACACACACACACACACATACAACACAAACACAGAGCTTCATGGCAGTGGTCGATGCTGTTGCTCACAGCAAGATTATGGGTTTGCATCCTGGTCCCATCATCTCTCGGTTATTTCTGTGTGGAATTTGCATGTTTTTCCCAAGTGCCATGTGCATGATTTCTTTCTGGACACTCTAGTTTTACCACAGTCCAAGACATGCATTAAGTTAATTTGGAGACTTCAGAAGAGGAACACTTCAGAAGTGTTTTGCGAGGTACGATAGACCTGTCCACAGTGTATTCCCTGCTTGTCATTGTGAGCTGGATGTAGACACGAGCAAACCCCCATGACAACAGAGGCAATAAACAAGATAAGTTTATGAATGGAAGACAATGGGACAGAATAAGAACACTGTGTGTGTGTGTGTGTGTGTGTGTGCATGTGTGTGCTTTGCAAAGAAGGCATATTAAAGTACTTACCAATATATTATGGTGTCAATAATAGAGGAGTCAATAATGTTTCCAGTGTACAATGCATCATTATTGTCAGCAGAATACAGCCTCTGTAAAATAGTCAACTCCATATTCAGAGAGAATCTATATTTAAGGGATGAGATGAGACCTAACCTTGAGTATTTACTGAGTGCCTCTTAGCTTCCTGTGCGTTTCTCAAATCTGCAGCTCTCACTCACTCTGCCCTGAAGGCATGATGATTCTGAGGGTGGGGGTGGGCGGGGTGGGTGGATGTGTGGTATAGAGCCCATGAGACAGTTATGCTACCCTTTCATTTGTGTATCATGTACAGATTCTTGTCCACCTGTGCTTCCATTCATAGAAGACACGGCTAAGAATGGACCAATGAATATTAATGAGTAAAAGACAGAAAAGACAGGCCATGTCTTTGTTAATCTGTTAGATACTTTAATGTCCAAGAGAGAATCAAATCAAGGGCTATGGGGAGGCTGTGTTAATTACACGTGTGTTGCATAAACGAACATTAACTGCATGTCATTGTGACTATGACAAGTGACTGCAAAAATGCAGGCAAAATGTCTCCAATGCAAGCAAAGAGTAAGAAAGTGAAGCAGCCTTTTGTTTTTTTTTATAATTATGTCATTTAAATGGGTGTGTATCTCATTTCCATGAGATAAAGCACCTGTGAGTGTGTGTCTCCCTGGAAGCAGACGTGGGTGTGATGGCATATATGCATGTGCATCTGCACGCATGCACACAAGCCTCTGCGTGCTAAAGTACGTGGGTGTGACATGGATTAGTTTGAGTGAATACTGTTGTGCACAGTGTAGCTAAACCCTTAAATGGGATTAATTCAAGGTGGGCTCACAAAATGAAAGACGCCATTTACCTTGGGTTTGTGTTTCCACTTGCTGCCTTCTCTGAAAGGCAGTCTGTGCATTTCTTCCTGCATGTTTGTTTGCACTATACAATCGATTGTGTGCTAGCATTGTACATTGAGGTTAAAAAGTGAATCTGAATAGAGAGGAAGGTAATTTATGTTCAATAGTATTGTCAGTATATAAATCAGGTTTGCACACTTGTAGACAATGCAAGGCAGTAAAGCCACTTTAGAAATGACCTCTAGGTTCTGTACTTTAAAATATTCATTGCCCCACAGAGGGAGTCAACTGAGGATTTTACTGCCCCACTTACCATGGATATACTGAATGACTCTCAGTAGAACATTACTGTACAGTTATGTTTGCCTATACCTCCACTCTTTTACTTTACCATCGTATAAGCCTAACAGAGGAAAGGATACCATTTAAATTGTCAAAATGACTGAGAATTGAGGAAAAATCGTCCGAAGCCATGCACATATTTGTGTGACCTGAACCAACTCCATTCAAAGGTGGTTGCTCTCACTTAAAGTACATCTATAGTACATCGCTGATCATCCACACACAGTGTTGTCAGCATGAGTGTGTGACGACCTGACATGTTTCTTTTTTCTTTACTTTTTCTTTTTTTTTTCAGCAGTGATTCTCAAAGCTGAAGAGATCAAGCTTGAATGATTTCACACAATACCATTGAATATGCCTGAAATGGATTTTATAGAGATAGTTGAGAAAAGAGAATAGAGAAAAGTGGGAATTAATATTTGTCATCTCTGTTGTTTTTCTTTCTCTACATTGAAAGAAAACCCAACATCAGATAGCTTTGCTCCACACAGCTATGCTGCATTGTGTTCCCCTGTCAAAAGGCAGTGCATGGAGGTTTTCACTACAGTGACTAATATTAAAGCTAAAGCTTCAGTGCACTGAAACATACAACTGCATAATGTAGGCTTACTGTATTTGATTGCTGTGATCCTGCAGAAAGTTGTGCCCATCTCTTCACATATAGCAGAGCAACCTCTGGTGATGTGACCATGATGTATGTGATCAGCCGTTCCCTGTGTAATTTACTGGCAGCTGATTTTGCCGAGGTTAAGCAATTAATTTCATGCAGTGAAGTCTGACTTCCTCTCTGGTGACTGACTTGGCTGCACAGAGGAATTTAGATGAAGTGACACATCCAGTGTTACTGCTCACAGAGCAAACAGAGTCAATATCGGAAACAGCTATGATGATTTAAAATATGAAGACTTTGATTTTAAGTTTTGTAAACCAGCTGCCCCTCAGTGGTATGGTAGTTGTTCATGAGCAGAGAAACTGTGATGCAGTTATACAAGCACATTTCTCTGTTGCACCCTTCATACTGCACTCTGCATGCAGCCAGGCTATAAAGCCATGGAGCTATGTATACGATTACTAGCTCCACTGAGGCAGTTCACCACAGAGGCAGGGCTGCTTGCGTACTGGTGGCTCCTGATGGTGTGTCATGTCCTCTGCATGGATACTTTGACATTCACATAAAGGACGGACTTGGTAAAGCCAGTTATCTCTCAGTCCAGTGACAGCAGCAGTCGTGTGGCTGGGAGGAGATGGGGATGCGTCCTTCACTGTGTTTGTGATTTGCTCTTAAACAGGACAGCAAAGATGGAAGCACATAAAGGGCTGAATGTCTTCATTACTAGAGCCTGCCACTGGTGAGGGATGGTTTAAAGTATACTCCATGTGGCAGATCCATAGATCATTCAAAGGAGCATATGTGCACCCCCTGTGATTTTTTAATATAACGATAGCCAGAGATTGCCTTGATATTTAGTCCTGTGATTATGACAGCAAACATTGATGAGTTCACATCTAAGGGGCACTAAAATCAAATAATATATTTATAATAATATATATATTATATTTATATGTGTTTTTTTTTCCAATATTCAAGGATTTGTGTGCAAACCTTTTCTGAAGTTATAACAATAATGAGTTATTTAAAAAGTTATATATGAGTTACCCATCAGATGTACCCAGGAAATTCCCATAGAGTAATGTTCACACTACCAGTAAAATGTGATGTCAGGCACCTGCATATGTTCAGATAAATATATTTCAAATATTTAAAACATTAACTTTAAACATATCCATGTCCCCTGTATTTCCTGCCTCTGGCTCTATGAGCATTTGGATAGGCTCCAACAGTACCATGTGTCCCTTTCTGTGGACGAAGCAGGTTTAGGCTTAGTTATGGGTGTACAACATTTGTATATATGCTGTATATATACAAACTCCTCAGAGTTAGATCGTCTCCACACCTTTCTGCGATGGACCGGAGACCCCGGCAACTCATCATCAGCAGGTCTCCGACGCCCCCTCCTGCCGTCCCTAGAACTACTGGCGGACTGATCCACCTCAGCACCAAGAGCTGGTTGCTTGGGATTATCTCTGTGGAAGTTCTCTATTAGTTCAGGATCCAAGATGTGCCGGGAGGGAACCCGAGTCCTCTTTTCGGATTGGGTCCGTAACCCTCCCAATCCACCAAGTTATGGAGACCTCTGCCACAGCATCGAGAGAGAATAATTCGGTTAACCGAATAGGTGACCCCCCCTTCAATCTTCTGGGGCGGAGGAGCAGCAGGCAGACTTGAAGCAAAGGAAAAAGACTTCACAGGCTGCGGGACACATGGAAGGTAGGGTGGATATGTAGTGTACCCGGCACTTAAGGCGGAACGCCACAGGATTTACAACCTTCTCAACTGGGAAAGGGCCGATGAACCTCAGCGCCAACTTATTTGAGTCACCTTTGAGCGGTAAATCTTTAGCAGACAACCACACCATTTGCCCCTTCTTGAAAGCTGGGGCAGGGGAATGGCGGGTGTTGAAATTGATGATCTGTACTGCATGACTTCTGAATCTGGTCATACACTGCTCTCCAGGTCTGATGGCAGCGCTAGACAAACGCTTTATCCGATGGGGACTCTGCCTCACGTTCCTGGACCTCGAAGAGAGGAGACTGGAAACCCATGGAAGAGTCGAATGGAGAGACACCAAGTTGAAGAGGAGATCTGGGGAATTGTGCACGTACTCCACCCAGTCTAACATCGAGGGCCAGGACGAAGGACTAGTGGAGCAACAACGTAGTAGCTTCTCCATCTCCTGGTTCACGCTCCGACTGCCCGTTGATTGGGGATTAAAAAGGAGAGTTGCTTGTCTCCAGGAAATTAGCTGGCAAGAGTTGCAAGGTATGTGGTGGGTGTTCCCGTTAAAGAACATGTAAACCGATGTCTCAGACAGGATTGATTTATTTGCTGTGGTCTGTAACAATAACAAAATGACCATCAATATGACAAACATAGATACTACTCAGTACTCAAATACAATCAAGATAATAATGAAAACAGTTTCCTTACATGAGAACCCTAACCCTGAATGGCAATCTATTAACTATGTGGGCTTTCTAACAGGGATGATACCCCGAGGAAAGACTGACTGAGGCCCCGACACTCTTGCAGAACTCCTTCCAGAAGTGGGATGTGAATTGGGGACCTCAATCAGAGACAATAGGCCTCATTCACGAACCGTTCTTATGAACTAATTTGTTCTTAAGTCCCACTTACAAAGATTGTACGAAGATTGTGGCATTCATGAATTTCTTCTTATCTCGGATTTATTCTTAGGTAAGAACAGATCCTATGAACACTCAGGAGTATACTTACGCACATATCAGTGCTGACATGTTGGCATGGTTGTGTTTTCCTCTCTTGTACAGTTCAACAAAATTCAATATTACAGTTCATCATTCAATTCAATCATATTTATTATTCACTCATTTTATTTTTTTGTAAAAATACTGACAATTTGTATTTGTATTTTTGTGCTATGATTTAACATTAATCAAGTAAATTGGAAACTCCCCTATGATGGCTCTGATGCACTGGTCTAGCTCAGACAGGTTGGTGTCTGCTGTTTCCCCCCTGTTGGAATTTTGCAAATGTTTTTTGTTTCAGATTTCAGATCAAACCAATTCTTTTTCCTTCTCCTGACCCCATGTCCACTGCACGTCTGATAGCCTCCCATGCTTCTTTTTTGTTTGTCCTGGTATAGCTTAAACTAAGGCTACCGAATATAATTAAGTACAATTTAAATGTAAGTTTAAATCAAGTTTAAGTTTTCTAAGTTTTTCTTTTCTAAGTCTAAGTTTTCAGCTGTGCTCCATCTGATTTCTGCTTTGCATTGGACATTTTGTTGCTGTTTGCTCCATTTTGTTTCTGTTTGCTTGTTGCTGTTTACTTCCTCCTGTCCACACAGCCTTGCAGTTTCTTTAACAGGCCCTTTTATGGGCATTGAAGGGGTGGTTACCCATGCTAATCCCATGTTAATTAGACTCAACTGGCACGCCCTCTCAACTTAAGAAGAAAAGGCATTCATCAAGTAAGAACACAGCGGTGAACATTTCTGAGGCTTACGAACGCGTTGATGAATCAGACGTAGGGTTTTCTTAAGGATCTTCTTAAGAGCAACTTCTGAAAGAATCTAAGAAGATTCTTAAGAAGATATTGGTGAATGAGGACCATTGTCTTTAGGTATTCCGTGTAGGTGAATGACATAATAAATTACAGCTGCAAGCAGCTGTGAGCGGGTCCTCGCCTGTGCACCTGTCAGGGTACTAGCAATCGCTGGGTCAATGTGGTTTGTAGGCCATCCCAAGAATCCTGATTTTTTTAGCACATTTTGAAGAGGAATCTCTTCTGGGCTGAGCAGCATTCCTATGATTCAGATAATGAACCATTTCTCTACTATGGCCCCCATATAGTCGCACCCCTTGACATAAAGAAATTATTTTCTTATTTTTTTGAGAAGAATACCGTTAAGGTGATCTTATACAATATGTTGAGTAGTTGATGCGGTGAAATCTCTAGGCGGACTCGGGTGACAAGTGATGTAAATAGCGACACTCAAACATTGAAACCAAAATGGCTGACTTCCTATCCAGTTCTGACCATCAGTGCAGGAGACTTTTTTGTGTGTCTTGATGAACTGTTTAGGCCTACAAATTTTTCTACTCCACAAAAAGCATTATGCAGAGGGGTTTTTGAAAATCTCAAGGTGGCGCTGTAGAGACATTTGGCCATGTCCATTGATGAATCCATTACCTGGCTGTTTAGGCAACAATGCAATTATGTCCAGCAATTTTGAAGCTTCTATGATAAAGTGCCTGCCCGGAAGAGCATTTTGTAATATTGATGACGAATAACCAAACTTTGCCAGGCGCTAGTGGCCACACCCCTTGACTTAAAAAATTTCTGTACATAAAATTTTCCCTGCTTGGTCCATAGATGATTTGAACCAAATTTGAAGCCAATTGGGTTAACCCCCTCGGAGGAGATGTTTTTAAAATTCAAATCAAAATGGCCGACTTCCTGTCGGGTTATGGTTATCATCTCAAGAGACTTTTTTGCATATTTCTTTAGGATTTATATGCATAACAATTTTTACTTGCCTATGACAACATTTTAAAAAATGCTTATGGGGATTGGTCAACATTTCTGGGCGGCGCTACTTTTGCATTTTGGCCCCCCATGGGCTATTCGCCTATCAAGAGTTAGAGCACTCTGTCCTCAATCAGTGAACCAATTTTCATGATGATTGGAGTTCCTTAAAGCTGTCACAAAGCTGCTCGTAATACATGGCGAGGGATTGCTATTCATGCCTCCCACACTGATACCATTAGTGGTAGCTTCACTGCATTTGTAATATAGCTTCACCCACTTGTTCTGCATGTATTACAAGTGAAATGAATTTGATGGGGTCAATTATGTAGGAGTACTACATGTAGGCATAAAACCTGGATACTTCCTGTCACCTCTAGGGAGTGCCATGAGTGAGGTAGGAAGTTAATATATGAGATTATTGAGGATGGAGTCTTCATCATGTCCAGCAAGTTTCAAGCTGCCATGATCAAGTATGTGGGCGTGAGACCTGTTCAAAGTGAAAGAGCATGAAAAAAATTAAACACCAAGTTTTGACACATCAGAGCAACCATGCCCTTTGACCTACAGAAATTCTTTCATGAGTGTTGGCCACCATTGTCAGTGGATGATTTGTACCCGATTTGAAGTCAATCAGGCAAAAGCTTTAGGAACAGCTCCTTTCAAAAGGGAAAACATACAAGTCAAAATGGCCGACTTCCTGTTGGGATTTTCTATGGGCCTCATGATGTTCTATAAAACCACCAAGTTTCATGCATTTGGGCGAAATTCAGAAGTGGGGCTCGTTGCTCGGACCCTTATAATAATAAAAAGAAACAGGAGAGTTTTAATCGGGTTCTCGCAACTTCGTTGCTTGGACCCTAATTAGGGCTACTTCTAGTTTAGCAGTTGCAGATTCAACCACACCGTGAAGCAGCAAACGATTGGAAACAGGTTTTTTTTATATCCCGGCTCATCGGTCCCCCCTGCACTACCAGTGAGCCCTGTCTTTTACTAGCAAAAGAAACAAAAACCTGAGCAAACTGGCAAACAGTAAAAAGGCTGAGGCAGGAGCAGGAACAAGGCACGGAGTGTAGAAATACGGTCTGGTAGCAGGCTCATCTCACAGGTGAGTTATATAGCTGGCTGATGAGCCAGCTACCGGCCAATCAGGAACTAGGATCAATCATTTGCTCCTAGACCAATAGAAGCATCACATGGACAGGTAACAGGCAAGACAGAACAGGCAGACATGCAGACAGGATTATGACAGGCTACAAATCTATACTTAAAGATTCTTGGAACCATAAATAGGCCTGTATTCAGAGAACGGACTGTCTAGTGGGGCAATAGGGTTTAATCAGGTCTGATAAGAGGGTGCTGGACCATGTAGAGCTTTATAAACAAGGAGAAGGATTTTGAACAGAATCCTGAATGATACAGGAAGCCAGTGCAAAGAGGCCAGAACTGGAGAGATATGATCTCTCTTTCTAGTTTTTGTCACAAGCTGGCCTGTTCAGAATGAGGTGCAGAGTTCTCAGCAACCTGTTGGAGCACCCAGTCAAGAAATAATCGCAGTAGTCCTGTAGGCCTGGAAGTAACAAAAACATGGACCAGCTGTTCTGCTGAGTGAAGAGGGAGTAGGTGCCTAATTTTTGCAATATTGGGGAGGTGGAAGTAGGCAGTTCGTGAGATATGTTCTCCGTGGGAACTAATTGACAGGTCTTGATAAAAGCTAACACCTAGGTTTCCTAATAGCCATGCCAGTAGGAGTGGCAAAGCTATTTTGTAGTGTTATGACGACAGATATAGAATTACGTAGGTGTTTTGGACCTATGAGCGGTAACTCAGTTTTTTCAGAGTTCAGAAGAGAGAAATCAGCTGATTTAGGCCTTAATGACATCAAGGAAGGATTGAAGCTGCTGTAGATGATTTTGTCCTCTTGGCTTGATTGATAGATATAATTGGGTATCGTCAGCGTAACAGTGGAAATCTATTGAGTGATTCCTGATGATATCGCCAAGAGGGAGCATCTATAAACTGGAGAGAATTGGACAAAGCACAGATCCTTGTGGAACCCTATGACTGACTTAAGTGTGTGGAGATTTATTATTAACGCACAAATTGATATCGATCTGAGAGATAGGACTGGAACCAATCGAAAGCAGTGCCTCTGATTCCAAGTCAATATTCCAGTCGCTTTAGTAAGATCTGGCGGATAACTGTTTTGAAGAGCAGCACTAAGGTCTAACAAGACAAGCACTGAAACAAGTCCTTGGGCGGATGCCATTAAGAGGTCATTAGTGACAGTGAAGTCTCAGTACTATGATTGGTTCTAAAACCGGACTAGAAGGTCTCAAAAAAGTTATTGTTATTAACATATTCACAGAGTTTTTTGAGATTAAGATGAGATTAGAGATCAGGTCAGGTCAGGCCAAGAGGTGGCCAGTCAGTATTTGCCACGCCATCGGGAGGGAGCTTGAAGAAAGAAAAGGCAGATGACATCGGGGAGGTGACAGGAGTCAGAACTGTATATGTATAGGGGAGCACCCTTGTGTGTTTATCTGAGAGGCAAGCTACGATCAAGGAGCAGATTTGTAACATGGACATTGAACTCTTCACTGTTATTTCAAGGCTGTACTGCCTGCCACAGGAGTCAGTGGCAGTTGCCATTGTTGTCTAAATTCCACCCTCTGCACATACTGATTCTGCCCCAGGATCTTTTGTTTGCTAATGTGAGAGATACGTATAGATCCATTGCGTTGCCCTCACTAGGAGATCTAATCACACTCTTATTCACCTCTCGACTCCAGTTATTAAAAGGAACCTTGTCACTACCAGGAATGTAAAATGTAGCTCAAGAGTAGCAGACTTGTCTTAACCTCAGAACAAGGATTGGCTGATGTATGCTTAAGACTTGGTAGACTTTACCTGCTGCTCAGTGATGATGGATAAATTAGCGTTAGTGTTAGCACCTTCCTGTCTCCCATTGTTCCATGAAAAATACAGGAGGGGTATAGCCTTTCAGGGAGAGTGAATATAGCCACTGGAGGAACTGGGTGAAGGGGGGCTGCCACCCAAACCAACTGTAAATCTAACTGGAGTGACCTCAGGGGTAGGTTACCTGTACTGAGAGCAAGGGTGAATCACCACACATGCTCCCAGTCTGGATACCTAGTCACACACACACATGTCCCTGTGGAAGGTACCAGCTGGAAGACCTAAAAGCACAAGAGGAGACGAAAAGGCTTCATTAAAGTTCAGCAGAAAACCCTGGGACCCACGGTTGCTGCAGGACAAAAGAAACACAAAACACACTGACTACATTGAAACAAATGAGCCTGGGACCCTGCGGTCTCCGCAGGACTGAGCAAAGCACTGTAGAAAAGAAACAAAAATAAACCTGGGACTCTACAGTCTCTGCAAGTGAAAACAACAGAAAAAAAAATCCTAAGCACTAACTAGAACAGAAAAACAAGGTTTTACAGGGAAACAACCAAGAACCCACTGAGCTGACTCGAACAAAACAAAATCTCAACTCTAAACTAGGAAGTCCCAAAGGAACAGAAACCTGGGCAAACTGGAAGCAGGATCAAGGCAAGGACAGGAGCAGGAACAAGCCACAGTGTAGAAACATGTTCTGGCAGCTGGCTCATTACACAGGCGAGTATGTATACCTGGCTGCTGCCAATTGGAAGGGAAACCCTATCATTGGCTTGTAAGTCAATAAGAAGAACGCAGGAACAGGTATGTAGGCAGGACAAACAGGCAGACATGGAGACAGGATCATGATACCCTGGTTCCTGGCGCCCAAGAAGAGACTGCCCGCTGACTTCATTGAATGTTGTAGAACTCAAGTCTTGTCTTTGACTCAAGACTGATCTCGAGACCATTTTCGACCATTTTCTCCTTGGACTCAGCTCTTCAAAGACTTGGTCTTGACTCAGTCTTGGCCCTTCAAAGACTGGACTCAGACTTCACATAAGCGGTCTCTGGGAGTCTCTGCCCCGACTGTCTGCCCCAAGAGCTGGTGCCTGGGGTGCCTTTGGCACCAGGATTAAACAGTAGCAGAAAGTTCTGTAATTTCTGCATAACTGTAATCCCGGTGTGTGTGTGTTTGGTAGGGTTTTAAGTGATGAAGAGCTTTACATGTTAAAGGATGACTGTGTGGAAGTGTGAAATAAAATAAAGATAATGATATTAAATTATGTCCTTGTGTGTTATCAAACTGATTAGATTTTGAAAAAAAAGAAAATATGTTGTAAAATAGCTTACTTATCCAAACAGATCACTAGTGAGGCTGAAATTCCCATACATTCCCCACAGGGGTTCCCCAAGGGTCAGTGCTGGGCCCACTTCTCTTTGCAGTTACTCCACTTCCTTGGGCCCAGTCATTCGCTCGTATGGCCTCTCATACCATTGTTATGTGGATGACACCCAGTTCTACTTGTCCTTCCCACTAGGCAACCCCACTGTATCAGGGCAGATTTCCGCTTGTCTGTCTGACATATCAAAGTGGATGATGGATCATCATCTCGAACTCAACCTCTCTAAGACTTAAGTTTTAGTGATTCCTGCCAACCAACCACTCCTCCACAATACTGACATACAAACTGGCTGTTCCTCCCTCTGCCCAGTTAGAACCACAAGAAAGGCGTCTTGATTAATGACCAGTTCTCCTTCGCAGAGCATGTGCTTTTTCTCTTAATAAAATTTGGAAATTCTGAACATTCCTGACTCGGTATGCGACCCAACTACTGGTTCAGGCAATGGTCACCTCCCACCTTGTTTCTTGCAATTCTTTTCTGGCTGGCCTCACTTGTGCACCAGAAAACCTCTACAGATGGTGCAGAATGCTGCTGCATGCCTCATCCTCAACCAACCATAAAGGGCACATATGAAATCGCTTCTGATAGATCTCCATTGATTCGCAGTCGCAGCCCGAATCAAATACGAATCCTTTGTGTTAGCACACAGAGTGACCTCTGGACCTCCTCCCTCTTACCTGAACTCAATCGTTCGTCTTTGCTCCCTCTTAAGAATTGCACTCCTCCAAAGAACATCATCTTGCACTGCCAACCCCATGCACAAAGCAATCTCAGTCTAGACTGCCTTTATGTTTCCTAAGTGGTGGAACAAACGAATCGAAATGTAGAGATGTTTTGACATTGACGTGTTGATATGCAGCCATGCTGGTACTGAATCATAGTTATGAAAACTAACTTGTTTTTATGGTCTCAGTCTTGACTGCATTTAAAAACCAATGATTTGGGTCCTCAAAGACTGGATCTTGTCTCAGAGTTGACATAAGCAGTTTCATCCCCATCACTACCGATGACAACATGTCTACTTTCTTCCCACAGAGGGAAAACACTTGAGAGGCTGGTTCTCCATTTAAGACCCAAGGTCAAGGCATTCATGGATCCGTTACAGTATGCCTATCAGCCAAACATTCGTATGGACAATTTCCGCACATGCTGCAGAATAGTCTTTTCTCTTTTTCTTTGTACATTGTGCACATCACTTTCTGTATAATCTGTATAATAATACACACTTGCTCTCTTCAGAAATTTTTAATGACTCGGTAGTCGTGTCACAGGATGACATGAGGAGGAATATAGAGGCTTGGTCGCAGACTTCATGGACTGGTATAACATCGGCCCTTTTCAGTTTAACACCAGTTTAACACCTCCAAGCCAGGGATTGTGCTTGTCTCTAGCTGCAGGTACCTGGGGGTGCAGGTGGTATGACAAGCTGGGCTGGTTAAACTGGTGGAGGGAGTGCACATGAAGAAGAGTCAGAATTGACTATTTCATGAGAAGTCTGCAGACCTGTCTGGCCATTCTCCTCTGACCTCTGGCATCAAGAAGGCATTTCCGCCCACCGAACTGCCGCTCACTGGATATTTTTTCTTTTTCGGACCATTCTCTGTAAACCCTAGAGAGGGTTGTGCGTGAAAATCCCAGTGGATCAGCAGTTTCTGAAATACTCAGACCAGCCCTTCTGGCACCAACAACCATGCCACGCTCAAAGTCACTCAAATCACCTTTCTTCCCCATACTGATGCTCGGTTTGAACTGCAGGAGATTGTCTTGACCATGTCTACATGCCTAAATGCACTGAGTTGCCGCCATGTGATTGGCTGATTAGAAATTAAGTGTTAACGAACAGTTGGACAGGTGTACCTAATAAAGTGGCCGGTGAGTGTATATTTGTGCTTGGAATAGCTTGAGACATGAAACATGTCTGAGATTAAATTATATGTATAATACATATATATATATAAATCCCCTGATTTTAATTTTATCTGTAAAGTAATTTGAATTTACAGAGACTATTATAAATTGCCATGAACTTTGTTTTGGACAAGACTGACCGAAGAAGCTTAGTTATGGAGATGGATGGATGGATGTATAGATGGATAGATAAGTAGATGGATTGGTACTTTGAGCTCAAGAGAATTTCAAGCATCCAGTGGCATTACAGCAGCAGTGTAGGCAGTGTAAAACAAACAAGGCCTATTGGAAATCTGACATATAGCGTGTGACCCAGGTACTACGGACAGCACAGTGCCCTGAGGTGCTCCAGTGCTGCTATTGTTTTTGTCTTCACTGCTGTTGTGGTCACTGTTCTTTTCTTTTCTGCCAATAAACTCTTAGTCTGGTCCAAGTCAATCACCTGATCCAGTAATGCTACAATAAGTCAGATCTTTTCTCCTTGAAATAAGTAGCAATACAGTACAAATCTGCTCAGCACTACAAAGTTGTTCAGTCCTATACTTTATCCCTAAGCTGCAGGACAGGTTTAAATGTTAATCAGATTTGAAAAAGAGTTGCTAGAGAAAGAGATGAGATGGATCATGTATCGGTCACTTCAACAGAAGCGATAGAATAGAATAGAATAGAATAGAATAGAATTTAAAAGTAACCCAGTTACTGAGTTACTGCCAGCCGGCTTTGTGATTACCTTAACAACAAAAGTTTATTCAAGATCTTCCAGTCAGGCTTTAGAGTAAATAATACCAATGGCTGCAGTGGTCAAAGTTACTCATAACCTCTGAAAGACATTAGATCAACTTGTTTCAGTGCTTGTCTTGTTAGGTCTTAGTGCTGCTTTCGATAGTCAACCACTCAACTTTACTGAGGAGACCATTACGTTTTGAGGTACACACACACACACACACACACACAGCTCATCCAGAATGACAGATCCAGATGACAAAAGAAAAAACGGAGAGATCATATCAGATCATCCAGTTCAAAATCCTTCTCCTTACAAAAATGCTAACCCTTCCCTGATAAAATTGTCTTATTGTATTATTATTGTATTATCTGTTCTCCAAATGCAGGCTGACTTGTGGTTCCAAGAATCTCTAAATCCAGATTCATAGCCTTCAGTAACCAAGGCCCTCTCCTGAAACCATCTTCCAGTTTTAGTTATTTCACAATGGATGAGGCAGACATCCTGCCATCTGCCTCGTCCATTGTGAAAATTGACTGGATTCTTGCTTTCTGGAGTTGTGCTTAAGCATTCCTAGCCCCTCCCCTTTAAACAAAAAAATCCTGCTAGTAGCCTGATATTGAAGAATTAACAATAACACTAAAAAGCAGACTCAATAAAAATAAATAAAAATAAGATGTCAATGAAACTTATTTTCAATGCTAAAACTTTTCATTATAATGCCATTTCTTTTTTCAATGTTAAATCTTAATGGCAGTGATCTGGCTCCATACCATCATGCTAGTTCAAACCCAGAGGGGGAGAAGAGACAATGACAGAAGCCATCCTTGTGCAAATTGTGCACAGCTACACCAGATTGATGTACTCTCAGTTACAATGTGGGTTGTCACACAGCACTCGAAATACAATTATAGATGCTGCGCAACGACGGTCATGCAATTTTAGGCAAAATGACAAATAAAGTTGAAGAACTCATGGCTGATTGTTTTCAAAATTTTTAAATTTAGAGGCTTGAAGTAGTGCCACCCTCAGGACTATTATCTTATCTTTCCAGTTGACGACATCTGAACTGGATGTTTCTGAAAAGTTTGGACATATTTCTCCTCTGGTAATGTTGCTGAGGCTTGAACTCACAGTGTTCAATGCCAAGACTCATTCTCTACCTCACTGATCTAATTGGCAAATGGAAACGTCACATGTAGCTTCAACAATTGACTAAGCCCTTAGTCACCTGACAGGCAGCAGTTGTTAGCTTGTAAAGGTAAATTTCAAATAGCTGTAAAAATTCAGCTATTAAGAGAAAAATAGGAAAATACCCAATGCTTTAAGACAACATGGGGATCTTTGTCATTTGTTTTTAAAAATTGAATTATTGGCTCCATAAGTGAAAAACTGATGTTTACAAATGCCATTTTTGAGTTTCAGTTTTTGAAATACAATCCTGATATTTTCCAAATATCATCTACCGTGACTAGTCATGACTTAGTCATTTCTTTATGAACACTGTAAATGTAAATGCAAGCATATGTGTTCTCATGTTCATGTTTCATGGAACTTTAATGGCCTGCTGTTGTGAACTGTCCTGGAGCACACAATACGAATCTCTCTGTGAGTTCTCCTCAACACCAGATAATTCCACTTGGAAAGATTTGTTGAGTGGAAACTCAAATGTAAATGAAAATTTATGTAACACTGTTTCACTCTCAGTTTTTTCCTATTACTGTACAGTATGAGACGTTTATCAACATTTTCAGGTCTATGAGACAGATTTCATTGTTTGATAGATTTAAGTTTGTGATGAAAGGGTTAACAAAGAGAATTGTAAAGTATTTGTGTTCAGAATGGACTACATTAATATTACTGGATGATTTAAGATGTTATTTCGAAAAGCTTTATGAGAAGACATTTACTTTGAAAGTGTGAATGTGAACTACTGAATTGTGGGTGATAGTTAAGTATCAAAAGCCTGTCTAATTACGGTAATATCGCAGGGATGTGTCATGGCAGTGAGTGTCTCATCATCCTGTATCTGGACCTTCATACACAGTCCAGTCGCACAGATTTAAACTTAATTTTGACAACACATCATGTCTAAATCATTTTTTTTTCCTGCCAATTAAATTTTGGTTAAATAATTTGTTAACTTTGGCCTAAGTTCCTGGCTGAAACATACACAAACTGTGTATTGCTCTTCAACCCTTAGGAGATCGTACAAAAGCTTGGCGTTAATGAAAAGATAAAGTTTAATAATCAGTGTTTAGATTTACTGTAACTGTAACTCATTATCATGTGTATATACAGTAGTGGACTCAAATGCAACACACACATGAGGATCTTGGTTCGGCAACTTTATTCACAGGAAAAGGCTAGGTGAGGCTAAGACTAATGGTCAACCATGTGAGATTAGCACAATGTTGGAGACAGCCTAAAAGATAACCACTCCTCTCGGATGGAATCACACTCACTGTGGTCTTCTGATGGGGAGGATGTGGACTTCTGATGCACACACACACACACCCCGTGGCTACCTGATCTGTGATGCCTGCCTGAACTGTGTTGAACCCTTTTGTGCATGTGCAGATCATGGATGTATAATGAGAACTGGATAGGGCGCCACCCCTCTGCCGGCTAGCCAATTTTACTCAGTGGCCAACCCTGGTATTGCAACAGAAATCCCATTGGGCCCAAAAAGCATTTTCCCCATAGACGGCAATAGTAAAAAAGACGGCTGTAAAACTTGACAGGACGTCCTCAGCTGCAGACATAGTTCATTACTGATCTTTGTATTGCATATTTCTAATTCATGGGCTTTTCATGCATCAAAAAAAATTTTAATGACGGAAAAGTCACTAAAAAGAAGCTGCGCCTTCTCCCCGTGCTTCTCCCGAACGCGGATTGGTTCATGGTCCCGTGTTGCCTGATGGGAGTCACTCTACTGCGCAAGCTCTATTCTTTCCTTGATGCAGAGGCAAGACGTATGCGCCAGCGAGCAGGCTTACATAGGAATGAATGGGCCGCCATGTTTGGTCCGGGATCCAGTTCTTATTATACATCCATGGTGCAGATGGACCACCATCTTTGAAAGCAAACTACGGCAACTCCATTTGGACAAACACTCTGTGACTACTTGATCTACGGCGCCTGCCCGATTTGCCTTGCGGACAATCTGTGCATGCGCTTATTGGAGTGACCAGCACACAATGTGTGCCCCAGACAGACAGACAGACAGACAGACAGACAGACAGACAGACAGACAGACAGACAGACAGACAGACAGAAATGTGACGAAGGGCACATCGTCACCTGGCTTGCCACATGGCACATGCACTTTGATTACTGCACAAGTGCTTAGAGCAACAGAACTTTATTGAACATTTGCACAATACACTTTGACACACTACAGTTTGCACATTTTGAGAAATGTGTTAATTGATTAAACTACATAAAGGCATGTGTATTGGGTCGCTCACTACCATTGTGAAGTAATAAGGGTGTATTCTGTACTCACCAGTCCTCTATGTTTCAGGGTCTGCTGGCAAAAGGCTTTCCCAGAGTCAAGGCTCAGGTTTTGTACTCCCGGGACCAACCAGGTGGAGACTAGGTGCAGGGGGATGGATATCTGTGTGTGGTCTGATGAATGTGCTAAGAATGTATGGTTGAGTGGGGTAGATATTTAGCTTCTACTGTGAGAATAGGTAACTGGGTGGTGGAAGGAATTTAGGGACATAAAAATAGGAAAAGATGCAAGTCATCAGATGGGTAGGCTGTGGGTCATCATGGGTGGAGTCTTCACTTTCAACACTGAGGGAAGAGAGTGTGCTGGGCTGAAATGCTGTGTTCCCAAAATGGCGAATAAAACCTTGGCATGTGTCTTACCCTGAACCTGCCTTGAATGTATTCTTGCTGTTTCAACCAGCTGTAATTGTGATCATGCTCACAAGATAGATAGATAGATAGATAGATAGATAGATAGATAGATAGATAGATAGATAGATAGATAGATAGATAGATAGATAGATAGATAGATAGATAGATAGATAGATAGATAGATAGATAGATAGATAGATAGATAGATAGATAGATATAGATAGATAGGCAGATGCACATGCACACACAAAACTCAACAACAAAACAACAAAAACTGAACTTATCACATATTGTGCAAATTATTTGTTACAAAGTGTTTCCCCGATTGCTTGACACTCTTTTCATGTTTATTATTGATATGTTATTGACAATATTGGCTCTTCTGTGGTTTGTGTTAAGCCAGCAGCTGCCTGCCATGCCCGGATGGGAGCTCTGACCCCCCCCGAAATAAATAAAATGTTGAAAAATGAGAGAAGACACAAAAGATAGCACCGTGTATTGCTTCAAAAATTTGTAATGACATTTGTTAAATATACGTAAATTTGTAACAGCTTGCCCCTCCAGGATTTTTTATTTTACTTTCTATCAACTTTGGCATTGCTATGCTGTTGGACGTACAGCAGCAAGGTTACTAGCACCAACCCTGACCACATTATTATAATCAGCCCTTTAAATCTCTTCTTAAGAGCATAGCTGCTAAAATGAGCAAGGGGTTCTCTGAAGTCAAAGAAATATCATTTTTGTATCTATAATGTACAATTATTTAAAATACAAACATTTCAGATAATTTCAAATGCTCAGTGCCTTCCCAATCAGCAAATATGTAGACAGCACTGAACACAGAAAAAAAACACACAGACACAATTAAATTCAGCCCAAAGCGTAGTATATTACTAATTCACCAAACAATTTGTATATCTACATAAATCCCTAGTCTCTGTTTACCAAGATAACCTAAATGTCCACAGTAAGGGTAAATTTTCAGTCCATCCCAAGCTTGTGCACAGTCTTTTAAATCCAAACAGGAAATTAATACTGGCGCGAGGAATAATCCTGCGTTGGAACGCTTCAAACAAAAAAACATAATCCAACAAAAAAAGGCAAGCGAAATGGGAATCGTTACTAGTGGTATACCACGCAAAGAATACAACAAAAAAAGCAACAGTCTAACCAGATCAGTTGTGTGGAATCCCCAGGGAAACAATGGAAAGACTGTGTGCCTGTGCATCTTCTGGTTCGAGATGTGCATGCAGATCCATCTCTGTGTTCGCTGTTGTGTTCCAATCTCTCCTGTTCAAGCTGTCACTTAACTAGCAAAGAGACACTCAACAACTTAAGGAGACAAATTTTAAGTCATTGTAGCTGCAGCAAATGACGCTAGTGCCACAAATTTATGTCACACTCACATATCCTGAATCTCTCCACAGGCCGTCTCTCCAAAGCTAGCGCAAATACACAAATCATCCCATACACCACAGCGGACAGTAGTTATTAGTACACATGCAAATATATACACCATCAGCCACACATAAACATCATGTCGTCAATATAATGCATGATTTGCACATTAACTTTTCCATTTACAGCCACTCTAGATTACTGTGAGGATGTCACAACATGAGACATGAGGAGAATACAGCACAACATTTTTTTTAATCTATTGATTCACAAAATTTCGCTCTCATCAATGCATGCCTAGTTTAAGATTAGAATGTTTTTATCTTTTGTGTCTTATCTTGTTTCCCTTTTTATTACATGATAATAATACATTATGATACTAATAATTTATGCTAATTTATTACACATGGCATGCACATATACATACAAATATAAAAATATTAATATGCTAATAATTCATGTTTTCTCTCAATTTGACCCCAACAGTTTGTGCCCTAAATGAGCTGTATTAAAGCTACCTTATCCCCAGTACCATAATCCCAATTTAAATGTTGCCTGTTTGAGGCAGCCCTAAAGTGGCAAATTGGGCCATTCAACTGTAACTGGTGTCAGGAAAAGGGTAATGTAAAAAAAACACACTGCTATGCCATCCAAAATTCCAAAAATGTGGCAAATGCAAATGCCACAGTGTGGGAAGGTGTGGAAGCAATTCTAGTCTACTGTTACAGACCATTCTCTGTTATGAGGCTTAATAGGCTTTTTAGTCAGTGAGACCCTGCCACACAGTCTTGTGACAAGAGTTATCTCAATGCAGATGTAAATGGACAAGGTTGCATCTCTCTCTGTCAAAAATCTGTGTTTATCCACATAATAGTTGGTGAATTCATAATGGAACATGCAGTCCATTGTTATTTTAAATCTCACTTTCTCCCAGGCAACACCAACATCTCCACTATGTGTAAAATATATATATATTAACATTACCCTGCTGTGACATAAATCTCCACATTTTGACAGACTATTATCTATTTTCATTGTAAAAAGGAAACATAGCTGGCCTCTAAATCATTTTTGAATGAGGAATATCAAATTAAGGGTGGGAAAGGGGTGTTAAGTTGAGCGGAATACTTCCATCCTGCTGTACATCATGTAAACATGTAATATGCATATTATATACCACAGACATAATTTTTGTGTCCTGGTTTTCTTATGGATCTATTGTTTATTTATTGTTCTTTTTTATGTTTTAGGTATAGTGCAGCACTCAAACTGAGTGCATGCAAGTTTTTTTTTCTTTTCTAGCCTGCATAATACGTGACCAAGCCCCAACCCTCCGTGACATCACCCATTGGTTTGCGAAGGGAAGGGCGGGTAGGGTGGGGAAGAAAGAAATGAGTGACATAACTTTTCACCTCCTTCGTCCTGAACACACTCACTCATACTGGATATTGGAGATGTGATGCATTTCTCTTCCTAAGTGGCTGAATATACAATTGGCAGATTTTTATACGTATTCATTTTTATTTAACACTTCCATAGATGACATTGGTTATAAAAGGGTCTGTTGCGACATCGTATTGAAGATTGCAATCCAACAGTGTCTCCAATACATGCACAACTCCTTCAGAACATGACAGACACTATCGCTAACTCACGCATGATCCACAAGATCGGGAATACCATCAAAACAGATCTCCTGAAGAGGTAGAACAGTGAGGCAGAGAAGAAGATCCTTCATACAGTCTCTGCCCTGAATCCCAATTTTAAGGGACTGCCCTTTCTAACAGAAAAAGAGAGATTGGAAATCTACAGAGTGACTGAGGAGGCTGCATCCTTGGAGGTAGTTTCAACAGGTTTCATGTGAAACTTAGAATGCTCAAAATATTAATAGCAATTACAAAGACAAAGTTTTTAGTGGATTAGATTGATAGATAACATATGATATAGATAAGATTGAAAAAAGTTTGATTGAAAAATGATTCTACTAAATGTGATCTTGACAGATTAAGCTAGTTTAATGCTATTTTCCATTTTCTGCTCTTTTGTTCAAACACAGGAGGACACTCAGGAGGACAGAAGTGTATGAATCACCTGGGGAAATGGGAACTCTGAAAGAAGAGTGCTTCCAAAAGAAAGGCCTCATCATTGCTTCTTGTGAGTGTGCTGGGACAGTCCTTCACTGACACTGAAGGCACGGTAGAACTGAAAACCCCTTAGTACAGGGCTGAAGAGGAAATGGAGAGATACTGTAAAGCCCCCTCTCTCTCATCACATTTCCTATATTTCCTATATTCAGTTTACAGTTTACAGTTCAATATAATAGTAGGAACTTCTGTTAACATTTTTGATAAAATACAACAGCACACTACACTAAATAAAGTATTAGTTCAAAGCTACAGTACCTGTGGTTTGTTGTGTTCAGACACGTTATGATGTTTGCCACATTCAGGAAGTTTTATAGTTTAGTGAGGATGACCATTTCTACACAAATAATGTAGGTAGCGAGGCTAGGCCAGGGCTTGGTTTGGTTTACAACTCAGTTTGAGGTTCATACATTAACATTTAAATATGTTGTTTGATGAAGAAGTACACTGTGCTGTATTAATACCATTTTAGTATTCACTATTAGAAATACTGTTACTGTTGTCTCCTGTGTTCAGAGTCATATTATATCATAATAATATCATATGTTTTATTTAGGTTTACATTTTGTTTAGACATTGATGTTATTAAAGCACAAGAAGAGAGTTCATATTTATCTGGGGGTATTAATTGCATTAAAAAATGTAACCATCTGCAGAAATATAGAAAATTACTGATGCAATGGATCGTGATGCATTGTGATGCATTGCGATGCATCAAATTGAATCAAATCGTTGACGTGATAATCATAACTGAATCAAATCGTCAGACCAGTAAAGATGCACTATTTCTGCATTGGCCTCCTTTTTCATACCCGAAGACTTCTTCCAACTTTTATATACTGTCTATGTAGGGGGCAGTGATGGTATGAAAGCATGACAGTCTTACTGTCATGCTTTACCCTTTGTACAAATGCTGGGATAAGAGGTGCCCCTTGCTGGTAGTCCGAGAGCCAGCCTTTTGTCACAGTGGTCAACCTCTATTTTGATCCAGCGTGACACTACGGGCTGGTAGGGTCATTTTTATTGTAGATTGGTTTTACTTACACACATTCCAGGCAACTCCAAGCAATGTACATGATGACACCTTAACACATCCATAATACACATGAGTGCAGAGACTGCTGTCAATGCATGCCTTCACCTTGTTATGCTATGTTATGAATTCCTAACATTCCGTCACATATAGTGTGGTGGTAACAACTCATAAACATTTATTTACTTTTTCTCATATGTATTTCTTGCTCACTTGCTTTCCTTTTAGGGCATATTAATTATTCAACATTTCTCAAATGAATTAAATACTTGTAAATAAAGACTGTTTTGAGGTGACTGTGACATGAAGAAAGAGAGGCTTGGTTCTTATGACAAAGCATGTTTTCCAGGGGGCTGCTATCTGCTGTGCTCCATCATTATTATGATAATCTGTCACGGTACATCAAACAGCTCCTGGCTTCTGAATTATAAAGATAATTAATGGAAAGTGTTCGTTAGAGTGCACTAGCAGGATTCTGAAGTCCAGTGGCAGCATCGCCGTTGTAAGTTGAACAACGTAAATATTGCGTAAATAATTATCAAACTGTTAACCAGGCAAAGACTTTATGGGTTTAATACTCAGGTTATGTTTCAGGGTCCTGAATGAAAGGGACAAAGTGGAAAGGGTTAGTGTAATTACATTTTTAGATACTTTACTTTTTGGTAATTTGGTTACCTTTTAGCTACAAGTTAGGTTCAAGTTAGGATAAAACAGGTTAGGATAAATCGCAAGCCCCAGCTACAACATTGAGGGATTTAATGCAGTAACACTTATATCCACCAGTATATTACACAATCAGAATTATTTTATAAACAGACAGTACTTTTAAGTCTTTAAGCTGTGCTTTGATGTTTTTTCTTACATTTTAATCAAATTTTGATTGTGCCTCTTTTATTCAAGCAGAAGTGAGTATGATGCAGTGCAGAAATACTCTTCTTTCAGTTCTGCATGAATCAGACTCCACAGTAAATTTCATTTATTGCACACATGTGACACATTTATGTGGTTTATATGAGTAATTGCAGCGCTATTACTCTAAAACGATACGATGACATGCAAAAGTCCTACACCACCTCCGAGCAGAAGCTGTACAATGAGTAGTTTATTGTGTCCTAAATCAAATACATTTTATGTATTAGAAAAGAAAAAATGTTTGTACATATTCTGCCACGCTTGATTTAAATACTTGTGTAATGCTGCGTCATTGGAATGTGCAGAAATACAGCTTAGCCATGTACAGTTGTGGCTGGATCTCATAGCTGTGCTTTGGCTCCAGATTGGGAGCCTGTGGCATGAGAGGTGATGTTTGAGCTTAGAGAATTGAGGATGTTGGGAGTTCCTCCTGTGTCCAGTGTCACAGTGTCGAACAGGAGATAATGTCAGCACTGTCAGGATTAATCTGCTTCAACTAAGGGCAGAGATTAAGGCCATCCATGAAAGTGGGACAGTGTGGCATCAGTGTTCAGCTCAATGCAGTTGAGCCTCAGCAGCTTGAACAGTGCCGCCCTGTGTACAGAGACGAGGACCTTCATGTACCCTAAACTTGAAATTGGTTACAAAATCATCTGAATCTTTGTAATTATTTTGATTTGCTGGACTCTTTGCCTGTGTCTCCAAAGACAAGGTTATGGAAATGTGAATGCTATAAATGTTGATTCACTCTTTGGATGCAATTTTACTTGTATTCTGTTTTATGTCAGAAAATCCAAAACATTGTGCTACCTGTCTTAGGCAGCAACCTTTCATGTATTGATCTTCTTCTATATACGACAATTAGATTACGGTATTTACATTAATTGCTCATTGAGAATTTATTTCCTACATCAGATAAAACTGGAACAAAGACACCACGTCTTTTTTGTAATTAGAGATAATTTTGATTAAGGCTTAATTCAAGTTCTGATGAAACTGATGAAGAAACTCAAGTTAACTAACTTTAGGTTATTTACATAACCCCATTTCTCTGAGTAATATGAGTGAGATTACTCATTTCGTGAGATTGAGTGAGATTACTTATTACGGCAATCCTGATTGGCTGGTGAATGTGTCCGCCTGTGTCCGGTGGTCTGGTCGACCTTAAATAGCTCATGTGGACGGAATCACGTCATTAAAGAGAAGCACACTCGCCCAAGCAAGAAGGCTTGTCTGGTGAGACATCTCACTCATTACTCAGAGACCCAAGGTAATGTAAATAACCTAAAATTCTCTTTCATAATATTTTGCTCACTGTCTCACTATGAGATGTAGTAGCTCCTGTATTGCCAGACAAGCTTATCTAGCATCCACCAACCCATGGGAAGCCCCGTTCCAAACAGGGCAGCAAAACTGTGCATGCCACGCACAGGGCTGAAACATCCAGCCTATAAAAGCGGACAAACGTGACAGACCAAAACACTGTCGGACATATGTTCTGAACAGAAACTCCCCTAACTAAGATCCAGGATGTGGACAAGCCCAGAGTCGAGTGCGTTCGCAGACCCACAGGTGGCTGCAAACCCTGACTTGTATGGGCCAAAGCTATTGCCTCCACCGCTTGGACTGTGCAATTAATTGAATTAATTGAAAGTTGGATTTTGATTTGGTCTCTCAACCATCACCAAAACAGTGCAATCGAGAGAGAAAATAATATTTTGCAAGTTCTGTTTTTCAAGAACTTAGTTTATTTTGCAGTGTGAATGATGGCGCACATGCGCACACCCACCCCTCCCGAAGCCACAAACTCTCTCAGACTGGGGGAGGCAGGCCCTGTGCTGTATATAATCTACTGCTGAAATTTATAAACTCAGTGCGAGTAAAGATGGCAGAGGGAGGGCAGCTACAGCGTTTGGTGAACAAAAAAGGCAAAACCACTTCTGTTGTGCCTTGCTTTGCTTGTGCTTTGTGCAAGCTTTGCTAGATGGTAATGCCTGCACCAAAAGGAAACGAAAAATTGTCACTTACTTGTGTTCATCCCAACAAGATCATGTTAACCAACTAGTGCTAGCTAAAAACATAAACTAGCAGCCCTGCCAGCAAATCATTTTATTGGTAACGATTTAAAGGATGGTAGGCCAGCCTTTAATATTCTTGGCTTGAGTTACTAGCTGGAATTTGCACAATATAATTTTCCAAAATGTTGCCTTCTTGTTTTCAAGAAATTGTGGAAGTGTACTTCATTGTTGATCTTATTTATTTGTAGTTCTCATTTTTCTTGAATACTTTTATACTTTGATTTGAATATCTGTTATATTATTTCCACTTCTTGAACCCACTGTAACTCCAAACATGGCCCTGTATTCAGCAGGTTTTATCATCCTCCCTGTCCAATGACACACTAGTGCTCATTCAGAAAACCCTTTAAATTAGAGTGAATTGTAGTGACAATCATAAATAAGACACATGCATATTAAGAGTGGTTAATGACTACAGAACTGGCTAATAATTTCTGCATAATAAATATTTTTACAACTCATGCTGGCTGAGGAGGCACGCCTTCATTGCACTTACACAGATAGCCACAGTCTTTGCATTGATGCTGCTGGAGAGCACCTGAAAAATCAACCAGTTAAATACAGAGTCAGCTGAGGCTAAATCGGTTGCAAGTGTCATTAGAGGAGCCAAGCCGCATCTCTAAGTGTGGGAGTGACATGTTTATTGGTTCTTGCTGACAAATTGGAATCAGGTTCAAGTTTACTGAATGAGACATCACCCTCTTTGTTGTGCCTTAGTGCCTGCTTAGTATATGACCAACACAGTGCAGAACAGATTTGTTTGCAGATGTTGCCTAATCATTCTACACATGATAACATTTAAACATGCATACAAAAAGCAAACTAGATCTTTTGAAATAAATATTATTAATATAATATTTTTTCAATATATATTGAAAAAATATTTGAAGACTAGGCAATCGTCCTCTGATTGCATCCAAAATCCAGAAAACTAATCCAAAACTACACAAAAATAATAAATAAAGAAATAAACACTTTTTTTCTGCAACTCTACAAAATCAAGATTCTCTTGGAAAAAAACTATGATTCTTTGTGGATGAATTCAAAAGAATTTAATCTGGAGCTCAATTAAAAGGCAAAATAAAAAGCTTTTCCTCGTTGGAAAACATGAAAATAATTCATCAATATCTTGAGATACTATTGCTATGCTTGGAAGTTGCTTTGAGCTCATATCTGTTGACAATTAAATCAACAATGTGGCAAACTGAAAGCTTTGGTGGAGTGTTTTGTGGTTGTTCTTGATGTGTCTTTTTGGGTGTGGATTCCTTCATGCCTGTTTCTGTAATTTTACCACAATGACTCACAATGACGCAGACTCCTGAATTCTTGTTTCTGTGAATCAGAAAATAAGCATAGCTGTCCATGTGTATAATCAATATGTCAATATGTACATTTGCAATTCCTCATTTGTTGAGATTCATTCATCAAGGTCATCGTAATCCACAGAGCTGTAAATTGTGGCAAATTAACTTGTACATTATTGAAGATGTTTCACCTTCATCCAAGAAGCCTGTTCAGGCTTGTTCAGCCTGTTCACCAGTGACTGGTGGTCAAGCTCAGGATTGAATGACTGTCAATGTCACAGTCATTTACAACAGACCCCAGGTGAACCTAAATGCCTCTTATTAGCAGCCATGTGTTTACAGTGGTTATGGTAATGATTCCACAGATGTCAAATTCCAGGTTTGGTTGATATGTTCTGTGTGTTCTTGATATAGGATGATATAGAGTTGATAGGATGTGAACTTGGGCAAAGAGCATGCAGACGTTCCTCATCCTTTTGAAGCAATTGTTCAGGGAGCCTCCATAGGGCGCCACCTTGTTGGTCTGTTTTGGCGGCATCTGTGGCTGTTCTTCTTTGTTAGTTGAGGTCACAACTGTGTCTGTTTCTGAAAATTAAAACTGAGATAAATACTCCTCAACCCAGGTCCTGTCCTTCGTTGCCTTGTTCTTATCTCCATCTTCCATAGCCTGAAAAAAAAGAGAGAGAGAGGTTTGTGGAGACTGAGGTCCTAGACTGAGTCACCCAAGAGGGGGAAGGCCACACAAGAGCAAGAGGAGTTAAGAGGAAAGAAAGAAAACATTACTATGTCTTGTCACATCCCCAGTCTAGGAGTTGTGGTTCATAATGTGGTTTTTAAGCTCCCCTCGCTCCTCTCATCCCCAAGAAGGTGGCCCAGTCCAAAATTCACATTTCTTAGAGTGGCTTTTATTATTTGAAGGTGAGAAATAAATGCCCAACAAAACAAACAAAACCAAACTAAACTTTCTACAACAAAAGAACCAAACAAAAGATAGGATACCACTCTAAATTCTAACCAAAAAACAGTATAAAATAATTGTTTAAACACAAAAAAAGGGCTTGTCACTCCTTTGCAAAGCTACTTCAAACTTAAAGCTGCAAGACAAAAAACACACACACACACTCATACACACACACACACCCACACACACACACACACATACTCCCTCTCTCACACACACACACAACCACTACACTTACACCAGGCATATGGGTTGTGGATTGAAATTTAGGCTCTAAAGTTTGTGGATATTCATGACGGGATGTCAGAACTGGTGGGGAGGGACCAGTGACTTGGTGTGCATACATCCTGGGAGTTTTTGTGGTGCACACTCTTTCAAGCGGGGGTTATGCCTGGATGTAGTGGGACATACCTGCCATCCTGTACTGTGAGGTGGTTGCTTGGGATTGGCAAGATGGGAACAGTACCATGCACTATAGATACGGGCCTGGCATTGTGAATGTGGCAGTATCATAAATGCTGGATAGGGAGTATATGCGGAGGCTGGTGGAGCTAGTACAGAGGCAGAAGTGTGCATTCCATCTGGAATGTGATGAGTCTGGAGTGGTGGGCCATACCTGGCACTCTGTGGGACCAACAGCCATACGATTTGGCATCAGCCTTGGATAAGGAGTGAGTGTCCTTGCACCACAGCTGTAGGGGTCTGAATTGAGCCTGGGACATCGTATCTATTGAATATTAGGGTAGGTATGGGTCCTAAATGGGTTGGCACAGTGGTTGGAGGAAGCTGTATGCTGGAGGTCTGAACCCATCCATAAGTAGGGAGTACTATATGCTGCAAACTGAGGGTGGAAGCTGCAAGTTGCATAGTGGCTGGTAAAGGTGACACATATAGCTGTGCAGTATTTACCTGATGTGTTGTCCCTGTGTGGTCTTGGGCCTAATGGCCCATTAGGGTTCTATGATATGTTCATATAGGACCATCATAACAACAGTACACTGAAGCAAAGCCCAACCAAGGTCTTGGGAATAATGACTATGGTTGATAATGCCTGTATGACGGTTTATGTCATTGGAGTTTCCCGTTGCGGGTGGTCAACCAGGAGTCCTCTCTTGTGGACTCTGCATTTTTAAAATTCAAGGGCGCAGCAGGTAAAGCAAACTTAGATACATGTAATGAGAGAAAAATATGTCTGTGTGCGCGTGTATGCGAGTGGTTATTGTGCTGGTCGGTGTGTTATGGTTTGGTTTGTTTATTTTGTTATTGTACTTTTCTTTGTGTTCTCCCTGTTTTCTCTTCTGGTTTTCTTCCTCTGCAGAGCTTGTGTGTGGCAGGGGGTGTGGCTGGCTCCTCCTATGGACAGCAGAGGCACACCTGTGCTCTATCAGCCCATTACTGCCACCACCTCAGCCTGGCCTTCGGCTCTGCTTGTTGCCAGAATATTCCATGCTGTATCCATGCGAGCTTTTTGTTTTGGGCTTTTGTTACTGAGCAATTAAAGAACCTCTGCTCTCAACTCACCATTGTTAGTCTCTGCTTTGGGGTCTGATTCTGCAAACCTGTAACAGGGTGACCATGTGACTGAGGTAGATGCAACAATAAAATGTGTGAAACAATACACACCCCTTTTCTCACTCTTCAACAATAATCAGTTGGTTCCCTTCAGTCAATGAGAGAGTTGGTAACTGTTCATCAAGCAACTAAAGCTCAAAGGATATGTTTACAGACTGTCACAACCTTTAGTCTAGGACAGGGGTTGGCAAGACGCAGCTCCGGAGCTGCATGCGGCTCTTCAGCCTCCTGGTCGTGGCTCCTTAAAGCCCATGTATACTTCCGTGCAACAGGTTGCGCACATCGTGTCGCACGTTGCCTACATCCATGTCTGCCACCAGCATATTTTCACGGCTCTGTAGTGTTCTGCGCCCATGCGCAACATGTTTTGCGGAAGTATACCTGAGCATCTATCTCTTTCTCTCTCGCACCCTCTCTTGACTCCCGTGTGTGGCAATAAAGGAGCCACATAGGACACCCACTGCAAAGCCCCAGTCAATTGAAACAGACATTTTAATTAATTTAAACTTAGTAAAGGGAGGACATGTCCAGGAAAAAGTGGACGTTTTATCTAAGGGTTGCGACTTTTTTTCTTTTTTGGACAAAACGGTCAAAACGGCTCTTTTGATGGTTAAGGTTGCCTTAAGACCTGTGTTGTGTTATTGTGATTGTGTGTGTGTGTGTGAGTGTGTGAGTGTAGGTGTGTTTTTGACTGTAAAATTCTCACTGAAGACTGGATACAGGATATGCAGTATATTCTGGGTCCTGGAGGGCTACCTAACCATCTGTTCTCATCCCAGTGCTGAAATACCTGCTATTTGTCACGCCCGTGAACATCACATACAGATGTAGAAGGTAACCTTCCGCGTCTGGTTATTGATGCTCGGGGTTCTGCATTGACTCTCATGCAGACCCCTGCTTGGCTGGACGGGACGCTGAGAGCAGAGGCTCCAGCCAAGCCCCTAAACGTCAAATATGAATGCGGAAGGTAAGTTCTGCGTCCAGATTTGATGCTCCGAGCATTGGCTCTCATGCTGACGGGTCCCGCTCAGCTGGACGGAACGCTGAGGGCAGAGGCTCCAGCTGTCCATTCACTCCCATAATAACCCTGTCACGCAAAGCATGATGCCGAGGAGAACCGAGAACCAAGGATCTTCTGCCCGGAAGTGTTTTTCTCATTATTTTTATACTTTGTCCTGTGAATATATCCACTGACACGTTAGACAAGGCCAATATTGGAAATGTGTGGCTAAATGTCTAGGTAAATAATATGAACTAACACAACAATGATAACAATGGATAAATTGGATGTCAGCAGACCGTTTACATCTGCTCAGGACCCACCCCCCAGCGCATGCAGTGTGCGGCGCGTTACCATGGAAACCAAAGGACGGCATTGCTTCAGGTAGTCTAGTCAGGGTTTCCCCAAAAAATGTATACAGACATTCAATCATTGTAAAGTAAATGTCTGTGAAATGCATTTAATTTTTGAACTGTAATTGAATTTCTAACCTTATTGTTTTGTCATCTAAAGTCTACGCCATGAGACCTACAAAAGTCACAGAATTAATAGCAGTCATTGAAAGTGAATGTATGCAAATACTAAGAGAATTGTGTGCAATTTGCATTGTCAGCAGTAACTGGATCAGGATAGACATTAGATTGAATTTTGAGCTATGACGTGAGGGGGAGGTCATCACATCCACCTGGCCCTTCCTATGCTCTGCACAACTTTTTTTCTCTCCCATTGAAACCGGGGACATTTTCAGGGACAGTTTTAACTGGAAACAAGATGGCAAATCAGGCATGTCTGATCATGCTAATAATCGGTGGCTTGCTGGTTGTTGGTTTGCTGGTTGTTGGTGGTCGCTAGGACAGTTGCTATAAAAATCCTAACTTCCGGTTGTGGTTTAGTCCATCTTAGACTTAGACTGAACTTTATTGTTCTTAATAAAGTTAAATTCAGTTAATAAATAAACGCTAAATTATGAATGAGCTGTAAGCTTTCAATAGGCTAAGGTAACAGTAAATGCAGGATAAAAACAGGATTTTAAAAAATCTCTTGGCTAAATGTGCAGAATAAATGAGTAAATAATGATGGAGATGAATAAATAATAGAGCCTTTAGTTAAATTAAATTATTGATTAGAATTATAATAATTATTATTTGGTCACTCTCCTTCTGACAGAGAGAGAGACAGACAGAGAGAGAGAGAGAGAGAGAGACAGTATCCCAGTGTGGAATCAACCTTACACCCACCTCTCTCATGAAATAAACATGACATGAATATGCCATGGTTATACATATTTCTTTGAATATTGACTTGGTAGATGAGAATCTCTGAAAAGACTGAAAGATTGATGAGAAGAAGAAATTGTGATCAGGACCCTTTGAGGCTTATTATAGATTTTGGGGCCTGCTTGAACGGTGTTGCTTCTGACCTCCCCATAAACATAAACATCATCCTCATTGCTCAAAAAGTCTATGCAGGGCTGGTTCTTGGCATAGGTGATATAGGCGGTCACCTGGCGCGTCATCTGCTGGAGGGGTGCCGTCATGTCACCCTTGGCCTGCCATTCAATTGTGTGTGGCCATCTCAGACAGGAGTCTGAAACTCAGCATGCTGGATGCTCTTGACCTACTATTGAACATAGTCAAATTTCAGCCATTTAGCTCAAAGTGTTGAGGAGGAGGCCCTGGTTTAGAAATGAGGGGCTGTAAAAGCTATAGCCAACTAGACCATCAGATTCTGGAGGCCAATCTGGAGGACATCTCTTTCGCAAGTTGCTGTGAATCTGAAATTTCAGTATATTGTAGGGGTCGCCTGGAAAAGCAGATATCTGTTGGTTTGGTCCTGATCGGAGCCATACTTTTCGAAGAGCAGGGCATTGAACGTTCGGCATTTCCCACCTTTGAGGACTCGCCACTGTCGCAAAAATGGACCAAGTGGCCTGAAACTCGGTCTGCAGACCCCATGAAGGACCTGGAACAGACCCTCTGAGCCCCGCATCCATTGACTTTGGGGGCCCTTGGGGACGCAAAGTTACACTAGGAAGGTTCTATCAACATGGAGACAGCAGATCCTAATAGAAGACCTTCTGACAAGCAACATAGTCAAAAACCAAGAGGAAATTTCAAGGGGAAGGTATTTTTCTCTCCCCTCCTTCCTTCTGACTTGAAAGCACATCAGAAGTACAAACAAGATGGCGGACCATATAAACATGTACTGTAGTTCATTTCCAGGTAAGGCATCGTCAGGGTTAAGAAAACATCTTTATGGTCAATGTTCAAAGAAATATGGAAAACCATGACATGTATGTTTATTTAATGTGATACGGTACATTATGTATCATAAACATTTACATTTATTAGTAACTAGTGTAAGAATGGACACTGCATAGTCAGCTTGTCATGTACGGCACAACTATGACATCATGAAAAAGTGCAGCATGGTGGCTGCTGGGAGTTGTGAAAAAGTAAAAAAAAGTGAAAAGTAGTAAACTATAATAAACAGTTGAGGGGATACCTCTCCAACTGTCTTGGTTCCTGAATTTTTGTCATAAGAGCAGTTCTAGAAACCCTACATCTTGGATGCTTCATTAGTTCCGTGTCGATTCCTGCCTCATTTCGCAAATAGTAAACACTTGCTCTTTGTCACATATTGAAGGGGGTGTATTCAAAGTCAGAATTGCTTCAGCAACATTTGATAACCACTTTCTGTACTTTTGACTTTGATTTATTTTATTTGTAAGAACTAACAAAAGAAAGATCATATCCACTCACTGAAGGAATAAAAGGAGAATATAAGGAAGCAAAAGATGCGGGCACAAATGCGAAGCAAAACCGAATATGTTAACCTCGCCGCCATATTCCTAGTAGCATATAGGAGCGTGGTCCCTATATATTCATCTTGCCGCAAAATTGCTATTGGCATAAGAATAACGCACAGTAAGATGTATCAACTGATGATGAACTACTACCTATGGAAATCGCAACTTTGATGAAAGTTATGATTTCCACTGGAATCCTCTGCTTCAAACAATTGTTTTAAGTTTTATTTATACGGGGTATCAATCGTGTTTCCAGGTACGGAGTTTGGTGCGCACATGCATGATACGGCCGGTTGGTATTGAGAAACATTAAAGATATCATTAAAAGAAATCCTTAAAAAGTGTCACTGTGAGACGGCAGAAAGCAGAGAGGGAGTGTGGTTATGAGATATGCGCTTGAAGGTTGGGGCTTTAAGTACTTTTCTACCCATGATCTCACATCTGGGTACTGGCAGATAGACGTGGCAGAACATGGTGAACATAAAATGTTCACGGTATAAAATGCCATGCTTACAGCATGGCTTTGAACGCCCCATCAAGTTTTCAGAGGTTGATGACCTGCTGCTTTGGTGACCTAAACTACATCAATCTACTTATCTTTCTCAAAGACCTTTGAGGAGCTCCTGGATAGGCTTCAAGTCATTTTATGAAGAGGAAAGTTCAGTACTTGTGACATCTGGTGTCAGCAGAAGGTATCAGGACTTACCCACAGACTGGAAACGCAGTACTGACCACAAAGAAGTGCAGCAGTTCCTTGGTTTCATGGGATAGTGCAGGCAATTTGTGAGGGGATATGCAAAGCTTGTTGTGTCCCTACAGTATATACACCTCAACTTCGGGGATCCAAGGCCAGCCCAAGGTATTTGTTCTGTACTGTATTAAACTGAATTGGTGCAATTATTTCTGCAGCCACTAGGAGGCATATCTACCTGTCGAGCATCCTGATTAGAGTAGGCAGCCATCTTGACCCTTTGTTTATATTGAAGACAGTCTGCATAGGCACATGTTGGAGTGAGCAGTGAAGTGTGTTCATCCATCTGGTTCAGAGATTGCTAATAGAGGCATCGTCTGTAAGTATTGTTAATAAAATGTTGCAAGCATATATTTTAGATGGAGTTTGGTTGCTCAATATCCAGCTATCTTATGTGTTAAGATAGGCTGGCTACAGTTGTAAGCTACAGTATGTTTGAAATGTATGTTCATTGATATTAAGCACACCGATTGTGTATTTCATTTTTTCCTCATTCTAGTTTTACCCTATTTCATGTTGTCAATTGCAACGGTGGTACAGAATAAATCCATCACATAACTGACCAGCGTGTGGAAGGAATTATCTGTCTGTCTAATTGAAGAAGAGGACTGTGATGAGTGCAGAACAGTATCCTTTGGCACACTCAGAAACTCATCACTTACCCCTCCTTTAAGACTAATTTGTTACAAAATAAGTTTGAGAAAAAAAAGCAATTATCGACAATTACGACAAAGACCACTTGTGTTCCAGCTTCACCGAAATACTTGGATATTTCTGGCCCTGAGAGTGACAAATGAAAGATCTGTTTCAAGCTGTGCAGCAATGGTCAGGCCCAACAATTTTAGACAAGACCGCAGGTTTGTTTACGATAACGTCCACTGCGTTAAAAGTAAAAGTCATTTACCGACAACAACCTGCTCTGTGTCCATTATTTGTCATTATTTCAAGTTGAATGAGAAAAAGTTAAAGCTGTACTCTTGTTGAGCAACAATACCAGTACAGTAATATCTCCTGACATGCAATCTCCACATTTTGATCTTTGTAAATTTCAATTTGAAGAGGAAGAATTACAATGGTTACGGTAGGAGTCTTGTACCTGCAGTAAGAGTGTCTCTAGTAAGAGTACTTACCCTACTGTATAGTATTCAAAAAAGGTACAATACAGGCAGAATAGATAATAAATACTACATATAAACTCACAATTAAGCATAATCTTAAAATGTTGAAAAACTTAGTACAGTCAACTCAACCACTCCTTCCCCAAACGAGTCAAACCAGCTACATTTTGGGCTCTGTAAAGAATTAGTGTGACAATGGGAGACCAAAAAGCCCATTTAGTTCAAACAAAAGGTGAGTGATGATAATGCTAATAAGGTCTTTGGACAGGCCTAAAGCATGTGCTGAATACTACCGAAGGGCTTTTGCAGTAAGCACTGTAATTCCTCCTTAAATGGTCAAATCATCCTCAAATATTCTACAGGAGGTATTTTTGCTATTGTAGCTCAACACTTCCACTTCCAACTAGATGTGTGCCTGTTGGTTTGCAGCACTTTGTCTGCCTTTGGATTTCTCACAAGACACCATTCTGGCATTGTGTGCATGTATGAGAGAGACTGAGAGAGAGTGAGTATGTGTGTGTGTGTGTTTGTGTGTGTGTGTGTGTGTGTGTGTGTGTGTGTGTGTGTGTGTGTGTGTGTGTGTGTGTGTGTGAGGTCATCTGTGAGCCTGCTGCAGCAGGAGTCTCTGTCAGCAGAGGAACGGACACAAGGCACTTGACCACATGTTCTTTGAGAAGGTACTGCTGAAAAGTGCTACAACCTATCAACATGCCACTCGGTACACAAACAGACCACAGTATCTTAATTTTTTAACATTAAAATGAGGTTTCTAAGTCAAAGTATGGCGACGTAGCGGATGATTGTTTGAGGAGTTCTGTTTTTCCCATTCATTCTTATGGGAAAAAATGAAAATGCCTAAATGCTAAACACTTGGCTCTAAGGAGACAACGCTTGCTTATGGAGAGAAGAGGCTGCGTTGGGCTGATTTTGAGGCTATAAGAAGAAGTAGTAGTAGTAGTAGAAGAACAAACACGCAGAAGAAGAAGAATAGTGCTCCTTCCTGGAGCACTAATATTGGGAATTTTCAGAGCAGTTATACAACCCCAAACTAAGAGTTCACCATTGAATTAAACACTGTAGATTGGGAAATTGGGGGTCAGTAACCATTGCTGCTACAGGAGCAGCAGCAAGGGACTGAATGGGAACAGAGCCTCTACCCCCTCCCCCACAAATAATCCTCTCAACACCAACGCTTTTTAATGGCACCAGATTGTCACTATCAAACCCCCCCCACTGGTGAGCTTTGTCTATTTTGCATAGTCTATAATGTGAGAGAGGCGCCATCCCTTGGTCATCACTTGTGGCTACAAGGTTTGCGTTTGAGTTTAAGATAGACACACACTTCTAGGTGGAACGGCAAATTTTGAATGGCTACTACTGTAAACCAACTTTACTGGGCTAATTGGCAAATAATTGGAAATATCACATGTAACTTCACAAATTTACTTAGCTAGTCATATGACAGGCAACAGCTGTTGTGGTATAAAGGATTTCAGATGGCTGTCAAAAATTCAGTTTTTAAGACAAAAATCCTATAATACACAAATTGTATCTGGATAGCATGGAGATGTGTGTAATTTGTTTTTAAAATGATTTATAGACTCCACAAGTGAATTGCATTAACTCTAATGTAAAATGCTGTGAAAAAATCTGTTTTTGAAATACCATTCTGATGTTATCATTTTTTTATGAACATTGAAAAGTAAAGTTTTGCAAGTATATGTTTAAAATATTAACTACAGTAAAACAATAAATACAAAATTTTTCTAACTTTTTTTACATTTTGTACTGTAGGCTCAATTTTTGATAAATCAAAAATGAATGTGGATATTTGTATTGGGCAGTTTGAAGATGCTCTGTAATAAGTTTGGTGCGCAAGTGAGCAAAACTGTGGGAGGAAAGAAAAAAGCCTGATAGTCTTTATGTGTTGCAAGTCTTGCAATAGGTTTAAATGTACATGTTTAAATGTTTTGGTGCTACATTTTGGTGAAAGTTGCAAATCTATAGGACATATGGTTGATTTGTGGTGAATTCATAATTGTTTAACTTTATTAGCTTGCTGGAGCACCCCCATCGAAACTATTGACCTGTTTTTGCATATGAGTTAATCTGGCATGGGACCAGACCTCTGTGGATAATTTGGTCCGTGCATGGGAGGAAGAAGATGAGGAAAGAAGGAAAGAAGAAGATGCAGCAAAACAATAGGTTCTTAGAAGCGTAGGCTACCTGGCAACTAATAAAAGCAAAACAGAAGAGTCTATAAAGTATTGTCATCTGTGGTGATCCTGCAGCTTTTGTCTCTTGGTGACATAGTGGCCTTTCAGTACTGCTCATGATTATAAATAATAATTTCACATTGTGGATATTGCAGGTAAGAACTTCATAATTAAACATAGTTTTATGGGTCTGGATTCTCAATGTCAGCGTTTGACAATAAAATACTGTGATAAAATGCTACTTCAGCATGAGGCAGTTGGATCACTGTCTGTAGGTGTTTGTTGGGAAAAATGCCTCTGTGAATACATGGTTGTCATGGTTATTTAAGGGTGTCTCAACTAATGTTTGCAGTGGCTGTAGGTGGGCTCATCACTTTATAATGGATGTAAACCTGTAGCTATAAAACTGTATGTTGAGTGAAGAAGCAGATCCTGCACATATGGGAGAGCTACAGAGAACTGGGCCAGTGCTTTTTCTCATCACTGAATATATCAGCACAATTCAATGGTCAGTTTCCTGCACAGAAGAAAATTGCTCAGTCCACTCTCTGAAAGGGTTTCATCAATTTCATCACAAAACATTTTTTTTATATTTTTCTAATTTCTTTTTCATTTTCCCATTTTTTTCATGTAAAAACAGACAAGAAAATGACAACAAGTTGTTTTAAAATACTGAATGCTCCTACATGAGTTATGCTGAAGATCAAGAGGTGAATTTGTGTGTGTGTGTGTGTGTGTGTATGTGTGTCAAGTGACAGAAGACCTGTGCTCTACCACCTCTGCTATAATCAGCCAACATGTGCAGACTGAAATTCATTAATAATGCTTATTCAACAATGACATCAATCCTACCTAGTGTCATGTAATGCTTGGTTCATTGCTACTAATGAATGAAGAGCTGCTGAGCTGAGCTGTTGTCATCAGAGTTCATGAAGTAACTTTGACTTCTCTTCTGTGTCTCCCATGCAAAAACCATGCATTAAACATGCATTGATTGGAGTCTCTAAATTTCAGACCCTGAAATGTGAATGAGGGAGTGATTGGGGTGTGTGTGTGTGTGTGTGTGTGTGTGTGTGTGCTGTAAAGGAATGGTGAACTGGGTACATTGGGTACAACACAAGCGGGATGATAATGGATGGATGAATGTTGCAACTGAATTAAATGTGTTAATCTTGCAAGCATTTGCATCATCACACAGATGGAAGTTCAGCATGTAACCTAGATGGCTGATGGACTGTGCAACTTTATGTCTTGATAAAATGTGACAAGTGATACAATTAATTAATGAAACAAGTCAATGAAAATATTTCAACAAGGTAACCCATAATTAGATGAGGTCACTGTTCATCCCCTCTGTCTGTCTTTATTAAATGCTTCTATTATTTAACTGTCTTATGTGGTGAATTGCATGACTATGCAGACAAATATATCAACAAATCCTGTAAATCCTGTGTAAGTGTAATTGACTGATACACATGTAATTGTGCTGATCCATTATAGCTGACAATATAGTTATGTGAATATTAAAACTGTTGTGTTTTGTGATGAAAATTGGTACGCCTATTTTATTAAAAGGTAATCACTATGGCTCACTGTGAGAGCTGAAATGACATTTAAGGACCAGTTCAATACAGAGTGTAAAATAATTCACACAGATTACAAAAAAATTGACTAAATAAACCTGATATGAACAATTTTAGATATCTGATAATTTTTTTAATTTGAGCTTGAAGCCATATGTTGTCACTTTCACTTTGACTTCATGTCAAAAACAACAAAACAAGGTAATCATAAAGTCATCGACCTGGACACCCTCTCTATATCTTATGAGACAAACAATTTTTTACTTGGCAAAACCAATCAAGCCACAAATATGAATAAATAAATAAAAGTAATATGCCACAATGTTTTTCATACATAGAATGTTTAAACTTCATGCCAAATGTCTTTGGCTCAGACAGGGGATGCAACGTGCAACATGCCAGCTGTTAATGGGATTTCTGCCAGCATCCTGGGTAATCTTTCCAATTCCAGATGGATTCCCTCATTTCATTAACTCTTGATTTGGTCAAAAGCCAATTTGAGCAACCTCTGACTACTAAGAAAACTGATATGTTAATGGGATTCAATACCTATAAATGATATAGATTCAAAAGTGAATATATTACATAACATGAAATTTTCACAAAAAAAATCTTATGACAAGCTTTTTCAACCCTTTTTCAGACAGTATAATTTGTGTGATATTATTTTTAGCTCACTGTGGGTTCTGTTTTCACAGACAAAAATTTCAGAGACAAAAATTTTTTCCACTTGTGGGTGGGTTAAATGCATCCATCCATCCTTCGATCCTCTTCCGCTTATCCGGGGCCGGGTCGCGGGGGAAGCAGTCTGAGCAGGGACGTCCAGACCTCCCTCTCCCTGGACACTTCCTCCAGCTCTTCCGGGAGGATCCTGAGGCGTTCACAGGACAGCCAGGTGACATAGTCACTCCAGCGAGTCCTGGGGCTTCCTCCGGGTCTCCTCCCAGTGGGACATGTCTGGAACACCTCCCTAGGGAGGCGTCCAGGAGGCATCCGATTCAGATGCCCGAGCCACCACAGCTGGCTCCTCTCGATGTGGAGGGGCAGTGGCTCTACTCCGGAGCTCCTCCCGGGTGACAGAGCTCCTCACCCTATCTCTAAGGGAGCACGCCGGCACCCTGTGGAGAAAACTCATTTTGGCCGGTTGGATCCAGGATCTCATTCTTTCGGTTATGACCCAAAGTTCATGACCACAGGTGAGGGTAGGAACGTAGATCAACCAGTAAATCGGGAGCTTCGCCTTTCAGCTCAGCTCTTTCTGCACCACGACAGACCCATACAGCGACTGCAATACTGCAGCCGCTAAACTGATCCGCCTGTCAATCACTCACTCCACCCTTCCCTCATTTGTGAACAAGACCCCGAGATACTTAAACTTCTCCACCTGAGGAGTGTAGGAATGTATGCGGAGTAAACTACATGATGATGAATGATCCATGGGCTTGTTAGTTAGTTTATTGTTTATTGAAGAAGCAGCTTTTTCCCACTGAATCAAAGTTTGACTATCTATTGCAAAATTAAGCTACCCCCCATTGTCCAATTTGTCAGTAAGTAAGGTAAAACAGTGTCAGACATTCTTATCACTAATTTAATGAACGCAAAGGGATACTGAGATGCCATCTCTCCTGCACCACCACTATTTCAGCCACATTAGGAGCTATTACAATATATCTGCTTGGAAACATTTAAATAAACTCCGGCTGATCTTGATGCATTCTCATACACGGGGAGAAGATTGGGGAGAATATGGCGAGAACACTCCTCACCAGTTGTCTCAAATAAATTCAGTAAAACCAAATGAACCAAATTATAAAAAATACTCTCTCTCACACACCCTACGGTTGTATTTCATTCAAAATGTGGGCCCCCCCTTTTTCTATTGTCACTGCTGCAGCGAAAGTGTTAATACTGATTAAAGTGCTAGCTGAGAGAGGTATGAAATGGTGAGCACAGGGGTGTGGGTTACAAACCAAAGTAGTGACTTAACATAAAACACAAAGTGAAGGTGAACTTCATGTAACTTAGTGCACTGACTTGATTCTCAGATCGTATGTATTGCAAGTTGTATCAGCTGCTTGCACAGCTTATTGTCTGAGGTCTAATCGCAGCCATGCACAGCCACTGGAGTTACTGTGACCTCAGAGCGAATTGTCTCTGCTCCATCAGAGTGATGTGTAAGCTTCAATATTGTTGTTTTCCATTGTGCCATACGGTCAGAGTCAGGGCTTATATAGGAGCTGGAATGAAGATCCGACTTGGCAAAAGGCTGATTAACATGAGATGAAAAGTGACGTAAATGGCTGTTTTACTTTGCCAACATAATCTTTGTAACAGTATAAACCTTTATGTTCACTTGTTCATGACCTGAAATGCAACTTTAATGCAACATGTAATGTGTAATTGTCACACAGTGTTGAGGTTGTCTTGTCTGGGTTTTTTGTCTAGTGTCATTTTCTGTTTTATTTTGAAGTTCTAACCCTCCTTTCATTCCAGGTCACATGCCCTTCCTCCTGTGTCCTCTGTCACCTGCAACTCCTTGCCCTGATTATGTCACACCTGTCCCTGATTACTCCCTCTTGCATAAATAGTCTCCCCTTCTCTTGTGTCGCTGTGCAGAGCGGTGGAGGAGTTGGAGCCGCAAGCCACAGCATCTGGCTCTGTTTGTGCCCGCAGTTGGCATCCAGCTGGCTCTCTGGAGCTGGGCTTGGGTCGACCTTTCTGTGCCATTCATTTTGAGTTGCTTCTCCAAGGCTTTCTCGCAGACCAAGCCAAGGTGGTGTTCTTGATCTCTCACCACAAGGAAGAGCCTTAACCTGGCCACAGCAGAGTGGACCCGGAATGTGCCACTCTGTTCCTCTTTCCTGGACTTCAGAGCCACGCTCCTGCAGGCCTTCGACCAGTGTCAAAGGCATGGGGGGAGAAGGCAAGGGAGCTCAGTCGGCTGACCCAGGGCCGGGACACAGTGAGCGATTACCCTATCTGCTTATGCACACTCATACCTGGGAGTGAATGGAACAACATCCCACAATTTGATATGTTTTTAAAGGGACTGGCAGCTCCCCTACAGGACCTGCAACTGCCTTTAGGTCTCCCAGAAACTCTGGATGTGTTCATTGCCCTCACCATCCGCAATGACAATCAGGTGCAGGGGCTGCGACATGCCAAAAGGAGCAACCTAACACTGGAGCGAGTCTATTACAGCTCAGGAGTCGCTGTCCAGGAACGCGATCATCCTTGCCACAGCCACAATCCCTCTCTCCAGAGGACTGGGAGGAGGGACCCATGCAGCTGGGAAGGATGTAGCTAACTCCGGAAGAATGGCGACGTCAGCAGGAGGGCCAATGCTTCTACTGCGGTGACACCAGACATTTGGTCTTGCCCAGTCTTGCCCAGTGAAAAAGACCAAGGAGGTGAGTAAGCCTGCCATTCCTGCTCCATCGCATCACCTGACACAGGGCCAGGTGACTCAACGAGACACCTCCTTGAAGGTGAGAGTCCTCAGACTCGGGCTGACGAGAACTTCCTAGATTGGGAGTTAGTTTGAAAGCTCCATCTCCGAACACGCCCCTTAGAAGACCCCATCCGAGCAAGAGCTCTGTTGGGACTGCTACAGGACCATGTTCAGGTTTAAAAGAGGATTTATTATACTGAGTATTTTGGAGGAAAAATGAGCTGCTGGAAACAAAGACATTCCAGCTGATACCAGAAAAGGGGGGGTGAATCAACAGCGACAGCGCCCCCCTGTGCCAGGGCAGGTTGAGTTGCCCAAGCCAATCACCTGAGCTCCTGACCGAGGAGGTGGGACAAGTCATGCCACAGCGCATGCGCAGGACCCAATCTGCCCAGGTTCCTGCCTCTGAGCCCCTTAAAACAAGAAACACACCACAGATCAGTCTCTTGCCCCCTTGCATTCTTCACATTATCACCGCTCCTCTTACCAGAGAGGACACACTACAAGCTCTCTGCCACACGTGATCTGGAAGAGATCATGTTGTCTCCACACTCAGAACTTAAGAGGCAACACTGCTTCTCAGCCCGCAGCCAACGTTCCTACGGGCCCTGAACGCAACCGCAGCCGCAGCTCTATCCCTCTCTCTCTCTCTCTCTCTCTCTCTCTCTCCCCTTCTCTCTCGCCCTCTTCTACTTTCCCTTTTACTTCTCAAGAGTCGCCACGGGAGGTCCAGTCAGAGCTTCAAATAAGTGCGCACGAGACGCCATTGCTGTTAAGTTTCCCGGCCCTGAAAGCTACTGGCACTTGTTTTGTTATTTTTGTCATGTCTAGTTGGTCCTAAGTGTTAGTTTTTTATACTATAGTCACCTTAACCCCTTCTGATGGCTGTGTATGTTTTTAGCTAACATTGTTATTAAAGTGTGATTATTCTAACCACCGGAGTCAGTCATTATTGAATGTGTGTATTTACTTGCCAGAAAGCAGTCAGTGCTCGGATCTCACCTCCTTTTGATAGAGATTGATGTGATTCATTAGGCTAATTGGTCAACCTGATTATTGGTCCCTGTTTTACAGGGCGGTACCCCGATTCATAATTAATGATAATAAATAATCAGTTTATAATCTAGGTTTTCCTCCACTAGGTCCCAATACTTGGCACCCTGAGTGAGCTGCATTAGAGCTGTCTCATCTCCTGCAGCGTAAGACCAACTTAAAGGGGACCCTGTTTGAGTCGGTCCTAGATTGGCAGACTGGACCGTCCAAATATTATATTATGATTGTGGTCTCAGTCACAACGGCTCTCAACAGTCAGGCTCTTTTCATGATCACACATAGCTTGGAGCCTGTGTAATTGACAATTCAAGGATGAGGAAAGACTATCATTTTTTCTTTGTCACACTCCTTCTCAGCCTACACTGCTAGGAAAGCCCTGGCTATTCCAGCACAACCCCCGTGCGGACTGGAGAATGGGGATTATTCGGGGCTGGGGAAGGGACTGTGCACCAGGGGAATCCAGTAGCCAGCCTGAGTCTTCCAGAAACTATGATTAATCATGTCTCTCTTCCTCTCCCTGCGACTCCCAAAACCTTGATTTAAGCACTGTCCCACCATGTTATCACCATCTGGGTGAGGTGTTCAATAAGGCCAAGGCTATGTCTCTTTCACCGCATTGACCATATGACTGCCCCATTGACTTCATCCCTAGGGCACCAATTCCTATGGGGTACCTGTACTCCTGATCCAGATCTGAGAGAGAGGCCATGAAAGAGTATATTGAAACCTCACTGAAGGCCAGACTCATTAGACCATCTTCCTCAGCGGCAGGGGCCGGGTTTTTCTTCATAGAGAAAAAAGATGGATCCCTACAGCCTTGCACTGACTATAGCCCTGTTAACGCAGTAACAATCAAGAACTGGTACCCCCTTCCCATGACCACAGTGTTTGACCAGCTCCAGCCGGCAAAAATTTTCACTAGACTTGACCTAAGAAATGCTTCCCATCTACTTCAGATACGCCAGGGAGATGAATGGAAGACCAGTTTTAACTCTCATTATGGGGTTACAGGTCCTCAGAGATTATCTAGACCATTTTGTTTATGTTTATCTGGATGATATTCTCATTTACTCTCCTGATTTAGAAACCCACAGAAACCATGTAACCCAGATTCTCCACCAGCTGTATGTTAAGACAGAGAAAAGTGAGTTTCCTTCAGCTGATTATTCCTATAACTTCAGGGGGCATCCACTTTCCGTTTTTCTACATTAGAAATATTCCCTGCAATGACACTTTCCACTGAATTATTGCAGCAGTCCTCGGGTACAGGGCTTATTAATTAGAGGCATGGTTGCCATTATTTGGCCAGAGTGTTTTCTCATCCCAGATCGATCCTTTATGCCCCATCAACCTTAAAAAACATTGGTGTTAAATTTTAGTATCATGGTAAAATAATGTCATCCAACCCATTCACATCCCAGGGCATAAAATACTGACTATTTATCACACAGCTAGACATCTCATATCTCATATACACAAGGTACCCTTCTGCGCCTGAATGAAATGCTCCAGGTTTTCATTTGACTCTAATGTAAACACGCTTGCGACAGTAAGAGATGCTTAGAATGGGGGCTCCTGCCGTTCCACCAGTATTAAGTGGGTCACACCGCAAGCTACAATCTCATTGGAGAATTGAGGATCCTCTGACCAGAAGTGCTTTTGTCACAATTTTAAGGATTTCTTTTAATGATATTATCAACATTTCTTAATACAAACACATCAGGATCACTTAAGTATGACTATTAATTCAACAATATTCAACTTCAACTTCATGTTGTGGTCATGTAGACTGTTTTCACTCGACTCTTGAAGAAAAAGAAATAGTTTTTCCGATAAAATTGCCGGGAACGGGATGGATATATCGGAGGTGTCTGGTCACACTAATAATCACTTGGCTGCTTGCTGCAAAGATTTTTCTGATCTTTCCACCCGCGCTCTGTTCTGACTTCCGGTTTACTCCATCTGATGGATCAAACACTCCCCATGCATATGTTGTGTTTTAGATCAGTCTCCAATGAACATTTATTTCCATTATCTTCTTTCAGCGAGTGTATATGAACTCTAGATCACCATAGAAAAGTTTTTTGGTTTTCTGGATGACACAAATCAATTTGCACTGACAGGACTTCTACATTTCCTCTTTCTCAAAACAGAGATGCAGGAATTGCCACTGAACCAGCACTAATAATTGCATTGCACTAACGTCATTTTTTCAATAGGAGAGAAAAAAAAGGGCCAGTCTGGAAGCACCCTTACATGCACCTTTCTCATGAAATAATCATATGTCATGGTTATACATATTTCTTTGAATACTGACTGGATAGATGAGAAGCTTTGAGCTCTGATGAGAAGATTTCTGTCTTGGATTCTGTCAAGGAACCTTGGAAGCATATAATAGGTTTTGGGGCCTGCTTCATGTGCTGCCTCTGACTTCCCCATAAACATTTTAAAATTTCATCCTTATGGCTCAAAGTCTCTATGACCTAGTTCAGAAAGTCCCTCACTGTCCTGATGGTCCTGATCCGAGCCAAACTTTCCAAAGGGCGTGGCTTTGAACATTAGCCATTTCCTATCTTTGAGGGCTCGCCACAGTTGCCAAAATAAACCTATTGAACTGAAACTCAGTCTGCAGACCCCATAGGGGACCTGAAACAGACCCACCAAGCCCCACCTCTGTATACCCTTGGGGAAGCTAAGTGGCTCTATGAAGGTGCAATCAACATGGAGGCAACAGATCCTAATAGAAGACCTTCTGAGAAGCAACATATTCAAAAACCAGGAGTAAACCTCAGGGGGGAGGTATTTTTCTCTGCCCTTCTCCCTTCTGACTTGAAAGCACATCAGTACAAACAAGATAGCGGATCAATATTCAAATATTCAAATGGAAAATCATAAACATATATTTATTAGTACTAGTTTAAGAGTTTAAGCACTGCATAGGCGGCTTGTTATGTGTGGCGCAGTTATGACATTGTGTATGACATACACAATGACATACATACATATGTACATGTACGTGAAAAAGTAGTTTTTGTTAGTCATAAGAGCAGTTACAGATGCCCTAGACCTCCGACACTACATTAGTACATTACATCACTTCCAAACTGGACTCTCTGGTGACGGTGGCAGAGATGAGGAAACTAGACAAACTGCTGGACATTATGGACAATACCAGCCATCCTCTGCACACTGTCATCGACAACCAGAGGAGTCTGTTCAGTGAGAGACTGCTTCTTCCAAAATGCAGAACCACTAGACTTAAGAACTCCTTTGTCCATCATGCCATCATGCTCCCCAACTCATCAATTGGGGGGAGGAAGAAATAGAGGGGACAGAGGGGAAGGGGTGCTAGCAAATGTGTGGAATGTGAACTGTGTAAAATGTGCAATATCAGCTACAGTGCATTTATATTTTAAATATAAATGCACTGTAGCTGTTATTGCACCTTTTACACAGTTCACATAGATATTGCTGTTCATTAGAATTACCATCTATTATTAGATCTTATATTATCTACTGTTTATTTTATTATTACTATTACCTATTGTTTATTATTATTATTATTTATCTTACACTGTTTTACTGATTGATTCTTGCATATACTTATGTTTAATATATTCTGTTTATCATTAATGTATATTTTGTGTATTTATCATTAATTTATTGTTCATTGTTTACTCTCTTATATATAGTTTAAATAATCTTTTATCCTATGGGAAATGTAATTTAATACACACGTTAATGACAATCTATTACTATTATATTTACTGTTGACCTACTTCTTTACTATCACCTTACTATTTACTGTTTACCTCACTGTTTATATGCTTATCACAAATTTTCTAATGCATGTATCATATATATTTACTATCTCAATGATCCTATTGTTTCATACTGTTTTATTTTGCTATTCAATGCTACTGGAAATGTAAATTTTTCTGAGGGAGCCATTCCAAAGTGATAAATAAAAGAAAAACTCTAAAGTTTAAAAGTCTAAAGTCTAGTTTAGTGGCGACTCCTAGACTGAAGGCGGTGTGTTCAAAGGCAGAGTTGATTCAGCAATGTTTGAAAGCAAACCTTGACAGATCAAAGTTTGATTCAAAGATCAACAAAAGAAAGATCATATCCATTCACTGGAGGAATATAAGGAGAATATAGGATGCAAAAAATGCGGATACGAATGCGAAATGTCACTCCTTCTGGGCAGATGTGACACATTTCAGTGATACATGGCGTGCAACCCTAATGTATGGCCGAAAGAGACAAAAAGGCCGAAGGTAACAGAATTTTTTGATGTATTGAAATATATAATACATAACACACCCACTCTGTGTCAGCAGCATAACCTCCATCACGTTCAGCAAACTTGTATCCCTGACAGTTGTTCATTGACTACAGTTTAGCTTTCATCACCATGATCAGCATCAGATATGACTGACAAAATTTAAGACTGAAAAGACAGATTTTTTTTGGACAGGCCACTAGTTGTCAGGGTGGGAAACTGTTGATGCAATGATAATAGCTTCCAGCTCACGTCAGGTTTGGCAACTGCACAGCCCAAGAGTAGTCAAAGCAGCCGAGTGCAGCATGGGGTCAGATCTGCTCTTCCTGCATGACACACAAGGCGCTACCAGAACATTTAACCACACTTACCACTTCAGCAGCTGCCTGTTCAAGCTACTGAACTTAGGCAAAGGGTTCTGCAACCTGAAATCACAAGGCCACACCTCTCATCCTAGAGATCTAAGGATGGTTAATATGGACAAATTGGAGAGGTGGACTCAAGCGACACCCAGGATATTCCATTCACACACTTTATTGACAGACGGAGGAGCAGATCAGAGCACCAGAGGAGGAGACGAGACATAATCAATACCAAAGGGCAGGTCAGTTAGCCAGGAATGGAGAAACAGGATTGGAAGCAGGCAGATTAATTGGTGCAGAGGACATGTATACCCGTTTGATTAGTGGAGTGGAGCTTGGGATTGGTAGAGACAGGCAGGTAGGCAGGAAAGATCGCAATTGCAGATATGTGGATGAGCAGAGCCAAACCAGACTATCTGGATAAGAGATGAGTGGATGCGACCCAGGGTTTTTTCTGCTGGTTCATTTTCATCTGGCTAGCAACCTAGCCCAATGGCCTGTATAAATTGTAAGCAATTTTGGGCTGTCCCAGATGAAAGATGACCATCATGGGTGGATCGTGGGGTTATCTTTGATCATGGCTCCGCAATGGTGGTCTTACAAGGCAATGTGAGGCAGATGCAAGGATGGACATTGTCAGTATCTTGCAACCAAATATAACCCAAGAAAATTCTGGCAGTGTAAATAATTTGTATGATCCTAGAACAATATTGACCAATAGAACAATATAGATCAGCAGCTTAGGGAGAGAGAGACAGTTGAGCTAAGCTATTTTCACTTCAGAGAAAATGGTTTATATGATGAACAAAAGGAATATCAATGGTATTCTTTACCAGTTTATGTTATTGAGAATTCACATAATATTTAGACATGTGGGTTCTTCATACAGCTCTCCATCATTTCCCCCTTGGCTCTGGAGGGAAATAACCCCCCCCCCCCCCCCCCCCCCCCCACACACACACACACACACACACTCTGTTTTGTTTACACACAATGAGGTAAGGACTTCATCTTTAACTCACCGTGTCCTCCTCTTCACTAAACCCAGGACTGGCATCATCATTTTTTTGTAGTTCATGTCTGCAAGTCTACTAATTTTACATTATAGCCATTACTGACAGTTCCCAGGAGTACCCAGGAGCGGTCATGAATGTCATTCAGTGTTATTCAGTGTGGCCAATCTCCAGACAACAATGTGACATGATTTTAAAACTCTGCAATCATGTAATGTGACATAGTACAATTGTACATCACCAAAAAGTCTTCTGTTGTATGCTGGCCAATAAAGTCAGTTCAGGCCTCTATCGGCTCATGTGTGATGGGACATATGCAGGGCAATAAGTGATTAGGCTTGTAAGTAGTTATGTCTATTAAATTTTGCCAGTCATATCCCTTTTGAAATATTTCCCTTCCATCCTGGTCACATTAATTTGTTGCACCATTTTTAAAACCATGAGCTAGAACAAGTTCTAGAGCCACATCTGTCAACTGAACCAATGATAAGATTCAACAATGAACTGTCAATGAACTGAGAAAACATCTCACCTGCTATTGTCAATTAAAACTGCCACTCCTCTGTCAGCTACACAACCAAAATTAGATTCCATTTCCCCAGTAAAATCACAAAAGATTAAATCAAAGCTAGCCTCTCCTTGATCAAAATAACAGCGAGAAAATACCACAAAGCAGAACAGAAATGGAGGAAGAATAATTGATGGATGACAGACTGACAAAGAAGAGTCGAAAGTATATGGAAGTAGAGAATAGAAAAAAAGAGATGTGGCATATTGAGTATTCGCGGTTGCTAAATTAATTTTGAAATTGTACATTGTTTCCTTTCCTTTCCATTGTTTGTTGTAGATTAACCAATGTAACAACACTCGTAAAAACTGGTATTTGACATAAGGCACTCTTGCTCTCCTGCATGTTTCTCCTTCTTATTCTTCTACTAATTATCATTCACCTTCTGTAAAAATTTGAGTTCACAATATCTCCTTCAGTTTTGTAGGCACCCTGACAAATTATATATCTAGAGAATACAGTTTTTTTGGGCAGAGGCCAAAAGCTGATCAAAAATCCCTATTAGAAATTAATAGAGAAAAAAAGAGGACAAAAAAAAAAAAATTCTCCACTCTGGTGACTGACAGACACAGACTGCACACCATGGACACTGTCTCTGGCAAACATGCATTTACTCACACATTGACATGCTAGTGTCTTGTGTCTCTCGAATGGTTCAAAGGCAGGGAAAGTGCTGCAATACACCCAAGGGCACTCTTGAAATTTCTGTGCATGGGAATTTTCTAGTTGTTATTAGTATCCCCTGTTTATCAGACCTGCTTTCGATTAAATAAATTAAATAAAAAACACCCAGAACTTTCAGGACATTTTTTTGTTGTTCCTAAAGTTAGTGGTGAGACAATATGCCAGTGTCAAGGCCTGCTACTACCTCAGAAGGCGGTTCCACTGACTGAACTATCAGAAGAATCTGGAGTTTCATGTACACTGCTGAGACACCTGCATGGCACAGGCGGCCAACAAATTGTTTCCATGCCCCACTCAAATGGTACCTGGTAGTGGCTTCCATTGGAGCAAGTGGATTTGGACATCAAGGGCCCTTTCTGTCTAACAGATGCTTGTAACCACTATGTCTTAGTGGCTATGGACCAATTTACAGAGTGGTCAGAAGCATATACGCTGCTACAGATCAGAATGCTGCTACAATGGCAGAGAAGCAGGTGGAGGAGATGTTTGGGTTACTATCAAGCTTCTCAGTAACCAGGGGTGAAAGTTTGAAGCCTAGGACTTCAAGGATGTTTGCTGGTGACTGAGAGTGAGCAAGACCACACCACTTCACCCACAAATCATTGGACTGGTGGAGTAGTTCAACTGTACCATCCTCAACAGCCAGCACAAGCAGCTAGACCAGCAACTGGAACCATCATCTTCCCCTAGTCCTGTGGTCCAACCTGACTGATGTTTCAGAGTTTAGCCTTTGCATTCCTGCTGCCCTCATGTTTGGTCGAGAGATCCGTATGCCAATGGACTTAATGCACAGGTGTCTGAACAAGAGGTTGTGCAGAGATGGATTACTTTCAGAGGTTGAGCAGCCGCCTCCCGTTGGTTCAAGATGACTGTAGGATGCAGCAGAAAAGGGCCTCTGGTGTGATATGATATGCAAGTCAATGGGTTTTATTATTTATTGAGCAAAAAAAAGAGAGAAGTCCATGTTCTCTGAACAGCCCATGCTGCTGTGGAAACAAAGGCCTTGGATGTTATGCCTTGTACACAATATGTGTTTCTTTTATTTGTAATTTTCAAAGAAGATCAGTTATGTTTGCCTTGCTTAATGTGGAGCAAAATTCTGATTGCTTATCAGAATTTGAAAAGAGACATTTTGGGAATCCTAAATAAAACACCACTGGCATCTTTGATTTTCTTCTGAATCTCTGTAATTGCAAGGTGATCCCATTATCTGATAATCTATCTGTGAGAGAACTGTAGATATACTTTTCATCATATTTTTTTACATAAAGTATTTAATTTGTTTTGATGTATGTCTTTTGTCAGTGAGTATTTCCAGATCATGCAAATACATGTTATCAACTAAATAACTGGAATGTGACAACTGACTGCTACCTCCGTCTACCTTTGTCAGCTTTCCTAAACACTAAAATGAAAACAGCTATGGATGCAGATTGAGGAGCTGGTTTAATTCAGTTCTCCAGATGGTTGCATTAAGCATCCTGCACTAAATCATGACAGGGGGGATTTTGTGTGGTACGTCTTGTGGTACTCTTTGCTGCCCATAAAGTAGGCATGCGCCCTTCGTTATTTACCTCCATTCATCCTGCATAACCACAGATACTTTTTCCGTGCATTACTGTATTTGACATGCTTAAATCACTGAGGATATATTTTTAGCATTGTTTATATGGTTTGCATTTTGCAGTACTCCTATTTGTGGTGCTGCCATTGCCTGCAAAATAAATATTATTAGTTAATTGAAAGATGCCACCAAAGACAAATTATAATGCTCTCTTCACTGTCACAGGAACATGAAGTGGCTCAACCTTTGAGTCACTGACTGTGAGGGTAAGAAGGGAATTAATATTGATGCAACTGCTCTACAACAGCACAACAAAAGTCACAGTGAGGGACAAATATTTTAAATTGAGGTTGATATGTATATTAAATGCACCTTACAAGGGTCAAAGAGCTCCTAGCAAGTGTTGACTACATATTTGACAGAGAATTAAATTGTTTTGTTGTGTATGATACCATATGTGAAACCTGACATCTCAGCAACAGAACACATTTCCATATCCTGCTGTACCCTGAGCATAGTATGCCAAAGTTTAACTATCATTTATCTTTTGTAACAACATAATACAGTCTCCCTGCAAACAAGATTGTTGTACAAACAATGTTAACTTTTCACTACAGTCTGTTCAGATCCTGATTGCGCAATGCAGACATTTTTAAGGTATCAACAATAAGGGTTCTTCCACATTGATTGCGGTACAGCAGCAGCGCACCGCTGGGTATGGCGCAGCTGGGTGCAGCACTGCCACTTTACCACATGGCACAGCACAAGTTGCTAAGCAACCAGCAACAACATGCAGCAGTTGCTTTGAGCGCAATCTTGTGACAAGGTGTATTTGCTAACTTTTTAATAAAAGTACTGGCCAAAGAAAAGGAGGAGGAGCCAAGAAGTACTAAAAAGGAGGATCTGGGTCTGTCCAGTTCTGATGGAAAGGCAGGAACTGGGGGAATATAGGCTAGTCTGGGAGCTATATTTCCATAACAACCGCTTTGAGGTCTAGTTGAGGCTCAGCAGGGAACAGTTTGACTGTCTGTCTGTAAGTCTTGTGTCCGAGAGCTTGGTAAACTTGATTAGCTGCTCCTCCCTGGTGAGTTCTAAAGTCCCCTGGAACTTGTGGTCCCAACAACCTCTCTCCTATTGGATGTGCCAGGATGTCATGCCTTTTTTAAATTCTTGCTGTGCCGCATTGCAGCGTGGCAAAGCACTAGGATTACACGTACGCAATAAATGGGTTTGCCACCTGCCGCTACCGCTGAACCACAATCAGTGTGGAAACACCTTTACAGTACATAGTAATAGCAAATTGGAATGCATTATTTCTGGATGACTTGTGTCAGTAATAAGGCAAAGCGACTCTGGATGGCAGAGCCATAACCACAGTGACTGTGCAACAGGTGAATTGGGCTATGCTTCCACTGTCTACAAATAACAGCAATAGTTTCAGGTTAAGACGAACTCTAGACACGTCTCTATAATGTGACTGTTCTTTGCTATGAGAACTCTTAATGTTGAGGGTACTAATAACCATTATTTTTGGTTGAAAAGCAAGATGCAGGTCATGATTTTTATGGATAGAGTATTTTAGTATTCTAAATGAAGTGCTGGAGCAGAAAAAAACATACTTCTAAAATAGCAAGACATGTTTTCATCCCTCATGAATCCCAACAAGTGTGGATAAAGCACCAACTGCATGTTGGATTAATACTTATAAAAGCAGTGTAATCTGCATCCCACTGATAGTCTAATGTTTGCGTCCAGGAGGGTATTAGTGGAAGGTGCCAAGTGCCTCTTGTGTTCCCAGCATGAGTGCTCAGTGATGAGCAAGGAGCACGTTAGAGCAGTTTGTTTTGCAATGAAAAAAAGCAAGACTGGAACAGGTACCAAGTGTTTATTCTCTGTAGAGAAGGAAGACGACACACTCTGACCACAATCAGTGGATCAGAGGAGTGCTTCCCTGAGGGAGAGGTCACAATGCATTTTATCCTAACACCCAGGAATACAACCCCAAGTGTGAAAACCATTTGGTCACAATTAACAAATTGTCAGGAGCTGAGCAAGACTTTACAACTGGTCCATGTGAGTGACTCTTCCATAGGCATAACAATGGACGGGTTAAGGAGCAGAGAATGATCTGAGAGTGAAGTTCTTGAGTCTCTGATGGCTGCAGCTCACAGAGTTCTTGCTACATCTAAATGAATACTGAGATTAATCAAATGTTCCTAGATGCATGTAAAATTTCCACCACAACAGCTAGTTGAGCCACTGACTTTTTTGCCCCTCCAGTGTCTTAATATCAGTTTCTCTATAATCAAAGCCAGAATAATCTTTTCTCAAAACATGAAAAGTCATTTTCCCAAAGCTCAGTGGTTGATCCCATCATAGACAATTTTGCAGGGTTTTGCAGGGCTGTCTGATGACCGTTGCTGATCTGCTTTGTGTATTGCATCTAGTTGATGCTCTATCAAGATCATAATCTAGTATTTCGGTAAAATCTTCATCTAATATTTTCTCAGTATTTCTGAGATCTAGGAGAAGTTGTAATAAGTTGTGAAAATAACCTATCAATTGGCATATCAATCAGCAGTTGATGTATCTTAACCATACACCATCATATACCCACCATTTGAGTCTATTAGCAGATTTTGTTAAGTTGTGTTTGCGGAGCAAAGGATGTACAGACTTTTTGATTCCAAATAAGTCTTAATCACATTGTCAAGAACTTAAGTTTCCAGTTGGTAATTTTCAAATTGGTTGTGCTGGGCACAAAGCAATAAAGCATGCATAGATCTTCTGTGCATTATTACTGCCAAAATAGTACAGTATGGTCGCAAACAAATGTGACAAACATATGAAAAAATAAACTATCTATAAACTGAGTGTTTCAAAAGACTAGGACAAAAGCATATTAGACAAGTCATAAATTCACTAAAACTAGGATTCGTTATGGAAATTCTCCATAAACCCAAGACTTTAATCCCTATATAATGGGGAGTATCAAAGCAAGAAAAGCAAGTATCAAGCAAGAAAATCTGATTTACTGCTGCCTAGTTTACACATAAATAGGCAGAATATTGAAGAACAGCAGAGGAAGTATTATCAAAGGAAGAGAGAAAAGGAAAAGTCATTGGAAGCTGACAGGCTCTATTGAAATGTAGCAGTATCAGCATAACAGTCATTACAACATAATTAGGAGCCAATCAGGGTTTGGTTATTTACCCCTGGTTTTGTCCTTAGCTCAGCTCTCCTTTATAATATTCCTCGAGGAACTCCAATGCTTCTTCAGGTGAGGTGAAATGATGATGTGCTCCATTGTGTTTAATCTCTAAGGTGGTGGGGGAGCACTTGATCGAAGGACACCACGTACTCTATGTTTCGCTAAAAGTAGTACAGAAAAACAAAACAAACAGACAAAAAAAACCATGATCTTTGCTCCTTACCTTTTTCCTAGCTGTATGAAGTGTCTCCTGTTTCACCTAGTAACAAAGTATATTGACTCCTTTCTGACCTTGTCTTGATCAGAAATGTGCGCTGAATCTCCAGTGTTGGGAATCAATGTTCGAGCATGATTGGAGCACTAATTGTAAAAAGTGATTCAAGTCATTCCCTTGTTTTAGCTCTGGTATGCTCAGGATTCTGACATTGCAGCATCCTCTTCTATCATCAAAATTCTTGACATACTCTTGAAGTTGTTGTATTTTCTCCTGGAAAGTTTTGATATGCTGCTTGGATGCATCAGCAGTGCTTTCAAGTGCAGCAACCTGTTCTTTCGCCTCATCTATGCAGGGGCTTAGCGTGCTAATCTTCCCTTCAGTGTCCTCCTCAGTAGCCTTAATTTCCTGAGGATCCTGTTTGATATTCTGTGTGGACATACGCATTGCTCTTATCTCTGAGGCAAAGCTCAGTGAGGGCTCTTCAGCAGCTGCACGTAATGTCGCTGGCCTGTTGTCTTGACGGCCTGGTAACAAAAGTATCCACTTTCTTGCTGGCTCTAATGGACGACGGTTAAGGTGAGTTTTTGAGGCACTGAAGTCTCCTGAGTTCTTGACTTAAAATATTCTCCTTTGAGTTTACATGGACATAATAATTCCAAATTAGGGCTTACAAGGAAAACACGTTAAATCCACTTCATCGACCCTTTTACTTTTTTCATCAAAAAGCCTGCGCATACATTGTAGCAACTGGAGTGTTGTTCCCCATTCATTCTGAATGAGTCAGAAGAGGGTTGAAAAAGTTGAAGTAGTAAAACATTTCTAGCATCTATCTACTCCTCTTTCCCTTTTGCTGGTGATCGATCTCAGGTGCGAGCCAGCATGCTGCGCTTGAATCCTTTGACAGTGTTGATTCAGCCTGCTACTAACGAAACTTTTCTCTGATCTCTCAGCAGTAACTTTTTGTGCAACTTGCTGTTCTCCCCTCCTCTTTTGGGGAAACTGTGCCTGTGCTCTGTGGTAGGTGGCCTGTGGTCCGGGTCACTTCCATTGGTAATTTGTGCTAATTTGTGACTGGCGATTTTATTTACAATTTGCAGGCAGGCTGTGGCCTGGCTGTGCTTTGTGGGGCTTCTGGGTCCTGCGTCAAGCGCCCCGGTGCGCCATGTGATGCTGCTGCTGACTTGTCTGCTGATGCCTTGTCCACTGCTGTCTAGTTTGTCATTGTTTTAGTGACCATTGTCTCTAGAGAACTCACCGTCGTGTGAGTTGCTGATTGCTCGTCTGCTGACCACTGTTCGGGCTCTGTGGCTTTGTGTGATGTTTGCATATTTTGTATTGTGTTTGAATTAATTAATTGTTTTCCTAGGTTCATTATTACTAATGGTTTGCCTCGTTTATTTTTGTTTTGTTTGCCTTGCTTGTTTTTGTTTTATGTTCTAAGTGTTTTTGCTTATGTTGACTTAATTGCATGATGTTTGATTAACATCTTTCCACCTATGGGGGAAGATTGTACCTCAACTAGTTGAGCGTGCAATTTTTTATTGTACTTGTTCAAAGAATCTTGCTTGTGTGATAAAATATTTTTGAACTTGCGTCTGTTGTCGGGGTGTATGTTCGAACCTGTGTCTTGTGACTGCCCCACGCCCCCATGCTGCGCTGGACCTGCTGCTGCTGCTCCCCCGGCTCCACTCCAGCACTGAGACCTGGAGAAAACTAGAAAATTCTGCCACACCAGCTACAATCTCCACCAACTACTCTTTCTCTCACACCTCCCGTATGATGGGAAGAGGCGGAGGGACAGGTCTCCTGACCTCCAAAACTTGGAAAAATTGAGAATTATCCCCACACAATTTCGCCTCATTTGAGTACCACGTTGTTCAGGTGACTGACTACCCCAGTCCATCTTGGAGTAGTTGTAATCTACAGACCTCCAGGACAAATAGGAGGCTTTATGGATGAATTTACAACCTCCTGTCCTCTATTCCCAAACACACAAGCATGCGCTGAACAACCGGAATAAAGAAGAATAAAGGTTTACATGATTGCGGAATATTGGCTTTAAAAGTGGAATAAATCACCCACTTGATTTGGAATAAAATTTAATTACGAATAATATTTTCATTCGGGATTATGTAACATGGTCTTTCTAAAGCAGAATTACACTAACTTTTATTCAGAATTTTTTTTTGTATTCAGAATTACAGCTCCTAAGAATGCGGGGCAATTGTTACAATTTTCAACATCTACAGAGTATTTTTATTTGATTTTTAACTGTAAAAAATACAGATTTTAGCCATTAAGTGGCCACTTCGACAAACGCTCCTTCTGGCTGCTGCTTTCCTCTTATTGGCATAATCAGTGGAAGATTACTTAGACAAGTTTTTTCATCCCCACCCGCCAACACTTCTTGTTACCTTGCTGGGCTGCGCTGCTGCAGAGCTCTGAAAATACACATGCCTGCAGCATGTACGCGTCTTTTCTCCTCAGATATATCGCATGCAGTTTAGGGGGAGGGGCAAGATACGCACCTCAGAGCAAAGACATGTAGCTCAGAGAGAGAGCGAGAAAGCAAGAGCAACTCAGCTCTGTAAAAGCATGTCAAATCTCATTGGTGGGTTATGGCCAGACCCCTATAGCTCATGTTGTGAGACTTTGCAGAGGTTTACCATGGACATATGATATAACACTGTAACGGACAAGATTAGAAGCGCGATGTGAGGCAATGGCTGTGAATACAATAATCTATTTTCCTCACTGTTATTATTGTGCATTTCTCTCTGTGTTTCTCTCTGTCCCTTCCTCACTTTTTCACTTCTAGAACGCATTTGCTGTCTGTATTATCTCTATTGTTATCTAGTTTCGAGGCAATCAAAACCAGATAATTGCCCACTTTAGATTGTTTTGGGTGGGTTGGACCCCCCCCCAAACACTCCTCCAGGGTGCATGATCTCCAGCTCATTTGTACTGCCGCAAATTTATTCAGGGAATAGAGCTGTAGTGTCAGCCCTCCTCGCACAGAGACCGGCTCAGGTAAAGACCGAGTTTTCTTGTGCAAGTCTGCTGAGTGAAGCTGAGTGTTGCTACCACAACTCTCTTATCAGCCATAGTTTTGTGTCTCACAATTCCTGTTATCTCTAGTTCACATAGAAATCCTCACTATTTTTGGCAAAGAAACTTGAAGCTAACCTGCGTGCACTTCTGCCTTCCTCTCCTCTCTGACTTCCTTTCCTATTGGGTTGTGGAACTGCCAATCTGCAATCAACAAAGCCAACTTCATTTCTGCTTATGCCATTCAGCAATCCCTCAACCTCCTGGCTCTCACTGAGACCTGGAGAAAACTAGAAAATTCTGCCACACCAGCTGCAATCTCTACCAACTACTCTTTCTCTCACACCTCCTGTACGATGGGAAGAGGAGGAGGGACAGGTCTCCTGACCTCCAAAACTTGGAAAAATTTAGAATTATCCCCACACAGTTTCGCCTCATTTGAGTACCACGTTGTTCAGGTGACTGACTACCCCAGTCCATCTTGGAGTAGTTGTAATCTACAGACCTCCAGGACAAATAGGAGGCTTTATGGATGAATTGACACCCTCCTGTCATCTATTCCCAAACATGATTGTCCACTACTCACCCTTGGTGACATGAATATTTACCTTAATAGCCCATGCTCAGACGGTTTCCTGTCTCTGATAAACTCCATTGATTTAACACTACTCTGCACCCCTCCCACCCACAGAGCTGGCAAAGAACTTGACCTAATCCTCACCCGCAATTGATTCACAGACTGCCTCACAGTCACACCTCTGCATGTCTCCGACCATTTCTCTATTAACTTCATAATACTGCTTAAATCATTTCAGACTCCCCCACCATCTCTGGTGTCATTCTGCTGCAGCCTTTCACAATCTGTCTCCCACCCACTTCTCTTCTGCAGTAGCATCTGCTTTACCCACATTGCCTATTTCCTGTTTGGACGTACATGAGCCCACAGAGTGTCCCTGTTCCACTCTATCCTCCTGCCTAGACCCAACCAAGCTATGGCAAAATGACACCATTTGGGAACTATGCAGCACTGTCAGATCTGCAGAGAGAAAATGGCATAAAACTAAAGAACTTGGTGATCTCAAAGCCTATCAGTCACTCCTGGCCTCTTTCTCCTCCAGTATCTGCACTGCAAGAGATGACCACACACCACCACACACTTCTTCCTGTGCTCAGTTACAACCAAAAGAAGCCTGGGGTGTCTTGATCAATAACCAGCTCTCCTCGGCAGAGCACATTGCACTGGTCTCCTGGGCATGTCGCTCTGCTCTTTATAACATTTGTAAAATTAGACCGTTCCTGACTCAGTATGCGACCCAACTCCTGGTTCAGGCAATGGTCACCTCCTGCCTTGATTATTGCAATTTTCTCCTGGCTGGCCTTCCCTTGTGCACCACAAAACCTCTTACCTACAGATGGTGCGGAATGCTGCCGCATGCCTTATCTTCAACCAACCAAAAAGGGCATATGTGAAACCATTTCTGATAGACCTCCACTGGCTTCTAGTCGCAGCCTGAATCAAATTCAAATCATTTGTGTTAGCACACAGAAGAACCTCTGGATCCGCTCCCTCTTACCTGAACTCCATCATTCAGGCCTATGCTCCCCCTCGAGCATAACATTCCCCCCAAGAACGTTGTCTTGCATTGCCAACCCCACGCACAAAGCAATCTTAGTCCAGACTGTTTGCTTTTGTGGTACCTAAGTGGTGGACTTCCAAACTTCCAAACACCAGTGGATTATGTCACTATTTTAAGGTACTTACAGTTTATGGGGTTGGATGGGACAGGGGAATACATCCTGTACAAATCTCCAGATAATCACGGATCAAAAAATTCTATTAATAAAATAATATAACAATTGGATCTAAAACGAGGCATATACTAACAAATGTGTTGTGGAAAAATTCTTCATTTGTCTGGGAAAATCAAAAAGCAAGACTGGAACAGGTACCAAGTGTTTATTCTCTGCAGAGAAGGAAGACAACACACTCTGACCACTGCCAGTGGATCAGAGGACTGCTTCCCTGAGGAAGGGTCACAATGCAATTTATCCTGACCTCCAGAAACATACCCCTAAGTGTGAAAACCATTTGGCCACAATAAACAAATTGTCAGGAGCTGAGCAAGTCTTTACGACTCGTGTCCTGTGAGTAGAACACTTTCATAGGCATAACAATGGACGTGTTAAGAGCTGGGAATGATTTTACAGTGAAGTTCTTGAGTCTTCGATGGCTGCAGCTCACAGATTTCAGGCTACAACTGAATTAATTCTGACATTAATCAAGTGTTCCTGGATGCATGTAAAATTTCCACCACAAATGCATACCCTGGGCTGTTCATAACCAAATTCTCACCTGAGGTCAGTGATGGTGATTTGAGCCATGGTAGAAAACCTTTTCAAAGCATTTGTGCTACATTTCAAGCAGATTTATTGCACTAATGCACTGAGCTATCTTGATCTATGGCAATTTAAGATTGTGTCTTTGACATGGTCATCATTTGGGCTACACATAGATTGCAGTATATGGTATTTTACAGTAAATTAATCTTTGTTTAAAGATTAAAAAATATACCACAGTTGTGGTTAGGAGTTGGTTGGTGGTTGGTATTTGATTAACTCTCTTGTGTGTGTGGATGTTCATTTATCGATTACTGGCATCTTGTACAAAATTGCTTTTTAGGCCTCTATCCTCATACTATCACATATACCATATTAAAAAGCAAAACCTCACTGTCCATATATACATTACCCGCATGCATTTTTTCAATGTATCTGAGTTAATCTGGAAGCACCAGTTATAATAATAACTTATAATAATAATTTGGCTTTTTCAAAAATGTCTCATGCATTTCCCTCAGAATAGAAATAAATATGTACATCATTTAGTATCAAAAATAAATAAAATATCAATAAAATCTTATTATGCAAGTGAGACTAGATTTGATTTTGTTTTCAGGATTATGTAAAAGAGAGTACTTGAAAGAGAGTACTCAGTCTACAAAATAAAAGAGTAAAACATCATTCAAACTAAATTATTTAAAATGTAACTGGCGGAAACATGTCAGATAAAGCACAAGATATGACACTGAAGTCTAATGTGGTGATGATGAGCTGTTGCGTTGTTTATGTGTTATTGTATCGACTCACAAAGATGTGAATGCAGATAGCTGTGTTTAGTACTAGTAAAATATATATATATATATATATATGTATATATATATATATATATATATATATATATATACATAAAATAATGGAATGCTACACGCATGTCTTTAGCAACTTTAGTATAGTATGCATACCAAGTACACATGTGAACACAATTTAGTTGTGGTTTGTAATTTGCTAGTTGCAGATGCAGTTGTGGACACCATGAGCAAATTATTCATGTCTGTAGTGCTCTTGATCAAAAAGGCGATGAGTGTTCCATGTCTCACAGTTTGCATTGTGTGTAACCCAGGGATGAAAAATAAATCACTAGAAATTTCAAGTTTTACTTCATGATTTGAACATATTAGTACACCCTTTCAGCCCTTTCACTTATGTCACCATTATTTACCAACTTTTCGCCTTAAAGATTGTGTCCACTAACCGACTACCGTGACTCAACTGAATCTGAAGAGAAATTCTCAATTTTCAATCTAGCATAGGGTTATTGGCACCTGCCCTTGTCGCTCATCTTCCACATGATGCACTGGCTAATCTAGCATACCCTTTCCTACCTGCAAATATGTTTAGTGAAGGGCAGATAAGACCTGTCAAATATGAAATCTATTTTTCGTCCCCACCTCACCTTACTAGTAAGGCCATGACTGATGTAATAGCTACTGCTGATGTTGAGACATGAACAGGGGTGGGGGAGTTGGAAGTTAATGGAACCGTCCAATCTCACTACATACCTCAGAGCAACTGATTCAGAACCAAGATGCCAATTGCAAAGCATAATTGCACAGTTGCATACACAGCCAATCTGATCTTTACATTATAATTTGAGCAACCTAAAGAAAATGATGGAGTTGGGACTACTGTGATTGTTATCTGTGAGCTGCTGATCTTTTTGATGCTTGTCATTGCTGAACATGTATTGAATGAACTGGAATTTGCTAAGAGTGTGTTTTTACTGTTTTTCATTAGCACCATCTCTTTTTCTTGCATCCTTTCATTATGAGTAAAACTATTCAATCTAAGAATGGAGCACATACTGGTGTCATGTTTTCTTAAATCATTGCTTATTGCTGACCTGGAAATATCAGCTTAAAATGTCCTTTCAAGGATGAACATGATAGATATGAAAATAAAGTGAGGAGTGCCTCAGTAATATCCTTATTACTATATTTCAAAGTACATGTGCAATTATAAGAGAAAGAAGGAGGTGCTGTTTTTATGCATCTTGTGTTAAAATGTGCCCTCCCATACACCAAATATGATCACCAGCAAAGACTGCCCTACATCAAAAATAAAAACAAATATTTCTGCTTCACTCAACCGAAATAAAAATCAGCTATAAACTGTAAACAGAGAGTTGAGGAAAATGAGTTTTCCCTCAAAGTCTGTGGGGAAAGATTCAATATGCCAATAAACACTTTCTGGAGCCTCCACTGCAATCGTGGCTGGACTAGCTTGGCGGACATAATGGCACAGATCCCAGGCAAAGTTTCCAGGGATATGGTTGCATTTTCTGGTTCAGAGCTCTATGCACTGCAATGGAATGACACTCATTGGAGTATAAAATACTCAGGAACACAGATAGACAAAGCCAATCATTTAGTGACTGGGTCAGAGTTTTTCCTCTTAGTTTGAGGTTTTTACCAGTGTCATAAATTGAAAACATTACAGTCACAGTGTGTGGGTATGAATGAGTAATCAATCTTCTCCCACTCTCAGCTCAGACATTTTTTTTTAGTCTAACATTTTCTTATGCTTTTTCAACTTAATTAGAGAACAACACATTTCAGGACGATGGGTCTGTATTATGATTTAGTACTTCCTATACATTGAATACTTGTAAATGCCAATAATCCCTGATGTAGGTAAGAAACAATCAATTCTCTTTGTTTAACAGATGGCAGAAGTGAGAGGAATAACTTGTGTTCAACCTTCAAGATTAGTGCTCGCTGATAGTGTTTTACTTTAACAAATATTGAAAACCTATTCTACTGTTTCCATGTTAATCCATCTTGTCATTGGCTTGCATTTTTGTGCCTTCATGTTTTGTATTGATTTTTTGTCTCTAAACTGTGTGTTATTCAAAGTGACTTCAGATGCAGTTGGATTGTTGCTGTTTATGATTAAGGAACACATCATGGTAGGAAGCCCGTTAGAGTGTTTTGCTTTTTTTAAATCTATCTAGACTGATAAAATTAAGGATGTTGTATTCTTACAAAATTATTTAAATAATCTATAGTACTTCTTTGGCTCAGTCTGTTATGTCAGGAGTATGACATAATTCATGTTCTGTAATTGAAGCTACTTGCTTCTAATAAATATTTATTCTTAAAAACTGTAATCACATGAACATGTCAAGACATTTTGTCCTCTCGTCTTACCAGACAGAAATAAACCAGAGTTGCACAAGATATCCCTGTGTCTGTGTCCATGAATCCGATTCAGCATATAGATACAATGAAGGGCAGCTGAGATAAGCGGTAAGCAGTGATGAGCAGACCAAACCAATGCTCAACCTTGCGCTCAAGGTGTGGATGATGGAGCGAAACCCACAGACCTCCAAACAGGCTGCTGAGCTGGCCGAAACCTTTATCACTGTTCACCAACACCAACAGGGATACCAACTTGGTATCCCAGACCAGGCCAGCCGGTGTACCCAAGTTGCCCAGTGAGAGACTGACCGACATCAAGTTAAGTCTGTGGGTGGACGCCGTGAGTTCCATCCATCATATGTCCCCCACTCTAAGCCTAACCAGCCCACTGTGCTCAAGCCCTATACAGTTTGCCACATACAGATACAACACAGAGCATATTAAACCGGAGTGCCCTCTAGCGCCTACAAGTTCTGGCAGGTTGTGTTACACCCCTTCTAGGGACCCAGCAGTAACACCCAGCCGTGGGGTTGTCTTAGTGCCAGTAAACATCAGAGGGAAATGGTGGCAGCCTCTACTAGACTCAGGTAGTAGTCAGCCTTTTATACAAAGTACTTGTCTTGGTCCTGATGAAATGGTAGTCTCAGGTTGTGTAAAAGTTCAATATATTCATGGTGATGAAAGTGACCAACAGACAGCAAAAGTGCAGAAATAGACTGCCAAACATACCTGCTTAATGTGGCAATAACGGATAACTGCTCCTACCCAGTTGTTTTAGGACAGAACGTGCCTGTATTGGCTGACTTGTTACAACACAACATGCCGCCAGCGACAGGCATGGTTGTAACAAACGCACAGGCCATGGCCATTCCTGCTGACATGGAGCAGGAGCGGCCCTTCCACCAATGGAGGAGAGGGTTATTGATAGTGGTGACTTTGAACATATACAGAAAAATGACCCCACAATTTCTAGGTGTTTTAATAAAATTGTGGCAGATGAGGAGGAAATTCAGAGAGCTTCCATGCGCGGTTAAGAGTGTTCTGTGGTCAGGGAAATGTAGCTAATGCGGGTGAGTGAAGGAGAGCAGCTGGTGGTCCCCAAAACCCTTAAGTCCAAAGTGTTGGAGGCTGCCAATAGCATCCCCTGGTAAGGTTTCTTGGGCCAGCAGAAAACCCTTGATCAGGATTGCCCATCATTTTTATTGGCCTGGAGTCTATCAGCAAGTGGTAGATTACTGTAAATCTTGCCCAGCTTGAAAGCTTACCACAGAGGCACAAAAGCTCCCCTTATCACCTACCTATCATTGACACCTCATTCACAAGAATAGCGCTGGATGTTGTAGGCCCCCTAAAGAAGAGCAGGGCGGGCCACTACTATGTTCTTGTAGTTTGTGATTATGCTACGTTGCACCCAGAGGCTTTCCCCATAAGAAACACCAAGGTGTAGCTACAAAGAGCAAGCTCAGTACAACCAGAAGACCCAGTATGATCAGACCGCCCGCAATCACACACTTAATCCTGGGCAGAAAGTTCTCCTGTTGCTCCTGTCATCTGAGAACAGCCGCCTCGCTAAGTGGCATGGCCCCTAAGAGGTGCTCTAGAAGATTGCCCCTGTGATTTATAAGGTTGCCATGCCAGACCATTGCAAGCCTAAACAGGTATTCCATGTGAACCTGTTGAAGGAGTGGGTGTCTCGGCCAGAACCTGTCAGCAACGTGATGTGGGCTTGTGCTGTGCCTGAGGAGGAAAAGTTGCAGGAGCTGCAGGAGTGTTGTTGTGTACTAAAAAAGGGGTTGGACCCCACTACTAAGAAAGGGGTGCGTTCCTTTTTAGGTTTAGTGGGGTGGTATCGAAGGTTTATCCCTCACCAGAGCCTTAAGGACAGTCTGTGCAACAGCCCTGTCCAATAGAGCCCAAACTTTGACCTGCCCTTCACAGTCCATACAGATGCCTCTGGATCAAGGCTAGAGGCTGTGTTTCTGCAAGGAGAGGGGGAAGATTGTTGGCTTGTTATTTATATTAGCCTCAAGCTTTTTCCTCAAGAGACCGGGTACTCTACGGTGGAGAAGGAGTGCCTGGCCATTAAGTGGGCTCTGGACACCCTCAAGTTCTATCTCATGGGAGTTTGTGCTTGAGACTGACAAGAAGCGCCAGGCATTGCAGTGGTTACATAGGATGCGAGATAGCAATGCATGCATAACCCTGTGGTACCTTTTTCTCCAGCACTACAAGTTAACTGTTCAATAAAAACCTGGGAAAAATAATGTGACTGCCAATTTCTTGTTCTGCCTCTATGAGGAGGGCTAAACATGAGGTGAGGGGTGTATGATGATGTGCCCAAAACACATCATCACCGCTCCCTAGTATGCGCACCATTACGCACATGCAATGCCAATTATCTCATTCATTCCACTTCCCATTCAAACTTTTCAGTGCCCCTACTGTTTTCCTTGCTGTTGTATGTAATGCTCCACCTACACACACCGAAAGGGCACAGAAAACAGCGATACCCTAACCAACAATCATAGTGAGAGAAACGGTGTTGGTGGTCATTACTATTGTAAACGAATCATTCTTACCATACCCACTGTGTTTCCTCCTGTTCGTCCCGTGATCATGGATGCTTTATACGTAGATGCGTTATTGTGTGTACATCCCCATGATTCGGCAGAATTAATTAAGAGTTTGTGCAGATAAATAGTCGATTATGGTGCATGTACTGTACCTGTGCATTGTTTTTTTACTCTAAGATCTGAAATTATTTATTTATAAGTAGTGCCGTGAAAAATTAGGTAATTATATAATGAATGAAAGAATGAATGAAACACCCCTGATGTACTTAGGAGAATGGTTTGAGCCACTTGCAGGGAGTGTTTATGTGCCCTTCATGTAGTGGGTAAATGGCACTGTGTGCAATGTGCAGTGAATAGTTTTTTTTTTTTGTATTATAGCATTTTTGCATTTTTTTGCATTTTTACAAGATCCTTTGGCAAATTTAATGTAAATACACGTCACCCTCTTTTTTTCATTAACTCACTGTTTTGCACTGTGTGGTCACAAATAAAAGGGAAAACACTATTCCTACCGTATTTGTGTGTCTACTCCTGAAGACCCTCGGCACTCTACCCTATAACACAGTATTTTACTGGCAGCAACTTTATTTACTTACTTACAACTTCTTAATGTATTTCAAAATGACAGCATTTACTGTAACAAAGGTATTACACTGTAAATGTACAACAAAGTAGTGTCAACGGGTTGACATTAAATTACTATATTGTATCCAATTTAGCATTACAATTTTCAAATAGAATTCACAATATTTTACTGCCAAAAGCTTTGCCAGCAGGGTTCTGTTTTTATGTTTTTTATATCAGAATTTTATAGAATAGATTATTTTGAATTTTATATCAGACCATATTTTATCGCTATTAAAGATACATTTGAAAAAAGAGACAAAATTCATTGAGAAATTCCTGCACCCACAGCATATTAATTAAGATGAAATAGCTGCTGTGTTCAATGGAAAAATCAGAAACTTACATCTTCTTACCTTCCTACCTTTCACCACCCTACCAAATGAAATTGCAGTGAATGATATTCATTCTCATATTGTTTTAAACATTTGGTGCTGAGAAAGTATGTGGATGTGTGCATCAGTTGTCCTTATTGCACTTGCAACAAATATGGATACCAAATCAACAGAGCCAGCATGCAGAGATTGCTTCCACAATTTGGGAGCCTGACAACAGCCAATATGATTCATTGTGGATGACTTGACTATGACATCAGTTAAAGGTAGCATGCAGATCCTTTGAGGCCAAGAAGCTGGAACTGGAAATGTATGTGAGGAATAAAATCCAGGTCTCCAGTGCTGAAGGGGGGCAGAATAACTTTAAATTAATCTTCTGATTTGCTAGACCCGCCATCCCAACCATTACAGAGCAGCAACTAAGGAGGCTAGTGAAGATCTTTGATTACAGTCTCAAACATATGGCATCCATCAGAGAGACCAGTGCAAAGCTTACAATGTAGCTTACCAAGGTAGACAAGTCTCTCTTGGGTCCTTATGACCTAGGCTTACGACATACAGGATATGGTCATTATTATTTGTGCCATGACGAGGTACTGACAGCAATATAGCCGACAACAGCGAAACTCACCAATGATTAAAAAGGATTCTATTGCATATGCAATACAATTTAGTTTGAACTTGAAGAGTGGAAGGTAATCAGTGGTCCAGTGGTAAAGAGATCTAGAAACAAGGTATTAAGCAGCTATAAGCCCTCCTCCCATGGTAACAAGGTGGGCAAAAGGAACATAGAGAAAAACAGAAGAGGATCTGAGTGAACCGGTCGTAATGTTGACCAAGCCAGGGGGGTAAGGTGATGGAAGGCCTTAAATGTAAACAGGACATTGAAAGTGACAAGGAGTAAAATTGGGAGACAGTGATGTTCTTGAAGAGCAGTAGTTATGTGGTCAAAGGAGGGGGTCTTAGTAATTATGCAGGGAGCCCAGTTCAGGACCAGAGCTTCAGAGCTTATAGAGTCATTTGTAAGGAGGACCATACAGAAGAGAATTATACTAATCAGTGAGTTAACAAGGTTAGGTACCAGAATTGCAGTGGCGTGGGGGGTAAGGGAGGGATGGAGATGGTTTATGTTGTGAAGATGGAAGTAAGCAGTTAGTAAACATTTAGTAAGCATTACTAAGAATGACATATATTTTATCACTGTTGAGTTTTGGGAAATTTGATTTAACCTGGACTGAAAGACATTTAAAAGGTTGGAGAGGGAGGAGTAAGGGAGTGTGGGGTTTGGTTTACCAGAAATGTAGCAGTGAAAGTTGATGTAATGACTGTGGAAGATATCAGTGAAGAGAATGTGATGCTGACAAAGAGAATGGACCTGAGACAGGGCCCTGGGGAACACCAGTGGTAACAGGGGAGGGCAAGTAAGGGGATGGGCTTAAGCTTGATGAACTGAGTTTGGCCTGGGAGGTAAGATCTGAACGAGTGAAGAGGAGGGGTATGAGTAATGCCAAATGAAGAGAGTCTATTGAGAGGAATGGTGTGTGTCAAAGGTTGTGCTTTAGTCGGGGAGACTAAGGATGAAAAGAAGAACAAAGTCGACTGCCACAAGGAGGCTGTTGTTATTTTAAACAGGGCAGATTCTGTGGTATGATGGAGGTGGAAGCCAGACTGGAATTATAGATTGTTGGTACACGTTGGGAGGGAAGGAAGTTTGGAAATAAGGTGGAAGTTATTCAAAGTGCTGGGATTGGCAGCAGTTTTTTTTAACATGAGGAGTTTAAGAATATTTGAGATGAGGGGCACAAAGGAGGGGAGGTAGCCTTTGAACAGAGTGTTAGGAAGAGGATCTAATGGGCACGCCAATGGTTTTGATTTGTGGATGAGTCCAGAGTTAAGTGAGGGATTAGGAAGTTGAGATGATGGTTAGAATCAAAAAAGTAGAGGGAGGAGGCTGAACCCAGTTGTTGTTGGGTAGTTGGCGTTTCTTTCATTAAGCAGATGATAGAAGACAAATAATATTGTTTGTGAAATACAGTCCTTGTAGTGACATATCTGTTTAAAATATATGTCTTTATGAATAGTGAGACAACTTTTTTTGTAAGGGCACCCAAGCGATGGCCTCTGACTTTAAGGAGTCAAGGGGCATTCTCACCAAAAAGCACCAGATGCGCAAATCACTCAAGACACTTGTATTGTGCCAAATGACCATTTTTGTGTAAATCGTGTTATTTGCGCTTGGCGCTCTGGAAGTTGTAGATGCTCTAGATGTGCTTGATGCTTAAAAAAAACCCTTGCTCATCGCTCCTCTGCTCTCCTCTCCCCTTTGCTTTCTGCAATAGCATCTTTCTGGTGGGAACACCAGCTATCACAGCTCAAAAGAGAAAAGGCAACATGCGGTTGCATTTTTAGCTACTTTCTGAAGTCTGTCACTTCGGATGGGGAGGCAATGACAATCAAAAGCTCTGAGGCATGTCAGTATTAATCCTCCTCCTTGTCATGTGCATGTTTTCATTGGTGCCTTTGATAATCAGTCAGTGGGTTGATCATGTATATGTTACAATGTGTGTGTTTTCATAATCTTATCTGTCATAAGAGATTACGTTTTACGTAGCCTACCCAAGAGCCAGCAGCAATGTTTTTGTAATTCCTATTTTAGACATTAGATGGTGGTATTCTGAACAAATTCTACACATTCAGTCTTCAACTGCATTGTATCTTTAATCTATTTTCGATTCAGGTTGAGAATGCAGTCATACAGAAAAAGATAGGAAAAAGTGAAAAGAGCACACAAACAAGGTTTTAGGTGGTCTTTTTGAATTAAACTTTTTCAACCATATCTTTCTTGCTTCCTCATCCGTCAGTTAGTGATGGAAAGTGGCGAGCACTTTCTTTCTGTCACCGGTGCATGTTCTAAACATTTCTTACGTAGCCACAGATTCAGTTTGGTCTGGTCATTGTAACAACCACAAACACCGCAACACACAATGCAACTTCCACAATGACATTTCTAAATGCCACGGGAGCTGATCGTTGTTAAGAAATATTAATAAAATCAAATCTCAAATTAACCACTATAAACCGCTAGTAACTAATGACTCACTGCCACTTTCACATCAGTGCCTCCAGGAATAAGGTGGATAGTTCAGTTCGGTGCCAGGCTCTCCTGCCGGGACACCAACTACAGTGTCACTACAGTCACTACAGCCAGATGCTTAATTTGCACCATCACATGAATGCCCCTTCAGAGGTCAGGAGTGAACCATGGAGCAGAGAAAGAGAAGAAAACAGAGCTTTTTTTCAGAGGAGCAAAAGTGTTGAGAGTGTTTGTTGGGTTGTCATTGTGAAGAGAAACCAGGAAATATTGAGAGAATGAGTTGTCCAATTAAAGGTGAGGTAGGTGATTTCTTTCTGGAGAATTCTTTAGTAAAATGTTAGTAGGAGAGATTTTTTTAAGTTAAGCATAAAGTATGCTAAATAAACTTGTTACATAATTACATGTAACCCACATGGGTATCAAACCCATTTAAGTGATTTAAACAAAAAGAGTTCACCATGCCACCACATGGACACATGCACAGCCCGTGTTCTCTGTCACGGTCACATAGCACATGCGCGCTCCGTCCGAGACACGTAAGACTGGAGCTGGGTGGACAGACACGTTCCAGACATTCACCAACAGTTGGGGTCAGGACCAAACGAGAAAGTGATGAATTGCACTGTAGAGTGAGCTGAGGTTTTTGGATCTTCAAGAGAGAGAGAGGGGTTGTTTTAACCATCCTCTAAAGGACCCTGATTGTTTGGTTTTTTTTATTACTGGATCAGGAACCGATTCAGATTCCGGGCCTGAGGACGACTCGGTGGCAAGCTACAAAGGATGAGTGGACAGAACGGTGCACGGTGTGGCCTACTCCAAAGAACCTCACAGATCATCGATCTTCTCTTGGAGCATAGATAAGAAATTACACACAAATCTACCCAGGTAGTAAATTAAGTAGAATAGAACAGAGCTGTCAATTGTGTTGTCAATTATGATTTACTGTCAGATTTTACCTGTGTGAGGCAATAAATTGTCTGCTGTTAACTTGACATTCTCGCATCGATTAATAAATCCAGCCCTCCGAACCTACAGGATGTATAAGTCACTAATTTGTTATGTTAAGAACTGCTAAGGACGCTACATACATAAGCTACATAAGTCCCATTATCACAGAATTGTCTCAGTACTTCTGCATGTGGCAGAGTTCTGATTGCTTGGTGCTGGAAATTAGTGTGAAACAGGGACCGGAGAGAGCACTCCAGTCTTGAGGTGCTCCAGTGCTGCTATAGTTTTTGTCCTCATTGCTTGCTTCAATCAACTGATCCAGTAAGACAACAGTGAAAAGGTTTTAATATATATATAGTGTGTGTTTTTTGAGTTTCATATATTTTCTGTTTCCCCCACCGGATAGTTTGGTGTTTTTTGCTGCATTTCAGTTTCCTGCTTCTTGTGTTCTCTCTGGGGTAAACTCACCAACCCTTGTGTCTTCACTTGTGTAACATGCTCACCTTCTCCCCCATTTTCATGTTCCAAGCCTTCTGTCCCTTTAGCCTTCACATCAGTTATTTCTCAGCCTGCTTCCCCTGATGTTCCCATTTCTAAATAAATTCCCTTTTCCCCACATCCAGAGTCATGCAGTTGGGTCCTCTTTCCTCAAGAGGTGTTTTTGTGGAGATGGAACTGATTTGGCGTATTGCTCACTCTGGTTATACAACAGGAAAAAAAAGAAAGAATTTCTCAAGATATTCCTTGTCCCAATTCTTATTGTGCACCTGAACACATTGCACTGTAGCCAGGATATTTATGATATAGTGGCTACAAGTCCAATTTACTGTAAAAAGAACAAAGGCAGTTCCTGCGACAGCAAAAGACAGAAAACAGAAATCAGCATTTTATTTGTTTTATTTATCTGTTGGCTATGAATGGTTGTGGAAGATAAATATTTCTTCTGCTGTGTGACAGGGTTCCTTTCTTTGTGCTTCGGCTAATGAACAACAAAGCCCCACAACAAGCAGTCTTACACATGGGCATTTGGCATGATCATCAAACATGTATCCAGCCGTTCAAAGCCCAATCATGGATAGACAAAAAGAAAAGTAACCTGCAACAGACGGTATTAAGGGAACACATTGTCTCAGCAAAACACACCTCTCCTATTTATGTCCAAATAAACCTCTTAGAAAGTAAGATCAAGGTTTGCGGACGGGTGCTGTGTTGCATTACTGCAAATGACTGAAGTGAAGAAAGGCTGAAAATGGAAAGTTTCCTCAGCTGCATCAAGCAGCTGAGATACCCTACCAATCACAAGTGAAAGCATCAGTAGTTGTTCAACTTATGTGTTTGGCTATGAATCTCACCAATAGTTTTTTAAGTTATGCTACAGGATATTGGCGGTGTCCAGATTTTCTACAATGAAGAATATTCACAATACAAATAATATTATTGGTATTATAATTGATAATAAGAATTCACTGATGATTGGAACATGAATATCATAATCTTCTAATATTGCTCAGATATCTGAGTGGGAAGCCATAAGATCTGGAAACTGGAAAGAAAGTGCTGTTAATTTTTGGCGATCTGTTCAGCAGTGTAGATACGAGAAAGCTAAGGGACATTTTAAAGGTATTACCACACAGAAGAAGTAGGTGTGAATCTGTTTTTAAGACAGTTTAATCTTTAAAAAAAAAGTAGTTTTACCACAACACAACCAGAGGACTGAGGAAAATCTGAAAACCTGTGGAGGACAAGACGCACTGTGCAAGGTGCAATTTTCAGTACCAAATCTATGTCATTAATGAAAGGTCTAACCTACAAGATATGAAGGAATGATTTAAAATATGAGTCTTCATCAGGGACTGGGCATTCATCAGGGAAAATTTTAGCTACAGAAGTCATTGATGTTTGCTGAGGAGTCTGCATTGAATTGTTAATAGCCTTAAATTGTAATGGTTTGAGGTTTGTAAAGTCAGTTTTGGCATTTGAGGCATTGACTCTTATTGACTGTCACTGACTCTTTGGTCCAGTGTCCTGGGATATGGCAGTGTACAGTGTGTATAGATCTGATTGTAATTTTTTTGTGATCATTAGAATGACTGAATCATATAAATACGTTATGATATAATGCATATATTAACTTGTGTGAGCACTTTTGAACAGGCTAACTGCATTTCCCAAAGGTAAAGTAAGTATGGTAAGTATGCTACAGACACACACACACCCGTCCAGTTCAAAGTTCCAAAACACAGGTACAGTGCTGCTGAAGGGGTGAACCTCTTTAGATTCACTTGAAAGTTAATGTCCCTAATCTATTGATTTATTATAGTTGTGCACTAGTTCACCTTTTACTTTAATTTTTCAGAATTTGTTTGTAGTGATTGTTTTGGTTGCCCAAATGTCCTGTACTCAGTTACCAATACAGACTGCCTCCTGAATTCACTGGTCAACTAAGTTCATCACATTCACTATCATTATCTGTGTTGTCTTCCAGCATTCCAGGCTCTTCAAAGCTACTCGCACACTTTCACGCCTGTCTGTCAAATCAGGAGGGATCCTCATTTCTTTAGAGCTCCTTTGGCTGCCATTCCTAATGTAAAATAAATTAGAGACCCAAAACCACAAGACAGGAAATGAATTCTTCCGACAGTAGTGAAGAATTCCAGCCTTTCTTTAGCTTGCCTTGGTGTAGGCTCATCAGCAGCACTGTGGCATTATCCCACTCTCGGTGGCTACTGCCAGGCTGCTGCTGTCGTGTGGATCCACACTGTGAGGTGGTCACCCGGGGTTAGATTGGCTGGTGTGGCAGAGGCGGGTGGCAGGAAGTCACTTAATCACTGGCAGCAGATCAGTGGCTGAGAGGAGTGAGCAGCAGCCAGAGCCCACTGAACACGCCAGTGTAAATATTTCACTTTAATATTAAAATGCCTTGACTGGAGCTTAAGTGCTTCATGTGATTCACACTTTACAACTACAACCATGCAAACAAGCTGTTGTCTTGTTGCCATAGTGATAGCACCCTCCTCTCTCTCTTGTTTTTCATTTTCATTTGTTTTATGTACTGGAATGCATCTCTGCCATTCATTTTGCAAAAATTTAATCATAGGTTAATTATTCAATAAAGAAAGAGATAAAAGGAACCTTTTTATCTACAATCAAACATGTTGATTTAATTCAACAAAGTGACTGCTAAAATGCGTCTTTTTTGGTGAAAATAAAGATGCATTTTGTATGACTTACATCAACATCTGTTTTAATATTTAGATATAATACATCATGTTTTTATATCTTCTTGAATTGTAGCTGTTTTCTCAGGGATAATATCAAATTGTGCTGTGTTTTATTACAGTGCTGATATCCACTTACACTCAAGGTTTTAAATGAAAAGTAAAATACTTCAATTAAGGGACATTTCCTTATTAAATGATAATACATTTTGAGGGATTAAATGCTTCTACTGGATGCTAACTGTGAAACATGTTAAATTGCTTATTTGCTAATTTCAAGGCAGATAATATGTATTTTTCAGTTTTTTAAGTAGCTCCATGAGCTCTTTTGCAGCTTTAGTTTCACACAGCAGCTGTGACAGTAAGATGAATGAAAAACTGAAAACTGAAACTCCACTGTCGAGTGAAGAAACTAGATCTGACAGGGCTCCAGAGTAAAAAAATCCCCATCATTAGCCTTAAATCTTCTGCAATTAGTGAATATAGCTGCGACTCAGGGGATTCTGTATCCTGCAAAATGGTTGCTGGGCTTTTTTTTTTTTTTGGACAGTGTGAGATGGATAATGAATGCTTGTGCTTGAAGAGGAGAAATCAGAGAATTCCCCCAAATGTTGAAGTAATGAGAAAGAAGTAGAGGTAGTCCTTTTCTGATTAGAGGTTTTGCACTGCAGACTGTTTCCATTGAAAACCGATGAAGGCTCTTTTCCTTTTCTTCAAGTCTGTTGCAAAAGCAGGTGACATATTGTTTTGGCAGTACTATACTGCCCTAATTAGCAGCCCTTTTATTTTAGATAATAAAGAGATTTCATTGGCTGGCTTGTTTGCACCTTTATTTCTTTCCAACTCCAACTCCTGCACGTAAAGTGTGAGGTGGGGGAAAGGTTGGGTCTGCTGTAAATTGATCATGTAGGGAAAGGTGAGTGTAGGTGTTGAGGTTATGATCATGCTGGTCCTGTTGATGTCTGTAGATGTCATTATGTGGATTTAATCATGTAGGAAAATGATGTGAGTGTGGCTATAGAGGTTGTGATTAAGGTGGTCCTGTTGGTATCTAATTTAATCATGTAGGTAAGTGATCAAGGTGTTTTGGTAAATGAGTGTGGGGGAGTTAGAGGAGGAAGGCTATTGTTCTATGTGATGTTGAAAACCACTGAAATCTAACAGTAGCAAATTTCACATCAATTTACCATGAAGAAATGACTTGCCCTTAATACAGGGCAGCAGTTTTATAATTGTGTGCTGTTGCTCGTTTTATACTTTTGATAGTGTTGTGTATTTGTTGTGTTGTATGTGCGTGTCTGTGGTTTTATTTATTGCTGCTTGTGAGCACACCATATTACTGAGCAACTGGTTCTTTTTCTCAACAGGAAGCCGCCGATCGAATCAGCAGGTCAACAGAGAATCTGGCACTGGAAATAAAAGTGGCATCATGGGACAATTAGTGGGAGTGCCAATGGCACCAGGAAACCAGCTGTCAATAAATGTAATAAATGATCTTGTAGTGCACTAACATTAGTTGTCTCCCATCCTCTCTTTCACCATGCCACTGTCCTGTTTTTCTCCAATGCCTCCAGAATCTGTACAGAATCTTAAAAAAAAAAAACAACCTAAATTATCTCCACTTCCATCTCCCCCTTACAAATACATTTAATGAACAGACCACTTTTTTTTCATAAATTGTTTTTTTCATAAATTGTTTTCTTCATTAACAGAGTCTGACTGAAGTCAGTATGTGTACAGTAGTATAGGGTATTTTAAGGTGGGGCGGGGGATACATTTACATGTAACATCATTCTGCTCTGCAGAGGCTCTGTGGAATGTCTTGCCTGGAGTTGACATCCTAGGCAGGCCCGTGCTGTGCATTAATACTTCCTGGAATGTTGGTATAATTAAGATGATTCATTTTATCACAAAAATGTAACATTAATTTCATCCCTTAAAACATAATCATGGAAAAAATTCAGTAAAAATAAAAGTAAAGCCACTTTAAAGCCACAGCTTTAATTTCATTTAAAGCTCAGATAAACAGCCCTGCCTACTGAGAGCATAGATTGACAGGTACTGCTGGTCATTTGCTCAGTTGTTTCTAACTTCCAGCGGAAACTGAGGCACATTTGACACTAAAAGCAATATACTATTCATATTTTAGGAATATATTGCCTTTTGATCTAAAATTGTTTTGGTTTATTATACATAAATTAAAAGTCCACTATGCCAATCATTTAGAGCCACATTTATGTTTTTTTAACTGTGGCTAATGGTAAAATCTTTTCACCTTCCTCACCATTACAAAACTGATGGTGTAAATAAAGTAAATATATGTTTTAACTAAAATCTAGCTCCCAAAGTAATGTCATCTTTTCTTTTTTTCTGGTTGTTCCATGAGATTATGCTCTTATTATTGGTTGCTGTTATTGTACAGATACATCATAAATTTGTTATCACTGGCATTAGTTTACATTAGATTTACATTAGATGTACAAGGCACTTAGAAACTTTTGCTTTTAACTTGAAAAAAAAAACACATTTCAGAGGGTAGGGTTTGGATCTGTTTTGCACTTAACACCTGTTGCTTTAGATGCCATCTTTTACTTTTGGGTAACACTTTCTAATAACTCCTCCTTATTAAGCATTTATTAAACATTAGTTAAGACATTTGTTAATCATTAGTAAACCCCTTAACTCTTAATCATTTCTCATCAGGTAATCATTTATAGAGGAGAAATAATTTTAACTCTTCATCATTAATCTCAATCTTAATCTTAACCTTAATCTCAATTTTTTAGCAATTTCTCATCAGTTAATCATTTATAGATGAGAAATAATTAAGATTTAACAGTTTACTAATGATTAATAAAGGTGTTAAATAATGCTTAATAAATGTCCAATAAGGAGGAGTTTATAAAGTGCTACCTATGTTTGCTTTAATGTCATGTGTGTCTGTGTAAAAAGTGAGTCTTATCTATGATCTGTGATGTATTGTAGTTATACTGTACTTGTGATTCCCATACTAAAGTGGTTATCATGGAAGTTCACAGCAAAGGAACCACCACAAAAACGTTGAAAACTAACATTATCAAACTGTTGATACACCATCACCAAATTTACCAAGTTTACAATAAAATTTGCATAAGGTGGGTTTACAGCATTTCATTTTTAATTGATTTGTGTAACTATTTTCAGTGATAGTGTATTTTATTTGGATCGTGATGGTTACAGCTCAGCATTTGTCCAATTGTGTAATTATGTACCTCCCTGAATTCCCCTTTTTATTTAATATGCACTGGATGCATACCAAAATAAAAATTAGCATCATCAACAGTGTCTGAGTGCCTTGAGGCCCAAAAAACTTCTCACACCCGAAGGATTTTGACAGTGATAAAATAGTCAGGTTGTGTGATATCTTAGCCACCATCCTCCGCAATATTAATCGAACCTAACTGAGGATTTGAGTGAGTGTCCTACAGGCATGTGATGTGGCAAGCTTAAAAGCAGGGCTCTGAGATCATATCTGCACGGAGGGTCTATAACAAACTGTGCCGACATTTGCTCTCAGCTGCGCTCAGAGGTGGCTGGTATGTGCTGTTAAGTCAATCGTGGGGTGTAGCGAGTGCATTGATTTTCCCACTGCACCTCATGTGGACCAAATCAATCATACTTCCCCACCTTCTCAAACCACTCCCATGCACTGTCATTTGAGAACTGCAAATGCCATGGAAACACTCCTCATTTCTGTCTGATGTCATTCTTTATGGCCCATGAACAAATAAACAGAGACAAGAAGTGACGAGTCAGTGCAGGCAACACATGATTACCAAGCTATCAGCTGAATTACAGGATGGCTGTGGAAACAATCAGAATTGTTGTAAACCTCAGTACATTATGAGAGCAAAAGCATATGAAAATAACTATTTGATATCCCAGAGTTTCTGTGTAGGAGACATTCAGGTGGTAAGTCCAAAAAGGTGCAGCCTTGTTAAGTGTAAAATGGTTTATTTACTGGGGGGTGAGCTGTCCTGATTCCATATGTTTTGAAGGGAGTATGACCTTTGGAGCTACTTTACCATAGCAAGGCCTGAGAAACACCACAAAGCAAAACAAAATCAATAACCGCTGGGCAACCAAAAGACTTGCAGCTTGTCAAAGGATCAGCACAGTGTGCTATAGAAGCATGCTGGGAGCCTGAAATCCATGTAGACAGTTATATCACCAATAAGTCATTATCATGAAGTAGCTGATTATAGAATTGACTTTAGTCAAATAATTGGAATTCCCTCTTGGTTCCCTTGCTGAGTAATGCTGTGTTTCAGTAACTTAGCTCTGGCATTTAGCATTTGTTTGCAGATGCCATGACAAATTAGTTTGGGAGATGAGCTTTAAAAATGTAAACACACAATTTAGACAGCAGGTCGATTTTCATGGAATACCTAAGAAACTGTAAAAAAAAACAAAAACAAAAAAAAAAGCCAACAAATCTCAAGTCTGCTGTGCAGTCAATACATTGACAAAAATCTTTCAGTTCAGCTTGTAACAGTGGTTTGAAATGAGTAATTTATGATTATGCCACTGAAAATTTTAATTGTCTTTTGCCTTATATGGATGGTTCGAATATAATTTTTTGCCCTGTCAAGCATCTGATGTGAAGATTATGATAATGATGGTGCTGCTGCTGATGATGTGATTTTTGTTATTGTTGTTGCTGTTGTTTTTCAGTCTGACTACAGGCCATGAACTTATCAAACCATCAAGCTTTCCCAGAAGAACATCTCCTTTTTTATTAGTTCATATACAAACATAATGATAAAAAGAATCCCTGAGATTTTTTGTGATCCATTGTCTAAATTTTGACACACACATATATATATATATGTATACACACACACACACACACACACACACACACACACACATATATATACTACTCGGAAAATTAGAATATCATGTAAAAGGTGTTTTATTCAGGCAATTCAACATAAAAGGTGAAACTAATATATCTTATAAACTCATTACATGCAAAGTCAGATATCTCAAGCCTTTTTTTGTTGTAATTTTGCGGATTTTGATTTACAACTTATTGAAACCTAAAATCCAAAAACTCAGAAATTTAGAACACATTAATCAGGTATGTGATCCAAAACAACTGCAAAACCTTTAAAACCTTTAAAAAGTCTGTGTCGTTTGGTTTACAAAAATTCACAATCATGGGGAAGACTGCTGATCCGACAGTTATGCAACCATCATTGACTCATTGAAGCTGGGTGTTCTCAGAGTGCTGTCTCAAAACACGTGAATGGACAGTTAAGTGGAAGACAGAGGATGGTCAGGAAAGGGCCATTCAAAAGTGTAGGGAAACGTCAAAAGGAGTGGACTCAGGGTGGAGTTGCTGCTTCAAGAGAAACGACAAGCAGGCGGATGCTGGACATGGGCTTCAAATGTCAAATTCAGGCCACTCCTCACGAGCAAGCAACGTCAGAGGAGCCTTAGCTGGGCCAGAGAAAAGCAAGACTGGACTGTTCCCCAGTGGTCCAATGTTCTCTTTTCTGATGAGAGAGAAGTTTTGCATCTCATTTTGCAACAAAGGTCCCAGAGTCTGGAGGAAGGCCGGAGAAGCGCAAAATGGAAGATGTGTGAAGCCCATTGTTAATTTTCCCCAGTATGTGATGACTTGGGGATCCATGTCAGCTGATGGTGTTGGTCCTCTGTGCTTTATTAAGTTCAGCATAAACGCAGCCGTCTACCAGGACATTTTAGAGCACTTCATGCTTGCTTCAACAGATCAGCTTTAAGAGGATGCAGACTTCATCTTCCAGCAGGACTTGGCACATGCCCACACTGCCAAAAATACAAAATCCTGGTTCTACAACCATGGGATTGCTGTGCTTTATTGGCCTGCAAACTCACCAGACCTGAACCTCATAGAAAATCTGTGGGGCACTGCAAAGAGAAAGCTGAATGGGAACAGACCAATAAAAAAGAGCTCACGGTCATGAATGAAGCATGTTGGTCTTTCATAACACCTGAGATGTGCCACGAGCTGGTCGCATCCATGCCATGCCGGATTTCGTGCAAAAGGGGCCCCAAGCGAGTACTAAATACAGATGCAAGAATTTACTTTTAGAGGCCTGATATTTTTATATTTAAATTGCTTTTTTTAATTGATTTCAACCAATATTCTAGTTTTCCGAGTTTTTGAATTTGAGGTTTTCTGAACCTGCAAGTCACAATCACCAAAATCAAAACAAATAAAAGCTTGAAATATATTGATTTACATACTAATTGTACAGTTCACCTTTAAAGTTGAGTTACAGAAATGCATGCACTTCTTCAGGATATTCTAATTTTCTGAGTCGTACCTGTATACGTATGTATGTATGTGTGTATTTATATATATGTATGTATGTATGTATGTATGTATGTATGTATGTTTATGTTCATTTAAAAACATATATATTCTGTGATTCACAATATCAAAATGTTTTTTCTCAGTTTGACACATTATGTGTATTTTGTCACTAAATGTAATTAACTGGGTTTCAGGGTTTTGTTTGTTTGCTGAAATGTCCAAAGGCAGATGCGGATTGTGGAATGTTTGGACTTTGGTGTCAAGAACAGGTGTCAAATTTTAAGCATCACTCTCCTTGCAAAATATGAAAAACATTTTCCTGCATTTTTGGTTTGTACAGGGTTAAGATAACTTTTCTTAGATTAGTTCTGTGCGCATTGAGTCGTGTAGACTGAGGTATCCATAAAGAATACTGCTATCACACTTTTTTATTCTCTCTCTCACAGAAGCAGGCTGTCTCATGGTTACTACCACAAGAATCCTGCCTCACAGCCTGTTTCTCAGATCATCAGAAATATTCTAATATACACTGTATGATGGCACTCAGTGTGGGGAGCTTTTTTATGAGACTCGGAGCTGAAGCTTTTGTTAGTCATACATCAATTTATCACATGGCCCAGTACATCAGGACAGTTGGAGGCTCCTTTCCATTGAAGGACCATGTTGACATGCACATACCTTATTGGTACACCGTCACCTGGGCACACCCAACCATCTGCTCATTACCACATTCCTCACTGTGCACCAGAGCACAGCAGCTACTACAACACAATAAACAGGATGTTCTGAAATCAAATAATGGTCATTAAGCAATGTTTTTTTTAAGAAAACGCAACTTAGCTCTAGAAGTGTACATTTCATCAAAGAAAAGAATGCCAAAAATGTTTGTGAATTTTTGTTTGTGTTTCCCATGAGCCACACAAGGCAATAATGGGTCAGGATTAGGTTTAAGATAGTAAGGCTGTCATTAATAAGACAAGCAAGTGTACAATATTGATTGGTGGACTGTCAGGCATTTAAACTGTCTGAACTGCAGAACCTGAAGCTGTTTCAGTGGAAAAATGTGCTATCTTGGCCATTTGTGTCACCACCACCACCACACACACAAGCATGTTTAGTCACTCCCTGAGGATTTTTTCCTGTTAGACACTAACCTTTTTAAAATGATCTTCCTTAAAAGGAGAACAGCAGATGCACTCTATTTTGTGAACTGAGGAAAAAAACTGTGACCAAAATATAGCTGCTTTTGTTAAATTACAACTAACCTTAATGTATATTTACATCCATGACTGAAACTAAGAATAAATCTGTATGTATTCATCTATCAATACTGATCATCTTCACGTTTTACCCTTGTACAACCCTGACAGATCACAAAACATTGGCGATGTTTGTGTATGTAAGAGATCAACATTAGACATCCTGAATTATTTTAATTTTGACTACTGTGGCCAAAATAATGGCAATGTTTCACTTAATTTTAAGAGATTTACTCTGGTGGCCAAAGGATTGAAATAACCAAGACCTGTTATTCTGCTTCTCCCAATATACGAAAAGACTTCTTCAGAGCTTTCAGTGAAACATTAGCTCCTCATGGAAATGTGTTGCTTGTAGCATATACATACAGGTAGGACGGTGGACAGATGCTAAAGTCTCACAGCAATTTTATGATGAATGAGAAGTAGCATTTCCCTTCAGTCTCTGTGCAATGTTCCCTGCATTCCCTGTCTGTGGTTCTTTGACAGGCAGCAAATACAATGGCGGTGACATTAAGTGTGCCTCTTCAGAATTCACTTCCTTGCTCACCTAGTAAATCTGTGAATGACACATAGTTATTGTCCTCTAATTCAGCCAGTCTTCACTTAAACAGCTGAGACACTACAGGCATAATATTGACAGACAGAGCCTCTCTCTCTCTCTCTCTCTCTCTCTCTCTCTCTCTCTCTCTCTCTTTCTCTGTCTCTCTCTTTCAAAACCTAAAAAAAGGATTCCACACATGCAGACACTGTTGTTTTTAACCACCACATTTGGAGACCTGGTTGTATGTGCATGTACAACAGATATGCCAGATACAATGTGCGGCACTTGTGGTGAGCAGCTGAAAATGGTGCTACCATTGATTTATCATCAATTTCTGTAATTTGTGGTAGGACAGAGAGAAAGTATTTGAGTTCTTTAAGTGCACTGCTGTCATTTTTTTCACAAAGGTTTATCATTATCATTATGTTATTGCCTTGCCAATTGTTTATATCATCCTAATCCAACTTTACGATTAAGATTCAATAAATATGTAGAAATAGTAGTAGAAGTATGCAGCTGTCCAGATGGCCATACTTATGTATGTATATGCATACTTAATGGTCTTGTATTGGTTACAGAGATGCATCAAAACCTAATGTTTGTATCAGTTCACACAATATTTGGTACATCACAAAGAAAGATAAATTGCCTCTCTTCACTTATCTGTGCAATTCAAATTAGAGGAAGCTGGACACTGTCCTTTTGTTAAATGGTAGAAGTAATCCTTAAAAAGTAAACTGTCAATATGTGAACGAGAGGCTGCAACAGCAATATTTGTTGCTAGTGATTCTGACTCTTCCCCTGACTCGCCATCAGCAGCAACCTGCCTGCACTGCAGATGTAGACCTCCACCTTCCCCTCTGGGCCTGAACTGATCTGGACTTTCTTTGTCAGGTTATGAGTTTGTTCTGGATTTATTATTTTTCTTATGTTCTCTAGATGTCAATGTATTTATGATTTTCCTTTTGACTGAATAATATTTTACACTGCCTCACATGTTGAGATTCATCAGATAAGCAGCAGCATCTGTTCTGTAGTATCAATAATGCACGGTACTGTGTTTGTATTGTACTATGTTACAAACAACTTAAGAGATACAAACATTGATATGATTTTCCTTTTGCACAAAATGGTTTATGGAATAGATACTGAAATCATTTTGTCCTTTAAACCAAATACATGTTTCAGTTGTTATCCTTCTCACTTTCTAATATTGCTTTCCAGCCTCTTATTACATTTTGCTCACATCTCTGCTGCTTCCAAACAGAACTCAGTGTTGGTAACCTGTAAACAATATAAATTATTGGAGCTGCTGGACCTTTAAACCCCAGTGGCATGTTCAGTATCCTGCATCTTAACTGCCAAACAAACTGTGCACTTGTTGTCCTGCATCCTGCATCGTGTTTAATAAGGTGTATTTCAAGCTTCTCCAAACCATGGACGGACCTGATTTTCTGTTGAATCCACCAACATATCGTGTAGCCTCATTCTTACTGCTGCATTCATTCTGATTATGGCAGTCTTAATCTCTCTCCTGCTGTGCACATATTGTATGGGACCAAGAACAACTCTCAAATCTGATGCACTGATAGAAAAGTGCTCAAACTGTGAAAAAGCAATGCTGTAAAAGTCAAAGTCAATGGTCCAAGCATAGCTTGCAAATGTTCTGTTAAACGCACAAACACCCACACCTATGCATAAAGACACCTAGAGAAGACAAACCATCCAACCCATGATTAGCCATTTAGATTATTAGTAGTTTATGATAAAAATGGAGTAGACCATGTGGTATATATCCCCTGCTTCTCAATGGTTCCCTTGCAATGACACCACACACAGTACAAAGCAGCTTTTACTTCCAGCCTTTATTCAGCTTACACATGTCCAGATGCAGAGCTATTTCAAAACAGCACTCTCTCTCATGCACCTTTTCCATGTTTCTCTCACACATAAAGCCAGGACACTGGACTACATGGTGGGCTTTTCCTAGGCTGACCTGGGCTGACTTGATCACACCTCCAGAGATGCTAGAACTGCCCAAGCCTTGATCACAGTACAATAATATAAGGTTGAATAAAGGGCAATAAAATTAAATAGTAAATTAAAAGAAAACCACTACAAGCAGAAAACAAAAAGAAATATAAGATATACATTAAATAAATTAATGGTAAAATATGAGAAGAAAAAGGGACACAGCTGTTTTCTAAATCACTCTCTGGCAGGTAGGAATGATTTTCTGATTCGCTGAAAAGTTTTGTGAGGCTGTGCTAACCAACCAAATCAGGTAAAAAAAAAAACAAGAACTATTTTCAAATTCTGAAAAGAATATTAAAAATCTCATTGAAAGTAGCCAACTGACATGGATTAACAAGCTCTGTCGAGGGGAATGGAGTCAAATACTACCATCATGTACAGTTTGCAACCTGCTTGCCTTTTCCATGTCGTTCATGCATCTTCCCTGGATGCCACAGTCAAGTAAGTGATTGCTTTACTTTGTTTAAGTTTCTGAAGGACGACAGCATTAAGGAATAGTGGATCAATTTTGTTACGAGCAGCTTCTGAAGAGAGCTCAAAATCACAACCAAAACCTAGCTCTGCAGTCTGCACTTCACCCTGGATAATTTACTACAACAAAGTAACTGCCGGATTCTTCAAGAGTCCGTTGGTGCTCCTCAGTGTGCCTAAATTGACCATTCCACTCCCCGACTTACATCCTCACATGTCATAAATAGCTGTTATATGGTTTCTGTGCCTCCAATTTGTTTGATTTGACTGGGCTGGACTGGACCAGACCAGCCTAGTGAGAACTGAAATGTACCAAACCATGCACATCTGGGACCTTAAAAGATCAGCCAAGTACTTGAGAGCATAAGAACAGAAACAAGAAAGACATGAAGTTGCAGATGTGTGTGTGTGTTAGTCTGGGTTTGTGTGTTTTGTTTGTTTTTTTTTCTCAATTCAGCCCTCTTAGCTTCAAGGCTCCTTCAGGATCTACCTGAAACTCCAGGCAGTGTGTGTGTCTCTGTGATTGAGTGTCGTTTCGATGCCTTCAGCATACACGCCCCCTCAGTCCTGAGGCAGAGAATGCTGCTCATTTCTTAGCAATTTTGAGCATTATTTGATATACTTTTTTCAGTCCCTCATATTTGACAGAGTGGCCAATATGTTTTTCTGTGGTATTATAAATTCAAAGTCGCTATTTATTTTTGCACCCCTGGTCTTTAAACTTCATGCATAGCTGGATAAGACTTAAAAAAAGAGACCTGGATGTATAATGTTACTGGACACAGCTTATGTTCCATCTGCAATATTTTTTCCCCAACCAAAGAGAACCATAGAAGCATAGCACTGAGACTGCGCTGGTTAAAGTTACTAATGACCTCCTAAATGCATCAAACCAAGGTCTTGTCTCAGCGCTTGACCTCAGTGTGGCTTTTGATACAATCAACCATCAGATCTTACTAAGAAGAATGGAAAGTCTGCTTGGGTTTCATCCCTATCTAATAGAATAATATCAGTTTGTACATGTAAATAATAATCAGTCTCCCTGCACCATAGCCAGTAATGGAGTCCCAGAAGGATCTGTGCTTAGCCCAGTCATATTCACCCTATATATTCTCCCTCTGGGCAATATTATCAGGCATAATTGGTGCTCAGGCACTCATATGATGGTCTGCCTAAGGGTTTCTTGTTGTGGGTCCTCACGTGACTCTGGAGGCCAATTCTGAAACCATACACATTATTGCAGTGTAGACATTGAGATGAAGAGCTGAGAGGAGATGTGGAGGGCCTTGTTTGGTGATCTTCCTCTCCCCTCTCTGTTGCCATTTGACTCTGGCAGCCTGACAGTGGTTGTTTTCATGGAAAGTTGCACCATCATGCAGGCTGTTTCTCTATACAGCCTTTTTTGGAGCTAGGTCCTCCCAGATAGAGCCGTTGATGCCAAATTTTTGGAGATTGATCTGGGTCTTGCCCTTGTTCAGCTATGTTCACACCAATTCACACACTCAAAACGCTGCAGCGCCTGACATCATGAAATCATGTCATTTGTACTTGACACTCTTGACACTTGAACACTCCTCCCACTCTCATTTCACATTGATCATGGCTGAGGCAACAACCATAGCAGTACTGTACATATTGTACTGCTTCCGGTACTGTACATATTGTACTATACATTTACATATTGAACAGTACCGGAAATGTCGGAAAACTACCTGCCGCCATGTCTGGGTTCATGACATCCTCCGGAGACACACTGAATTGAGGAAGTATCAAAGTCTTCAGGAGCTGAGTCTGGATGACGACCTCAGCCTGTCTGTAGCCTAGTTTGAGGACCTGCTAACTCAGATCAGTGCTTATGCCTGGACTCCATCTCAGCTGCCAACCACCTGACCAGCTGTCTGAGGTGAGTGGCTATTTCATAATTTGTCAACTAATTATTGAAAAATTTATTTATAAAAATATGAGTATTTTGATACTGCTAATTTGACGGACTCCATTGGTGCTAAAAACTCTGGTCATAACAATACAGTCACTACTCACCTTACACGTTGAAACACCCATATTACCACTGGTTTTCCTGGGTGTGGTGAAAGGGTCAAGGAAAGACAGGACAGCAAAGAACTGCCACTAAAGTGGTCCTCCTGCTGACCCGCTCCTCCTTTCTCCTCTGTTACTCCTGAGGTAGGTGTCTCTCCCTTCCACTTTTTTTTCCAATTTGCCTGTGCTGCAATGCATCTGTAGAAGCACTGTGCCGTATGTTGTCCAATGTCCAGAGGATAAGGTGACAAGAGATGTGCATAACCCATTTGCATTTGCTGACAGGGCAGGGGGGAGGATGAATAATTTTCCAGGATCACTTCCAGGACATTGAACCCTTTTTTTCTCATTTTCCATTTGTTTTCCATGACTGGAAAATTAGCCAGTTTCCCAGGTTTTCCAGGACATGTGGGACCCCTGTTTAAACTTAAAGCAAACAGAACTGTCTGCTATACTCGTGCAAATGATTGCTAATGTTCCAAGAGAAACAGAGTCAGTAAGTTAATAAAACAAGCCACAGAGGGTCTCACAACTTACCAAGTAACCCAACCTCCTCACTTACTTCAGCCCAAGTCTCTACTTCTTTGTTCTGGTCCTGATAAAACACCACAGCGGCGTTGTCTAGGATATACACAGACATATATTTCTGCACAAGCCTCCATGCTCATGTCAGTGAAGTGACGTTGGGATAAACTTGTCTCTGACTGGATATCATGGCGCGATATCGCCTGAGAAGTTCAATTTTTCCAACTTCATTTATGCTCCTTATGGCGCTTCATTCGAGCTGCTCGTGATGCTCAATTTGTGTCACTAGCACCATTGGTGCTATGCTACATGCTAGATTCACGCACCCGACGCTCAATTCATGTTATTTGCATCATTCACGCCATTTGTGGTGTGCCAGACGCTCAAGTCGTGCCACCCACTTTAAAATCGTGTAATTGCACCATTTGGTTTTGAATGTAGACTTGCCGCTTTTTCGCCTGCTGCCCTGCACTTAACTGGGATTAGAAGCCAGCTTTGGTAGGCAGAAGTCAGGCATTCACAGGTATGACCTATCCATCCCAGCTGTTATATGATGATGGTGGGAATGCAGCCAATGTTAGCTTATCCCAGCATACTGATTGACGCTTTTCTCCTCCCAGCTAATACACGTTTTACACAGGCATCTCTGGTCGTATGACTATTACGTGCCTGTGTGAAATTGCTGAGCCATCCAGCCCAACTTTTCACAACAGGGTGGATGTCGCCAAAATAAAGAAGCACAACTAGGGTGTATGGTGTATGGGGTTATGTCCCAATAATGGAACATAAAAGTTTAGTTCCCCCATGATGCACACTTCCAGGGGTACAGTGTAAGCTGCCGGACCAGTGTGAGTAGTGTTGGAAGTGTGAGTAGTGCTGTGAGCTGTATTGTCATGTGATTGCTTTTAGGTGGTTGATGGAGCAGAGACGGTGGGTACCTCACTGCTCACTATGATGTTGAACTAATTAATAGATGTTGGTGGTAAAACTGTGTGTGGTTGTCTTTTGTCAATGCTAACAATAATCGCTAACACTTGCACCAGGCTGAACAGTCAATTGCTACTTTAAGTTTGGGCTCTGCAATACTGGGTCACTGCAAAGAGCCTCCTTCAGGTCCTGGAAGGCCTTGACATGCTGCTCCTCCCACCAGACTCTTATAGCGCCAGGCTTACTGTTGAGGTCAGTAAGGGAGGCAGCTCTGGTGGCAAAGTTGGGGACAAACCTCCAGTACCACCCTGCATGCCCCAAGAAGGAAAGGACACCCTTCTTGTCTCAGGCTGTCCCAGTTCAGCTTGTCTTTCTGAGGCCTGATGACCCCACATACAACAATGTGTCCCTGGTAAACTTGTTGGGCTGAATGGTCAGTCCCACTTGGTGGATGTGGCACGACACCTCATCAAGGTGCTGCTTTACCCAACTGCTACTGTACACTACAATATCACTCAGGTTTGACCTTGAGAAGGTTCCATTGCCATCCTGCACAAAGTCCATCAGCCACTGGAACATAGCAGGCCGGGAGCTGATGCAGAACCAAATGGTACTATCCTTTTTTGGCACTAGGACAGCCGGTTAATCATAATCATATATAATCAAAAATTACCAATATATATTGGTGGCCTGTCTGTGTGTGTTCGAAGGGCCCTACAATGTCCATTTGTATTCTTGCACATCTATCACTGGCAGTCGCTGAAGTGGGTATGGCTTACTTTTGTGCTTGCTGCATAACTGGCATGTGGGGCACATTTTACAGTGTCTTTGTACATCAGTATAAAAACCTGGCCAGCAAAATCTGTCGCTATCCTCTCCAAGGTCTTCACACTATCCAAATGAGCAGACCAAGGAATATCAGAGCAAAAAACAACTTGGAATTATCAGCTTCTCTGCACTACCACCCTCCGGCTCTTGATACAGCAAAAGAAAAAGTCTTTTTCCTGCCTGTGCTCACTCCATCAACAGCATGTATACAGACTGAGTAATGTGTGTGAGCATGCATGTGAAAGAGAGAGCATAGTGTTAATTTATTTGTTCTTGTGAAATTATTTAATCACTGATTATTAGTATTGTATTATTGTAGCCTAAATAGTTTGTTATTTGAGTATTATTTTTGTTTGTGTTAACCTACAGTTCCTAGAGTTTGCTGATAAATGTGAAAATGTAGCTATTTTTGGGAGAGACAGGGAGAGAGCACAGTGTTACTACTACTTTGTTCTTCTAAAATAATTAAAATAGAGAAATCTTGTTAATGTAAGTTTGTCAATTGTGTTATGGTTATCATGTATTTGATCATTTTACTTGTTGTACAGTTCCTAAAATATGAATATGAAAAGTTCAAAGTTTAATTTTACCTTGACCTTCACTTAAATAATTAACACCTGAAAAACTTAACCACTGTAGAATTGTTGAATTATCCACGTGGAAGATAGTGAATTGATCCAAATCCGGATGTCCAGATTGTTCCACGATTTTCCCATGCGTCATCAAAAAGCTTTATGATGTCAGACGCTCTACCTTGCACTACCCATGCCCCATGGATGTCACTAAGAACATGTGGTCAGCATTCAGAGTGATACCCAGGCCTGATATGGAGTTTGAAATAATGGTGTCCCTCAAGGCATTCTTTTTGCCAAGTCAGTATTTAACATTGACACTAGGGATGTAACTGCATTGGTATTGTTGAAATATTACAATAATAATGACATGTAATGATATGAAAAAATAGGACTCAAGGCAAAACTGGGGCATGAAAACAACACGATCTGATGATCCTTCATGCTTGCCCTTGATCCGTTGTGCTCCTGCTTCCAGGACTTGTGCTGTGAAAAAAATCACAGACATAACATTACAGACAAAGGAGAATAGTGAGACCATGGATGTATTATAATACATCCATGAGTGAGACATATGTTCGGTGGCCCTGAAGTGCAAAACACAACAACAAAAAAGAAAACGGCAAAAACGCACCAAAAAAGAAAACTGCAAACAAGAAAACACCAACAAAAAAGAAAACAACAGCAAGCACAGTCAAATCGGGGATGAGTCCTATCGCCCGATACTGTTGCTTGCTATTTTGTTGGTGTACCCTTGTTTGCTGTTGTTTTCTTTTTTTGTTGGTGTTTTCTTGGTCGCTGTTATTTTCTTGTTTGCTGTTGCTGTCACGGCTGAGTTGGACTTGGACCCCGAAAAGCGGAAACACACACACACAGGGGGTTTCACAGTTTCACACCTGGAATTATTTCCCCGAGTCCGGATGGAGGAATGGAGATGCAGGAACGGTGAGAGAGATGAGTCTTGAGCAGCTCTTCGACGACAGAGACAGAGGACACAGGGAACTGGGAACAAAGAGAAACTGGTAAGACAAAAAGCACAAAAACTAGAGACTGGTCTCGAGAGATCTTTGGCCTAGCATTACCACATAGCGTATGGGACTCTCTGGCGATGAGTGGACGAGTAGACCAGGAATAAGTACTCCAGATGATTGGAGGTAATGGTGACCAGGTGTGTGTGCCACAGCTCCGCCTCTGGCAGGTAATCAGCCACAGGAGGAGCAAGGGACAGGGAGGAGAGCCATGGGCACCACGGGCCACCAGGGGTCACCGCAGTGGCTGAGGCAGTTGCGTCCTGCTTGTTTGCTATTTTTCTTTTTTGCTAAGTTTTTGCTGTTTTTTCTGTTTTGTTGTTGTGTTTCTTTTTTGTTGTTGTGATTCTTTTTTGTTGTTGCGATTTACACTTCAGGGCAACCGTACATATGACAACAAGGAGACAGAAGAGGACATTAAAATCATGGATGCTCAGGACATGAAACACTGCCAGGCTCCCTGACACACATACAGTACATATCAGCTGGGCTGTAAAGTACATCCCCACAGACCCCTTGAGGCAGGGGGAGCGCCTACATGCTTAAAAACCTGTGAAAGTTCTTGGAAAAGAAAAAAAATCACTCAGTGGAATGTCTTTAACCAGGGCATTCAGGTACCACAGGAAAGGAGTTGTGTTCAGGTACCATTGGAAATTTGAGTGATTGGGCAATATGCTAACTAGTACGCTAACTTCCACCCTATTAGATACATTGCTTCAGGGACTTTTCCACCCTTGTTACTTAAAAGTTTTAGACACTGGAAGCTTCTGTTTAAGTTGTTATTTATCTAAAAAAAAAAAAGGAAAAGAAATTCTTTACTACTTGAATAATAGAATCATAGTATCATACTGTGGCGCTTTCTACATTTTTATCTATGACATCTTTACAATACCAAATAGATATCAAACCCTGGACCTGTTATTAAAATATGGAAATATCATGAGATTTTGATATTGTTACACCCCTAACCCCGATATTCAACAGAATGCGTTAGCGGCACCTTACAGCATAGGTGCGCTAACCACCGCAATCATCTACCATTTACATCAATGGAGACCTCTTCCACATAGAGTGGCTTAACAACATCCCAGGAGAGCTCAGCTGCGGCTTGCCACTTCCAAGCACTCCATATAGGCAGCTTTTCTATTCGAGTGGTTACCATTCAAATTTAAACCCACCGGATCGCACCAAACCGGAAATTATCATGATGGTATCAGAATAAACTTCCTTCAAATTTCAAAATAAAACAGAGAGCTTGCATAGATTAGCTTGATCAGATGTCTCGGTTAAAACTCTCCCCAAACATGTCTCTGATTTTAATGGGAGAGGAAAACAGTTGCTCGGAGCGCAAGAGAGAGATAGAGATAGAGAGAGAGAGAGAAAGAGAGATAGAGAAGAAAGAAGCAGTAGTAGTCGGAAGCAGTAGCACCCCGCAACCCCCCATCCCCATGCCCCCTAAGAAACAAAACTACAGGATTGTACAGGACAACAGCAAAGTAAACTATTGTTTTCCCTTGTTTCCTTTATACAGTGCATTTATTATGGCATCTTGCAGTCTCTCATACTTTTGGAAGTATCGCGAGATCTCATGATATCACGTGAATTCTGCTGCCGTGCCACTGCTGTAGCACACTGGGAGGACTATGGGACTTTTTACAGAACCATGCTGCTGCTGTGCCATAGCACGCTGCAGCTATAAGGTAACCAGTGGAATATCAGGGTAATTGTCATATAATGTGTGACCAACAGAATCTGAATGTGATCTGACAACTCCTTTGCTCTGGATTTCTTTTATGTCTATGTCTAAAAATGCTGTGAACCCATCTGCAAGCACTTTGGCTAAACTTGTTCAAATATGAGTTGATTTTTGTACTCAAAAGAAATTGCCAAAATTGTCCCTTCTTCATCTCACCTTCCAGTGAGGTTTTGGCAGGTTTCCCTGAAGGTTTCCCTCAAGTCACATCAACCTCCATGTAACTGAGTTATTAAGTTTTCAGGCATTGAATTTGTCTATTGTTTGGTATTTGGTTTGACCAATGGCATCTAGTCTCCCACTGCTTTGAGCAGGAATTCTAATTTTATGGAGGTACCCAATGCCCTAATGTAATTTTAGTTGAACATTTATTGAATTATTGTACTATCTTTCCCGTGCTGCATTTCCTATCCTGTCCTCAACTACAACATGCTTTGAAGCTTACTTTTTCCCATTATTTAGAAAAACGCTGCTTGTGGCAGGCATTGCCAAGCATTCATAGCAACCATGAAATTGGTTTCTCTTACATCGACCTCGTTTGGTGGTCGATGTAAGAGATTGTGTGGTTTTCTTCATCTGTTTGTGCCCACGGGCATCTCTCCCACTGTCATATGAAAAACATAAACTCAACTTTCGTTGCTGTGTGGGCTGTATGTGTTATGACCTCATGCTGACTTTTAACAGTTTACCCCTACGTCCCCTTGCAACATCATCATCACCAGTTGTGTCTCCAACTGTAGCCTCTTAGGCCAAAGCATCCAGGATCACATTTTTCATCTGAAGCCACGTCTCATTAGCTGAATGTCATTTACACCTTGATGCCAAAACAGCAGGTTGACTGAAAGACAAGCACTGAACACAGTGACAGGCACAGCAGGTTTTAGGAGCCCTGTATTGCGAGAATCTGTTCTAAAGATTGATCTTTCAGTGCTTGTCTAGCTCACTGAAGTGAAACATCTCCAACTTCCACTGCAGCCCTCAGTCATTTGTGCAGCACAAATGATCTAAAAGACACTTTTACAAAGTCTGAGGATAGGTGTTTTCCTATCTGTATCAGGGTAACAATAATCAGGGAAAGCACCATAGCAAATATGTTTTTGATATAGCTCTATGAAATTCAAACAAGTACACTTATTTTGTAATTAGGTTTCTTGTCCTATTTAAAGATGTCATTATCTATCATGTAAATCCTGAAGAAACATCTATAATTCAAAGAGATCATAAAGAAATGCTCATGCTTCTGCATGCTAAGGCAACACAACACAATCTTTTTAATCAGTTTAAACACACCTGCCACTACACACACAAAGACAGAGATGCATGCAGAGTCGTATTAGTCTTTGCAGATCAATTTTCAAAGTTAATACACCACTCAAATCGCTTCCACATTTTCTCCCATGTGACTCAGCCAAGGTTGTGACAACAGTCAACATTTTTGTTGCTGCTGATTCATTACGAGCTGAGCACCATGTGAGTAGCATCCTTTTTATTTGGTGAAATAAAATACAAATAAAAAACAACAGATTGATATATTTTGATGGTGCATACTAATAGTACATGGCTGATGCTGTGGCAAACTCTCAAAGGACTGTGGGATTCTGAAGAGAAGAGAGCAGAAGAGACGGCAGAGGAGCAGAAAAACATTAGTGAAAGTCCACACAGAAATAGCATAAAAAAAATACTACAATATTAAACAAGATAAATAATCGGACATGTGCACTGGAAGACATATGCATGGTTCTATACATCCTGGGTAGGTTTATTTCAATGACTAATTCCTGCCTCTTACATGGCTTACTCACGGCCTTTACAAACCCCATTGGACTGCATGAGTATAATTGCAAGCCACAGGGACTGTATAACAGTCTAGTTTGTTTTTGTGGATCAGTGGATGAGGCCCTGTCCAGACTCCACACAGAGTTCCAAAAGTTGAGAGAGAACAACTTGAAGTTGGCCGCTAAGAAATGTCTACTTCAGAAACAAGTCAGATTTCTGGAGCATGTCATTATTGGGGAGGGTGTGGCTGTCGATCTTGCTAAGGTGGATGTCGTCACCAAAATGACCTTTCGAAAAATCAAATCTTTTCGTGGCATGGTATTTTGCTACTAGTATTTCATCCCGAACTGTTCTTCTATTGTGAAGCCCTTGTTTGCGCTTACAGCCGGACAGAAGAGACGGGGACATTTGGCCAGAGATAAGAAGCCTGTAGGCTCCTATGGTAAACTAACTCCTGCAGACTCATCAGTGGAATGTGAATCAGCTTTTAACCAGTTGAGGACATTGTTGTTGGAATGTGTTGTGCTTGCCTATCCCAATTTCAATGAGCAGGCACCAGGAGAGGTCTCAGGTGCCATAAGGCGAATCCAAGGCCAGACTTGTTGCTTTTGCAAGCAAGACACTCAGTGTGTCACAACAGAGATATCCAGCTCACAGACAGGAGTTCATGGCTCTGGAATGGAGTATATGTGAGAAATTCAGCCATTGGCTGAAGAGTCGCAGCTTTGTCTGGACAGACAACAGTCCACTCACTTACCTCCTAACAAAGCCGAAGCTTGACGCATGTGAAATCCGCTGGGTATCGAACCTTGCATCTTACTCTTTTGACTTTAAACATCTTCCTAGAAAACAGAACATGGTGGCCGATGCTTTGAGTCGCGACCTTTTCGCGAAACCTGTTTGTCAGAGGTTACTGCGAGAACCATATCCAGCTCTGATCCGAGAATATAATGGCGTCGATGAAGATTCTGTACAGGATGTTTTCAGGGTCAGCTGTCAGTCTCAAAGCTACAGATCGGGAGATCATTCAATATCCAAAGTGATGTGTGATTCGGCGGAGACCAGAGCTCTTTGTCAGGCACACTGTGACTGGTCCCTTTGTTACAACTGGGAAATGACCATCCGGGCGTAAGAGGTATGGGGCTGACTCAAAAGTTTTGAGATTGTTCATAAAATGGGAAAAGTTGGAAGCTCATGTTGTATCGGGTGACGAAGGAACCTGTCTCTAAGCAAAGTAGATTTCAATATGTGTTACCTTTGAGTCTAAGAGAAAGGACATCATCAGGCTTACATGATCTGGCAAGGCATCAGGGTCAGGACCGAACTCTCTTGCTCGTGAGGCAGAGAATATGTCAGGTGCTGTCAGAGATGTATGTTTGGGAAGTCGTCAGAGCCTGCTGTTTGTGCGCCTTTGGAGAGCATCAAGAGTTCTGCCTCAATGGAGTTGGTTTTGGTCGGCAGAAGATAGCAAACAGCGATCTGTGGATGTCCTTGTGGTTATCAACCATTTTACGAAGCTTGCTCATGCATTTCCTTGTGCCAACCAGTCTGCAAAACAAGTTTCCAAAAAGCTCTGGGATAGTATGTTTTGTGTTTATGGTTTCCCCGGTAGGATACATTTCGACCAGGGTACCAACTTTGAGAGCTCAACTCATCACTGAGCTTCTTCACCTGGCCGGTGTGGCAAAATCACACACAACAGCCAAGCACCCTACGGGCAATGGGGGTACAGAGCGATACAATCGCACCCTGGGCAGTATGCTTCGTACCCTTCTCCTTAATGAAAAACACAGATGGCCGCACCAAATGCAGACTCTCACGTTTGCATACAATGCCACTGTTCATGAGACAACTGGTTATGCACCATGCTTCCTGATGTTCGGCCCTGTGCCAAGATTGCCAGAGGATATTTTGTTTAAGCCAGTTCTAAACAATCCAAGTGTTGTTGATTATGACTCATGTGTGTTCCTGTGTGTTCCTGACTCAAAGGTGCTATGGACATTGCTCATAAACATTCTTCCATTGAACAGCAGCACCAGACCCAGCAGTATGACAGACGTGTCAAGGGCACATATCTGTCTGCAGGGGATCGTGTTTTGGTGGCAAATAAAGGAGAGCGCGGGAAGAAGAAGTTGGCCGACAAATGGGAGGATGGAGTATACTCAGTTGTGGATGCAAATCCCAATATCCATGTTTACAAAATGCAGGATGTTGCGGGACACACAAGAGTGGTACACAAGAATCTTTTGTTGGAGGTTCATTTCTTACCACTCTCTGGGATGGATGGGAGCTGTGATGCTCACACCAGTGACCTGTCTTTGGCTAATATCCTATGATCAGGAAGACTGTGACTGTGAGGATGTGAGGACATCTGAGTTATTGACACTGACTGATGCAGAATCCCAGTGAAGGAGGAGAATTTTCAGTCGCGTCTCCTGAAGTCCCGCCTGAGTCTGAGTTGGTCGATTCAGAAGAGTTGGTCGAGTTTGTTTCAGTACGCGATCCTGCTGGTGTCATTGTTCATCAATCTCATCCGCGCCACACTCACACTCACCACACGTTGCTCACACTGACCTGCACACACAGCCTGTGGCATGCATATATATATATATATATATATATATATATATATATATATATATATATATATATATATATATATACGATATATATAGCATTTAAAATTGGTAAGGTGTGTTTTATTGTTCATGTGAAGTTGAACGTTTTGTTCAGGCCATGGTGCCTGTGCCTTTAAGACTGCGCAGTCCTACCGTTAGCATCCGGGTGCTTCTCGCAGTCAGCACTGGACGACTGAAGGAAGGTAATGTTCGCCACTTTTTAATATTTATTTTACCTTTTAACAAGAAAGTGCCTCATAGAAAACTTCATTTGTCTGTGTGTGAATGTTGAGTATTGGGCTATTAATGAGCAGATTGAGTTTTGTCTGACTGTAATCTTTGTGGGCGGACTTTTCCCGTATTTTAGAAAAGTAGGTACGGTTCCACATGCGAGGTACCAGACTTTCTGTGTGTGTTTCTTAACAGGAGTCTGAGGCGTACAGAATATTTTCATAGAGCCCTGATTTCTTTTATTTTGTCCAGCACCAGACGACTGAGGGGAAGTTTCCAAATATTAAAGAGGAGCAGAAGACTGGTCGTGGTCTCCTTTATTGATGCACCACTGCTGGAGCTCCATCAGGCTAATCTAGGTTGAAAAAAGTTTGCTCAAGGGCACCTTGATAGAAGTGGTAGAAATCAACCAAAGCCTGGTTCAATTGAAGTTCTGTTGTCGGTATAATTATGTTTTCCTTTCTCAGCTTTGGCATTATACAAATGTCCACAGATATCAAGTCACATGGAAACTGCCCGTAGCCAGGGTTTTCTGCTTACATGCACTTTTTAGGCTGGTGCAGCACAATGGCAAACATATACATGTGTGCTTCCTCTGAGCAATGGGTTTGGATGAAGTGACATTTATTTTACGGCTTTTTTTTCAGTCTGTAAAAATATGTATGTCATTTCAGTTCTCAAACATCGAAACATAAGTGTTTGACACTAGCTGCACTATACTTGATGCAATATAATCTACTCTAATTTTCTCTGAGGGGATTATTTCTTAAAGTTGAGTGCAGTTTTTTTAAGAAAAATATTTCCAAATCTTGACATGCTTTTCATATTTCTATATGGAGACACTGCTTTTGTATGTACTTGTGTGTCACTGTCATGATCAATTTAAATGCACTGACACTGATGGCACATCTAGTCTCCCCTGCTGACTGGAGTGCTTTATTGAGCTGTGCTCAGTCTAGGCTTTGGATCTAAAATCTGAAGCAAGTGTGCACAGTAAGCCAGCCATGAGTGGCATAAGCTGTCTTCCTCCAAGATCTCTGTCTCCCTTTATCTCAGTCTCTCTCTCTCTCGCTCTCTCTCTCTCCTTCTCCTTCTTCTCTTCTTCTCTCTCTATCTTTCTTTTTTCTTCCTCTCACCCTTATTCACCGTTGTTGTGAAGAGCCACTGCAGTGGGAAAAGGACTTTGATCCAGTGGTTTGACAGCAGCCTGCCAAATTCCATCTCCCCACGCAAAAACACACAGATCCTGCCTTACAGCAGTAGTACCCACTTATTTGTAATCTCATATATTACTGTCCCCAGGCTTAAGTCTAATGAGCCACAAACATCCAAGGAAAACATGTTATTTTTCACTAAAACTTGAATAAGGTATAATGTGTGTAAGGAAGCTGTAAAGCAACGCTCTAACTTTGTTTTACATATTCACAGCTGGGGAGTCTAATTGTGGTTGTTTCTTTCTTTTCAATAGTTTTTTATTCACTTATTTTCTTTGTTCAGATATATTGAATAAAACAGGTTGGCGGAGCCGGTCAGCGATTCAATTTCCTTTTGAGGACCTTGAATTATACAGGCCACCGCTATATAATCAAAATGCGTCACTCTGGTGTGCTTGCTGTACATGCAATTAAAGAGCGCTTTAATCAAAACAATTAAGAAAAAAGTCTTTGACAGGACAACAAAGGACACACTGAGATGGTGGATACGAAGACCATGGCAAGATGCTCTACAGGTAAGTAAAACAAGGACTGACACAAGGAGCTTGAGCTTAATGCAGAAGGGAAGGAGCAATGCTGAATATGGTTGAGTCATCCTCAGCAGCCTTAACAGAAGGGCAAAACCATTTTTAGTGCTTCAAACATAATGCTGTATTGATTCTAATGCTCTCATCTTTGCAATGCAAGGCACACAGTCTTAAGTACAGGCAGAGGGAGTTTGGCCCTGACCTTTTTTTCACAAGCTCTACACTTTGAAGGACAGGTCTTTTTCATTTTATTTTGTTTCTTGAAAGTTAAAAAAATAAATTCCATTATACACATATCCTCAATAACCAAAAGAAAGCATAACCAAAAGAAAACAAATAGGCAAAATTTTAATTTTCTCCACTGTCTGCAGAACAGATACTGACTCCTCACTGCAGTCCTGACTAGCATTGTTTCCAGCCATCAAACATTTGAATCCATCCAATAGGTATAATGTGCATGCCACAAATACAGTTACTTGCATCATGGATATCTAATGTATACACCCCAACGCTACAATTTAGAGTTAAACACAAAGGTTTGCTGAGCTCTTGGAACATTTGTTCATTCATTCATCTTCATACCCACTACCCACTACTACCTCTACCTTAGGGGCGTCGTAGGGGAAAAGCAGGAGAATAAACCCTGGACAGGTACTGCACAATTTTGGACTGTGGGAGGAAAGCTGTGCACACACAACAGGGGGAGAACATGCAAGCCAGCAGCAGCTGGGATTGAATCCACAACCTTCTTACTGCCACAAACTTCTTGTGACATCATGCAAACTCAGCTAGCCTGCAAGGCTGCCTGACTACTGCTGTTACACACAGCATCCTGATTGGCTAATTAGCCTGTAACTAGCCTGTGTGTATGACCACCTTCCTGTCTTGACCATTTTATTCTGTGGTCAAAGGCCTGACTTCCATCTCTTCAGACCCACCATTGTTGGAGCCAGGATTAAAAATTGTTGTTTTTGACAGTGCAACATCAGACCATGTAGTATATAGGTGCAAGATTCAAGCTGCTCGCATTTGCCAGTGCAACCTGTTTTTGCAGCTTTTTTTTGCTATTTTGCACATCTGTCTTTGAAATGGCGATGCACTTGAGCTGGAAGATGATGAAATACAGCAAGAGGACAGAGACTTGAGGTGGATTTACAGTGCATTGAACTGCTGCAAGGGTGTGGTGCGGTATGGTGCTCTGTCAGCACCTAATGACACTGCCCCAGTCCTTTTGAACCATGATTACTGCAATCACTGAAATGCAAATTAATCTATGTATATTATATTTGTCATATATTCCATACAATTATTAGATAGTTATTTATTACAAATTGTATGTATTGCATAACTTATATCAAAATGTAATGTACTTCACAGTTAATAGTCTACATTTACATTTACTCATTTGGCAGACCAAAGTGACATATAACTGAAGCACAGTATATGTGCTTACAGTGCAACAAGAGGCCATAGTAGGGTTAAAAGATACAAAGAGGGTCTTATGTTTTGTGTTGTTTTAAGAGGTAGTAATGCGAGCACCATGAGAAAGGATGACAGGGCCAAGGAGGTAGTGTACATTGAAAAGAGAAGAGGCCCATCACTGACCCTTGGGGTACCCCTGTGTGGAGTGGATGGGAGGAGAAAGAGTGCCTGTACCACAAACAGGAACGACATTTAGATCAGATTCAGACCTAGCAGCTCTCAGAGCCTCCTCAGATTGAGGACCGCCCTTTCAAAGGCTTTTGAGAGGAAGGGATGAACAGAAACTGGTCAGTATTTCTCACCTTAAGGTGGATCAAGTGAGGGTCCCTTGAGCAGTTTAGTTGGTGAAAACATTTATGATATAATCAATAATCACTCTCAATCACTTATCAGAAATTCACATATTTTCTCTATTATTCTTTCCAGAAATCTCTCCAGTCCCTCTATCCTTAGGTGAATTAAGTTTCCTACATTGTCTGTCCTTAAAATATATATATATATATATATTTATGTACAAATGTAAGAATGTGTGTTTGTTATTTTTATTTATTTTATTTCACATGTCTACAATATATGGAGCCTATTAAATAAGTAAAACTAAACAACGTAGGTGATGATTTTATATTTTCCCGTCAAACTGAGATTTACCAGTGACCCTAAAAATGCCATCCACCCGATGTAGGGCCCTGTGAAGTGATTAGGGGGGTGTCAGTAAAGCACTGCCATACCGCCTGTCAGTTCTTCTTCATGCTTTTAGCTGTTCTTTATTATAATTTAGTATGTCTATGTTGTCAGGTTCTATGAAATCTGTCTGAAAGTCCCTCAGAATCAACAGAGCAAGCCCCTGTGAGCTGTAAGTGAATAAGGACAGACAAAGAAGACAAAGGAGAGCATCACCTTAAAATAGTCATAATAGTCATAAACATATATATGTATGTATATATATATATATATTATATATATACATTGTCGTAGGTTTTTAACACTTGATACTGGTGTGGCGAGTTCAGTAGGGTGGATGTGCAACCAACGCGATTCTTCTGTCTCTTTTTCCCTGCACAAATCTGTCTGCACACCACCCCAAAAAGGGTGACCAACATCTGCAGCGATTTCGCAGTAGTATACTGGTGCCTTCAACTGTGATAGCCAATCAGATGTTAAGTCTAAAACATCAAATCGAGCTCACGTATACATGGAGAGAACAATGGAGATAACAATCTGTACACTGCTTTTAACCCATGGTGGTTGAAGGAGAAGAGATAGATTTAGTTAGTCAGATATATTTGGCATGCCATTTTCAAGATGGATCTTTCAAGCTGGATCTTGTGAGAGGAGGCCGACTGACCCCTATACAACTGCCTGTCCCAGGATGGAGAAGGGTTTGTATGGCATTTTCAGACAAGCAACTATGAATGGTGCCCATGGCTCAAAGCTTCTGAGAAAAACTACAAATTGGTGGGAATGCGTGTTGCTTACAACTGATCCATTTGTTGTTTAGAGCTACACCGGATTTGCAAACTTAAGTTGTATGACCATGGTACCAACGAGACACCAAAGCTTGGCTAGGGACTTAAAGGTACTGTAAAGGCTATACTTCCAGGGTATATTTCCATGAGCCTTCTGCATAAATATATGATGGCTCTGTCGAGCTCTGTACCCTTCGCAGTAGACGAAGAAGAAGAACATTGTTTTAATATATATATAATATAGGATCACCATTATAAACATATATGATAAATTATATTAATATCTATGGTGACCATATTTTGATTTTGAGTATTTGGTTTGGGATGCTATTCGGTCAAAATCAATTTCTACTCTCTTTGTATGTGTGTATGTGCAAGTCACAGGGCCACACACAGGACAGTCAAAAACCAGACATTAGGTTAAGCTTCTTAAAAAGAGGACATGTTCAGGCAAAAGAGGATGTTTGGTCTTAGTAGCAAAAAGGGTTTCAAGCGCTGAACTCCACCTACTGGTGTGGCAAATTCAAACACATTCTAACACATCACAGTCTCAAATTTATATCTGTTTTATATCTGTTTTGACCAGCAACCCCTCACACTCATGCAGAAATTGCTAAACAACTGCAATGAAAAAAATCTAGCGCCACCACTGGTGTCGTCCTATTGTCATCATCCCATTGTCGGTGAAGTACACCTTAATGCTGAGGACTTAATCCTTTCCTCCATTCACTGTTATGAAAATCATCTTTATTTAGCTCTGACTCAAGGGACCTTGAGTCTGAGCTAACCTTAAAAAGTTTCCAATATGAATGGCCTGGCTTCTTTCGTCGCCAGATCCCTGAAGCATACTCAACTACTGGATGACCTGCACAGGCAGTGTCTTCCTCAAGTTATGCCAATACAGTGGCAAAACATATCAGGATTGGTGAATGGTGTCCGTGTTGCACCTTCAGGAGTTGTTTGATCACATATGCGGGTATGATGAAGACACTGTGCTTTGTGCACATGGATTTAATACATGCCTGGAATTCAGTTTTTTGCAGATCTATCACAAATCTAGGCAGGCACCCAAAAGCACAAAACACCGTCTGGGGTTAAAAAAAGAGTTTCTTAACAAGAACTAGGAACAGAAAACAAGGAAAATGCCCGAACACAGTTAAACACACGTGGCAAAAAAAACAAACAAATACAAAGCAAGGCTGCAGTTCAGGTAGCTTAGCTAAGATAATCAATCAAAAACAAGGCAAAGCCCAAAACGCAAAACTAAGTGAAAACGAAAACAAAAAACAAAGCCAAGGCCCAAAGTGCTAATCTGTGCACACAGTTAACTAAATGAGAATTGTGAAACAGGAGCTCAAGGAGAAACGAGTAAAGAAAACTGTACAATACCAAGTAGTGGAAAAAATTCCTCCCAAAAAAACTCGAACACAAAGGAAAGACGCAAGGTCCAAAAAACAGGCAACAATACTCACAGGAACAAGTCTGGAGAGTTAGGGCTGAGGTGCTGAAATAATCAGGCAAGTAGGCCCTGACACAAGTGACACTAAGTACTGGAATGAGTCGCCTAGCTGCCGGCGGATAGGTGGAGAGAGAAGGTAAAAAAAACCTGATAGGAGCTTAAAGTGCAGGGGTGGGGCATGAAAAAATACTGGAAGGTACCAACACAGGATGACAAATCTCTTTTTGAGTTTTGACAGTATCTGTAATCTTAGTTTCTGTGAATGTAAGCTTTTTGATTTTAAAGGCACTGGAAATTAAGTGTTGCCTGACTAGCCAATATTATGTTGATCTGTAAATCTGTATGGATTCTCAAGCCATGCTGTCATATTTATGGTACTATGAGGTTTATTAATTTTGCCTAAATTAATACGCCCCATAAAACCTGAATTATTTATAGTAAATATGATGTCATTGAAGGCCTTGGCTTGAAATGCATGGCTATCTGGACTATTCTAGTGTGAAAGCAAACCCGACAGTTTGCGCTACCCATTCATAATGGACTGCTTTGAGCTAGGTGATGTTCACATAAGAGATGTTATAGAGAAGAGTCTTGTGATTAGAACAGAATCAATCTGGGTGACACAATTACTAAAACTCGGGATAAAGTTCTGTGCACACAGTGCACATAGTGCATTGCAGCCACAAACCTGCTGTCTACTTACCTACCTAAAGCGGCTCTGCAGGGTTCAAGGTTCAAGAGTCTTCATTATCCCCGGGGAGCAAATTGTTTCACAGCAAGTAGTAAAAATATACAATAATCACATCCAAAAAACAGCCACACCCAACATTCAACTTCAACAACTTCAACTTTGACTGTTGTAAGTGCCATTTCATAACAGCTGTTACCTCGGGGCACTTTACAAAGAGAGCAACAATGTGTACATAATGAATGGTCAATGACATCTCCTTGTACAGGTCGGAAGGTCATTTTTCTGCACATCCTACCGATACCCACGAATTTGTTCCTACTTTTACATGTTAAAAACCAAACCAGCAGATGAAGTTAAAAGTTAGTAAAGACTAGTGAAAGCTTCTGGCGAATTTGTGTTGTGTTTTTGACTGGAAGATTCGCCTCCTGTCTGATCCGGATCACAGTGCTGGTTGCAGAATTTGGTTTTTCCTTCGGTGGTTATAAAAGAAAAACTCAGGAAAGAACTTGAGGAAGCCGGCTTGATGATTAGTTGGTTTAATCATAAAAAGTTGGTCCAAATGGTCGTACAAAACAAACAACTGGAGAATCTCACAGGAGCAATCATGTACAATAATCACAGAGTGGCACTCAGGATCATGTAACACAACGTCCAGTAGAATTCTCAGGGAATGTTGGTGGTCAAGATCTTTATATCTGCTTCAGGGGGATTGGATTTCAGAGAAGAATCAATGGAAAATATGGGGAGGAGGAAAGGTTGGGTCTACTGTGAGCATGATTTAATCATGTGTGAAAAGGTAGTTCTTTGATCAAGGTGGTTGATCAAGGTGGTCTTGTTGATGTCTATAGATGTCATCATGTTTAGTAAATGAGTATGGGGAAGTTTGGTAGGTAGGCTATTGTTTTATGTGATGTTGAAAACCACTGAAATCTAACACTAGATAAAACAAGTATATAAAAGGTTTATAAAAAGTACATCTGCTAATGAGCCTTCTTACAAAGAATGTCAACGAGGGCCTCGAAGGTCCGCTTATTGTCAAGTGAAGTTCCTAAATACTTGTATTGCCTCACAACTTCCACTTTTTCCCAGAAATCACCACGGGTGTGTTTGCAGTACTGTCTTTTCTAAAATCAATGAGCATTTTTTTCATTTTGGAGACACTGATGCTTAAAAGGGAGGATTCACACTAGTCAGTGAAGTCCCTGACCACTGGCCCGTGGTCAGGTTCGTCACTGATGAGGATGACTGAGTCGTCAGACATGCCAGAAGTCACCCGGGGCCCCTTTTCCCACCTGGAGCCAGCTGCCATGGGCTGCCAAGGAGGATCACGTGTCTGGGCACCAGAAGGTTGGCAGGACCTGAGATCCACCAGTAGGGAACAGTCAGCAGGTGCCCCCCCCCCCTTCAGCCCTGGTCTAACTGTTCTCTCTTCTCTCTCTTCAAGGGTCTGACCTGCTGCTCCCAGTTCACCAAGGGTTACTCCTGTGCTGGGTCAGGGCTGTTGGAGGTGGAGCTGTCCAAGACACTTTCACTGAGATTGCCCCTGGGTGTAGCTCAGCCAAGTGGCACAGCTTGCTAGGATGAGGTCGACAGCACAGAAGCTATGAAGAGGAGTTACCCTGCCAGTGTGGTTGGGCAGTATAGGGGCAGTGTCCTCAGAAGCGATGGGGAGACTCACACAGGCTATTTTCTGTTAAGTAATGGTAGATATCCCTGCCTCCAGACCCCTGTGTGCCTGACAGCCTGTCCATGGATAAGTTCAACAATGTTTCAATTACTTTCAGTCCAGAGCACTTAGCATAATAGAGAGAATTTTCAGAATGATGACAAGATGGGGCTCTACACTCTTCTTAGCAGCCAAAGTGAAGCCCACCTTTGCACCTCAGGTGATAGCATTGAGTGCCTTCCTGGACACTGAATGCCTGGCTATTGGAACACACTGCATTCTAATGAGGATTTGGAAAGGGATAACCTTGCTCTCCAGTCTCCATACAAACTAGTTGTGTTGTATGAAACATCAGGGGCTACTGCTCTGGACTACTGCTCTCTGATACTCCTTATGATATCTTTCTTTGTCTAAGAAAAGAAAAATCCACTCTGTTGTAGTTCAGCCACTTCGCAGTATTCACACCAAACGCTACAGACTAAACAAAAATGCTTTAAACGCTTGTACTCTGCCATTTGCTTTGCTATACAAGTCCCGGAAGCACCGGCAAACCCAAATTAACCCCTGTGAGGAATAAATGGGAAAAGGACCGAAAAAGCTAATTTCTCATCCAGTGTAGTAACTTTATTTAAACTTTAATATGGTGATGAACTTGTGGACTCGTGACTGTGCTGTTTTCACCATGGACACACACACACTCATTGAATGGTGTCCAATCCAAAAGCACCACAGTGTTATGATGTTCCAGTCCCACCTCCTTGCTGACTTTGGTCCATGCCTCTTCTTGTTTGATGTGGTCCTGATGAAAAACTGCAGCAGTGAAATACAGGACTGGGTACCCACAAACAACGAGAACTAGTTTTTCCTCCATGCTTTGGTGCAAACTTCCTTTCTTATGTCAGGTAAGTGTACTTCTACAGCCAACACTCCCTCCTTCCTGCCCTTTTTACTAACCCCATAATATTTGATTTACATACCAAAGCCTCCCATATATGACCTTTAATGTCTGCGGGCAGCTTCCAACCCATAGACTGTATATAAAAGATGGACGTAGTCTCCCGGTACGAAAAACTCCAAAAAACACTTTCTCCAATACACACCCAGTCAAAAAGCGCCATTTTCAAACATGCAAAACTCATTCAATATTTTTTTTTCACAGGCTTCAACAGCTAAAGTTTCATGTGCCAGCATGTAATATGGTGGTCGATGTGCAAATAATTCCATGATTAATAAGATATCAGAGCTTAAAGAAATGAATGAATATGGGCGGGTCCATTTGGCTGACAGGGGAGACTCACAGAGGAGAGAGCGTCAGTCACACTAATTGGATGAACAGACTGTGTTTACCTTGTTTGTATGGCCGTGTTATTCTTCAGTATCCAGTCCAGATTGTATAGATCAGTGGGTGTGTTGAGGAGGACGGAGGTGGAAAGTTAAATCCATCTCTCGAACCCCCGCCTTTTGGTTTCTGCTGGCACCATTATGAGGAATGGCTGCTGCCTGCAAGTCAAACTTCTGGCTTCATTCGTGTTCCTTCGCAAACCAATGGGTGACGTCACAGATAGTCGGGGCTTGGTCCAACCCTAATAGCCACCTATTATCATAACACACACCTCAAGAATGCCTCATTCTTCCATATAGGTATAAGAAATTGAACTTTCTTTCCTACAATCAGCTTCTACTCAATTGCACATAATACCTTCTGGTACTCAAGGCCCATTTATGTTCGACATGCATTACACCTTTCATCTGTTTCAAGCGTACTTTTATGGCTTTGTACAGTTAAGTGTATATATTGTATGCTAATTTGATCTGTTCTTGTTTACAGTGTCCCTCGTGTCCTCCTTCTCATACTTAACAAAGCCATGCCCGATGATGTCCCCCCAACAACCAGGGCCACCTCCTACTTACTGCACCCAGCACCCACCTTGATTCCGTGCTTCCACGACAGCTTGGAGAACCCTTGGTCACCATTGTGACTGCAGCATGGCCCCCATCCATCAAAGTCTGGCCAGAAAAATACAAAACACAAACAATAAATTAAACAAAACCCACCACAAACCCATAATAAACACCAACACTATTGAAAAATGAAGGATAGAAAACAGACAGTCTTCCTTTTACACTTTTTCCATATGAAAAAGAAGGCCACTTTCATAATATATAGTAGCAGAACACAGTTGAAAAAAAATATTGGTGCATTTAACTTGCAATCAATCTGGTGCAATTAAAAAAAGTAAAAATATATACACTATAAATGCATGTATATATATATATAAGATAAATTTGAGATATGTACATCATAAATATAAGATATTATCATTTGAAACACTTGCACATTAATATAAAACATGTTTAGTGCCCTGCATTAATGAGTCTGCCCTCTTTGAAAAGTAACATTTTAAACCAAAAAACAAAAACACAGAAAACAAAAAAATATTTCCAAATTATTTGCATAGTAGGTTTAATAGAACATCTGCATTGCATACAACACAAACATTTGGTTAATTATATAACTTAGATTACATATTTTTCAGTTTAACTCAAATTAGAGGGAGCAAAAATGAGTACACCCACTGAAAGTCTCAGGGCAAATACAAGATTTTACACTGCAAATGTCTGATTTACCAAGGATTCAACCACAGGTGAGTCTAATTATTCATGACACAGGTGTCCAGCAGCAAAATTATTTCTTTAAACCAGAAAGGTAAGGGCTACAGGAAGATCAGCCAAGCGTTACTCATTAATCAGAATACTGTAGCAAAAGTGGTACAAAGATTTAAGAAAAATGGAGTTGCGATCATCTCACGAAGACATCCTGGTCGTCCATGGAAGTTAACATCACGAGGAGCGTCTTCTGATGAGAAGGGTTGAGGAAAATTGGCACACAAGTTCACCACAGATAGCTAAAGAAGTAGAAAGCCAAATGAGGGTTACTGTTTCCTGTGACTCAATACCCCGTACACTGCAGAAGAATGGCATGCATGGATGCACCCCATGAAAGAAGCCTCTCCTAAAGGCCAGGCACAAAAAAGCCCACCTAGAATTTGCCAGGGCCCATGCTAACAAAGATGAAGGCTCCTGGCACTCTGTACTGTGCAGTGATGAGACCAAAATTGTGTTTTTGGTAGCGATGGCTTCAAAACTGAATGGCATAGGCAAGGTGAGGAATACAAAGAAAAATGCATGATGGTAGTGTCCTTATGTGGGCCTGCCAGTGTTGGGGAGCTGCATGTCATTCATGGCATCATGAATTCAGAGCCTTATTGCTCTACACTGAAAAAGAAAATGCTACCATCACTCCGTGAACTTGGACGCGGTGCACTTTTCCAACATGACAAATGATCCTAAACACACATCTAAGGCCACTGTTGGCTTTCTGAAGAGGAAGAGGGTAAGAGTAATTCAGTGGCCAAGCATGTCAGCTTATCTGAACCAAAGGGGGTGCACTCATTGATGTTGGGCACTGTACATAGAACAGTTACATGACCATGAACATGGTTATGAAGTATTTCACATTAGTTGCATTTTCACTGCAGGAAGTTGGTGTGTGTCTCCACTGCAGAATAAGACCTTTCATTGTCACAATGGTGAAATGTCATCTTTACAACAGCATATTGATTACATAAGATGATTGAAAGTATAATATGATAAAATACAAATAAATGAATGTGGCAGGATAAACTTCACTCCTCTTGCCCCTCCCCTCTTTCCCCTTGCTGGTGATTGATCTCAGGTCGCTGTGCTTGATTGCTGGGTGGGGCTGTGTCACTATAGCTTTGTTTATGCCTTTGTCGCTCCGGATCTGGTGACCAGGCATGGAACGGTGTGTGTTGTTCGGCCTGAACCATGTATTGATTGGCGTAAGATTCACTGCATCTCCCTCATCTTTTGTAGTCCTGTCCAGTGTGTGTTTTTTGAGGTCGCCGTGTGACTTGATGGGCATTACACTAGCTGTGTTGTGCTTTGCAGTGTGGTTGTCTGCTGGTCGCAGCAGGGGGCGAACCAGAGTTGTCCGTGCTGGGCATTTTGCATTTTGCCACAGGTCAGCTGGCTCACCTGTGATCCTTAAGCAGTGGTGATTCAGCCTGCTACTGACGCAACTTTTCTCTGGTCTCTCAGCAGTAACTTTACGCACGACTTGCTGTTCTCCCCTCCTCTGTTGGGGAACTGTGCCTGTACGCTGTGGTAGGTTGCCTGTAATCCACGTTACTACCATTAATAATTTGTGCTAACTTTGATTGTGACTGGTGATTTTATGTATAATTTGTAGGCACACTGTGGCCTGGCTGTGCACTCTGGAGCTCCCGGGTCCTGCATCAAGCACTCTTGTGCCTTGTGATGCTGCTGCCATCTTGTCTGCTGAAGTCTTATCTGCTGATGCCTTGTTCAGTGCCATCTAGTTTTTCATTTTTTTAGTGACCATTGTCTCCAGCGGACTCACGGTCCTGTGCGTTGCTGATTGCTGGTCTGCTGACCACTGTTAGGGCTTGTTGGCTTTGTGTGATGTTTGCATATTTTTGGACATATTGTGGATTGTGTTTCAATTAATTAATTATTAATTTAATTTCCTAGGTAGATTATTACTGATTATTTAATTTGTTGATTTTTGCTTTGTTTTTTGTTTGCCTTACTTGTTTTTGTGTTTTGTGGTCTAAGTGCTTTTACTTATGTTGACTTACTCGCATGATATGTTTAACACCCTCACTTAGCCCAGAGTTCAGGGTTTTTTTGCACCTATGGTGGTAGCATCATACCGCAAGTAGTTGAAAGGAGAAACTTGTTTGTGTAACAAAATATAGTTTTATTTTTTAAATCACATCTGTTGTCAGGATGTATGTTTAAACCTGTGTCCTTCTCTCAAAGTTCTTGGGGGTGAAAGTCCCTGAGGTGGTGTTGTCAAGCAAAACAGTACCACTAATTGTTGGTCTATTTAAATTTACTTTAACAGCAACCTCAAACAATTAAATTCACACTCTTGTGCTCTCTCTCTTTCCTACAGCACATAAAATAGAGTTTACAGTGTCACTCAATGCCCGTTCCTTGAATGTTCATCCGGGTAAGGGCAGGTCCAAGTCCACCACTATCTCTTTGTTCTTACATGCATTGAGGAGGAGTTGGTTCAGCTGGCACCAGTCCACAAAATCCTGAGTCTGCACTCTGCATGCGGAACAAGTGGGTGACGCTATAATGCAAATGCAGTGAAGCTACCACTAATGGTATCCATGCGGCGGGCATGAATAGTGATCTCTCACCATGTATTACGAGCAGCTTTGTGATGGCTTTAAGGAACTCCAATCATCATGAAAATTGGTACACTAATTAAGGACAGAGAGCTCTGACACTTGATAGGGGCATAGCCCATGGGGGGGCCAAAATGCGAAAGTAGCGCCCCCTAGAAATTGTGACCACTCCCCATAAGGATTTTTTAAACGTTGTCATAGGCAAATAAAAATTGGTAAGCAAATACATCCTAAAGAGATATAAAAAAATGTCTCTTGACATTTTAACTGTAACCCGACAGGAAGTCGGTCATTTTGAGTTGAATTTTCGAATTTCATCTCCTCCGATGGGGTTAACCCAATTGGCTTCAAATGTGGTACAAATCACCTATTTACCAAGCTGAGAAAATTTTATTTACAGAATTTTTTCAAGTCAAAAGGCATGGCCACTAGCGCATGACAAAGTTTGGTAATTCATGATTTCAAAATGCTCTTTTGGGCAGGTGCTTCATCATAGAAGCTTCAAAATTGCTGGACATAATTGCATTGTATACCTGAACAGCCAGGTAATGTTCTTGTCAAGGGGCGTGGCTAAATGTCTCTATAGCGCCACCTTGAAATTTTCAAAAACCCCTCCCCACAAAGCTTTTTGTCGAGAAGAAAGATGAAAATTTGTGGGCCTATTGAGCTTGTCCAGATGCACAAAAAAGTCTCTTGCACCAATGGTCTGAACCTAACAGGAATTGTGTGATTTTGATACTAATTGTTAAAGGGCCGTTTATCATTAACTTTTATTTTGTATTGTTTACTCTTCCATCTAATCTAATCTTTTATCCCACAGGAAATGTAATTCAATAGGTATGTCAAGTATTATCTATAATTTATTATATTTATTGTTTTATTACCACAGTGTTATCATTAGGGTTAGGGTTAGGGTTAAACAGTTGTTTATCATTAATTTCTGTTGTATATATTTTATATATGTAATATTTCTAAGATTCTATTGGTCATTATTGCTCTTACACTACTGGAAACATACATTTCCCTGAGGGAGCATCCCAAAGAGATTAATAAAAGAAAGTCTAAAGTCCACTCTTGCGCATGCACAGAGTAGAACGTGTTGATGTATTAGCTTTAGCCTAGCCAGCTAGCAGTTTGTCTGTTCAAGAAATTGAAATTGCTGTAAGTCTCCAGCAAAACTGTCGAGTGTATTTATGTGCAGAGCATCCACAAACATCGAAAAACTGTCAAAAGTTGTCATGGATTTATGTTTCCCGTGTTTTTCCCCTTTCTATCCTGATCAGAGGAGCTAGATAGCTCAACTGACATACCCAGACGTTATCTGTCTGCTGTCAGTCACTTCGATTCAGTTTTTTCATTGGTCACTGTCAAAGTCACGAGCCAATCAGAGTAGATTATCTGTGTAAGAGGCGGGACCGGTATATGGTTAGTGTGACGAGTAGCATTCAGTGTGAGACGGGGACGCTATTTTAACGGAAAGGAGCCCTGCTGTGAAGAAGTGCATTGCGAAGAACTGAGGTTTACAGGTGGACTACGCGTGCCCCTATATTCAACTGCTGTATTACTTGCAAAAGGTAAGTATGATATGGATGTCTGGTTATGTGTGCTGTCGGTTATAGTGTGAAGAGACTGTAAACGATGTGCGTTTGATTTCATGGCTGACTGTACGATAATATGTATTTAGGGAAGCGGACATTAGAGGAGGAGAGAGGGACCGGGAGGACTTTTCCAACGGACAGTTGTTCTCGTTTCTCATGAATTTGCTGCTTGGCCCTTTGGACTGAGATGCCATTGCCATGTTCATTGCCACATCCCATCTAGATTTCACCTTTGTTATCATTCACTCACATTGACAAAACCAGGAGTTTCGTGAGTACTACCATCATGCCCATGTTGTCTGTGTGTGTGTGTGTGTTAAGCCTGCAACGGCTGCAACATTCGCCACTGCACCATTCGCATACGTCTGTGGGACCACATTGGAAAAATAGTGAAAGTTTTATATTTATATTATTAAGTATTATATTATTAAATATTGAGTTTTTTTGGAAACCTGTAATTGTTTTACCTATATTGCTGTGTTATGTCACTATTTAACAAGAAGGGGGAACTAATACCTGTTACATTTTTGATTTCCATTATTATAAATATATACGTAGGAGGGGGTTGTCTTTCAACAACTGTTGTGGTCGTCAGTTACCTATATGTGAAATTACTAGTAACCTTCATGCAACGAGCCAAGCTTTTTTCACATGCCAATCTTACGCCAATCATCTATCTCTGAACCTGATCAACTCCATTTCGTGGCCATGTGAGAGGCAAATGAAACTCCACAGTGACTCAATAATTATGATTTTTGTTAAACCAGGTACAATATTTCATTTTCATTGAAATATTTTAGTGTGACTGCAATAATAAAGTTTCATGTTTCAAAAAGTATTTTGACAGTACCTAAATTAACCATGCGGTTGCCAATACCCCGACGGGCGCAAAGACTCGGACCTGCTCACAGCTGCTTGCGGCTTTAATTTAGCTTGCTTCTCCCTAGGCTGATGTGAAGGACATGGGTGGATGGGGTGGCTTTATGCTGGGGGAGAGAAAAAGTGCTTGCAACTGTGTAGTGGTGTGGAGTTGGGGTAGGACCAGCGTGTGAATGACAGTGGTATGCAGCTGTGTGGGTGGAGGAGAGGATGATCGATCGAATCTGAAGAAATGTTGATTGAGATCATTCACCCAAGGTAGGTCCCCCACAACCTGGGCATGAGGTGCTTTGAAACCTGAGATGGTTTTTGTACTAGTCCCCACCCCGCTGACGTTCCATCGTTGCAGCTGCTCTTTCATCTTCCTTCTGTAGCTGGCCTTCCCCTCCCTAATCTTCCTCCACAGCTCCTTCTGAACGGCCAGCTCCTCCTTGTCCCCTGATCTGAACGCTCTTTTCTTGGTATAGTATAGTTGGTATAGTCTGGTATGCAGTCTACCATGGCACTGATGTCCTTTCTATGTGGATCACAGAGGTCTGACCATATAGTGGTATTGAAACAGTCTCTCAGGGCCTCCTCACTCTCAGCGGCCACCTCTTCACCACTCGGGGTACCACAGGTTATCTGTGCACCAAAGGTAAATACAGGTGGATGATGCCGTGGTCAACTCTCTCCAGAGGAGGGAGTGATTAGTATGCCTCCTTGGTGTTTGCATAAAACATGCCCACTTCCTCTTGTGGTGCAGGCAACATACTGTATGTGGGGAGGACAGAGGAGGGATATGCATGATTGAAGTCCCCTGTGATAAGTAACAGAGCCTATGGGCTGCCGTGTCTGCATCTTGGTGGTAACAGAGAATAACGTGTCACAGGCTGCGTCCCGTTTGCAGAGGGGGACACATACATTGCGATTACAATGACGTGTGTGAACTCCCGTGGCAGATAGAATGGCCTCATACTAACTGCTAATAGTTTAATGTCTCTGTTACACAGTTGCTCCACCACACACCACCTCCTTGTCTTTTACCAATATCCTTAGCTCTGTCCGCACCCAGTAAATGAAAGCTGTCCACAGAAACAGATGAGTCCTGGATGTGAGGGATTAACTACGTCCCTTCTGTTATGTTGTAAGCACTGCTACTTCATCTGCCTTGTTGGAAAGTGATCTGATGTTTGCCATGATGACAAAGGGGAGGATGGGTCTGAAGTGTCTCTTCTTTTCCCGGAGCGTGCATCCAGAGTGGGGCCTCTGCAGGGATCTTTAGCTTTAAGCATTAGCCTAGCACACAGCTGAAAACAACAACAGCATCTTGGAGGCACCTTGTCCTCTTGTTCATGGCATTCACCGCCATGAACACAAACAAACCAGAAACACAGCAACTGCCTCAACTCCTTCCATGTCTACCTCCCTCCCCCGTGTTTGCTATGAAAACAAATCTTTGTGAGTTTCAATTGATATGATCAAAACTTATAATGTCGCCGAGGGGTCAAACTTAGCAGTGCACACATAACCTTTGAGAGATGCCAAGTGTTGGCTGTGGACTGGTAAAATTATTCTGAAGTTCCTGCAGGTGAAACATGGCTATTAAGAACCAGTGTCACATGGAAACAGTTTTAGGTGATGGTTAAGTAGTCTGATGACTTGATGGTATGTGTGTGCAACATCCTGGATAGATGGAAGAGGCATCAAAAGAAGTAGCTACCTAAGCTCTGAAAAGAGCTGTATTAGTTAGAAATCTAAAAACTTTGAAAAGAGCTTGCTCAGCACCTGTTGGCTGTTGGTCTTTTACGACAGCTCTGCATGGTCAGCAGGGTTCTCCGAATTCTGGTCTTTTTGCTTCAAAAGGCTCTATTCTGAGTTGACAATTTAATTTGTGATGGAACAATACCAATTAACTTAGGTTAACTATTATGTAACATCTACGGTGCAATATATTTAAGTTTTAAAACCTTTTAGATTTTAGTATAACTTTAATGCTGTTAGTGATTATAGATGATTATTTGATCCTATGATTGTTTTTAGGCTTTAAGTCAATGCTCTTTCTGTTCACTTTCTCCTGCAACAATTCTAATGTCCATGTAGGACATATACAGAAATATCTTACTCCATCTAACATAGTAGTGTACTGTATGCACAGGTTTCTATGAGAGGGGACACAGCAAAGCACACGAGTTGATATCTATTGTGTAGAGCCTGATGTAACTTCAAATTCACTTTTCAGCAAATTCTGTTATTCCAAATGAGTCCTATCTAGAAAATCACCTCAGTTTTTATCTGGCTGCAATCATCATGGTCCTTGTTCAGACCTGGACTGACAGAATTATTGATGTTTAAAATTGCAGAGAGCCCTGCCATGTTTCAGGGCAGTAAAAGTGGTCTGTTTCTCCATTACTTTATTTTTCCTTTTCCTCAAAATAACGATATTCCTGATATAGTTTTGTGAACTTTTAGATTAAAAACTTTTTAAGTAAAAACAAAAAAGGAGGTCCACTATGGTTTCTGCTGTAGACCCAATGGCCAGAGATGCCGCAAATTCAAATGCATCGTGTCAACACTCTTTAGGCTCCAGACCCAGGGCTCAGTTGTGGGAGTGTTGTTAATATACATATAGCCTCAATGGCAAAGCTTTCCTGCAATTATGCATCAGTCAACTCTCAGTCCCAATCTGGATATGGCTGGGTTTAGCCCTTGTTGTGGTGTCACTTGTCCCACCCTGTCCATGCAGCACCAAAATCTTTTTTCTGTTGAAAGTTAGAGCTAGTGCCAAACTACTGTCAGAAACCCATGTTCTCAGTATGGTGCCTTTGGAAAAAAAAAAAAAAAGCAACCCTGCACTGTACTTTGAACTCAGGGATCAGAGCAGTTATCAAGGACAACTTTAAATCTTGTTGGATAGCCAAAGTGGACATAGCCCCTCAAAGGCCATGGGCTAAAATCTATGGAAGTTTCCCTTAGGAGTGGTTAGCTCCCAAGTAATCCTTTCCTTTTATTTACTTGCTCCAGTGGATGTAATGAAATGCCACATCTCAAATTTACCTCCCTTTACGTGAGCATGAACAGCATCTTGACATTTCAAACTACATGCCTCCTCCATTAGAGAAAACCAGCTGGAATTAGCTCGAAAGCCAGCAGTCTGTGAGTCTGCCAAAGTAATCAGGGAGTCATCTGTATTGATCAACAACCTAATCAATCCCAGGTAGAACCATTATGGTCGTTTCGTGCAGCATGGTCACAGAGATCATATCTCATTACTCCAACCTCCACTTTCAACGCAACATCCAGGGAAGCAATTAGGTCGTTATGAGGCAGCGGCTGTTTGTGCAACATGTGCAGCACAAGCCACAGGTGCTGATCAGCTGATGTGGTCAAGGTGTGAGATGTTGGGGGACCTGAGGGACAGAATGAGTGTGACCCTCCTAGCAGCAACACAGTGACAACAAGCACTTGGCTCAAGCCCTGGCACTGACTGACTTGTCTCCACAGTGACTGAGATAAGGCTGTGTCAGTGCTCACCATCATAAGCCATGCCAGACCATTAACGCTGTTGTTTTGGCCACATTGCATTAAAATGCAATCAGTGTGAATCATTGTTGCCAGTTGCACATTAAAACAGGATCACCAAGTTTTCAGGCCATTTATCTAATGCTGAACCCTAATTATAGGGAAGGTCAACAAAACGTCTGTAAGCTAAGAGGTCAGTAATAAAGGGAACAAAAATACAAACAAAAAAAACTTTACATGTAACATTTACGTTTGAAGTTCTTTTTTCTTCATTTTTTCATTTTCATTTTTTACACACCCATCATAACTAATAGATATTATTAATGCATTAAAGCATTGTGTTTAAAAAGAAAAAACTTCAATATTTTCCACATGAGCTAACATGAGCTCAATCCACATTTTTATTTTATGTTACCCATCCCGAGTGAACCACATGACATATTGACCACTTTTATGCTCTGTGGCCTGATAAATTGGCCTTACTACTAAGATACAGTAAGTGATTAATTTATCATTCAGAATTCTGGCTTCAGACTTTATATATTACTGGACCACAGCATCAGTAATTGGGTTTTATTTTCTGTCTTTGTCTCAAATATTTCAAGGGAAATACAACAAAGCTGAATGTTGGTTAAGTGTAATTCAATCGTTCTACATTTTAGAACTGTTGTTCTTATTGTATGTCATCTCAAACATGCTTTTATCAAGTGAATACAGAGGCTGCAAAATGTTAATGTTATTATCAGGTAATGTGTTTTCTAATGTCCCAACAAATTTGCCTCAAGTCACGTTTTACCTAATTGGCCAAGCCATTTTCATACTCCAAAGAAACACAAATAATGAACAGAGAAAATGGCAAATATATTAAAATAGCACTTGATTTATACAACACCCTTAGGTTCTACATGCACTGCATCCACTGTTTATTTAGCACTTTTCCATTCTGTGAGACTACCTTATTGCACATGTACATCACTGTGTGTATTGGAAAGACAGTCCCACCATGTAAAACCAAATGAATGTTGCAAGAGCACAGCCCTTTTATTATGTTAATTATGCAAATGAGAACAGTATTTGTCCATTATGGCTTTTCAACATGATTCATGTTGTCTTAGTCTCTTTCATTATTAATTGTTTTACATTCTATTATTATAAAACTTGTCTTAGGTAAATTACCATGAGCATCTGAGTATGAAAAGGCTCCCCAAAATGAAGATCAGTACATCTAGATGTCTTTAATATGCCTCACTAAGATGTGCTTAAGGGTCTCTCCAGAGATTGTGAAAGGTGCCACAGAATTACAGAATCAATAGCCCTTTAGATTCTTCTCCTCTGTGGTTCAGACTCATTGATTCCACCCAAACATACTGGTTTAAACCTGTCATCACCACAAGGATTAAACTGAAATAGACCCTTAAAATGCAAGCCATTTACTGTCCAGCACAGTATGTTATGTGGATAAGTTTAGATATGGATTGTCTTGTGTATATTCATTCATTCACTCTTTAGGACAGCTGAGGATGTCGGGGTTCAATCCCCTCCTCCTGCAAATTACATGCTTAAGTTTCCTGGGGTAAAATGGTGAACTTTTCAACAATGCAACTACAGTAGTAGCTCCTTTGCGAGCAAATGGACCTTGAATGGCAGCCTTTGTGTCAAAAGTTGAACACAGACTTGTAAAAATGTGAAGTGGTCCGTAAGACTAGAAAAGCAATGTCGAGGGGCATCATCTCATTAATGAACCAACAGTATGTCATTTACCTGACTGCACTAAGATGTGATGCATTCATGGTGAGCCAGTTTCAAAACTGAATTTAAAATTGTTTTTAGTATGTGACTGCTATACCTTTTGTTTTGTTGTAAAAAAAAAAACCCCAACTGAACGATTCAGAATTTTCTAGAACGAAGTACAGCCCATCTGTGTGCACCCCTGGGCACATAACATTTTCACCACTTAAAATGTGTCTTAGGAGGCATCACATTTCCTTGTTCATTGTGCTTCAGTATAAGATGTATTTTTGTAGAGGCTTTAACGCCCACAAGATCTTTCGAACAGGCAGGTTCGTTGCATTTTTGTTTTAACAGTGAGTGAACCAGCATGTGCTTTGTTCTAGTCCCACACGAATAAATGTAACATTAGAATTGTGGAGATGATTTCAAATCAAGTTTGGCACTGTTGTGAGCTTTGGCATGATGGTGAAAATGGCAAAATCCTAAAGTGAGAGTAGTGAAAGTACCTGAGGCTAATAAAAGTATAGATATAAAGCTGAGCTAAGTCAGAGAGATGCTCTTCATGATCTGTTTCATGCTAATTTGGCAATCACACCTAGTTTTTATACTGATTGGTTGTCTTGCCTGTCATTAACATGGACATGAATCAGCTTTTTTCCTAAATAAGTTCTGACTAGAGTGATACAGCTATGGAGTGTGTGCACACTTAGAGCACTGGGAGTGCAATATTGCATCTTTATCCTAACTGCTTTTTAAACTTTCATTTTGATATTCAAAATTTGCACATAAATGAGAACATGATAACATTTTACAAAGCTCTTTTGTAATACTTAACAATGCTGTAACAGTCTTTTTGCTACCTGAAGCCCATGTTTTTGAATCTAGCAGCAGTTCTCCATAGGCTGCTGATTGGATTAAATCATTGAATAAAACATAAGACCTCCTATCTGGTGGATTTCTTTTTAGGTGATGAAAACTAATACCTAATACACTATAGCATAAGTATAAGTGTATGGATATTATGTATTGAACACCATATTGTATTTTATATTGGACATGTTTAGCAAATGCCATTCTACCAAAAAAAAAAAAAGTTTTCTCCAAAAGTAAATTTTTCAGGTAGGGTTTTGCATTTCAGCCATTGATATGGTCCAATAATCCTGGTGTCTTTTGCTAAAACTACAACAATATCTTTGTATTTATTTACAGTTTTCCATAAATGAAATGTTTGTCAGTCATTTATTTCACAACTCAGAATGATCTCGTGTATTAGATGCCATTTGTTTATTTATTCATTTCTTGGAGACAAGTATACCTCCTCAGGAACTTTTCAGTAGAGCTCACAGAAATAAATAACTGTTCACTGTGTTGCCATTATATTCCACACACAGTATTCCCACTTGTTTTCTTTCCTTAATGGGATGCCTCACACACACCTGTCTTAGATGACACTGCATGCTGCTTTCTCCTCCCTGCTTCCACTCATTGGGTGGTGGATTGAGAGGCTTCACTTGCAATTTGGGAAAATAATGTAATCTCAGGATGGGCAGAATTGTTGAACCCTTTGTGAGAGGGTCTGTCTGCTTCAGTGATTACTGATCACAGGCAAAAGAAAGAAGTGAAAAGACTTTCCTCCTATTGTATGCTTCTATTTTCATTCTCACCTTATCCCTCTGGTGGGAGTTATTTTCGATAGGTTTGGAGAATTGGTACTCTCTCGCCAACTACCCTTCCTTATTTTTGCTGCTTGCTGTGCAGCAGTGTTTTAAAGTCCAATAGTCTGAGTTTTGTTGTTTCTTCTGTTTGTTTGGACTGATGTGCGATCAGCACATTTGTGAATAATATCATAAACCACAGACAGACTCTTGATACTAAAACAAGGTGTGAAGAGTTATATGGTAACTTTCTATCATGGTCCATTTTTATTGAGGAAGAAAATAATAAATATGAGGGACTTATATTTAAATGGTAAACAGACCGATGAAGCTACGGACAGACAGACAAACAAACAGATACATCCTTTTTTGCTTTGTCTTCTCTAGCTCTCAAGCATCTTCCTCAACTATCTCATGGACATGCGTCATTTGTTCTAGGTGATTATGTGTTTTCTACAAGGACATCTAATAGTCATCATACAGCTGCTCCATTAATTCTGCAGCAGCTTCAACTTGTGTGCAAGGACAGCTGTGGAAAAGACTATGATAGCTAATATTACCTTTTCTTTCAAACATTTATTGTTCATCACACTTTTTTAGCTAGCAGTTTTAGATTGACCTTCATTGAATACCACATCAAATATGCTTCGGTTTCATTGATGGGTTTGACTGCAGAAAAAGTAGCTAAAGGTCCTGCAGAACAACAGTTGTTGGATTAAGAAAGACATAAAGGAAGAGGACGAATTGCCTGTCTAGAAGCTATCTGAAATCTATTTGAATCATGTGACAGTTGGGTATCTTTGACTTCTGTTGTCACAACACTCTTAATAAAAGACTATTTTATTGAGCCATGAAGGCTCCACAAGGATAGTGGGTACTATAATTCACTGTAAGAAAAGTACCTGATAGTGATGAGTGGAAACATGATGTATGAAGATGTTGTCAGAGGTGTGTATAGGAGAGAGACAAGTTTCAGTTTTGGATAGGGCAAGAAAATCTTTTTTTAGGATATCTAGGAGAGTGTTACCAAAAGTTAATGGTCCAATTAAAATGTCCTTCTTTGTGACAAATGCCCCCAAAGCCCTGCTCTCAACTCCAAATCACAGAGGGTCTTTTTTTTTTTTAACAGAAGAGTGCACATATCACCATTCACACTCACTGCTAAATGATCTCATCTGTAGAGACTTCCTGTGATAAATGGAGGGCGTAAAGGGGGGATGAGAGGGGAGTGGAAGCTGAATAGCTGTCCTGCATCAACACAGACCAAAGACAAAAGAGAAAGTGTTGCTGTTACTATTTCTGACATGGTGAGATGGATGTCAACCTGATTTGCCATCAGATTAGGGAAGCCAGGTGTAGTGCTCAGTCAGTATATCACATGGGCATAATTAAATGAGTGCTCAAAGAGCACTGACTGCTCTTTTGAGCTCTGATGTTAGTCTGAACAAAAAGACCTCAACACCAGTAAAACAAAGTGTTCTCACATAAGGAGAGAAACAAGTGCAGTGGCAAAATTAAACTTTCAAGAACTCAGAGAACTGTGCATCCGCCATGGCTGCACAATCCTTTACAAAGGTGGCTATTAAATATTAGAGAATATTATTGTAGTGCAGCATTTAATCAGAGAGGAAAACAAACTTTGTCTTTGAAAACTAGAAGAATAACATTGTCTGCATTTTCATCATGGCAAATCTCTTTGTCACAGCCCATATTTTCAACCACAAACAGGTTAATTATGAGACTCTACACACTGTCACATGTCCCACCAGGGAACTTCAACTCTGAAACTGAAATTTCAATGTTTTTATTGTGGGTGATGCTCCACCAACTCTATCAATTCACCTTAGCTTTGCTTTAGGGTATGGTCACCAGACAGTGGATGTCATCAGTGGGAAACCTTCTTTAAACTCCATCTCTACTCCAGGCCCAGTAGTCAGTTGACTGTATACCAATTATGGCTGCTGTCTCTAATACAGAAGCAAGCTAATGCTGAAGTGACTTTACCTGCAATGCCAGCAAAATCCAGTAGTGCTTGTTTCTTTCACACTTTCTTCACCTCAGTCAATCATGGAATACTCTTTGAATATTTATTTCACAGCTCATACCGGTTTCAACAGCTAAGGTTTGACATGCTATGGTGTGATCTGGTAGTCAATTTGCAAATAATTCAATGACCAATATCAACACCACCTATGTTGAATTGAAAGAGCCTAAAAGGTTGCCTAAAATGAGGAATCGCTGCCCTAGATTAATAGCTGTTTATTCTGTGAGATGGTTGTTAGTGCTTCACTCACCAGCACTCACTCAAATGCCAATGTCATAAATGAGAAGTGAAAATAAAGAACTATTTCTTAATCATGGGGCAGTACAGGTGATAGACTCCAGGAAATCTTAACAGAGGGTAAATTACAGAATGAATAACTATGGAAAAGTCTAAGGTGGGCTATTGGCATCTTCTATATTTAATACAAGTAAAGCCTTATTTTTATCGCTGGATTTACATATCATAATCAAAGCAATTGCAAATTGTTAAGGGAGTCTCAAACCTGGTTGATGGTGGATGTAATGGTGCCGTTTTATCAATTTGCATAACTCCTTTGGCCACATTGACATCCTATCATAATAAAGCCATATGTTAATTTATCTGCATTTTTCTCCAAGTGGAAATGAAATGCCCTTCTGATGAATGCTTGAGTTGAGAGAAGGAGGACATGGCCAGCTTGATATGTCTCACAGCACAGTGGGACAGCTTTTAGCAGAGTTTGTCACACTGGGTGGCTGATTAAGCATAGAGCAGACCACTGTGAGGGCATCTAGACCACGTTTCCTGGGTTTCTTTTACTCTGGTATATATTGGACAGTGCTGGATTGCTGCTGACAGCCACACACAATGTTCAGCAGCTGTCACCTATTCCAGATTTTAGGCTTTATGTCACGTGTTATGTCACATGAGGTATGTGTATGTCTCTTACAGACAGTGAATTAATTAGACAAATAAAATAAGATGGACACAATAAATGAGTTCCGGTCCTCCAAAATATTCCTCACCTAAATGGAACTGAGCCATCATCATTATTATTTAACTCCTGCTAAATTATCATTTGCAGGTTCTGCTCTAATTGAAGAGCATCCCAAACATACTGTCTTCTATTCCTCTTTTCTTGGCCTGTGTGTGCACCCAGGCATCAATCTGTGTTAAACACTCCTATGTACATAAAACGGCAACAATCAAGGCACAATGGATGAAGTAAAGGTTTCTAAGTAAACATACACTGATCCTGAGGAAGGCTATCCTAGAGATTGGTGCAGGTTATCATAGTAGCTCTGTGCTAGGTGGTTAGCTGCACTATTAGCTATTAGCTTCTCTGCAGAACGGAGCAGTTCGTCTCTTTCCATGCCTTGGCGTCATGCATCCCCGTAGCAACGCGCTGTGGATGCGCGTGCAGCAGCTGAGTCTCCTGTTGCTCTGCTCTGCTAGCGACTCTCGTGCAGAACCTCCTCTCTCTCCTGGCACAGTGCCGAACCACACTGTCCTTGTGGGTCCTTTGTGATCCTATTTGCTAATCGATGCGGCGCGGCTGACAGTAAGTAAATCAGTAATTTTCAGAGTCAGAAAACTGTAGTGGCAATGGCGTCTTGTGTGCACTTATATGCGGCTCTGACCAGACTTCCTGTGGTGACTCCTGAGAAGTAAAAGTGAAAGTAGAAGAGGGTGAGAGAGGGAGAGAGAGAGGGATGGAGCTTCAGCTGCTGTTGCGTTTAGGGTCCATAGGAACGTTGGCTGCAGGCTGAGAAGTGGTGTTGCTCCTTGAGTTCAGAGTGTGGAGAAAGCGTGATCTCTTCCAGATTACGTGTGGCAGAGAGCTTGTAGAGTATCCTCTCATGAAGAGGAGCGGTGATGGTAGGAAGAAGGCAAGGGGGCAAGAGCAGCAAGAGAGGCAAGAGAGCGATCTCTGATGTGCTCTCAGTTTTAAGGGGTTCAGAGGCACGAACCTGGGCAGGTTGGGTCCTGCACATGTGCTGTGGCGTGGCTTGTCCCACCTCCTCGGTCAGGAGCTCAGGTGATTGGCTGGGGCAACTCAAACTGCCCTGGCACTGTGGGGCGCTGTTGCTGGACCCCCAGCGCCATGGAGGAAGAAAGGGGAGGGGTTCACCCCCACTTTTCTGGTGTCAGCTGGAATGTCTTTGCCTCTAGCTGCTCGTTGTCCCTCCAAAAAAAGTATAATAAATCCTCTGTTAGTCCTGTGATAGTTCCAACAGTATTAAAACAGAGTCTCAGTGTATACATTTTCTAAAAACATAAATACTATGTTTTTGTATGTGTTATATCTTCCAAATCCACGTTATTAGCATTAATTCAATGTTTTGCCACTATCTTAAGGCCGGCAAAAGCTTCCGCGACCACGCAGTTCGCCGCACGCCCTACTTCAACCATACTTCTGCAACCATTCTTCCGGGCTCTGTAATGTTATTGGCCACCACAAGGGGGGCGTACCAATCTATACACAGGCCTGTCCTGCCCCCAGAGTACACGAAGAAGAATGAGATGTAAACAACTCTGATCCTAGTATTTAGGTGACTTGTGTTGCCACCTGTCCCGGTTACAGCTACAGCTTGGACATGGGAACCATCTCAGTATCAGATTGGAAATGGACATCTTATGGTGGTCAACTCAAAATCCTCTTTTTCAAATTGATTGGTCGAGGCCAGACAGAGTTCCCAACACTCGACCTTGAGAAAACACTGTGTTTGTGCCTGTTGTTCAGTGGACTGCAGCTTGTAATTAGACAGGAATTCACAGCACTGTTGATGTCATTTGGTCATATTTTTGTACTGATTTAAGACAAGCAGATACAGGACTTGACCAGTGATGACATTGTCTTAAATGGTCACTATAACATGGAAATGGGGGTGTGAATTCACAATTAAAATCCATCTGATGTAAGGTCCCAGATGTGTACCCAAATCGAACTGCTCTGTCTGTCTTTGGCCAGCCTGGGTATTAGTAAAAAAAGTAATTTCCTCTGCACAGTCATGATTCCACAGTGGCTGTGATTTTTTTTTTTTCCCTCTTGCAGCTGTCAAACTGTATCCAGGCATTTTCTACCAGACGACTGAAGAGCATGACCTTAAACCCTGCGGCTGTTACACAACACATAGCATCAAATGTGAGGTCATTTGTTCCTAACAATATCCAAGCTTTTGGTTGCGTGTTAATTTTGTGCTTGATGCTTAACTAAGGCCTTTATTTTTCTGAACTATTTAGATATATATATATGTGTGTGTATATATATATATGTATGTATGTATGTATGTATATATATATATATATACATATATATATATATATATATATATATATATATATATACATATACATAGACACACACACACATGCATACATACATACATTGATATGCACTTGGAATCAGGCATAAATACATTCAAATGTCATATCCTGGAGCGTAGAATGTGAGGTTGACTTTCCAGAATTTTACAAGTGACCACCATATATACCAAAATGCTGCTGTAGTTCAGTTAAATATCCTATTTAAATGCATGGACTGCAGTCGATGGAAAGGGTATAGGGTCTATGCAGAAGCAAGAAGATTTCAGACAGAGCTGAGAATCTGAATATAGTTTTAACTTAAGGATAACTTCACATTGGACAACTTAATTTTCCTTGACAATTGCTCTTTTCTTTTGTCACCTGGTTCTGAAGTTAAAGTGAAACACTGTTCTGTCCTCTGAAGTCACTATCCAGTGCTCAAAACATCTGTTATTACACTGCACAATGGTTTCAAAAGTTCACTTGAAAGGCAGGAAGGTAACTGGCTGTCTCAAGTGTAAAATGAGGGATAAGGCAAAATTGCCCAAAAGCTGCTACATCACTTCCCACTTTTTCAGCGTCAGTACAATTTAGCCATGTCCCTGCAATCATGTGGCTGGTGTATTACAGTATTTGAAATATGTGAGCAAGTCAATAGTTTCAGGAATGACTAATTAAACTTTGACTTTTTTGCACCAAGTTGTTGTGTGTGACTTCAGTTTGATCCCCTTGGCAAAATGGCCAGCTGCTTTGCCACAAGATAGAAAGTAATGTCAAATTTTAGGACTTAATTTAGACACTATAATCAACACCAGTCTGTTCACTGATTTTCCCTTTGACCAAATTAGTTAACTTGTTGGTCTTATCCTGCAGCTTACAACAAGTCACAAGAATTAAACAAAATCAATTCTGTGCTACTTTCCTCATCGAATAACCACTTTGTTGGGGCATTTTGACATTCACTTACTGTGGCTTTACTATTATAATTACATATCTAATCCTTATTATCTCCTGCTTAAAGTCTCACCCTGTGAGTTCTGAATATCAGCCTGAATTGAGCCACACAAAATACCAACAAAGGTAAATTGTGAAACAGGTGTTTTGCAATGAGGCCCACTAGATTCAGAGTTGCAACTTCCTCAAAGCATTGGTCAGAATTTCTGTGTTTTTCTACTGTCTTTGCATTTCTTTAAAGGACTTTAAGATGGTATGCTCACCATTTCTCCCTGTGTTCAGTTGTGATAACGCTGAAGTATGTATAGGAATACAAGAGGGTTGATCGAAATATGCCACTAACGGTTGAATTGTTAACTCTTGACACAACTCAAAATGTTTCAAAACCCACACCAAGGCCAGCGCCTCATTTCCAATGGTAGAGGAGTTTACCTGGTGGTGTTCTTGGAGGAATTATCCTCATGCTCCCTGATGATTTTCAGCTTCTTCTTCTTTGCTTTGGTGATACTGTGCAGCTGACCCGCCTCTACTGGACTCTTTGCAGCAACTGAGGCTGACACAGCCTCTTTGTTCTGCTCTGCTTTGGTCTTCTACTACATTTCTTTGGAGGAAGTATGTCTTTTGTGTGCTTTTCATCTGCATACTTCTCAATGGTAACAATGAATACATCAATGCACTGGAGCAGATAGACCCAATGGGCGAAATGTTATGTGGAAACGACTGTGCATTGTTGAAGCACCCTCCTTATCATCTATCCTGAATGAAAGCTCAGGTGTCTCAACCATGCACAGTCCTGTAGCAACCATTGATAACCGGCACGCTTGTCTGGATCGCCACAGTTCCGTTTCACCATCTGTCATGGCAACTGACGTTCTTGGTGACCCTCATCCTTTAGTCCAGCTTAACTCTGATGTTCCCCTACTCAGTAGACAACCCTCTTACACACTTCCTGTGAGTCAGACTGAGTTGCAGAGGGTGGTTGTGGAGCATATTGTCCATGGCACTGAAACCATGGCTTCTCATAACAACACCAAGCTGCGGTTCTTCTCTGGCAGACTCCCTACTCCTAAGGGAGGTGGACTACGAGACATGGCTCATGTCAGTGCCTATCTTCACATCCTTGACTCCGCTTATGGCATGGGCGATGAGCTTTTCGCAAGGTTTCTTAATTCCCATCAGGATGCTGGTGACAAGCCCTCTGCTTACCTGAGCCGCCTGCATATAGCTTTGAGCCGGGTTGTGCGAAGAGGGAGGCATGTCAGAGAGTGACGTTGACCGTCAACTGCTGAAGCACTTTTGTAGAGGCTGCTGGAACAACAGTCTGATCACCAGTCTTCAGCTGGAACACAAGAAAAATGCTCAGCCTGCATTCTCTGACCTCTTGTTGCTCCTCTGGACAGAAGAGGATAGACAGGCTGCTAAATCCACCCGGATGTCCCAGCAACTTAGGCCTCTCCCGAGCTAAAGTCCAGTCTAAAGCCCATCATGCTTGTGGTTGCACTGATGAGCTGGATTGTCTGTTCACAGACACTCTCTCTACTGGTGAGACACAGATGAAAAAGGAGATCGCTGAACTTAAAGCTCAGCTTGCCTCTCTAACTGTCTCACAATCTGAGCAGTCCAGGAACACTCCCAATAAGAAAAAGGGAGTTCCTAGAGCTGAACTCAAAGCCAACTCTGATCACGCAAGGCAAAAACCAGCTGAAACTAGTATAAAGCGTCCAAGGCCCTGGTACTGTTTTGTGTGTGGTGAAGATGACCACATTTCTTCAGCATGCAGTGGCTTGGCGAAGTCAATGCTCGTGGAGAAAAAAAAGGAGGGAGCTCAGAGAGAAACAGCAGATTTGGGACAAAGTCCATAGTGTTTCAGGAGCTGTCCAGTTTGCAGAGAAGCTTTGAGGTTGGAGAGCTCATCCTGCAGTGACTGCAAATCCAGACCGCTCAGCTTAGCTACGTCTCTCAAAGAGTCAAGGTATGTCTGTGTTAAACTACTACCCACGTACCGCGAATAAACAGTAGACAGTAGTCTAATGCAGTGGACAGTGCTGGGGCCAACCCTATAGAGTGGTAGCTTACCTAGCTTCTCTACAGTAAGCCCTAACTCAAAAACAATATTCAGGATTTTGAATAAACTCGAATAATCACATATTAATGATAATAAATATATACAATAATGATGAAAAAGAAATGTAGAGCTCTTCAAACCACAAAGTATCAAATAAATAAAATAAAAAGCAAAATAAAATAAAAGAAATAGTTAAGATAAATGTGGGCTTAGTTGCATCTGGGGAAGCAGGTTGGGGTGAATCAATTTTGCATGGGGGGCTGGTCTGGAAGATCAGGTCAAAAGAGGGGGGGGTGGGTGGGTCAAGTCAGGATCCAGGGGTGCTAGCTCGCCATCCAAAATTTCCTCCAATAAAAAAACCAATCAGATTTCAAGAGATCAAAAACTCTGGTTTAAAAAATGAACAGGAAGAAGAAGTGGAAGTGGAAAGGAGAAAAAGATTTTTTGATAAAAAAAAATATTCAAAAAGGTAAGTTTTAAAGGAAAGTAGAAGGAAAGTAAAATTCAGGAGAGAAGAATGTTCAATCAAGGAAGATCAACTGATTCAACTGAAATGGAACAGAACACAAACAAACCCGTAACCTAGGAGATAACTCTGTTGCCTAGGAGATGACTGAATGACAAATTAAGAGAAAAAGATCACGAAAAATAAAAACTAAACTCATGTTAACTCAGTTTTTTATATCTATGTAATTTTATCTATTCTTATCTATATATCTATTCAAAGGCCCACCCAGGTCATGACATTAGTAACTAAACCCTAAGGTGGGTTACACTTGCTACAACCTCCACACCTGTGAACACCCAGTCTACTGTTGTCACGTCGCCCTGTGATTGACAGGGAATTCTATATGTTGCAAGCCATCCTCCATGCATCCCTGTCAACAAGTAAGCATCATTACCAATGTTCCTGTTACCAGGATGCCGGCCTTGTGGCCTGAAAGGCAGGACAGCAAGCCAATGCTTGGGTTGCAAAGGTTTTATTAAACCCAAGCAGACTTCCTAGAGAGGGAGGAAAAAAAAACAAAAGAAAAGAAAAAAAAACTCCAAACAAAGTAAATCAATAAATTAACCTCAAAACTCAAAAGTGTATCAAATAACTTCAATCGAACAATATCAGTGCAAAAAGCAAAGAAGCACAAAGCAAAACTGCGTGCGAGTATGGTTTGCCCCTGGATTTTATACATCTTGGCCTGAACCAAATCACATGTCTAAAAATCAATTAAGTCACTCGGGCTAGAACCAATACAAAAAATATATAAATACTTGAAAATAAATACAATAAATATTCCGTTTTAAAAACAATACCCCCACATAAATTAACAATACTATAAAATATATTCAAAAACACCCATCTTCCCACATATCAATGCAACATTCAGTTTGTGTCAGCGGCTACTGTTGGGTCTTTCGCCACCTCCCCGAAAGCAGAATCTGCAGCTGCCCGGTGTGCTACGCTACACATTAGCTCATATTGTTCGGCACACATAAATAGTTCAAATGTCCTAAAAGTCCTCGCTTCTCAGTTGGCAATCGGTTGGCAATTGGTTGGCAATCAATTGGCGATAGAAGCCTGAATGGGATAGTATCAAGGCACAAGCTGAACCTACAGGGTCACAAGAATACAAAGTGATTCATTTGCTAGACAGTATAGATGAGGTTGTGAAAAGTGAAGTCTGTTTGTCTCTCTGTTTGCATTGCAGAGGGACAAAAGAGAGAACTACAGAATCATTATGGTGATGAAGTGCAAACAGCCAATGACCTGCTGTAAAGAATCTTCAGTCACAGGAGTCGTTAGAGTTGATCCTAGCTGCAGATAGGGCACCCCTGGACCTCACTGACCTGGGGTGCGTAGACATCTTACAGAACCAGCTAGTGATTTGGTCTCTAGAGATACACTCCCTGATGACATGAAAAGGGAGTGGCTCATGTATGTAAATAATCTTCGTGACAAAGTCCATCCAGGAAATTGTTTTGTCAGGCCCTTGCTGTTCCTGGAAGACCAAAAATCGTAAGTAGGGAGGTTCGAGCAGTTATTACCTGGCAAGTAATGGCCTGCAAATGCCCCAGAAAAACCAAGCTACTGAGAGAAACCAGGTGATTGAAGGAGCAATAATAGGTAATGCACTAAAGGCCTGATTTACTAAGATCCCAGATAAGGGGCGCTAAATTTCGTGCTCCTGGTAAGATTTTGCGCGTTTGGTTTGCATGCGTTTTGCGGGTGATTTACTACGGGAAATTGCTGCAGTGGCAACAGGTGCAAACAGCAGTATGCAAATGAGGGGTTTGCACGCTGTCAGCCTTTCCTTCATAGCTAGTGCAGAGGAAAGCGCAACAATAAATATGATTCCCAGGAGTTGGAAGTCCTTGTGGCTGAGGCAAACAAACACATCTAGCAGAAGAAAGTAAAAAGTTTGCTGCTCTCGATCACGGGCGATTGCACAAGAGGTACAAGCAGCGGCCAGTATCGCCAGTATGGCTCGTGCGCTCCGGAGGGACACTCGGGCCATTGCTGTGCACACAGGGCAGCTGGTCAGTGTCGTGTCTGGACCAGCAATGGCCATACAGTCACTGACTAGAGGAAGCTGCGGTGCAGGCAGTGGCCAGTTCTTCCATCAGCCTAAGAGCTGAGGGACTGGAGCAGGCAGGAGAGAGAGGGAGGTGGAGGACCGGAGAGCGCAGGACCAGTGCGCACGCTACGTACGTGCTGTTAATTATGTGTTTGGTGCAAAAAACAACCAAGAAAACAGAGCCACAGAGATGTCATATTGACAGTGGTTATTCTCGAAAAATACGTTCAATCATGTTCGCCATGTGTAACATCTAATTTCCCTGTATCCTTTCTCCTATTTTTTGAATGAAAATGAAACGCACCACAAGCAGCTCACAGAAAATAACTCTGAATCAAAGTTCGTTTTCTGCAGCCATTGTGCGTCAAACTGGGAGGATTTGCACCAGACGTGTTAAATTTAGCTGCAAAAATCAATCATTTCCGGGTTTGATGAATCGTTTTGCGTGTGCTAATATTTCCAATCTGCATATTCTCCCCAGTATTTTGCCCACACAACCTCAACATTGTGCATATGCACGATATTGCATTGAGGCAAAGGCGCTGAATTGCCAGTGCGTGCAGTTTTCCTCACTTTGAGGACGCAATCCACAGTGCGCACCGTTAGTAAATCAGCTTGCACATTTTTTGGCGGGTGACATTGAGTTTGCACAAGTTTTTATACGTGCAAAACTTTAATTGATCAGGCCCTACGATTTAAGCAAGTGAAATCACAAGAGATTCAAAGCAGATGTGTGTGGTGATGAAGAACTGTTTTACGGTGAAACTTTCACGAAGTCCACTCTTTCGGAGAAGAAATCTCTGGTGAAAAATGCAAAAGAATGTATGAAGTGCCTGGATTTCCATGGGGGAAACAGCACATGCACTCCAAACATCCTCTGTCAAAAGGAGAAGTGTAGGAAAGGAGACATTCCAACGGACCAATACTATTTCCCCTGTTCCAAAGTGAGACTTACATACAAGGATGCTGCTAAGAGGGAGGTTAAAATGATGAAAAAGAAGTGACGTTGTGGTCCAACGAATTAGCAAAAGGCTGTGTTGTTGTCAGCAGCGTCTATGAACAAGGCAACATTGAGGTTGTCTTCTGAAAAGAGTCTGACAGGACTATGTGGCTTAAAGGAGCATCCAGTCCTATGCTTGTGCCTGTTACAAAGGAGATAGGATTTAGCCTTGGAGCACTAGTAGTCTTTGACACCAATTACATCACACATCAAGTTGCAGAGAGGCTCGGATTGACACACACTTACACTGCTTGCGCTTGCAGTGCGTCTGCATTGACGCAGTCCTGCAGTTCCAATAGCTCAACAAAGACTGCAGAGAGCTTGCATCCAGATCTTTTGAAGACTTTGCACTTTGCACACTCCATGAGGACAGTGGCCGTCAAAGTTGAGGGACACTTTGTGAGAAAGCTAGGGAGCTACTTGGATCAAGAAAGCAGCGTGAAAGTCCAAACAAAAGCTTGCTATTGCAAGAGGTACAGCATTGGAGTTGCTTGTAAACCCACTTGCGGAGGGTGTCTTTGTGGAAAGTGCCCACCAAGAGGTAAGGAGATGTCTCCAGGTTAGGGTTAGGGCTACCCCTAACCCAGTATACACAGAACCGCCCCCTGCAAGTCACTCAGCCATCCAATCAGGGCTTTCTCAGTCAATTCCCTCTGTCCCACAGTCTCTGTCACACCTCACGGTCTCACTGAGAGCCAGGAGGCTGAGGGATTGCTGATTGGCACTTAAGCAGGAATTGTGCAGATTGGCTACAGATGCATAACTTGGTTGCTGTCCAGGTGGGCAGGGCATGCAGGAGCTCATGGGAATTTAAAGCGAAAGGCACTAAAGCCAAGTGTTTAGAGCAGGTCTGTAAAAATGGTGTATGGATTAAGGTGACCATTTTTTGATCTCCTAGATTGGGGTAATCCAGGGCTTGTCCGACCAAAGGGGTTGTGGTGGAAGGCAGTCAATCGTCAGACCAGGTGCATAGGGGGGGCAGTCATTCGTCCGGCCTCAAACCGTGGGCGGGGTTCTCCCATTAAAAGTTGGGGACACTTTCAGGGACAGCTTTAGCCGCGGACAGGGCGGCCAAATCAGGGACTGTCCCCAGTAATCAGGAACTGTCCCCAGAAATCCGAGATGTCTGGTCACCCTAGTATAGATAATCTGGCTGTGGTCAATCTTTCAGTTATTCAGACCAAAGCATGATACTTTTTGACATCAATGAACAATGTCAAAGAAGGAGAAAGGAACATAATATGTTTTCAAATTAAGTTGGAGTTGAGTTTGATGGACTGATGGGTGCAGGTGCAGCTGTTATAGGATTCCTCTTGGGGAGGGAAGAATTCTGGGAGGCTAAGAGAGTGTGTGATCTATCATCAGGTGGGTCAGGCACACTCAGTTGTTAAAAGGTGAGTTAAAAGCCACAGGATAACGTGATAGCTTCCTAAGGAATTGAGGTGCTGAAGAAAAAGTGAAGGGCTACACTACCAGTGTAATCGATTAGCCTGTTGGATCTGTAGGTTCCGGAGGCCATACATTCACAAGAATCTGTAACTGCAGAGGTTAGGATGAGTTTGGGATCATTCAGTCCTGTGTTTCTTGTTTTTTGGGGGACAAGTATGATTGTGTAGGTCTTGAAACAAGCTGGCACATGGCAAATTCTGAATCAGGTTCAGCTGCATTGTGGGGTTCTGCATCTTAAAGACCTCATTAATTTCCCGGTAGCAGATTTCTAGCCCTTTCTTCAGTAGTCTGACTCTAGTGTACAGCTCCATCTTCTGGAGCTCCTTTTCGTTCTTCTTGTTTGTGGGTTCGTCACAGGTACAGCTAGCACACTGGGTTTCATGGTGGGCTGATCAGCAGACTCAGCTCAGTTGTGCTGAGCCAAATCAGACCACCTGGTGCTGGCTTTACCTGGGCTGGCCTGGGATGGCCTGGCTCCACTTCGTGAGAGGCTAGAACTGCTCAATCCACATCCACAATCCCTCTCCTGGGTAGTTTTAAAAGCAAGCTAGGGCAGACCCTAGAATTGCTACAGGTGTGAGCAGAGTGGTGGGAGATGTTATTTTCATAATGGCAGTACAAGATTGTGATTGTGATCCGCTAAATTACTGCTGAGACTCCTGCTGCAGGTTTTCCTGGTCCCCAGAAACTGCGTCTTGCAGCACAATTTTCCATTTTCACACAAGATTTGTGATTTTTCATTCAGCCTGAGCCCTATAGGACTCGAGTGTCTTCACTAGCCCTGACCCTGGTACTGGCAAGAGCATCACTTTGTTGCGTAAACTTTTTCACAAGTTGTGGTACAGATGGGATGTAATGAATGTTGAGGTTTCGATGAGCATGTTAACATTAAACATAGTTGGTATTCTAACAGAAAAAGCTTTGGACTACGTCTGTCTCTCTGGACTTTAAATCCACATTTTCAGGCAGTGCTGCAGGCATGGTTAAAAGGCAGCACTCAGAGAAATATTTCTCTTGTGATCGAAACTTCCATGGATCCATGGAAGGCAGTCATCATTTCACCTCACTGATTGCTTAAGACGAAACACTCGTGCTGCATTAACTTGCAGCAGAATGTTTCCTGCAGATGTTTGGTGATGAAACTGGCAGACGTCCATTTTCTTGAGCTGGAAGATACAACTACAGTACTGACTAGGCCAAAAATTACATTCCAGTTTGTAACACCCAGAATTATATGTGGCAGTGCTCACTGTGTGTGTACTGTAATGTTTGTAAATCATGTAAATGAGCAGCTCTTACTGGTGAATAAATGTGAATGAAATTCTGTATCAATATTGTTTTAGTCCAAATTCACTGACAATGAAATGTGGAATAGGGTTAATGTTAGTGTAATATGCCAGTTTGTCTCAGCTTTTTGCCCATATCTATCTATCTATCTATCTATCTATCTATCTATCTATCTATCTATCTATCTATCTATCTATCTATCTATCTATCTATCTATCTATCTATCTATCTATCTATCTATCTATCTATCTATCTATCTATCTATCTATCTATCTATCTATCTATCTATCTATCTATCTATCTATCTATATCTGTCTATCTTATATATTTATATTTTTGCTGAAATTATAGTGCCTGTAAATACAGAACACATGGGGAGGAAAAAGAGGAATAAGAAAATAAATATTTTGGAGGTCAAGCTATTGTATTCATGTCTGTTGCTTCACAACTGAAGGTTTGTTTACTCCTTTATTTAGAGAAAACACTAATTTGATGCACAATATAAATGGAACAGTGTAAACACAGCAGATGAATAAAGGTGAAGGCCTTGCCCTACTTCCACAACATCATCCAAACAAGATCAGCATGTTTGAGGGAAGTTTAAGAGGTAAAATATGTCTCTGCTTCACAACGTCTGAAGCATTTGTCTTGGTGACTCCAAAGCAGAAAATTGTCATTTGTTACTTCCAAGCACCTCATCTGAAAAAAGTCAAGGAGGGTGGAGAGACCATGCTTTGCAAAAAGTCTCTGTCCACACTACATAAATCTTGCACTGTAGAGACTAATCACCGGCATACCCCTGCGTGTTAACTCTGCTTCATTCTGTCACTCTCCAGAAAGGCCTGAGATCTGTCAGAACCTGGTACAATGACAGCAACTTTCCTTGCTTGAGATTTAGTGATTTTATGATGTTCCCAAGCGGGATGAAGACAATGTCTTTAATCCTTAATTGAAGAACACTTGTATCGCTCACTAATAGAACACAAGGACAATGACTGTCTGTTCTCCAGTGTCATTGATGCACAGAAAGGTGCGAGGAGTCATAAGTGCAGAAAACAAACTGCAGCAAGACACAGACAGAAATTAAACCAGGTGCCCCTCGCCTGAGAGGTACATGTAAAGCATTAGACATGAAATAATATGATACCCAATAATTAAGATTTGACTCATTGGGGTAGTAAGTGGTCAGAGATTGTCTGTCTCTGTATGACATGGAACAGCGTCGGCAGTGACAGGCCTACAGCAGTGCTGATATTAATTGACCCAAACAAAAGCAACAGCGGAGAGGGAGCAAGTAGGCTAATTAGAGCAGGATAACACAGAAATCTCCACTGTTGCAGGTGTGACTAGTGTTGTGCTAAGTGAGTTTTGGACAGAGCAAACAAGCAAACGAGTGATATTTTTGGAACCAGCAGAGCAATCATTGTGTCATTGGTATCAGACAACACACCAATCAAACCTGCAGAGGTGTTTTAAGATCACTTTGGGCTGTGGAGCAGGGAAAACTGAAGTCATTGCACCTGTAACAGTTTCTTATCAGCATCTGCACCCGGCGTTCCCATCTCCAGATGGGCTGGACTTTAGGATGTAGCTCTCCGATATATTTATTTTTGCTTTACAGGTGTTAGGGGGACTGGAACAGGATGACCTTTTCCCTGTCCTTTACTGAATACAGTAGACTTACCTACTTCAAATGGAAGAGTAAAACACATGGCAGAAGGCAGCAGCCTTATCTGTTTTGCTTTGTCAGAACAAGATTGGTGAAAATGTCCATCTAAATGTTTGCATAACTTTTGCCTTCTGCACTTCTCTTTTCTCTGAGTCTTATGTTCCAAGTTTTCCCCTGGATCCAGATGATCACACATCAAGAACAAACACACAACAGAGGGGGCTTGGAGCACAAGACAGAGACTGCAAAAATGAAAATCATTTTTACAGAAGAAATAATACAGTTGGTGCTGGGTGTGGAATATTGTTTACCTGTGTGAAGGGATATTATTTACAGATCCATCACCAGAGAGAGGCCGCTCTGATATGACTGATGCAGGCATACGAGAGTACAAAGTGACTGCTGGTGCAAGCAAAACAGTGACAAGACGAAAAGTAGAGTTGATCCACAAGGTGCACCCTCACTTTTGATGTAGGTATTTTGCAGTTGGCTGCCATCAAACACATGCATCAATCTTGTGTGGCACAGATGTAGACTGTGATGAATTGACTCCTGACAAAAAATGGTGATAAAAATAAGCTTGACAAAGAACTTGAATGGTTGTGACAGCCTGATAGAAAAGAGAAAGAGTAGACGGAGAGAGAGGGACAGAGAGGGAGAGAGAGAGAGTTTTGTTTTCTTACTACAGTTTAAATGTTCGTGCACTGGAAAATTTCATATTTCAGATGTTTACAGTTAAGGAAGGTTCTTAAGGAAATGAAGGCAAAGCTCATGGCTACATGGCTTTCTTTGTCTTGATATTTATCATCATTTGCATAATGCCATTTGGATTAAAGATCATTTTGCACAGAAAAACCAATTTTAATGGCTTGGTCTTGACGTTCAGTTATGTAGTTATAATGGTCATCCAACTGTGTAATTGGACATTTTAAATTGTTAAGCAAGTTAGTGACAGGAAACACACTGGAGTAGACCAATGTATTAAAGTTGAATGGCAGTTGAATGCCGAAGGAATATGGCAGTCACTGTCCTCCACTTAGCAGCTCCGTATATTTCAAATCCCTGTTTAATGCAGATTATGTCAACATGTCCATTAGACACTCTGTAGAGTGATGAATAACATTACTGTCCTGAGCCTTAACCCTTCAGAGATGAACTACAATCACTTTCAAATGACCCAGATGTAAATTTGTTATGAAAATGTTCCACAGGATTTCTTTTTGCCTTCCTCTCTCTATATCTGTATGTCCTTTGGGATATCTGCTAAGGAGATTAGTGGCTGAGAATCAGTTAGAGTTAACTATGACAAGAGAATGACAGTTCATTTAGATGGTGAAAATTGCTGGTGGGATTTCCACAGGAGTGCCACCAAGCTGGGTTAATGCTGTTTGTGATAGCAGCTGACAGGATGCCTTTTGGGAAGGAGCATTTGGGATTCTGACCTCTTCTTTCGACAGAGGTCACAGTTTATTTTTTGCATTGCTGCAGCTCCTGTTTTTTTTTCTGTTGTCGCAGTGGGAAGTGCCTCCCAAAGTCCCAACAGTATGAACAACCAGTTGTGCACCAAAATTACATATAAAACACACCACTGCAACAGTTGCAGCACTTTAGCCACGTAGCGGAAAAACGCTGTTGATGTGTAAAAAAAAAAAAGCTTAAAGATTTAACAGATTAGCCTTATTCATGGGAAAGTGATAACAGGTGCTCTGTACAGCAAAGGGAATAGTTATGATATGTAGTTTCTCTGCTGGAAAAAAAACACTTTTTTCCTTTTAATACAGCTATCTATCAGTATAATACATGTTCGTATTAACGATGAATTGAATTTTTAGACCAATAAGACTTTAATAATCATCGATGGGCATACCAATTGGGAATACAGAGTTTGCTTTCCTAGAACTCTAATAATAACCATCTCAACTACTCATAACAACATTACATCCACCCTATCTTGTGAGTCCATTATAGCACTTCCTGATGATAGATCATATAGCCAGCTCTTTATCTTACAGTGAACTGTGGTCAATACTTTTGCCTGCACAGCTTTTTTGAACTTGCAGATAACATTACAAAAAGCCTTTAAGGGGCATGAGTGTGAGACCAACAGATAACAATGCCACCCCCACATCCTGCTCCAGTGAAATGTAAGACAGACAAGTGAAATAATAAAAAAGAAGCTGTTGTCTAGAAGGTCAGGACATTTAAATAAACATGAATTGCAAAAGTTTTCAATCAAGTGAAAAACTATAATCATAACTGTGTTGCTTGCCTGAGCTGCTGCAGCAAGCAGCTCACTTTCTGCCTGAACGCTGCATCTACTGTTACCTCCTTGCTCTCCTTCAATCATCTGACATTCTTTACTACCACACCGAGCACAATCAGTGGAAACTGGTGAAGATAAAAGGCTAATCAGTCATCCATGCCCCACTCTCATTCACTGCACGGAATAGATTATATAAATCATATACATTTGAATTATTCCCATTTCAGTGGTTCAATATTTAATTTTGGGGAACTTGGCAGGAGGTTGGTTTATTCCTTGACAGCACTCTGTGATGGAGGATGTGCACACACTTTGAAATCATTGTTTCACTGACACACAACGTACAAGATAAGCTTCAAAAGAAGAAAAATCATTAGACAACCCATGAACTTTGACTTCACATGGTCAATGAAAAGTTAAAAGAAAGATTAATGCATTTCAGTCTGTTTCACTCTATTTTCTTCTACGCATTATGGTGCAGAATAACTTGCAACTACATGGTTGCCCCAGCTTATGTTTCTCTTCATTTCAAAAGCATGTCTGTAATTAGACTTTATTTAAAATTAGCTCCAGTCTGTCAATTTAAATGAGGTAACAGAGCAGAGTGTGATTCAAGCTTTCTCTGTGCCCTTGCAGAGCAGCTGGTCTGGCAGATATTAGCTCCTTTTAGTGTGCTGACCACTTCACCAAGCCTGATAATAAAACTCAGAAAATTGGATATGGCCACTGAGGGACAAGCGGACTGAGGAAATCAGAATTACTCCTCATTTGTATGTGATTTACATTTTTTCAATTGGTCTTTAAAGGCCAGCATTCGACTCAATAAGAAGATTAAAAGCAAATATAGTTTTGTCAAACCAGGGGCTTCGGTTAGAGCTATTCACTTTCACGTCAGCTTTAAATCCAAGATTTGCTGTCAGGCCTGGCTGCTACTGTAGCTTATTGGGGGATTTAAGTGTCTTTCAGGCCCAGGATCTTTTGACCATTCTAGCGCTGTGTTACTTCAAATCAACGCAAAGTATAAGCAGCTGGACGGAGAAAGTAGGATTGCATAAAAGTTGTGACCACTAGTTCTGCACTCTCAATAAAATCAGATATTAACTAACACACCAAAAATATGAAGATTAAACAATACAAAAAACATCCATCTATTTTCTTAACCAGCAGAGGTGTGCTGGTGCATATGGCCCTGAGTTTCTGAGTTGTTAACGAGTAACACAGGTTCCTTGTTAGCATAGCATGGTAGTATCTGAATAATCAGCAGTGGTCTAGCAGTGGTCTAGGGTCCAAGAACAAAGATTACAGGCAAATCTTCCTTTATCTTCTATATACAATTTCACAGCCCTTGGTTTGCAATGTAAAAATGAACACACATTGGGATGAATTAAATATTTCTGATGATAGTGAGGTTAGTGGACTATGGTCAGAAAATACACCCTGCTCACCAGGATACAGAATGAAGATACACACACACACACACACACACACACACACACACACACACACACACACACACACACCTTCAAACTGACACAATGTATAGCCTCTTATCAAATGTATTTGAAAACAGGAATACCTGAAGAAAACACACAAGCATTTTCAAACATTTTATCCCCTTCCGATTTATCCACTTCCAACTCCGACCCGATCAGTAATAAGCTGTATTCAGTCAGCAAGGACGTGGAAACTCATTACATGCACTGTACTGTATACTGTAAGCTTCAGGCAGTTTTAAATTTGATGGCCTCAGCTGCACATTTCACAAAACTATCTCCAAAGGTCTCAAATGACCATAACCTACTGTTAAATCAGTTGAATCCATCATGAATACTGTAAGCTTGATCTGGAATATGCTGTGCTCGGATTTACTACACAGGCATACAACAACATTCTGTAGTGCAACTCTAATTGGATCTGTGTCCTACTCCCTATGTTTCCATTCCCATTGCTTTAGAGCTAGGTTAAACTGGACAATATTGACCAAGTATTTTTTTTCCTTTATTTCTAGTCTCGTTAGTAAATGTTTTTTATTGTGATGAAAATAATTGTTTAGAAGACTGAAAGAAAATGATCATATTTTATATTGGAATTTATTTATTTTGTCCCTTCACTCTCAGATTGAAGACCGCTCAAGAGAAACTCTCCAGGACTTTAATACTTAGTTCTCTGTTACCATTTTTTTAGCCTTGTGTACCACTTAAGTGAATATAAGTATGGCAAAGCATTAGCTCCCTGCCTCTTTTCCACCCTCCTCCTCATCACTTGCAGAGTGACTGAATAAATCTGTAGATTCAAAATCAGCGCATTCAGAAAATAGTTTTTCACTCAGCCTTCTCTAATGCTTAAACAGCTGAGATGTCCTTCTAGCATTGACTGGCTTATACCTCACATTACCCACAGCTACAAAAAATAAACAAATAGGCAAGTATGGTAATGCTTGTTTATTTGCAGAGGGCACTTTGGCTTTAAATCTGCTTACAACTCACCACAGGTTTTGCTGATTGACTCAGTAATGTAGGCTAGTCTGCAGTGTTTCTTAAGTCCCTGAGTAAGTCCCCGTTTCACTCAGTGGGATTAGTGAATTTGGCTTGTGGGCAACTTTTATGTCTTAGAAGATACTTACTAAAGGATCATGTTGAGTGTTATAACTACACGAAACTAGACAGGTTAGAATGAAAATAATGCCTAACGGTGTTCATGATTTTTATTTGTATCACCTGGAGCTAGGGCATAGCAGCTGATGGTGTGGGTGTGCAAAAATTGCAGATTTAGCAATCCACACAAATCACATTTATAGTCTATATTTACATTAAGAGACAAATCATGCTAGCATCTCTTCTGCCATTATTGTCAGTATATGTAAGCCATTAACATTTGTAGGTGTCTCCTGCAGAGTGGAATTCAGTTTCACAACCCCATAGCCTGAAAATTGTACAATATTCATATCCTGCTCTTGATGTTTTATCAATTGTGGTTGGAGCTGATTCGTGGTAAGAATCAGGGAGTTCATTTCTTCTGCCTGGCATTTGTGAGGTTTGGCCCCACTTCCATCTGCAATATGTATATGAATTAGATTGTTTTTAATTGTGTGATTTGATGTGTTCATGCATGTGACTCAGTCATGTTGGACACAGGAAGATAAGGCCCCACGTGAGTGAAAATCAGTCTTGGTAATCCCAAATCAGTTCATGAATCTGGTTCAATAGACTCAGAGAGTCAAGAACGTTCATCTCTACCGTAAAGGCATTTTCTAGATTAACAGTTTCTTCTTTTAATCTCAACAGATAAAAATAACACTGTCAGAAGTATTGCCAGGCTCAGGCGGTCTAGCTTCATATGTCCCTGCATCCAGCCAGTAGCATTACTGCCTTCATCACCCTAACGTGATATCAGTTTCAGGGCCTCAGACTTATGTCAGGAAGAGTCTGCGCCTGGGTTAAAAAGGAGAGAAAGATGTCACAACAGGGAGCTGGAGAGATCTCAACATAAACCACAACAGCTTAGGACAACTGTGTAACACTGTCTGCTGGCAGGGAAGAGTGCGGCACTGAGGCACACACCCTGGGAGGCAGTCGAGGATTGGACTACCCTGTCATTTGGCTGACAGCTGACCCACGTCCCTCAAGTCCTCCGCAGTCACTGCTATGACAGTGTCACACCATGAGCCTCCTCCTACCTGGCTCACAGAACTCAACTGAATTGACTAATATCTGGACCAAGCTCTGGGCGCTTTGGTATGCCAACATACTTTGGTGAACACTTGCATGGATTAATATTATAAAAATCAATGTTGCATATTCATCTATTCTGATGTCAGCAGTCACCACCACTATGAAGATAAAATATTACTTTTTCAAGAATCTTCTTACAGAAGTGATCATATTCCTGTGGCAAACAACGGGATGCTCCCTGGATGTTTTTTAAGAGCTTTTTTAAATACCAAAGATTTGAAAAGAGTGAGTCAATAAAGTGCAGTAAAAGGATGCAAGAACAGATGTGAGGGTACAACACAGAGATCTGCTGAGGTAAGTCAAACACAAGCTCCTTATCTTTTTGTTGGCTAAATCTGGCCTTTTCCTTTCATTCTGTCCAGTGTGCCATGATGGCAAAGCTCTTATAGTGTGCAGAAACCACCTCCTCAGTTTCAGCTACAATTTGCTTTCATGCGCGAGAAGTTGACAAGAAAGCTGAATAATCAGTTTTGTTAATTGTGCTGTCGTGCAAAGTCCTTCCACTTTGCTGTGCATGTTAATTGCCTATAAACTGCAGGAAGGTACAGCTTGCTGTACAAACAGTTGTTCTCTAACTTGCAAGAGAAGGAAAAATAGCATCATATTGACACTACACAGTCTATGTTTTCTCTGTCAGCCCCAACAGGGCTTAATTGGCCATACTTCACAGGGACAATGATCCTAAGCCAAAGTTGCCTTGGAAGATTATAAATTGTGTGCTTGCAATCCAGCAGACGTAATTGGGTGCTTAAAAAGTTAATAACTTTTGAATTAAAGTGCTCGTCAGCTTTTTAGCACATCACATGTAATCTGTGACCAGGGCTTGGAAGCTTGGATGCTAATGACAACTATAGGGATTTAATTAAGCAATTTTCCTCCCGTTCCTGTGTATTTGACTTGATGTTTCAAACACATTCCAACTTAATTTCTCAGACTATATGATTTGAATAATGCCTTCATGTTAACAACTTTGAATTAAATTAAGATGCCTGTTTGTCTTCCCAAATCAACAGATGCCCAAGTCCTGGTTCAAAATGCTTTTGTCAGCCAGGATAAATAAGCAGTGACTCCAGCTTTTATGTTAGAAGGTTTGCTGCCAAGATGTGTGGAAGCACAAATCATAAAATATAAATCTGTGACCTTTGGCATTACATATTCTTCCACAACAATAAATACATAATTGCATATTTTAGTACTTGGGACAAGACAAATCCAATGTTGTAGAGTGTATATTGCTGCCAGGAGACTTCTCCACATTCTGATGACAGACTGCCCTTGGGTTAAGTTGCAGTGGAGAATAATTGAGTAATGAAAACCTAAATCAGATTTTTCAGAAATGAAAAATGGATTTTCCCACTGTGAGTACAGTGTTGTGAGAGCTGCAAGTCAATTCCAGGCTGTACAAATTTATTTAGAAGGAGCTTTTAACACAGAGGGTCATTGTAGAATTCTTTACAGTCCAGAAAAGCAACAAAGCACATGAATATATATATATAAAATAGAGATAGAAATAAAATCCTGAGACAGTGCATATGTGAATGATGAATCACTGAGTGGGAAGCATAAGCATAACAGTGGAGCGGGGCGGGGTGGGGGGGTCAGCAGACCTTTAAAATAGCTCACCTGAAAGCCTCCTATAAGATGCTCTAAAAAAGTGCTTTTTTTGTCTTAACAAATAATTACTGCACTGGCCATCAAAGCACAGGACCATTGTAGAGTCTTAGGTAATCTTACGTAAAGCATGTAGGCTTTTAAAAAAAGCAAAAAACTATTATCCTTTGTCTATGTGAGCTGCTGTATCTGCCTGCTGCTGAGCGGAAATGTTGTCTCACAACACAGGAAATGGGTTTGGTATAGTGTTTAAGTAATGAAACTAGTTGTAGGAGACATATAGGTTGAAGATGAGGAGCACAGTGTGCTTGTGTGTGTGTGTTGCAGAGGCGGTGGTTCTGCGAACCTATCCTGCGAACTTATGAGGACCCAACCTCATACTCTCAGCAGCTAAAAGGTTTATTTGGAAACAACAGTAGTGTATAGTGTGTAGTACACTGTATAATATACAGACCACTGTGGTCAGACCACAGACTGAATTGCTTAAGCTGTGTGTTGATTTACTAGTAATGTTTTTCAATGGCTTTTGTGTTGTTTAATGTGAAGAAGATAATTTGGAAAGTTTTGGTGTACCTTTGAAAAGAGGGTTTCCCCACAAGCTGTGGTGTAATTCAAACCCTGGGTTGTACCAGAACAGTGGTGTTGCATCTGATCCCACATCCTGCTTATTGCCCATGGAAGCACTATTCCCTGAAGGGGTGTTAACACACACTTGATAATTCTCCACATTACATCCATGACAAAACCATTGATGGGAAAACACAAAAACCTGAACAAAGCTGCTCCTGAAGAGGCCAATGCTTTGTTCTACACACATCAGCCAGATAAACAGTAATAATCACCATAATGATGTCTGTTCAAGGGTACAGGGGAGCTGGGAAGGTGGACAAGGAGCATGTGTGTTTGTGTCTGTATATCTGTGTATGGAGGGGGCTTCATTGGGAGGATACGAGTGTTGATAATCTGAGTGGTTTGTGTGTAGTTTAGACGAATAGGGAGGGGTGCCATGGCTGCTCACACTGAGATAAGGCTGCCTCACTGCCACTGGTTACGACAGACTCAGCCCCTTCCCCATCACACTGGCCCGGTCGCTCCCTTCCTAGGCCAGGGATTTTTGCCTGCATGTGATAAGATGCTCCTGAGCATTGCAAAATAGCACAGGTATTAGCTTGCCCTCATCTTCACAAAGGAATGCCCTGAAACAGTGTGAGGGGACGAGGAGGATGAACCTAGGCAGAAGCCAGCCACTATGCTGGGCGAGCAGATAAGTGGAGCTCTGACAAGGGCTTCAGAGAAAGGAAAGGATGGACAGGGGCACCCCTGCTGGGCCAGATGAAGACCAGCCCACCATGCGGTCCATTCTCTTCCCAGAAAGCTCCAGATCATCATAATGTGTTTATTTGGTGGCTTACGAACATAGCATACATTTATTGTGGTATTATTTCTTATTTTGTTAAGTTGTGCTTTCAGCAGCTGTGCTTTGCTTGCTTGATGTTTTTTATGGGCTCACTTCACATTGTATAAGCAATTGGTTGTGAAGAGATATCATTCTATAGAATTCATACTACTGCTATTTTTGTATGTGTACTTATTTTGTGTGCAACCATGCTTTAAGACACAGGTTAACCAGAAAAGGACTGCACAGTACACTAACATCTTGTAACAGTTACAACTTACAGTTACATCTGTGCAAGACAAACAAAAAAAAGTAACAACTGCCAAAATAAAACTGAATCCCAAAACCTTTGTATTTTATTTTTAGGTATTTAATCTAAATTACGAATTGGAATTACCACTACATCTTTTACTTTGTTGTATTTTGTGTAGATGGGCTCTGCATAACTCCCTATTTTTATTGTGTATTTATTGTGTTATTTTTCTGATACATGTTAATGTATTTAAAGTGCTATATAAATAAAATGTGATCAGTTGACTGATTGATCAGTGATTGTTTTTTTAATTAGTTTATTACATTTTCACAAAATGAAAGAGAAAAAACGGCACTGTGCATTTAGGTATAGTAAATATAAAATTAAAATAAATAACAATGGGAATATTTTCCATCCTGCCTCCCATTCAGTCTCCCACAGCAAGACAAATCAGTATCCAGATGACGAGTCCAGAGTGTACAAACACAGCTACAAGGTGCTTGTTGGTGAGCACTTAAGACAAAGTCACAAAAATCCAAATAGCAAGTAGGATGACAGTGTGTGCCCAGTATGCTGCAAGTAGGGGCCCCAGACCTAACAGAAAACATCTATTTTGGATTGGAGTATGCAAGTGATGTGTTCACTGGGAATGTAGTCCATAAAAATGTTCCAAGACTTTTTTGTTGGGGCAGCAATCTTGATCCAGAGGAGAAGAATGTTCTTTCTAGCAGCAAAAGTAAGAATACCGAAAGGTCTCCTTGCTTTGTCAGTGATTTGACCATATGGGTGACAAAGTATAAGGCACATAGGGTCCATCCTTATATAGTCACCCAAGATATCGGGAAGTTCATTCACAATACCAGACCAATATCTTTGTAATTTCACACATGACTAGAGGCAGTGAACATTGTTACCAGTCTCAGAGTCACATTTCCAGCAAAGCAAGGAAATATTAGTAACTATTTTGTTCTTGATAACAGGTGTCATATGCGTGCAATGTACAATTCTGAACTGTGTTGATTTGGCTCAGTTAAACACAGAATACAGAATACATTTTCCTAGCCTGAGACCAGACTAGACAGAATCATCAACAGCCTATATATGCCTAAATCTTTCTCCTAAACTTGGTTGGTAGTTTGAGAGGTAATAGGAGAAATGGAGTTCAGGACTGTATAAAAGAAAGTAATGCATTTCGTACCAATCTGTAAAGATAGGGCTTTACCCATCCACACATAAGTGGTATTAGTCATTAAGGTGGTGTCTTTAACTATGAAATCTTCCATTTGTAAAGAGGTCTTTAACGGATTCAGAGTTATTTGTAAACAGCAGATTCAAGAAGGGACACTTTAGAGGACTTAATATCAAGCCAAATCGAGGCTTGATCATCCTTGTGAAAGCTTGCAATCACCCACAAGTGTGATGCCAACTGATAAAATATAAGATTTGCTACATCTAAAGGCCTGGACACACCTAGCCAACAATAGGCCATTGGGGCCGCTGGACGTAGCCCCAACGTCCCCAATAACAATCTTGTTGGTTAATAAAATGGGGATCATTTTCTGTTGGTATAGCAATCTGGGAAGGAGGCTTTAGATTTTTTTAAGATCTACCCTACCTAATCAAGAAAGAGGGTGCAGGGCTTAGTAGATTAACACTTTGGACAACCCCAGGGGCACAGCCATGGATTTTGCAAAGTTAATTTTATATCCTGAAATATTGCTGATTGACAAAATGAGGTAAGGAACTAAAGTTTGGAGGTTTGATAAATGTATCAAATATCATCTGTGTAAAAGGTAATTTTGTGTTTCCTTCCATCAAAGAAGGTGCCAAAAATAAGGATATTCTGCCTTATTGATTTGGCCAGTGGCTCAATGGCAATGTCAAAGAACAGGGGGCTGAGGGGGTCACTCTGCCTATTGTCACGGTGGAGGTGAACGTTGTCAGATCTCAATCCATTAGTCAGAACCATCACCAGCATAATCATCACCAGCTAGGCCAAAAGTCCTCCAGTGTGCCCGAGGTATAGAATAGAGCATAGAAGCATAGATTAAATGCCGTCTTGGTGATGAGGGAGCAAAGACTGCATTCTCACAGTTCTGGGTTAGTTGGATGAAGTTAGGAGTCTCCTTACATTATCACACGTTTTCCGGCCTTTGATAAAGCTCGTTTGACAATATGGGGCACACCTTTTCTAGGCATAAGACAAAGGAAAGCAGCCTTTGGTCAGAATTAAGTAAGGCTATTGGTCTGCAAGTGGCAGAGCTACCTGGCATTTTCCTTTTTTAAGGAAAAGAGAAATGTTGGCATCCCTGAGGGGTTTAGGTAGGGTCCTATTTTCATATGAATGACTAAGCATAGACAGCAGAGGATCTAAAAGAATACGACTAAACTTCACATAAAACTCACATCCAAAGCCATCTGGCCCCAGGGCCTTACCAGATGGTGTGGATTTCAATGCAAGTAGTGCATTTAGTTGTAAATTTGGTCCTAAATCTGCAAAAGACTGACATGGCATTGTCAGGCTGTTCAGAGCTGTATAGATTGGAATAAAAGGTTGCAAAGTGTTTATCAATGGTTCTATTATCAAACTATCTACAGTAACACCATTAAGTCAGTAACAGAAACTATATTTTGAGAATCTGCACTCTTCATAACAAGATTAGCAAGATGTCTTCCAGGTTCATATTAAAAAGTATTCAGTATTAAAGTACTGTTCAGAGTCCTGAATCAGAAAAGTATTCATTGCGACACATGGGGATAATGATTCCTAAAGCTCATCTGGACCTTACTAGAAATGTGATTTTTCTCCAGTTCAGCTTGTTGAGATTTGAGAAGTTTGCACTGTTCATTTAGAAACATCTGGTCCTGTCTACACTCTCGCTTAGATTGCTGACCTGCTTTTCCAGCTCCACAATCCTCAGCACGTGCTGCAGCATCATATAGCCAGTCTCCTGGAGCCTCGTGGCATGATTGTGGACTCAGCAAGGAGGCAGAGTTTTTCATTGATGATTTTAATAATATGAGAGGACATTATGCTTGGACCTTTAGCAAAGGCAGGGTGGAGCCCATCAGCGCTTTCAAGCTCAGCCTGGTCGCCATCTTGTATCATCATTTGGACTGAGTGTCTTTTTAGTCTTAATTTCCTCTGGTTCTCCTCATCTTGTCAAAAGACCATGGCCAGAATTTTTCTAAGGACATAGCCTGTGACATTCGTAACAGAAATGGCATGAAGTGACAAGTTGTTGTCACAATAATGAGAAAATTAGTACAGAGTGGCACAGAGCTCAGCTCAGCTCAGCTATCACATGACCCCTAATCAGTGATTATTTGCATCGGGATATTTCACATTGACTTCTTGAATGGAGGAAAATGAGCAGATGTCCTAATCGACTTCATAGCAAGTCTGGGCAGAGTTTAATTACGCTGTGCACAGTAGCACAAGTGAACGTGTTTGATTGAAGCAAACAGTGTGTGATTGTAAGCACTTTACTTTGCCCACCAAAAGTAACTTTCTATTTAATTAAGGATCATGGGGCTTGTGTAGAAAAGATCTGCCTCATGCTAGACGGTGTCCCTGTCTGCTCAATGAGCCGAACAAATACGACTGCAAATACTTTTAAGATGACAAAAAGCATTTCATTGTACTTTCAGGGTGAGTACGCTAAATTCCCTTGTCAGGCGCAGCCATGATATCCAGGGGAAGGAGGGGTGCAAACAAACAAACAAACTAACTCACAAAATTCCAGTGAGGAGGAAAAGTGTATCACCATTAATGTCAGGTGGCCACAATTATTCCACTGAAATTATACACAGTAGAGACTAAAACTCAATAACGCTTCTACGTCCCTGAGAAAACATTTTTTTCTTTATCACCAAATACCACCTGTCATGAAAATACTGCCTGAGGGTAGATTAAAAAATAGACACTTCTGTCAAGTCATCACAAATGTGGATAGCGTTTTTTTTTTTTTTTTTGTCCAAAACGGTGCGTTCCCCTTCATTTTCTCATCATTCTTATTTGAATGTAGAGAAAAAGGCTGTAGTTGTCAAACAGAATTTTTTTCACAACCAAACTCTTTTGGGGAAACATTGGTGCAAGGAGTTGTTTATAATGGTGTGTATTCATTACATTCTCATTTTGGCACCATTTGGGGTTTTATTTAAAAGATGTACGTGTGAGATAGTGTAATCTATTACAATCAGTGGCCAACAGCAAACTAGGAAATAAACAAAATGCCTTACAAGAATATAGAATGTCTTATTGGTGATAATAAATCCATGATTGCATGTGCATCTATACAGAAACACACACACACACACAGATCCTTAATGACTTCATCAACATGCTATATCAGTGTGAAATTAAGAGGTTGGGGACAATTCTCACAAACTATCCCAGGCATCTACGGGTGGCCAGTATATTTTGCAACCCTGTGTAATTGTACTTTCAATTGTTTTGAAAGTATCATAGTCTGACTCTTAGTCAAGGAGACAAAAGTCAATCACAGATCACACAAATTTTTGCTGATACAAAAGCTCAGTGTAACGCCTACTATTTTTTCATCACACTGACAGCTTTAATAAAGCTTAAAGAAATAAATTAAGTAATGGCATTTTTGGCACCTCGCATTGATGTGATCGGATGCAATGAAAGAGAGTCACGGTGCTTCAAGCATTTGATTTTTAATTCTCACAGTCTTGGCAAAATTAGACCTAGTGGAATCCCATGACAGTAGGTAATGGAATATTAATTATCTGTGTTTCTAGAAAAAAGAGCAAAACAAACAAAAAAAAACACAACCATGGAAGACACAATGTGCTGCAAAAAGTTATTACTCTTTACTTAAATATCTAAAAACAATTGAATGTGTGCTGTAGGTCTTCAGCTTATGAACATCGGCAAATCAGCAGTTTAATCATCAGCATATACTGTAGTAGCAACACTGAAACAAGCCAAGATCCTTACATCTGTTCCTGGGGGGGCACTGGGAGGGCAAAACCTCCGCTGTCCATCGACTCTGGATTCCCCTGCGTGATGCTCTCTGGTCCAACAGCCGTCCTGGAACCTGCCCTGCCTGATGTTCATTGTCCTCGGCTGGTCCTTTCCTTTCTCCAAGATCAGTCACCAGTGATGCTGATATACACCGCTGACTCCGATCCAATAAAAAAAACCTGACCTATAGAACCGGTCACATTCACATATTTTAATGAAATTCAATTATATAATAAATAAGTTTATGCTTAAATAGATAACATGAAACAAAAGATAACTTACATATGCTCATTTCAATACAACTAACTGTCAACTAACTGTTGATCAATTAATATAACTCTATATACAGTTTGGATAACAGACGTTGGACCGGCAGTTAACATCTTTTACTAAACGATCTATTTTCTGTACACACACAATTAACTCACTGCCAATCCGGAATTGCCAGTAGTTCTTCTCAGCTAGAGACGAACCCCAACTCTCCTGAGCTTTCGGTAACTTTTCAATATAACGATGTCTCATACACACTGAAGAAATGTTGCTCCCCTCTTCACCGGTCTCTCATCTCTAGGACGCTGCTGTAACCATAGCGACTGTAACGCAGTTGGACTGTGTGACGTCACGATCCTTAATTTTCTCTTTAAATTTAAATGTTCCTGTTCTGAGCTACATATGATCTTTGCCACAGCACAAGGACATCCTTATCAGTCAGTTCTATATCAGCCCTAGGACAATGCCAAAGCAAATAAACAATGTCAGTGATTAAACTCACCTGCATAGATGCTGGCAATCTGAGTGTGAGCCCACATCGTACTTGACAATGGAAATAGTATTTAATGTAAAACTTGCAATCCAAATTCAATTTTGGCACATCTCGTTTGTCAAACAGTCACAATCAGCAAAGAATGCTGCTCAGATGTTGAAATCCTACAGCTCATTTATTCTAAAATCATTCACTTTTGGACATTTGGAAGCACTGATAAGAGCAAGTAACTAAACCATGACCTGAAATGATTTTGTCCAATGTACTGTGTATCACTGTGTCCCCAGTTAATATTACACACACAATTTCTCAACATGCCAAATCTGAGATATGACAGCCTTAACAGCCACATTAACTCTGACATGAGTTGGCAAGTGTTATAATAACGTTGATCTCTGCAACAAATGAAAGCTGGATACAAGCAGAATGCTGTAAATATGCACAAGTGTAATATCCTTAATTTGGGGCATTGAATATAACTGATCCATGAAGCTAGTACAAGACATGAAGAGGAAAGAAAGATTGTCATCTCCCCTGATCTCTGCTGTTTCTGCAGGAAAAGGTCTGGTGACTTTGTGGTTCACTACAAGGCAATTCATTTACAACCCTACACTTGTGGCTGTGTAAATATTCGTCATGAAAGAGGAGGCTGTCACCAGAGAACTGCACTTCATCAAACACAACCCTTTCTTGTCAGGGGCTAATGTGAAGCCGTATATCATGGCATGCTTCTGCCCTTTGAGTGGTGAGATGCAGGGCTTACGGTTTTGTTGGGGAAACAGGGCTCCCTGAGGGGCTCAACAACTTCAGCCATTGCAAGTCTCTCTCAGTTAAGGAGGTTATGTGTTGTCTCTCCCGGCAGTGGCCACAAGAAAAGGCAAAATCATTGTTGTACTATCGCCTACAATAGGAGAATGTTTATTGGCTAGGACTTGAGGTTTATTACTGCTTCTTACATCATACACATTGTACATGTCAACAGCCCCCAAAGGCGGGTCATGCCAAGTGTCGAGAAATGAAATCTACTAGTTATGGGATGATACATCTGCATCACCAGAACAGCTGTCATAACCATAATGGTGAATAACTGTCCATAATTTTTTCCTATGACTTGCCTAAAGTTTTTCAGCATGACCTCCTTGAGGAGCTATTATTAGATTTGGCTGTCATGCCACTGGACAGATGTGTGATCAAACACTTTTATTTCCTTCAGCAGGCTTTGTTACGCACAGTCTTTGTGTGTGTGTGTGTGTGCGGGTGGGGGGGTGTTGTTATGAATCACAGATGGATGCTTAGTCTGTAGTTAGAAATGGACAGTACTATATGAGGTTGAGGCCTCTAATTTCAATTCATTATATGATTGTTGTGCCATTATCACGTTGCTTTTGTCAGGCTGTAAACCATTAACATTGCTTCCAAAGTGGTTTTCTTTCTATAGCCTCTTCCTGGAGGCCTAGATGATGCCTGCGGTCTATTTTGAAGGACTTCCTAGGGGCTAATGAGCTCACCACTCAAGGATGCATAATTTAACCATATGGCTCTGTCCATGACTCAACATGCTACAATGTTTTAAATATTTATAGGCTGTTTAAGCTGGTACATTTATAGATCAGTTTACATATCTCAGAGGTCACAGCAGTTCAACAAATGTAATTGCATTGCATCACCATACTTTATATCATAATGTCAAGTCCTGGTAGTGTTTGATACTTTCTGAAAGCTTAAAGAGGTTCCGGCTGGTTTACGCGATGCACCAACATTACTGAGTCATTGAACTTGCAGTTATTACTAGACAATATCTTAAGAGATTAATTTGCACTTAACATAATGCTGAGGTATTTGCCATCTCTCAACTCTCTTGCACTTAAGTTTCGTACCCCTACTTTGGAGCTTTTTACATTTTATATACAGTGCTGTGCTTTCTGCTTATTAATGAAAATTGTGTGTGTCTTGTAATTATGTGAAGCACATTTAGAAGAGGTTTGATGAAAATTACACAGCGGTAAAGGAGGACAGTACCTCTCATCACACAACTCCTGTGCTGCATCACTGTGGGGATAATAGAACCTTTGTCGCTGACAATGCAAATGTATCACAATTTGAAAACAAAACGATAATTGCGAAAAGGAATCTGTGTTTTTTGAATATCATTACACTTTGTACATATTCAAAACCAATTCATGCATGATGACTCAGAAATTTGTAGCTGTGATAAGGGACACTACAAATAGAAATTGTTGTAACTGTAATTAAAGTTTTTACTTTATTCAAAGAACTCCTGAAGAATACAACAGCTATATTGACCATGATCTGCGACAACACCTCAGCAGTGATGAAGAAGGTCACCTCGTGTCATAATCAGTTTATGGTCATTTCATCCACAACAACAGCGAGCTGACAAATCTACTGATGCGTGTCATCATAAGCTTCCATCAGAGCATGAAGAACATCAGGGCCTCAAATTCAAACCCATACCATACTAAGAAATTTGGCCTTGAATTGTGATCATTGTGGCTTGTGATTTGGGATTCCGTTTGTCACTCCCTTTATCTGTTGGTCAGTCAACTCGACTGCATACATACTACTAGGTGTGTAGCATCACCAAAGTTTGACTTGGATGTTGTTAATGTTGATATAGGGGAACTTCCTGCTGGGATAAAGAAGATGAAGGTTAGGATTATGAAATATCTAAAATGAGCTCTTTGGTCTTTGCCTTTACCTCACTTTGGTGCTTTCTTCAGTTATGCTGAAGCATATCAACCCTGTATATACTGAGAAACTTAATTAATATGCTAAAAGTGCACCCTCATCCATTTTATAGCTAAAATCCATCCAGTGATGCTCAGGAGCTCCAACATAAGGAATACACAAAAGAAAAATAAAAAAATGATGTAGCAAACCTTATGGAAACAAGTCACGCTACACAGCAGAAAAATATAACACATTAAAAATGTATTAAAAATTCAAAATGTTGGGATTTTTTAATAAGAAAATAATTAGCAATAATAAATGGATGTTGATCACTTAAAAAGTGGCAAGTGACCAACATTTGGGTCAGAAATTTGGACTGTAAGTAGGTTCTTTCCATTATAAAGCTATTTGTTTCAAAAGAAAGTAAGAAAAGAAAAATAAACACTCAAATAGTTGGACAGTTTGGTTGTGTTAAAATGCTAGAGTTTACACAAAGATTGTTCAATTCAGAACAAAAAGTTGTCAAATGGAGCAGGTTCATGCAGCTTTTTTCTCTCTGATTCTGACTCTTTGGATGCATTGTGTGTTAAGCTGTCTTTGTGTTCCATGGCATTAACATCCTTTATATCAGGTCCTTGGATTTTGACACACTAAATGCAACATCATAGGATAGAAAACTAACCTGTTACTGTCGTTGCAAATTTAAAAAAAAGTCAGAGGCTACTTTGGTGAGATGCTGCACATTGTCTTCTATTATGACAATAGTTGTGTAGCAGATACTAGGATACCTAGACCTATGAATTCGGCACCAAATGCAATGGATGTATCCCCGAACGCCCCGAAGCACGATTGAACAATCCGTGTTGCGTCATTTGCATCAAGCTTGACATCAATCGGCATGGAGATATAAGCACAAGTATAATTTGTCAACCATAGTGCTTCCCCTTGTGGCCAAATGTACAATCCAAAATGCGTGGAACTCAAATCAGTTCTTCCCCTATGAGTGATGAATCTGTATGCCAAATGTCAAAATTCAAATCCAAATGTTTGAGTTATCGAGTTGACATGAAAAACATCTGGTGGACAAAACCATATTAACCATAACCATAACATTTTGTGACACTTCACGTTCGGGGATATAATAACTAACACATTCTGTAAAATAATATTTAATTTTTCATAGATTTTACACAGACCACTATTGCAGAGTTATTGTAGGAGTAGAGGGATTTATTCTTTAATATGCATTTTTTATAGTTATTATTGCAGCTACTGCACATTGTCACATTGTGTAGTGGTGGTGGGTTCGTGGTGGAGGCAGATGAGTCTTTGTGTGTGTGAGAGAGAGTAAGTGTGTGGTGGGGTGATGTGCTTGTGTCGGGAGGTGTCACTGTATGTGTGCATTCAGTGTTGTGATGGCTTGTGTGAAGAAGCTGTCTCTGGGATGGTTTGTCCTACATCTGATTGACTTGTGGCACCTGCCAGGGGGCAACAGGTCAAACAGGTGGGAAGCCGGATGTGTGCTGTCTCTGATGATTGTCTTAGCTATGTTGTGGCAGCAGGATCTGTAGCTGTCCTTCAGGGAGAAGGACATTCTCCAGAGGCTCTTGTGGTCTGCCTTAGTGTAGTGGGATATACACATATAGATATACGTTATACAGTATGTTGGAATGTGGTCACAATGAACTTCTCACCAGTGCTGCTCCTCCAGAGTCATCTTGCTGAAGCTGTCTGCCCTGGTGTCCAGGAGAAATGGCCAGTGATTCTGGTGCCCAGGAAAATGGTGGTAGAAAGGGGTGAACCTGCTCTAAGCAGTCACCCTTGATGTATAGATGAGGGTAGATATGTACAGTATGATCTTCTATGCTGTTGTGGAGCCAAATTAGTGCCAGAACACAGGCACCATGCAGGCAATTTCAGGACCTTGACCCAGTAGGTAGACGAATTTCCGGCGGGGATCAGCCACAATAAGTCATAAGCTGACTTTGCTGTGGTGTTGCAATTGTGTGCTGGTCTACAATTCAAGATGCAGAGGGTATGGAGTCCTGGGTTTTGTGCATAGTAGTGCTGGGCGGTTCAGGACTCATCTGGGTTAATCACCCGGATCCTTTAAATCACTCATGAATCATGAATCCGAGGTCTCCATTGAACCGGATCCGCCGGGTCCTAACCGACAGTAATGAGTGGATCCACTGGTTAAACACACCCGGGTCTGTAACAGATCCCGGTGCATTAATACGGATCCGGCGAGACCTGAGTCCTAAACCGCTAACTGACACTAACCCGGATCCGTGCGGATCCGCCGAATCCTGAGTCCTGATCCGCTAACCGACACTAACCCGGATCCGTGCGGATCCGGCGAATCCTGAGTCCTGATCCGCTAACCGACACTAACCCGGATCCGTGCGGATCCGGCGAATCCTGAGTCCCTAACCGTAACCGACAATAATGAGTGGATCCACCGGTTAAACACACCCGGATCTGTAAGGAGAGGAGATCCAGAGTCACACCAGGCGTAGCGCATGCACGCACATGAGTTCAATAAATTCGTTTTATATGTGCCTATCCACGAAAGATTTTATTTTATCCACGGAAGACATCATGTGATGTTAATGTTTTTGTCTGGGAGAGTAGCCTACTGCATGATTTGGAAGCAATTTTCAGACAATGTAGTGTTAGGGCAATGCACAGATAATTACATTTGGTGGTGATCCGGGAACATTAATATTTAGTAATAGTTTGTTTACTTATTTATTTTTATTCTCGGTTGCATTTTGCGATTTTGCTGTTATGCCTATGTTTAAGTTTTGTATTATTTTTGGTGTGTTTAAATAAACATTTCTCTTGTTTTTAACCTTAGTTTTATTTAAAAGTGATTCATTCCGATCACAAGCCACGTTACTTTCTATTTAGTAATACTGACTCAAGTGACTCAAGTGACTCGCAGATCCAGATCAGTTCAGTGAGTGACTCAGAGGGATCCGAATCCTTAAAAGGATCCGAGTTTTACAGCTCGAGTGCATAGGGAGGCATATTTTGGAGGGGACACTGTTGCAGGATTTTAAAAGCAAAAATGAATTACATGTGGTTTGCAGCCTTGTAAGTAAGTAAGTAAGTAAGTAAGTAAGTAAGTAAGTAAGTAAGTAAGTAAGTAAGTAAGTAAGTAAGTAAGTAAATAAATAAGAAAGTAAGAAAAGTTAAACAACCCTGTTGATTCTGACTGATTGACCAACTCTGAATTTGTCCCGCACCTTGCTCAGTCGCATGACTGAAGAGGAGGAGTTGGGAGAAGTTATTGGCATGCCTCTCATCCAGGTGTCAGTTCTGACCTATATCAAAGTGTCTGTTTTTGTGTGTTTGATCAAGTTATGCTGAGTACACTACAACATATGGATAAATATGTTTGAACATCTGATGATTCCTTAATCACTTTCTGGTGAAGTAAACAGTCAGTTAGTATCACTTTATTTTATTGACCAAAGGAGGAAGGGAGGCAGGCAGGCACTCATGTGAACTGTATGGCCAAACTGTTGTGTCATTTAGCCTGGAAATGCAAAGCCTCTGCTCTTACTACAATCTTTGTTTTGGTCCCACCTTAAAATCTTCAGCATGCAGAAGTGTTTGTAAATAATTGTGGTGCAATATTATTATCTGGTAAGGGTGCAAGTTGGTGCTATAGTTGATGAAAGTGAGCTGTCTGTGTTTAACACTTTCCTGTCCCGTCCTGGGTCTGTAAAGGGTGCACAGCCTAAAGACTGCCCCAGGGGTACAGCACCATGATAAACTCTGGGAGAGAACGAGTGACAGGGTAGGAAGTTCAGGGTGGCGTGGGTTTAAATTGAGGTGTTTACTTTTAGGTAGCTGAAAAATGAATTTATGAGAACATTATATACACAGTGATAAGAACAGTATTTAATGTGCCATTATAATCTGGCTGTGTTAGACGTTGCGTCTTATGAGATACATATCACTCGATTTTGTTAGTACTACTTTAGAGCTGGTCAATAAATACAGTGATATTGCACAATGAGATCATTGCCTGCTATAAATTTCCCACATCCACTTGAAAGGTAATGTGAGTGTGATGAACCCACAAGACTTTTCTTGATCATGCTGTCAGGGAATAGACA